>JAZGLO010002952.1:0-688205 GCA_036873155.1 Biomphalaria sudanica
AACTCTCCCATCGTTTTGATCACTTCCTGAACGTCTTTAACGATATGAGTCTTCGAGGGGCCCTTTCGTTGGTGAACATGGGGGATGGAGGGGGGGGGGAGTCTCTCAGGTTAGCAAACAGCGCAAGAACGATACTCGGGAAGGGGGGGGGGTTGTGGAAATCGGTATGGAGTAGGGCGGAGAGAAAGATAGGAGAACGTAGGAAGAGGCGCAAGACGAGGAGGGGAGAACTCTTGGCACCGCCGTACAAATATTGATGACAAATACTGGGAACTAAGGATTTGTGGCAAGTTATCTTTGGCTGTATCGTTCCATCCTCGCGCCAACAGTTTCCTCCCTTGCCCGTATTTCTCTATTTTTTGGTCCTCTTGAAGGTAGCTTGTTGTCTGCTATCTGCATCCCTGGACGTAGCCACTTGTATTGTGTGTGTGTGTGTGTGTAGATTTGCGTCTAAAAATATATAGATGCGGGACCCTCGACACAACTGTATCTGAGAATCCAGAGTAAGGTCGTTACCCCCCCCCCCTTTTTTTTGTGCTTTGTTAGTGCGTGCAAAAAGTTTGGAAAATGGTGGAGAGAAAAGCTATCTCGGTTCAACAATTTTATCGAAAGCAAGAACAAACCACGGCACCCAAACGTGCAAGCGTTACTGGGTTGTTGTTTTTTTTCTTCTGGTTCTCTATGATTTAGACCAAACCTGTTTCTCTTTTTGGATATGTTTGTTATCTTTTGCTTGCACATTTCGGGTGTTCCTTCGGATTTAAAGCTAATTGCATCTACGCCCTAATCTCCCACAGGACCCGGAACCATCGTTACCATCGAACCACAGTCCAGAGTGCATACCATCTATTAATAGTGTACACAACACTTGCAACTGAGATCAAACTTATTCCCATATAAATAATGTTTGACGTGTAGCTAGGTAGATATACTATAACACCAACATACAGGTTTTTGAAATACCGTTACTATTAATAACACCATCTTGTGGGTTTTTTTTTTCTTATATATATATTTTTTTTTTTATTGAGGATTTCGTTTTTTTATTTAAAATAAATGTAGTTCCGTGCCTGGTCACTATTTCCTTCTCAACCCCGTATGCTGTGTTTGTTTTAGCCGCAGACCGTGTCCGGCCCTGGACCTCATAATCACCGGCTTTAAGTTAAATGCCATATTTGTTCACACGGTCAAACCCATAGAACCAGGAGCCTCGCTGAAATCTTCCTGCACTAGATCACCAGAGCCAGAAATCTGTTGAAGACTGAGAACACACACAAAAACTCTCGTTGTTTCCCTCGGTCTTTATCTCAATCCCACTCGTTCTCCCTCTGCTAGGTGTTATGTGGCATTCTTATTGGAGGATTTTTGTCATTTGACAATCTGGCAACGTCCAGTTAGCCTTTGTCATTATTTTACAAAACTTGTATTAAAGCACTTGTCTTTCTGTCTGTTTAAAAGGTTGCACACGTTTTTTTTTCTCTCCGACACCCAATCTGGGATCAAACTGAAATTTTGCACAGTTTTTTCTTTTACCTGACTACACAAGAATCAATCTAAAAAAAACAACAATCAATAAGTTAATTAGGTAATTTTTTTTGGTATCTTGAAAAAGGGAAAGAAATTATACTTAACTGAAGTAGTTGTATAAGCTGAATTAGTCCCTTTTGTTGGTTGTCTGAGTTTTAGAGAATATAAACATGAAATGCGACAAGACTATACAATCTACCATTTTCTTAAGAGATTCACTAGCAGAGTGTTTACAATGTCGGCTTGATGAGGTTTGAGTCATAAGTTGGAATTCAGGTCGCCTCCCCCCCCCCCCCCCCCATTTTTTTTTTCTACTAGAAAGAGACAAAATAGTAAGAAGCCATGGCTCTTAAACTATGAATCAATGAATGCCTTATTCTGTACACTAAACATTTTTTTCTCGTATCAACATAAATTTAATACCTCGGTGTTTTTAGTTGGGTGTTGTTACTTTTTAAACTTTCTTTCTGGCCTTCTTCGACCAACCTTTTCCAGTTCTTTAAAACCAAAAAAAAAAAAAAATCGATCTCTCAGAGATAACAGATTAGCTGGACAGCGGTCACTGTGAAGTAGAGGTATCGATTTCTTTTAATTAGGTCCAGTACAGCTGTAAGAGGTGGTCAGTGCTGTCCTTTATCTGTTATTACCATACTGGGATTTTGAGGGGGTTTTTAATGTGAAAACCACAGTTTCTTTGACGACACACCAAGCCACAGTTTCATGGACGACACGCCAAGCCACAAGAGGCGCTATTTGTAAGGGCATCCAATGTAAAAGAACGTCTCCCCGTTATATTTCTAGTTTCTAGAGGGGGTTGACCATTCTTACTAACCAGCTGTCCTAACTGGAGAGACAATTTACCATTTGGATGACCAGCTTTTGTATTTATGTTATTTCATTTTATTCCGTTACTAACATGCATACTTATGGTGCATTCGCAGTAGCGACACGCACCAGCATTATATTATATTTATATACAAAGAAGTTAAACTTCATTATGAATGTGGTTTTCAAAATTTGAATAAATTATTTAAAAATATTTTCTTATTCTTTTTAGTCTATTGCTACTAAATCTCGTGTTTCTTTGTTTCTTAATTTATTAGTTTTTTTCTTTCGTTCTCTCTTGTGCACTCCCTAACTCAGTCCTTTTATTTCACCATTTAGCGTTCTGTTGCATTCTTTCCCTCGGCTCGCTGGTCGAGCAGAAATAGAAAAGAGCGAGCCCATGCTGGACGGTATTTGGTAGGTCAACATTGGTTCGGCCGGCCAATTGGTTGACTCTATGGATAAGAGGGACAGTTTGGAGAAGTCCAAAAAGTAGTTGAGGAATGACTCGCCTGTTGATGGCTTGAGCTGTCCAGTTTGGGGAAAGAGGGGCGAAGACGTAGGGCGAAATAATCCGTTAGCAATGTTTACTTTTTGGTCAAGATAGTGGACTAAAGAGCTGGGTATGGGGGGGGGGGGGCGAGGGAAGGCAGCAGAAAGGTCCGATCTGAAATGTTTGCTTTTCGAGAGGGGGGGGGGGGGTAGTAAGAGACATTTTCAAACGAAAGTAAAATGAAACGGAAAAAGAAGTAATACATTTCAGAGCGATTTTTTTTTTTTTTGTCGTTGGGAGGTTTTTATTTATTGTTTGCGGAAATGATTGGAGGATAGTTGGTGTGGTTGTGGACACAGTGCTGTGGCTTCACTGACATCTGAGTCAATAGTGATAGTTGAAAGTCAGAAGTGATTAGAGAGAAATTTGTTTCCTCGTCAGTGTGTGTGTGAGAGAGGGAGGGAGGGACAAGCGTGAAGGATAGACAAAGAGATCGAGAGATGAAGAGAGGGAAAGAGTTGAATGGAAAAGGAGAGAGTTGTGACAGAGAAAGTGTTGAAGGTATAGGCGCTATATCATGGAAAGCATTCCAATGAAAAAAAAAAAAAAAAGAAATCTAACATTTCAGACCTAGCGATCTATAGGGCAAATGATGGTCATCTGTTTCTTTGGCCAGCTGTTAACGAGCAGGGTGTCATGTCGCCAGCACAACGACCAACCGCCTTTACTTTCCCCATCTAAAGTCAGATACCCACTAGAGTTGGGTGTACTCAGGAGCGCCCTATAAATCCCGATATTCGAACCAAGGACCCTAGGTTTAGAAGCCAGGCGCTTAACCACTCAGCCATCGCGCCCCTTGAAAGCATTCTAACCTGGCAACTATCGGTTGTGAACACATCAAGAGAGTTAAAGTGTTAAGTGAATAACGTGTAAAACGGATTACAGTTATAATGCCCAAATTTTAACTAAACTTGTCCAGGCCGACCTTCTTAAGCTGCTAAATGTATAATTACTTAATCAAAGTAGTGCTACTAGTTTCCTCAGCACGCTACTGTAACTAATGTAAACAATTTGACCGGAAGTGTTAGTTGTGACCTCTGGGTTGAGATCGAGGCTCAGGGCTTATGAACGGATGTAGGCAGCCTCTGCCAACACTCTCGTGATGTCGCTGAGTGTGACACTGTCTTATTTGTGTGCCCTGTACCAGACAGAAAAACAACACCATCCGAAAATATAACAGAATAAAGCTGTTTGATTTTTTTAAAACTGTCCTTCTCCAGCCACTTAAAAAAAACAAAGCTTTTTAACCCCCCCCCCTCCAAAAAAACACACACTTAAGACTTTGGCGTTCTTACAATAGCAAAAGACAGGCCAGTGTTTATGTAACAAAAAACTAAAGGAGACATTTATACTTTTTTTGGATTGCATTTGTTTGTTTTTTTTTATTTTATATGGTAAAACATTTGAGGCTAACAATTTGTACATAAAAAGAGGCAACGGGGGTCTCTTGTGTGCTGCTCTCTCTCTCTCTCTTTCTGTCTGTTTTACTTTCTGTGTATAAATGTATGCATAAATGAGTTTGCGTTATGTGAATTTTCTCGTTACATTTCCATGTGTTTGTCTGTTATATAAAACATCATTTAAACTTAACGTTGCCTGATTTCAGTGTCACTGTGAACCCAATGTCTAAGACAGTGATTCCCAAAGTGGTCTATATAGACCCCCAGGGGTCTACGAAGACTTCCAAGGGGTCTACGAAGACTTCCAAGGGGTCTATGAGACAAAAAAGTTTGGGAAACACTGGTCTAGGATATGCACTCGACCCAGCCCCCCTTACTTCTTCTATTAGGCAACAGTTACTGTTGCTGTAACCTTTGCCTTATTATCTTGTGTTTGTGCAGACGTAACCTCAACTTCATCACGTGACTTGAAACTTAATCATCTTTTTTTTATTTGTTATTCGTCTCCTAGATTTATATCGCAGTGGTTCAAATTGTGTGAACACACTCACACACAGACCTCGGTAGCATGCTTTATTTTTTTATATTGTTTCAAAAGTACACACAGAAATAAAGCAACGGGATGCATAAGAAAACGAAAACCAACACTAAGTTACAGAAACTTCTAAGATAAATGAAAACATATTGATTATAACGAGAAATCCAATGACAAATATAACACAAAACTCTGAATTTTTTGCTCAATATTCGAGGTAAATGAAATGTAGAGTTTTCCAAAGAAGCTGTAATCTGTATCCTTATGCCCACTGGCTGGTGTACCAAGCAAATGTGAAGGATCACCTGAAAGAACAGACAAGGTGTGATGGAAAAAAAAATCAAGGTCTGACCTCATTACCTTTTCTACCTTTGAACTCCAACCCATAATCTCTCTCTACACGGCATTTAAAATATCTTGTAGTAGTGAAATATCTCCAATTTACGATCTACGCATCTGAATGTGTTTGACTGGACGTAGAGTTGAATGTTTTTCACTCAAATTATGCAAGCGGTTGGCGTGTTGGCGCCCGCACATTCCGCCTGGCTTTCTGATCGCGCAATTCAAATTCTCAAATTGCTATTTTTATACATAATTGATATCGTTCTGGTCTAGTGGTTTCCATCCGTAGATCTTGTCATCAATTTAGATTTTTTTTTTAGATTATTTTATGAGTCGATCAATGTCTCCGTCATCTTGCAAAAAGAAAAACAAAAACAAAACAAAAAAAAACACTGGTTTATCTTGTCAGTTATACGTAGGTCTCTATCTTATTTGATTCCAAGCACTCATCTCTCCCATTTAACACTCAACTAATCAATTATCTTATTTGACTTCAATACATTTCTGTCTTTAAAATATGGAACAAAAAAAAAAAGATAACGGTTAAGTTTCCCTTTCAAACTTAGCGATCTCTGGGGGGGGGGGGGGGGGGGGGGGCATATAATGTATAGACATGTTTCAGTGGCCGACGGTTGACGAGAGTTGGCCAGCACAACGACCAACCGTTTTAACTTCCCCAATGTTTGTCAGATGCTCATTAGAGTTGGATGGCATTCGGTCCATCCGAAAAAATCCCAGTCATCACCAGGGTTTAAATTTGAGACTCGTCGGTTCAAAAGTCAATCCGGTTAAATATTTACAAACAGTGTAGCTTACTTCAAACTGTTTGAGAACCGTTCTCACAGTATTTACTTAAGTCTGTCTACGGTCATGGAATGGAACAAATAACATCAATGTCTTGGGCTATTTTTGGGATTCACAGCCATGTTTTAGTACCTATCTTATTATGCACCAGTGCTGGGAGGGAAAAGAAACGGATGTAGGGAGGGGGGAGTGAAGAAAAGAAAATAATGTCTGGATGAAAATGATAATAAATGGCAGCCAAAGCCCATAATTAGCAATCTGATTGGTATTTTCATCCCGTGTGCAAGACACGGCCGCCCTCGACTCCTCCTCGCCCGTCTTGGCACGTTGTTATTTGCAATCAAAATAATTACATGCCGATTTAATAATAGACCTTCTTTTTTTTTTACGTGATGTATCGGGTGGGCAAATGTTTTAAAAAATGAAAGGGAGGGGGGGGGGTCTATAGGGAGGGAAGCGGTGTGGGTGGGTGTGTGATTGAGGAACTGTAAGACATTTCGGATAGGGAGGGGGTGGGAGGTAAGTCTGATAATGATAACAGTCTGTTCCTGTAACAGTTTTAATTTCTTATCGGCTGTTCGGTCGGAGAAGGGGGGGGGGGGAGGAGGTCGATGCATAAAGGTCTTTGTTCTATGGCAGAATGTACAGTTGTTTCCCTGTTCCAGGTAGGTGTCATTCCTTGCAGCATGTCAGGTCTCTATCTCTGCGACTGTCACTAAATTCTGATGAAAGGGTCCCCCATTGAACGGGTGTTGGTGTTAAAGTATTGGGGGGGGGGGGGGTAGAATTTGGATAGGGGAAAGAATTTAATATCTGATTGCGCTCTTCTCTGAGACAGGCTGGGTAGTCTGTGACTGCGGGAGACAGCTGTTTTTAACCTGTTGTTCCAGTGGCGTATCTGCGTAATCACTGAAGGCAATGTTTGCACTGTGTGGGTAAACTGTCTCCCCTACCAGAATGGCGGAATGTCACGTGTTTGTAATCTTGCTATTCCAAATTCTACCTCGCCGCTGCCCGTCACCACAGTCAAAGTGGAAATAGTACAATTATGTTTTAGGGAACTCTGTGAGCAGGTTAATGTCAACCACTTCAAAGTGGTGTTGTAATACTTTGAGGATCACTGGTTCTGTCTTAAGACGCATGCTAAGTTAGAATTAAAACACATGGTAAGTTAAAATTAAGACGCAGAGGGTCAGTGACAACAGACAGAATGCGTGAGACAGACATCATTCAGCCTCCTGATTCCCATGACGTGCCTGGTAGTTAAAAATGAAGAGATTTTATTTTTTAAAAGTGAATTTGAAATATATGGAGGGGGAGGGGGGGTTGCAACATACAGTTTGGGGGGGGGGGGGGGATGATAATGTTCAACAGAATAACATTTGCAGCCATTAGTCGCGCGAGTGCTTGTAAATCCATCTTCCGGTCCGTGAGTGAGTAGTTACGTGTTGTTGTTGCGAGGGTCCCAGCGAGGGCAAATATGGTAGGCGTGAAACTCTCGGAGATCAATGCTACTTCCCCCCCCCCTCCTTCTCTCTCTCTCTTTCTCCCTCTCTCTCTTTCTCTTTCTCTCAGGATTTCAGCTGAGGTGAGCTTTTATCATGCAATGCACGTGCGAACTGTAAAATGGTATTAGTGTGTGTGTGTCACTGTATACACACTAACCATATCTCCCCTTTTCCTTTGGTTTATCTCTCTCTCTCTCTGTGTCTCTCTCTCTCTGTGTGTCTCTCTCTCTCGCCGTGGTCATCAATGTGTAATCATTTCAGCGACTTCACTTTAGACGTGGAGTGACTGGAGAATGTGTGTGTGTGTGTGTGAGTATGGAGGGATGCCCACTTGAAAGGTGTGGATACGCAAACATGACTCCACCGAAGCCTCATTATCACTTCGTGATAAGTCCGAGTGGTCAGATACTAAGGGAAGTAAACTACAAACCCCTCGAGCGCCGCTGTTGGAGTGACAGCCCCTTACTGATAAGACTCGACATGCTGCTGGCCCATTACATCACATCGTTATCCGCCCTGCTTGTTGACTCTCTTATAACGATAGGACGTGGCTGAGGAGTATGACTCGCAGCTGTCAATCCCAAGGTACTAAGTTTGAATCCTGTTAAATCAAGGATTACGTTTCCTACGCAGTACACAAATTGAGCCATCCGCAAACTTCGCATACCCTTATGAGTAATTCTCTTATCGGACGTGTGTGGTGGAGGGTAGCGCGACTTAGTGAAACACGAGCCTATTTGGTTTAAACACACCGAAGAAGCGGATACAGATATGATCTCAATTTTTTTTAATGAAACTTTGTTTTTGTTTTCATTAATTTAAAGCTGTGAAATTCTAGTAGCAATATTACGTTTAGTGTGATATCAATGATAGGCAACTTTGATTTCTTCCTAAAATAAGAAATAAGGTATTTTTATTGTAACAACCCGTTGGTATGGATTTTTTCTAAATTCTGGAATATTTTGTTATAAAATTCTATCGGTAACATGGAATTGTCATTGTAACACTCTATTGGTAACATGGTATTGTTATTGCAACATTCTATCAGTAACATTTCTATTGTTTCACACTTTTATAACATTTTCAATGTAACATTGCTATTTCCAAGATAGCAAGCGTTCAGTGTGTTTGTAAAGCTTACCGTCCCGAGATAAAGACCTCCAAATTTCTGTTCTCAACTGCCCTTTGCAAACCTTAGCACCAGACTTGTAATGTTATTCTGACCTCGACCTTTTGCTCGTTACCAGCATGACCTCGTTATTGACTTTTTAATTCTTCCTCCAAAGCACGGGTCAAATCATGCCTTAATCAAACCCGCGCCTGGTTTGTTCACGTAATTACAGCCTTAAGAAAGCTTCGGCCAGCTCTCTTGTGGCCCTGTCGTCTGCTCTTATCAATCCTGATTTAGAAAGACTTGTTTTGCCTGAATGATTCGCTTCTCTCCCCTTTTTTTAAACTTCTTATTCCTGTCTATATATACTTACGTAATATGATATCGTCTGTTAAGAGAAAGCCATTGTCCGTTTGTATGATGTGTTATCGCATGTTAACTAGAGGACGGGCTGGGTATCTCATTTGACTAGTTTTATTGATGCAATGAATCAATTTAAGTCTTGGCAATGCATTCATGTAGTGAGCTAAAAACGCATAACTATCAACTGGTTAGATTTGTATTTTAAATCTTGTTTTAATTTCATTGTTACTTCCCTTTGTTTTAAATATGATTTTTTTTTTTTTACTGAAGTTTATATTTTGCCTTGATCAATATTATTTTATGATATATAATATGGGTATAATATGGTAGATGTGGATATATTTGCGTATAATTTTTTTATGTAGTCTTTTCGATTGACATGTTGGTTGACGATGGAATGTTTAATTGATATTCAAGAGTCAGTGACTGGTTCTAGTTCGAGACCTGCTTAGGACTTGATGGTGTACTATCTTCTTACCACTTTCCAACTGATGACTACTATAACAATAATGTGATTACGATAGAACTAGAAGTGTTTATAAAATGTTTTTTCTTGTAACAATTACAACAACAACAACAAAATGTTTATTTTACGTTACCTGGGAAACAAATAAAGAAATGGCGAAGCAGAGAGAGAGAGAGAGAGAGTGATAGCGAGAGAGAAAGAAGAAGAAAAAAAAAATCATTTTGAATTCCTGACAGGAACTGCTTTTGCTTTGGGGTAAGTTTTCTCTGAACAACTAAACTCTCAATAACTGTGCTCTTATCCAATCGATGCTAAACCAGCGCCCCTTCGCCCCCCCCCCCTCCTCCTTGTCTTCCGCCCCCTCTCTCTTTCATCTTCGACATACGCACTGTTTCTTTTTAAAGAATTTAACTAGGTACGAGAGGGGTATAGCCAGGGAGGACGTGGACGTTCAATGGATTGAAGCCATCCAATCGCTTCCACTGCATCATTCATCATTCCTATCCTCTGGGTAAAATTCTACTTATACCCCCCCCCCTTTTTTTTGTTCACCCTCGACCTGCACTCGATGTTTTTAAATACATAATTTTGTTTCATTTTTTTTTTCTTCCAATATCAAAAAGTTGAACTTTTACCAGTTAGTTTTAGTCCGGGTCATTATGTCATGGGAAGGAAATCAATTTATGAAAATCTGTCTGTCTGCGGATGAACCCTTAGAGCGAGTTGAGAAATAGAGTGGTAAAAGAAGGAGAGGAAATGGGTTTTACTTTTAAATATATATTTATATGCATCATTAGTCTGTCTGACTTGGTATGCAATAACATGGGTACTTACTTAGCAAAGATGTTGATGCGATATCGACTGGAGACGTCACACGTGTTAAAATGTCATCACCTGGACTTGAGTTGGGTATATTCTAGGTTTCCACAAGATCTAGACTAGGTTTAAACACGTTTTAAACTGGATTTGAATCATTTTTGTTTTCAATTTCGATTTTGCTTACCCACGTTGAAGATTTACTTGTAAATTGAAACGTGTCGATGACCTGTACTACATTTCCTTATAGCGATGTCAGATGTTGATTAGATTCACTGTTTCACTTTGGAATCGCTCACTGAAATGCCCAAACCATGGAGCGGCATCCAAGATATCAAGAGACAGATTCTCAAAAGTCTAGCTGTATGTACTTCTCAAATTATCAAAAGTCTAGCTGTATGTACTTCTCAAATTATCAAAAGTCTAGCTGTATGTACTTTACACATTATCAAAAGTCTAGCTGTATGTACTTCTCAAAGTATACAAAACCTGGACGTCCATTTCTGAAGCTGTTTCAACGCTTTAGTAAATGCCCCTTTCTGTAGTACAGGATTACAACGAAGATTGGTTTATGTTAGTTTTACTTTGGTTATATCGGTTTGGTTTTAGGTCCTGATGGGTTTAATGTAGCGATAACGATATTGACCACGTGCTCACTTCGCAAAATTTCCATCAGTCCGGTGGTCAGTTTCTTTGCGTGTGGTCTGGTCGTATCTGCATGCGGCATCTGACATGTTGTCTGCTACTAAATTGTTTCCTATAAACTGTATTGCTTTTGTCCAAACACGACATCAAGGAGAGGGGAGTGGGGGTCAGATTTAATTACTTTAGCCGCCGCCCTGCCCGCGCGAGATCCAGAGATACAGTTTTGAACTTGATCCGCTCTCCGTTCCTGCCATTGTTTCTTTCTCCTCAGTATTTCTAAACTACCTGACAAGGTATCTTCCCTTTACCTATTGTCCATGAGTCGTGATGACCTCTTCTGTTTAGACCTCGTCTTCGAGCTGTTGCCCAACAAGTCTTTTTCTTTGAAATTCCCCCCCCCCCTCAGCCACCTCCCTCGCGCCAATTTTCTCTGTTGTTACGGTCAAGCAGTGCTTGCAACAAAAAAAAAAGACCGTTCCCTCGCTGTCCGGTATATTGTTACCTCGGGTCATTCTGATAATAGAGAACAGGGCGATTTCAGTTCCCCATCCCGCGATACCATCTAAAAAGCCTCTTGAAGTAATCAAAGTGTTTTCATAATCTCAATAGAAAGATCTACCGCCCTCGTTCCCACTCTCGCATTGAGACTTGAGCACGAGAGACAGAGATCGTCATCACCAACGGAGATCCCTATCATCACGCCAATGAAAAGAAACTTGTTTCCGTAGATAAAGACTAGGGTGACTAACGCAATTGTCCACGCCGAAAGAAAGAGATTTGACAATGTCGCTGTTAGGTCACTATCTTACAGAACACATCGGACACAAAAAAAAAAGGTCACGTTTGAAACTTGGAATCTCTAGAGTCAGTGCACATGTTTCAGGTCCATTTTGTTAATTACTAGCTTGAGTCTCGAACCGGCTCTAAAAGGGGTGAAAAAGGCTGCCTGGGTGGTGGTTTGAAACATCCACAATGGCGAGTGTACCAGAGAAAGTGTTCAATCTGTGGCTTTTTTTGGCCATCGAGTGCGGAAAACAAGTTGGTACAGTCTTGTGTTAAGTGCAGTTTTAGGTGATGCTTTTGAAAGTGGGTGGGTGTATAGAGGTCAAGTTACTTATTACATCAACTGTCTTGAGGTCCAACTTCTCAAGTTAATAAGTTTCGTATTTATCAGCATCCAGTATTTAATTTAAAGCTTTTATGTCCATTATATAAATTATACCTAAATTAGCATACCGACTATTTGTTGGCTTACATTACGATTAAAATGGTCATCATCTGTCCGGTCATCTTTCGTCAGTGGCTTCATTATTCATGGCCTTCAACTATCCTCATTATGGGTCAATCCTGGTAGCAGAAGACAGGGGCGTGGTCCCCCGGTGCCAGGGCGAAACGGCCATTAGACCGTCTTTAACTAATGCAAACTCTTTTCGGGCTTAGTCACCGAACACCATGATGACCAAGTGCACTGACTAAATGGTCCGGTAACGGTCAATACACCGCCCTTGGTCATTTACGAAATGGCTTTTTCTCACTCTCTCTCTCTTTCTCCATCTCTCTATCTGTCACTCTCTCCTTGCCTCCTATCCTCCCAATCCTTCCTCCATCCGACTTGGAAGGAAAAAGAAATCGAGATTGTAATGGCAGTATATGCATGATTATAATGGTCACCTTCTGCCCCTGGCCGTCAACCGGTAATGGTCAGTGCGTGGCGATAATGTGATGGTCACTATAGGAAGGTGTCTATTTTCTCTTTGGCCATGCTTCCCCCCCCCCAACCCCAGTCTCATGTTTTTATTTTCCAACCCACCGAAAAAAAATTTTGGTCACTCTCGATAACAACCTCCTTTGGCCAGCTTGTGGTCAGTGGGAAATGTTTTTATGAGCTTTATTGATTGTCATAGGAACATATACCGGCATGCCTAGACCACCAATAAAAGGAAATGACCTCATCCTACGGCCAGGGAGACTATCAAAACATGGACGGTGGGCATGTGGAAATAATGTAATTATCCCCTAATAGGATAATGGAGTTCGGTGTGTAAAAATATTTTTACTCCTTGGGGTCAAAGGTTCATCGTTGTATCTATATAGCTAAGTGCAATATCATGCAGTGCAAGTAACAAGCAAAAATGTGACGTCTAAAAAGTCTTTCCGGAAATGCAAGCGAAAGAAACTTTTTTTCTTTCTTTCTTTTCTCCAATAAGTTTGTAAGTTGTTTTTTTTTTTTTTTTTTTTTCATTATTTCTGTCATCATTACATCTGCCATGGACTCTAACAATTTTATCATCTATTAGTTGTTGTTTTTTTTTGTTAAGATTTCAATATACTTGTGGAGTACTGAACATCGATTTGGACTGCAATCACGTGTCGGTCAATTTTTTTTATTTACAATAGGAAGCACTACTCTCTCCTCATTAGTAAATACTAACTAATTCATTTCTTGACCAGGTGTTTATGGCAGTCTATTGCCTCCATAGTAACTGAAAAATACACCATTGTGTTGCTGGTTATATAGACTGTCTTCTGGTCGATTTGGTTCCCCATGCCCATTTATGTTCTAGATCTTTATGTATTTGCTATTGTCGTATTCTCCCGTGTAGGCCGGCACATGTGTGTCATGTTGACCACTGGTCAGTGCCCACACCTGGTGTTCGTTTTAGGTGTCACTACATGGAGGAGTAGAACACCGCGGCGATAGTGACCTTGAAGTGCGGGGGTCAACCATTTTAGTCACGCCTGGCTGATCGTGGCATAAGGGACCGAACTGTCCGAAACTTGAACCGGACTAATGTTTAGCCCAGCGTAAGATTTCAATCATCTAGGTGCCAAAAGTATGCGGCCCTTATTCTTCCGGTTTTGTTTTCCCTGTCTTCTTCCTGTTTTCGCCATTTTTTTTTCTTTTAAATTGGCCGTCTCGATAGTGGACAAAACGACGCTGGACACACTGGACTCACAAGTGGTCACTGGTGATGGAAGAGGAGAAAATCTCCTAAGTCACAGTGATTTACAGCAGACCGTTTCTTTGTCTTTAATTGAATCACTTGGGCCCTCAACAATTAGAGCTTGACCACTTCAATGAAAATGACCACTCGCCCCCTCCCCCTTCCCACCAACCTCCACGATCCTGGACTGTTGACGATGGCGCAGTAGGCCGGTGCTGTCTCAAGTGAACCTAAATGAATTGTGGCCTCGGGGGAAAAAAGGAACGGGAGGGGGGTTCATTAAAGAGACAGGAGCGAGTCCAGTGTGCCAAATGAAGTCTCGCCTGGAGATACTGGACACGTCTCAAGCCGCGAATGAGAGCGTTAAGACGTAGGATTGACACAGGTGCTACCCACCTCCCTTTTTGTATCTTTTTATTCAATTTCGTTCAGAACTTGCATGATAGCAACAGTGCAGTATACAATAATGTTATTTACAGTTGTCTGATATAAACAAGTAGCATCCTAGGGCGTGTGTTGGACAAGGGGGGACTACAGTCTTAGACTTTGATAGTTATCTCTTTTTCCTCTAATAGATAGATTTGGGCGCAAACAAATTGTGTACAAAATGAACTGTACCGATGTTTTGGCCGTTGTTTGTTCAGAAAAGTGACTCGTCAAAAGTATTGACATCTCTGTTTGGGTAAAGATTTGTAGTTTTTGTCACTTCTCTTACAGAAAACCAAACTTTATCGACTGTTAAACATTTGCGAGGGCTAAAAAAGCGGCTGAAATAACCAAGTCATTATTATTATATATAGTATTTATACAAGTATTATTGCTATTATTATTTTTTTTGACATTGTCTCATTGCGTCTGGGTTGCTTGTAGAGAACTGCGGTTTGTGTCCTTGCTGGTTCTCACTGGTTGTATCCCATACACCTCTTCATTGTCTCTCTTTTTGTTCGTAGTATATAGGTCAGTGTATGTCACTATCTTCTGTCGACTGAACTTCCGGGTCATCATGATCTATGTATACCGGACATTCTACATTTCAATGTAACAAGCAATTAGTACGCTTTCACCCATTCTTATACTTATAGTCCACGTCTGCTAATACATCTCTATGCCTGCAAATACATCTCTATGCCTGCAAATACATCTATGCCTGCTAATACATCTCTATGCCTGCTAATACATCTCCTATTGACTTTTGGTCAAGTTCCTGGTCTGGACAGATGAACGTTGACGTATCTAGTGTTACGTATCTAGGCGTTGTTTTTTTTTCTTTTCTTTCTTTGACCTGTTGCGGTCAAGAGACGGGTAGGTTGTCTGCCCCTTGTGTAATAAGTTTTTTTTCGTCAAGCCACACAGACAGTGACCGGTCCTTGACCTGTGTGTGTACCTCTGGTTGAAAGGAGGGTGTTTTTTTTTTCTGTCTCTTTGAAGAGCGTTCTAGATCTGGGAAATTGATGACGTATTTGGTTCGAGAAATTCCTAGATTTGTCTTGATATCGACGCGCGGTAGACTATAAAAGACCGCCCGCGTAACGTTGACAGACAGACATACGGAGACAGCCGTGGGACAGAATAGCGGAGACATTGCGCGACCCGTGCGTGGTATGCCACTTGATCGTGTAAGTTTTTTTTTACAAGGCCTTGCTTGCTTGTATTTGTAATTACATTTTCAAACTCTTGTATTGTAATATTTTTACATGCCATTTTTGTAAAAGGGTTTTGGTCAACCCATCAAGTCTGTATTGAGTAAATGTTTATGTTTCTTTCTTGTAACTTTATATTTGATTAAACATTAAGTTGATAGTTTACCTTCCGATTTCTTGTGTCATTTTTTTTTTGTTATTCATTGTAAGTCTTTGATTAAATTCAGACTTAAGATAAGTGACACAACTCCTTTTCTATTGCACGTTCCCCTAGACAAGCCATTTAAAAGTAGAATTCAATTCGTAATACGTGACAAAAGAAGTTTGAGGGCTTTCGTCCCGGATATTTTTCTGAACCTATTTTCGTCTTACTTGAGTAATTTGTAAAGGCGAAGTTGACTTTAACAAACATTTTTTTTTGTGTCAAAGAGTCGGAAGTAAAGTATCAATAGTATTGACCAAACTCTCTTAAGGTTTTTTTGTTGTACTGATTTTGTACTGTATATTTACATTGTATACATTTTTTTTTTTGCTTGTAATAGTTGTTAGTTAGTCATGGATATTCAGGTTTTTCTTGCAAATCCCTCTGTGGAAGAGCTTGATGCTTTTACTAGGAAGGAACTGGTCCTTATTTCTAAACATTTAGGGTTAAAAATAAAATCAAATGCCCTTAAACAAGAAATCAGAGATAACATTGTAATCCATTATGTAGACGAGGAAGTGTTTTCTGAAGACCTTTTAGAAACCCTTAGACCCGATGAGGGTAAATCAGATTTAGAACTTCAGATAAAATTAAAACGAATGGAAATAGAAGCCCAGAAGGAAATTAAACAAAAAGAATTAGAGCTTGCAGCGGCTAGAGAGCAGAGAGAGCAGAAAGAAATAGAAATGAAATTACAAATAGAGTTAAAAAAATTAGAGTTAGCTGCTAATGTAAGACCAGATTCTTCCCCTGCCAGTCATACTGCTGAAGCAATAAAATTTTTGAAAATAATTCCACGCTTTAATGAAGCCACAATTGACAATTATTTTCCACAATTTGAACTTGCTGTGAAAAATTTTAATGTACCTGAAACTTTGTGGCCCACTTTGCTGCAAACAGTTTTGACTGGAGAGCTGCAGCAGTATTTTGTTCTTTGACCATGAACAACAAAAAGATTATAATGTTGTTAAGGCCTTAATTCTTAAGGCATATGAACTTGTTCCGGAAGCTTACCGAAAGCAGTTCAGGGATTGTCGCAAATCGGATGGCCAAACCCATGTAGAATTCCTGCGGGGAAAAGGAGCGACGCTTTGAAAAATGGCTCACTTCAAGGAAATCGGCACCGACTTTGCCAAATTCAAGAACCTAATGCTGATGGAAGAGTTCAAGAGTTGTGTGCGGCTGGACGTCCGTACGCATATAGCTGATCGTGGCGAGGAAGATGTGCACAAGGCTGCAGTGTTGGCAGACGTATATATAATATCACATCAATTTGCAAGTATACGACGGATGTCAAGCCAAAACAAGTCAAACAGCCTGAGTCCACTGCTAGCAACTCCATCAAGAACAGCAGTACAAACGACAGAAAACCTAATACAAGTAAAGCTACTTGTTCCTACTGCAAACGAGAAGGCCATAAAATTGACGATTGCTGGAAACTGAAGAAGAGAAACGAAAAAGCTCCTTCAAAAAGTCAGCGCTTGCACAGTACAGTGGTCGTCGAGGTTTACTCCCTCATCATCAAGCCATATCAAGAATACCTCGACACCACCTGTTTCAAATGTATTGACTGTACAAGACTCTCCGAAAATGTCTCCACGGTGTTCAAATGACTCAACAGCGAGTTCTTCAAATTCATCTTTACGATGTTCCAATGACTCAACCAAGAGTTTTTTCAAATACATCAAGCCGATGTTCCAATGACTCAACCAAGAGTTTTTCAAATACATCAAGCCGATGTTCCAATGACTCAACCAAGAGTTTTTCAAATACATCAAGCCGATGTTCCAATGACTCAAACAAGAGTTTTTCAAATACATCGAGCCGATGTTCCAATGACTCAAACAAGAGTTTTTCAAATACATCACATCGATGTTCCAATGACTCTATCCAGAGTTCCCATAATACATCACCCCGATGTTCCCATGACTCTATCCAGAGTTCCCATAATACATCACCCCGATGTTCCAATGACTCTATCCAGAGTTCCCATAATACATCATCCCGATGTTCCATGACTCTATCAAGAGTTCCCATAAGACATCACCCCGATGTTTCAATGACTCTATCCAGAGTTCCCATAATACATCATCCCGATGTTCCCATGACTCTATCAAGAGTTCCCATAAGACATCACCCCGATGTTCCAATGACTCCATCAAGAGTTCTCCAAATACATCCACAAGATGTTCTACTGACTCAAGAAAGAGTTTCTCCACTGCGTCTCCTAGAGATGTCAATGACTCCAGCGAGAGTTCGACCCAAGTCCAGTCTGCATCAACCAAAATTGATGTTTTTATTAGAGGATTTTAAGCCTTTCATTTCGGAAGGATTTGTATCACTACCCGGTGATTCTACAAGTCTACGACCTATCACCATTTTGAGAGACACAGGTGCTTCACAATCGTTACTTTTAGAGGGTATCTTGCCCTTGTCTAAATCATCATCGACTGGGAAGAGCATCCTGTTACGAGGCGTAGAGCTTGGATGTATAGATGTGCCTCTACATCTAATCGACATAAAGTCAAATCTCATTACTGGACCGGTTGTTGTAGGTGTCCGACCAACATTACCATTGGAAGGCATCTCGTTGCTGTTAGGCAATGACTTAGCAGGTGGAAAGGTGATAGCCGAACCCATCGTCACTCAAACACCCGACTTATCTGCCACACCCGAGGAAGACCTAGAGTTATATCCAGCGTGTGCAGTAACAAGGGCAATGAGGTTGAAAGCATCTCAAGAAGAGAACGTTATCAAAGCCAACAGTAACCACGATGATGTGGACTTGAGCACCACATTCTTTGCTTCTCTTGAAGAAGAACCAACGCCAAATTCTGAAAAGCCGGCATCAACTCGAAAACAGTTGATTGAGGACCAAAAGAAGGATCCAGAGCTCGCCAAACTCCGAGAAACCGCAATGACATCACAAGAGGCAGAGCTAGCATCAACGTGCTACTACATCCAAGATGATATGCTCTTCAGGAAATGGAAACCTCCAGACGCATCCAACGAAGAAGAATGGAGAATATGCCATCAAATCGTTTGTACCAGAAAGATACCGAGCGTACATCATGAATCTGGCTCATGACACACCAATGTCAGGTCATCTCGGCATCCACAAGACATACCACAAGATTATGTCACACTTCTTCTGGCCACGTTTGAAGAAAGATGTCATCCAGTACTGCCGATCCTGTCATGCCTGTCAGATGGTTGGCAAGCCAAATCAAAAGATCCCTGTTGCTCCTCTGAAGCCGATTCCAGCCTTTGAAGAACCTTTCAGCAGAGTACTTATTGACTGTGTTGGTCCTCTCCCAAGGACAAAAGCTGGCAACCAATACCTGTTGACCATTATGTGTGCTTCAACTCGTTTTCCTGAGGCTATTCCTTTAAGGAACATAAAAGCATCAAACATTGTGAAGGCCTTAATCAAGTTCTTTACTCTATTTGGTCTACCAAAGTCCATCCAATCGGACCAAGGAACGAATTTCACGGCCAATCTTTTCAAGCAAGTCATGACTCAGTTGGGCATCAAACACTGCATGTCGAGTGCGTATCATGCCGAGTCGCAAGGCGCTCTTGAACGATTCCATCAGACTCTCAAGAACATGATCCGAACCTATTGCTTTGAGCACGAAAAAGACTGGGACGAAGGAATCCACATGCTGCTGTTTGCAACCCCTGAATCCGTCCAGGAATCGTTGGGATTCAGCCCTTTTGACTTAGTCTTTGGCCATTCGGTGCGCGGTCCCTTGAAATGTATAAAAGAGACTTTGTTGTCACCAACAGCCACTGAAGGACTTTTAGACTATGTAATTAAGTTTAAAACTAGACTTTATGATGCTTGTGTTCTGGCCAAAAATAATTTACAAAACACCCAATCCAGCATGAAACGCTGGTATGATAGAAAGGCCCGTGTTAGAGAATTTTCTCCCGGGGATAAGGTGCTTGTATTTTTGCCCATACCAGGTCAACCCTTGCAAGCCAGATATTTTGGTCCCTATGAAATTGAGACCAAAATTAGTGACCTCAATTACACAATCAAAACTCCTGACCGTAGGAAAAAGACTCAGCTATGTCATATAAACATGCTGAAGCCTTATGTATCTCGGCCAGATCACTCAGATAAGAGTAATTGTGTTGTAAATACAGTCAAAAGTTGTTCAAATAGCCATGTTTCTCCTATTGATGATGATATTGTAAAGGAGAAATTTGGACAATACAAAATACCTAATTCTTTTGTATTACAGAATTTGGATGTAAAACTGTCTCATCTGTCTTCGACAGAAAGGCCAGTTATCATGAAACTCATTAGTGAATTTAATGACATTTTTTCTGATGTACCAAAACAGACTAATGTTATAATGCATGATGTAGATGTTGGCGAGGCTACTCCTGTCAAGCAGCATCCTTACAGGGTCAACCCTGGAAAAACTTGCCATACTTAGGTCAGAAATCAAGTATATGCTTGAAAATGACCTCATTGAACCAAGTTCCAGTAGCTGGAGCTCCCCATGTGTCTTGATACCTAAACAGGACAAGACTTATCGTTTTTGTACAGACTACCGTAAGGTAAATGCTGTAACAAAGACCGATTCGTTTCCTATCCCTAGGATAGACGATCTCATAGATCGTATTGGTGACGCTAAGTACATCACCAAAATAGACCTACTTTCAGGTTATTGGCAGGTTCCCCTGACTGATAGGGCAAAGGAAATCTCCGCCTTTGTCACCCCTGATGGTCTGTACCAATACAAAGTGATGCCATTTGGCATGAAGAATGCTCCTGCCACTTTCCAGAGAATGATAAATGCCCTGCTTGCTGACATGGAGAATTGCCACGCATACATAGACGATGTAGTAATTTTTAGCCAAGATTTTTCTAGCCATTGTAAACAACTGCATTGTCTTTTTACTAAACTTTTACATGCAAAAATTACTGTAAACCTGAGTAAGAGTGATTTTTGCCAGGCTTCCATCCAATACTTAGGCCATAATGTAGGACAAGGACAGGTGAAACCTGTAATGGCCAAAGTAGAAGCTATCCAAGCTTTCCCTATCCCTGCTGATCGGAAACAACTCCGAAGATTTTTGGGAATGTCTGGATATTATAGAAAATTTTGCGAAAATTTTTCTGTCATTGCCAGTCCTTTAACAAACCTCCTGAGAAAGAACGTCCGATTTACTTGGACGGATGAATGTCAGAAAGCCTTTAACCAAATTAAGCAGATATTATCTAGCTCCCCCATTTTGATGGCTCCTGACTTCGGAAAACCTTTTAGGTTAGCTATTGACGCCAGTGACACAGGTGTTGGGTCAGTCCTTTACCAAGAAGATAATTTCCAAGTAGAGCACCCTATGTGTTTCTTTTCCAAGAAATTTAATAGACATCAAGAAATTATTCTACTGTGGAAAAAGAATGTCTTGGGTTGATTCTTTCTATACAACACTTTGATTTTTATATCAGTGGGTCCAGATGGCCACTGGTTGTATTTACTGACCACAATCCCCTTACATTTATCCACAAAATGTCTGGCAAGAACCAACGACTTCTCAGGTGGAGTTTATTTTTACAAGAGTACAACCTAGATCTTAAACACATAAAAGGCAGCGAAAATGTTATCGCCGATGCCTTATCTAGAGTGTAAAAAGTATTTTGATGTATATTTTTTTATATATATATCATGATAAATACATTCTGTAATGTAAATATTTTTTTTTTGAAGTTCTAAAAAGATTTCCATTTCGTGGAAATGTAAACTTTTTATTTTTAGGAGGGAGGGTGTTACGTATCTAGGCGTTGTTTTTTTTTCTTTTCTTTCTTTGACCTGTTGCGGTCAAGAGACGGGTAGGTTGTCTGCCCCTTGTGTAATAAGTTTTTTTTCGTCAAGCCACACAGACAGTGACCGGTCCTTGACCTGTGTGTGTACCTCTGGTTGAAAGGAGGGTGTTTTTTTTTTCTGTCTCTTTGAAGAGCGTTCTAGATCTGGGAAATTTCTTGTAACTTTATATTTGATTAAACATTAAGTTGATAGTTTACCTTCCGATTTCTTGTGTCATTTTTTTTTTGTTATTCATTGTAAGTCTTTGATTAAATTCAGACTTAAGATAAGTGACACAACTCCTTTTCTATTGTCACGTTCCCCTAGACAAGCCATTTAAAAGTAGAATTCAATTCGTAATACGTGACAAAAGAAGTTTGAGGGCTTTCGTCCCGGATATTTTTCTGAACCTATTTTCGTCTTACTTGAGTAATTTTGTAAAGGCGAAGTTGACTTTAACAAACATTTTTTTTTGTGTCAAAGAGTCGGAAGTAAAGTATCAATAGTATTGACCAAACTCTCTTAAGGTTTTTTTGTTTGTACTGATTTTGTACTGTATATTTACATTGTATACATTTTTTTTTTTGCTTGTAATAGTTGTTAGTTAGTCATGGATATTCAGGTTTTTCTTGCAAATCCCTCTGTGGAAGAGCTTGATGCTTTTACTAGGAAGGAACTGGTCCTTATTTCTAAACATTTAGGGTTAAAAATAAAATCAAATGCCCTTAAACAAGAAATCAGAGATAACATTGTAATCCATTATGTAGACGAGGAAGTGTTTTCTGAAGACCTTTTAGAAACCCTTAGACCCGATGAGGGTAAATCAGATTTAGAACTTCAGATAAAATTAAAACGAATGGAAATAGAAGCCCAGAAGGAAATTAAACAAAAAGAATTAGAGCTTTGCAGCGGCTAGAGAGCAGAGAGAGCAGAAAGAAATAGAAATGAAATTACAAATAGAGTTAAAAAAATTAGAGTTAGCTGCTAATGTAAGACCAGATTCTTCCCCTGCCAGTCATACTGCTGAAGCAATAAAATTTTTGAAAATAATTCCACGCTTTAATGAAGCCACAATTGACAATTATTTTCCACAATTTGAACTTGCTGTGAAAAATTTTAATGTACCTGAAACTTTGTGGCCCACTTTGCTGCAAACAGTTTTGACTGGTAGAGCTGCAGAAGTATTTTGTTCTTTGACCATTGAACAACAAAAAGATTATAATGTTGTTAAGGCCTTAATTCTTAAGGCATATGAACTTGTTCCGGAAGCTTACCGAAAGCAGTTTCAGGGATTGTCGCAAATCGGATGGCCAAACCCATGTAGAATTCCTGCGGGGAAAAGGAGCGACGCTTTGAAAAATGGCTCACTTCCAAGGAAATCGGCACCGACTTTGCCAAATTCAAGAACCTAATGCTGATGGAAGAGTTCAAGAGTTGTGTGCGGCTGGACGTCCGTACGCATATAGCTGATCGTGGCGAGGAAGATGTGCACAAGGCTGCAGTGTTGGCAGACGATTATATAATATCACATCAATTTGCCAAGTATACGACGGATGTCAAGCCAAAACAAGTCAAACAGCCTGAGTCCACTGCTAGCAACTCCATCAAGAACAGCAGTACAAACGACAGAAAACCTAATACAAGTAAAGCTACTTGTTCCTACTGCAAACGAGGAGGCCATAAAATTGACGATTGCTGGAAACTGAAGAAGAGAAACGAAAAAGCTCCTTCAAAAGTCAGCGCTTGCACAGTACAGTGGTCGTCGAGGTTTACTCCCTCATCATCAAGCCATATCAAGAATACCTCGACACCACCTGTTTCAAATGTATTGACTGTACAAGACTCTCCGAAAATGTCTCCACGGTGTTCAAATGACTCAACAGCGAGTTCTTCAAATTCATCTTTACGATGTTCCAATGACTCAACCAAGAGTTTTTCAAATACATCAAGCCGATGTTCCAATGACTCAACCAAGAGTTTTTCAAATACATCAAGCCGATGTTCCAATGACTCAACCAAGAGTTTTTTCAAATACATCAAGCCGATGTTCCAATGACTCAAACAAGAGTTTTTCAAATACATCGAGCCGATGTATCCAATGACTCAAACAAGAGTTTTTCAAATACATCACATCGATGTTCCAATGACTCTATCCAGAGTTCCCATAATACATCACCCCGATGTTCCCATGACTCTATCCAGAGTTCCCATAATACATCACCCCGATTGTTCCAATGACTCTATCCAGAGTTCCCATAATACATCATCCCGATGTTCCCATGACTCTATCAAGAGTTCCCATAAGACATCACCCCGATGTTTCAATGACTCTATCCAGAGTTCCCATAATACATCATCCCGATGTTCCCATGACTCTATCAAGAGTTCCATAAGACATCACCCCGATGTTCCAATGACTCCATCAAGAGTTCTCCAAATACATCCACAAGATGTTCTACTGACTCAAGAAAGAGTTTCTCCACTGCGTCTCCTAGAGATGTCAATGACTCCAGCGAGAGTTCGACCCAAGTCCAGTCTGCATCAACCAAAATTGATGTTTTATTAGAGGATTTTTAAGCCTTTCATTTCGGAAGGATTTGTATCACTACCCGGTGATTCTACAAGTCTACGACCTATCACCATTTTGAGAGACACAGGTGCTTCACAATCGTTACTTTTAGAGGGTATCTTGCCCTTGTCTAAATCATCATCGACTGGGAAGAGCATCCTGTTACGAGGCGTAGAGCTTGGATGTATAGATGTGCCTCTACATCTAATCGACATAAAGTCAAATCTCATTACTGGACCGGTTGTTGTAGGTGTCCGACCAACATTACCATTGGAAGGCATCTCGTTGCTGTTAGGCAATGACTTAGCAGGTGGAAAGGTGATAGCCGAACCCATCGTCACTCAAACACCCGACTTATCTGCCACACCCGAGGAAGACCTAGAGTTATATCCAGCGTGTGCAGTAACAAGGGCAATGAGGTTGAAAGCATCTCAAGAAGAGAACGTTATCAAAGCCAACAGTAACCACGATGATGTGGACTTGAGCACCACATTCTTTGCTTCTCTTGAAGAAGAACCAACGCCAAATTCTGAAAAGCCGGCATCAACTCGAAAACAGTTGATTGAGGACCAAAAGAAGGATCCAGAGCTCGCCAAACTCCGAGAAAACCGCAATGACATCACAAGAGGCAGAGCTAGCATCAACGTGCTACTACATCCAAGATGATATGCTCTTCAGGAAATGGAAACCTCCAGACGCATCCAACGAAGAAGAATGGAGAATATGCCATCAAATCGTTGTACCAGAAAGATACCGAGCGTACATCATGAATCTGGCTCATGACACACCAATGTCAGGTCATCTCGGCATCCACAAGACATACCACAAGATTATGTCACACTTCTTCTGGCCACGTTTGAAGAAAGATGTCATCCAGTACTGCCGATCCTGTCATGCCTGTCAGATGGTTGGCAAGCCAAATCAAAAGATCCCTGTTGCTCCTCTGAAGCCGATTCCAGCCTTTGAAGAACCTTTCAGCAGAGTACTTATTGACTGTGTTGGTCCTCTCCCAAGGACAAAAGCTGGCAACCAATACCTGTTGACCATTATGTGTGCTTCAACTCGTTTTCCTGAGGCTATTCCTTTAAGGAACATAAAAGCATCAAACATTGTGAAGGCCTATATCAAGTTCTTTACTCTATTTGGGTCTACCAAAGTCCATCCAATCGGACCAAGGAACGAATTTCACGGCCAATCTTTTCAAGCAAGTCATGACTCAGTTGGGCATCAAACACTGCATGTCGAGTGCGTAACATGCCGAGTCGCAAGGCGCTCTTGAACGATTCCATCAGACTCTCAAGAACATGATCCGAACCTATTGCTTTGAGCACGAAAAAGACTGGACGAAGGAATCCACATGCTGCTGTTTGCAACCCCTGAATCCGTCCAGGAATCGTTGGGATTCAGCCCTTTTGACTTAGTCTTTGGCCATTCGGTGCGCGGTCCCTTGAAATGTATAAAAGAGACTTTGTTGTCACCAACAGCCACTGAAGGACTTTTAGACTATGTAATTAAGTTTAAAACTAGACTTTATGATGCTTGTGTTCTGGCCAAAAATAATTTACAAAACACCCAATCCAGCATGAAACGCTGGTATGATAGAAAGGCCCGTGTTAGAGAATTTTCTCCCGGGGATAAGGTGCTTGTATTTTTGCCCATACCAGGTCAACCCTTGCAAGCCAGATATTTTGGTCCCTATGAAATTGAGACCAAAATTAGTGACCTCAATTACACAATCAAAACTCCTGACCGTAGGAAAAAGACTCAGCTATGTCATATAAACATGCTGAAGCCTTATGTATCTCGGCCGATCACTCAGATAAGAGTAATTGTGTTGTAAATACAGTCAAAAGTTGTTCAAATAGCCATGTTTCTCCTATTGATGATGATATTGTAAAGGAGAAATTTGGACAATACAAAATACCTAATTCTTTTGTATTACAGAATTTGGATGTAAAACTGTCTCATCTGTCTTCGACAGAAAGGCCAGTTATCATGAAACTCATTAGTGAATTTAATGACATTTTTTCTGATGTACCAAAACAGACTAATGTTATAATGCATGATGTAGATGTTGGCGAGGCTACTCCAGTCAAGCAGCATCCTTACAGGGTCAACCCTGAAAAACTTGCCATACTTAGGTCAGAAATCAAGTATATGCTTGAAAATGACCTCATTGAACCAAGTTCCAGTAGCTGGAGCTCCCCATGTGTCTTGATACCTAAACAGGACAAGACTTATCGTTTTTGTACAGACTACCGTAAGGTAAATGCTGTAACAAAGACCGATTCGTTTCCTATCCCTAGGATAGACGATCTCATAGATCGTATTGGTGACGCTAAGTACATCACCAAAATAGACCTACTTTCAGGTTATTGGCAGGTTCCCCTGACTGATAGGGGCAAAGGAAATCTCCGCCTTTGTCACCCCTGAAGGTCTGTACCAATACAAAGTGATGCCATTTGGCATGAAGAATGCTCCTGCCACTTTCCAGAGAATGATAAATGCCCTGCTTGCTGACATGGAGAATTGCCACGCATACATAGACGATGTAGTAATTTTTAGCCAAGATTTTTTCTAGCCATTGTAAACAACTGCATTGTCTTTTTACTAAACTTTTACATGCAAAAATTACTGTAAACCTGAGTAAGAGTGATTTTTGCCAGGCTTCCATCCAATACTTAGGCCATATTGTAGGACAAGGCCAGGTGAAACCTGTAATGGCCAAAGTAGAAGCTATCCAAGCTTTCCATATCCCTGCTGATCGGAAACAACTCCGAAGATTTTTGGGAATGTCTGGATATTATAGAAAATTTTGCGAAAATTTTTCTGTCATTGCCAGTCCTTTAACAAACCTCCTGAGAAAGAACGTCCGATTTACTTGGACGGATGAATGTCAGAAAGCCTTTAAACCAAATTAAGCAGATATTATCTAGCTCCCCCATTTTGATGGCTCCTGACTTCGGGAAAACCTTTTAGGTTAGCTATTGACGCCAGTGACACAGGTGTTGGGTCAGTCCTTTACCAAGAAGATAATTTCCAAGTAGAGCACCCTATGTGTTTCTTTTCCAAGAAATTTAATAGACATCAAAGAAATTATTCTACTGTGGAAAAAAGAATGTCTTGGGTTGATTCTTTCTATACAACACTTTGATTTTTATATCAGTGGGTCCAGATGGCCACTGGTTGTATTTACTGACCACAATCCCCTTACATTTATCCACAAAATGTCTGGCAAGAACCAACGACTTCTCAGGTGGAGTTTATTTTTACAAGAGTACAACCTAGATCTTAAACACATAAAAGGCAGCGAAATGTTATCGCCGATGCCTTATCTAGAGTGTAAAAAGTATTTTGATGTATATTTTTTTATATATATATCATGATAAATACATTCTGTAATGTAATATTTTTTTTTTGTAGTTCTAAAAGATTTCCATTTCGTGGAAATGTAAACTTTTTATTTTTAGGAGGGAGGTGTTACGTATCTAGGCGTTGTTTTTTTTTCTTTTCTTTCTTTGACCTGTTGCGGTCAAGAGACGGGTAGGTTGTCTGCCCCCTTGTGTAATAAGTTTTTTTTCGTCAAGCCACACAGGACAGTGACCGGTCCTTGACCTGTGTGTGTACCTCTGGTTGAAAGGAGGGTGTTTTTTTTTTCTGTCTCTTTGAAGAGCGTTCTAGATCTGGGAAATTGATGACGTATTTGGTTCGAGAAATTCCTAGATTTGTCTTGATATCGACGCGCGGTAGACTATAAAAGACCGCCCGCGTAACGTTGACAGACAGACATACGGAGACAGCCGTGGGACAGAATAGCGGAGACATTGCGCGACCCGTGCGTGGTATGCCACTTGATCGTGTAAGTTTTTTTTTTACAAGGCCTTGCTTGCTTGTATTTGTAATTACATTTTCAAACTCTTGTATTGTAATATTTTTACATGCCATTTTTGTAAAAGGGTTTTGGTCAACCCATCAAGTCTGTATTGAGTAAATGTTTATGTTTCTTTCTTGTAACTTTATATTTGATTAAACATTAAGTTGATAGTTTACCTTCCGATTTCTTGTGTCATTTTTTTTTTGTTATTCATTGTAAGTCTTTGATTAAATTCAGACTTAAGATAAGTGACACAACTCCTTTTCTATTGTCACGTTCCCCTAGACAAGCCATTTAAAAGTAGAATTCAATTCGTAATACGTGACACTAGATACTTCAGTAGGAAGAAAGAGAAACGATCAGAGCAGACGATAACACGCTTGAATGAGCGCTCACTTTGAACAAATGATTGCAGTCTCGCCAGAACATCAAACTCTATTAAGCAGTTAGCAAACGGATAGACGAGAATGATTGAAGATAACTGATTTAAAGAGTGGAGGGGGGGGGGAGAAAATCTTTTTTTTTTTTTAAGTGTATGGAGTTTAGGCGGGAAAGGGGGAGCAAGTGAAGTTCTGGTGAGAGGATGTTAGGTGCAAACATGAGTTATGTGAGCTGGTTATGAATATGTTTAAAGTTAGGTGCCCTTGGCGTCTAACTTGTTTATTTTGATTTGTTATTTTAGAAAGTCGATTCCCTCTCTTGCTTTCTGACGATCTTTAGCGTTTGCTGGAACGTTGAGATTGTGTATTGAGAATGTAGTTTTGAGAACGTCTGAGATGAAGAGAGAAAAAAAAAAGATTCTGGGCGGGGGGGGGGGTTGGAGAAGGAGGCGGGAGTTTAGTATCATCTTGTAGATAGTTAAAAGGAAAACCTTTCAAGGTTTACACGTGAGAAGCGTAATGGCTATGATCTCGACTCGTCTTGATACGTTCGTAGAAGTCTCTATGGATGTCAAACATCTATATTTCACTTTGCATTTGTTTGGCTCTACAATCATTTCTGTGCGCGTAAATTGTGGTGGCTGAGTGGTGTGCAGTGCTTGGCTTTTGAACCGAGGAAATATCGAGTTCCAATCGCCTCGTCCGAAGCGCATGTCACACGACCGGCCAGCTATTGGAAACAAGACTTGTTTGAAAACCTTTTCCCCACATGAAAACTTTGCTCAGCATCCTGGGTTGATCCATGTGACATCAGCAAACTCCCTGAGTGGTCAAATCCCTCGCTAAGCTCTTCAATGATACAGGGGACATGGGATGCTTTTTCACTCGTCATTACGTAGGCACGTTAATAGCAAGGACTTTTTTTCTTTAGAGGGTAATTTCGGGTTAATGCTGTTTTCCCGTATGCATTTGTGAATCTTTCCCGCTCTCTCTCTCTCTCTCCCCCTCTTTCTCTCTCACAATCATTCTATCTTTTAAATTTTGTTTCTTTTACACCAATCCACTAAAAAAGGTTTTGCTAATACCGTTGTTTTTTTTTTTGGGGGGGGGGGGGCGGTTGAGTAGCCGTCTTTTTGAAAGGCTTCACTAGCTTTTCACACTAGCTGCCTGGTTCTTTGGTTTGCGCTACGCACTGTCGTCATGTTAGTTCCTTTTATAACTTATTCTTTCACCTCCTCCCCCACACCCCTGCAGGACATTTCGGCTAGGACCTAATAATCTTCATGTTTCTAGAACGTCCGAAACTTTTTAGGCCGTCTGACCGACTAGTTGACACTTGTTGACAATCGAAACATTTTGGTCCCTGAAAGACTGGTTAATTTTGACCAATCGATCTTATCTATTGAGATCCAAAGACATAAGACATAAGATTATCCTTTAGGCATAAAATATCTTTGAAATGTGTAATAAGTGATTATATTTATTCACCCTGCATGTCTTTGCATCACTACTAGGCCTTTCACTAGTTGGGTTTGATCACATAACTCTGAACTGAAATGCAAGCCTTATGTTGGAAACATTGCTGTGCTTAACAAAAAGATACATGTCTTTCCTTCAATCGAGTACAGGCATGTTTCTTTGGTCAAGAATGGTGTCCTTGTAAGAGTTCGGTAAAGACAAAGTAACCAGTCAAGCTGGCTTCTTACTACACCGCCCCCACCCCACCACCCAGAGATTTCTCAAGCGTTGTTTGCTCACACAAGTTGTCTAGGCCGGACCACTTCATTATCAGGCGTCCTCCTTTACAGGATCGGGCACCCTCGCTCTACTGGTTCAACTAATTGAACAGAGCGGGCCTTGTTCGCGAGTTGATTTCGAGTACTTCTGACGCTCCATGACTTTGGTCTGACCAGGAGGAAAAAAAAAAGTGTGCTCTTTACATCTTCTAACATTCCCTCTCGCCCTTTCTTTGCGGGTCTTTTAGTATGTCTACATACCTCGGACTGATGGTTCGGGGGCAGAGAGGAGCGAATGTAAGAGAAAAAAAAAGGTTCTCTCCCTACTCTTGGAACGCCCTCGACGTCCAAACCAATTTCCACCCTCGTATTCCGTCATAAGTACAGCACGAATGATTTATGAACCCAACTCTATTCCTCTTCCCTCTTATGCTCACACTCCCCCTGACACACACACGCACGCACACAGAAGCATCCTTTGCTGCGCGTGGACAAAGAATGCATCAACCAATCAGCGGTCACAACAGTTTACCAAAAGAAAAAAGAAAACAACGGACTAAGTGATATACACAGACACTAAAAATAACCCTGACTCTTTGTTGTTTTCTCCTACCCCATACCTAACGTCTGCCCTTCACCCCACTAACATCAACATACTCATGAATGAACTTCACAAAATGTCTTCTCCACGGCCCTCCAGGCGGAGCTCGATATATCCGAGAGAAGCTCGTGTTCCCATTGACATCGCCCTGCCTCGCCTCGTTCCCAATGTACACAGCACTCGGGGCGTTGTTAACTCGGGATGCTATGTTAAGTACGGAAATTCCCGAAGACACACAAGAGTAATTTTTGGTGCTGGTATTGAGTGTAAGCTGGGTTGATATGACTACTAATATTAAAAACTGAATTTGCCTACCGCTATATTTTGAAATCCACCGGTCATATTAACATTGCGTCCTATTGAGAGCTTCACTTGGTACTCAGATTACGTTGTAAACTCGCGGTATTTAGTTAAAGCAATTTAAACAGAATAATTTCAGGACTTTAAGGAGTGCTTTATCCATTGACTAAATCACAGAACGAATAGATTCATTGTCTCTCGATAGACAAAGTTGTTTAGTCTGGATAAGCATGCAGCTGTATTGTATGCTAGACTCGTGCGAAGTTACCTCCCTTTATAGCCGAGACATATCCTAAGCCAGTATGCCTGATTATTTCGTATGTCGATGCGAAAGGCTTTTTTTTTTAAATCTTGAACTATCACATTACCTACAAAAGTGTGGTAAGGAAAATATGTTTAATTAGGACTTTGTCGTTGGATAACAGTTATGTTGTGAGCTATTCTGTGTATGATTAACATTTTTTACTAGAATCCGTAAATTTTGACAAGGAAACGCTCAACTTTACAGATGTTTACAAAATATATAGGTCGATACTGAGACTCCTAACGAATTCGCCGCACGTGCGTGCTGGGTAGAAGTGTGTGATTAATGAATTGAAACCTTAAACTGCGCGCCCCCCGGCCCCCCCCCCCTTTCTCTGCGTACCATCGGACGTATCCATTGAGTTCTCAGTCCATCACTGTCCTTCTTAATTCCAATCAATGAACAGATTGCGATGTCGATGTGGGAGAGAGAGAGAGGGGGGGGGGGGGTGAGTAAGAGAGAGAGAGAGAGCTGAATTATTTTACGCTACGGAGAAGAGAGAAGAAAAAAAATGAACGGGTGGGAGATGGAATGCCAGTATCGATCTGCTATTGGTTGATTTGTATTTGAGATCAATAAGGTTGATGTTTTATATCAAAGCTCCCGCCGACGTTGGTTTGGCTTGAAAAGAAATATAGGCGGAGCATACCTGGCACGCGGTTCTCAAAGGTTGTTTTGTTGGCCAGTATCAACTCTGCAAACTGGGGTTCTCTCTTTGGTTTATTTATTAGAGGTTAGGTAACTTAACACATCTTGTGAAGTTGCAGAATAGAAATTATTGCAAAAACATTATCTCCTTCGCCTTGCCTCTTACAGATAGTTAAATAATGTAAAGAGGTATGGTTTTTTAAATGAGATGCGATGGATTACTAATAATCTACTAATTACTAGATTACTAATAACACAAATACGCAAAATAAGAAAAGCTACTTTGAAACTTTAAAAATAGCAATAAATATAATGTAATCTCACATCTTCTCTCCGATGGCATATGCTAATTCTGAATTATTTATATTGTACATTGTGTTTGTTACATTTAATCACCCACACCTTTGCCTTTACGTTTATTTATTTTTTTTCCTTTTGCAATTGTTTTACATAAGTTTGCTTTTACTATTTATAAGTTTATAAGGGATATCAATCAGAATCATCAATACAGCCCTGTACACTTTGGTCTATAACACAATGCTCACTAATCAACATTACTGACCCAATACACATTAGTTGTCTGTCGGGGAGGACACGTCAACGAATTGAATTTCTGTGTGTTGACGTCATCAGAGACTCAAGCCTCGTAGCTTTAGGGACCTAGATTACGGGAGTTATGGCACCTGATAGGAATTCACCTGCTATATAATAAATGTTTGTTAAAAGAAAAAAAATACGCATGTACAGCATTTGATCTCTTTAGAGTTATTGAAAGAAATGACCAGGTAGAGAAAAAATAAACACACATATATATTATATATATATGTATATATATTATTTTTTTATATGACCTCTTCATTTATACTTTACAGCTATCGACTCACAGGTTTCTCTTGGATATCTCTCATTCGTCCAGACATTTTTGTTTAATAGGCATTGATCATACTTGTCTGACACTTACACCACTGACCAACCTTTTTTTTTTTAATGTCACTACACAGAGAGATGGGGCATGTCATTTCTCGAGTACAACAAGATGACAGTAAATGCCACTGGCCGTTGGTACTGACACTCCAGCCAGTCTTACTCACACACTGCTCGGCAAACATGCTCCCGCCGCCACTTTGTCAATCATCGCCTTTTAAATACGCTCGCTCGCATACATGCCCCCCCCCCCACACACACAAACACAACACACACACACACACACGGGTCAGTTATCTCTCTTATCATCTTAGTTTTCACCAACTACTAGCGTCATCTTAACTTTCCTTCTACACCCTGCTTTGCCCACGTTTCTACGATAAACTTAGCACTGTAATGTTTGGCATTGTTTGATTATCTACATGTTTCATTTAGAAGACAAAAAGTTGATGTATTCTTTTTCTTAATTTATATTTGTAAGTAAAATTTCCCTTTCAGACCTTCTGGTGCAAAGGTCATCTGTTTCTCTGCCCCACGTTTTACGAGGGCGTCATGTGGCCAGCACAACGACCAACCGCTTTTAGTTTTCCCCAACTAATGTCAGGTACCTATTACAGCAGGGTGGACTCAGAGGGGTCCGAAAGATCCCTTAAAAGTAAAATTCCCGGTGTTCACCAGGATTCGAACCCCGGGGACCACGGTTCGTAAGAAAAGCGCTTAACCACTCAGCCACCGTGCCTCCCTAATGTATATTGGGGGCTCAGCGTTTGTTTTTCAAAGAAACATTTAAAAATACTTGATGACAACGTCAGCGGCCATGTCACATATTTCCTTGTCTCACATGAACATATGTAAGACATGTCAGGTACCGAGCTCAGATGTTGAGTGTACTATGTTTGATAACTGATATGGATTATGCCTAGACTTTTTTGTTTTTCTTCTTTCACGTGGATGCCCTGAGTTATCCCCCCCCCCCCCCATTCGTGTGCACCATTTAGTCTATTCCTGAATGTTCTAGCCTAACAGGTGTAAACAGGGATTGTTTATGTTGATGTGATTTTGACTCCATACTTTTGATTCCCTTTCTGTCATGTTCTTGTGATTGATTTTGACTTCGTATAAACTTCCTTTCTCTCTCTCTCTCTCTCTCCATCTCTCTCTCCATCTCTCTCTCCATCTCTCTCTCCATCTCTCTCTATCTATCTCTCTCCCTCTCTTCCCCCTATTATAGTGTATGCTTCCTCAGCTTTGATCATTGATGTTAAGAATCTTACAAGTCCAGTTTATCACAACATTTGCAACTAATGATTTTATTAGTTAACGAGGCCATGGCAAGTGCTTTAAATGAATGACAAGATGCTCAGTTTCGCATGCACCATAAGACTAGATTACCGCTACAACGACTTTTGTTCCCCGTTCTATAAGAGTTCAGGACAAGAAAGCATACCGGTCTCTTCAGATATTTATTTCATGAAAACACCACCCAGCCATCACATACCATATTATCAAATAACAATGATATCATCTTGAATATTGTGTATCCTCATTTATTGACTTTCGGCAAACGAAAACGTGTAGGAATATGATAATGTACTCTCGCGGTACTGGGATATCTCTAATTGTCAGTCATCTGTTTGCGTCTTTACACTTAGATAAATAAACTCACTCTCTCATCATGACTTATAGCATCTCGGCCCACACACGAAACACACACACACACACACACACACACACACACACACCTTTGCAACTAAGTTGTAACGTTTATGTAAGGCAGGTGCGAATGTACAGACACATCTTGTTATGAAATTGTAGGCTGCCCTTTGAGCTTCCCTCACTTTGCGAGCGTTGGTAAAGCTTTTGTTTGTTTTGTTTTACATGTACATCATTCTGAAATACTTTCCCCTATTCCCACTAATAGACTTATCTCTTTTCCACTAATAGACTTATCTCATTTCCACTAATAGACTTATCTCTTTTCCACTAATAGACTTATCTCATTTCCACTAATAGACTTATCTCATTTCCACTAATAGACTTATCTCTTTTCCACTAATAGACTTATCTCTTTTCCACTAATAGACTTATCTCTTTTCCACTTATAGACTTATCTCTTTTCCACTTATAGACTTATCTCTTTTCAACTAATAGACTTATCTCATTTCCACTAATAGACTTATCTCTTTTCCACTAATAGACTTATCTCTTTTCCACTTATAGACTTATCTCTTTTCAACTAATAGACTTATCTCTTTTCCACTAATAGACTTATCTCTTTTCCACTTATAGACTTATCTCATTTCCACTAATAGACTTATCTCATTTCCACTTATAGACTTATCTCATTTCCACTAATAGACTTATCTCATTTCCACTTATAGATTTGCCTCATTCCCTTGCTTTAGAAAGTGATGTTACGCTGAGGTTGTCAATTGTAGTCAAACTGAATTTCCATTTGATTGGATCAATAAAAATTATCTTATCTTATCTTATATCTCCATGATAGAAAAATCATTGAGGTGTTTTGTTCCATAGCTATCTAATGGATTCTTATAACGTTGTTTGATGCCGATGCTTCTTTTAACTCTTTCTATCCTAACTGACGATACCAGCGTTGATTCCACCAGAATGTGGTAAATAATTACGGAGAGAAAGAGTTAAAGCACAATGTAGATTTTAGATATAGTCATGATTTTTTTTTTTTTTTTGTTATCTTAGAAAGATAAATGTTACGATAAACTGAAATAAATAAATATTTAAACTGGAACCCTTGGTAGAGGCAGCCTAGCGTGTTCCCCCGTGACCTTCACGTTGTATACGTAAGCAGTCATATTGTGGCATTTTGTTATTCAAAGTCGCATTAGATATCACATGAATTTTTCATTTGCATGACCTAGATCGGTTTGCAGGTCTCAAAGGATATACTATGAAGTGTTAGTGATTTGGTTTGAAACCCTTGGTACAGGCAGCCTAGCTCGTTAACCCGTGACCTCCACAATGTTGTACAATGTAAGCGGTCATATTGTGGCGTTTTTGATATTCGAAGTCAAGGATTCCTCTTTCACTCCAGCAGGTGGATTCGATTTGGTTTCCATCGTTTGGCAAATTGCGTTTTCTGGCTGCCTTCCGAGCTCCAATCGTGTGCCCATGCCCTCGCACTTGGTCCTTGACATCGTGTCTGTTGGAACTTAGCGAGCATAGAGTGCTCACCATACCGATGCACGTGCGTGCCAAGTGCAAGAACCTCTTCTTCTCCCTTCCCGCGTTTCGTGTTTTTTTCCCCTTCCCGCTCCTAGTGTCATGGCACCGAGAAATGCTAGGTAGCGCATATAATCGTGGGGTGTGTCAGACAGGACCGCTGAGTTCCAAGGGGCGTGTCAGATCTTCTTGTCACTTAACATGTTGTGAGTGCAGGTTTGGATCCTATCTTTTGTCGGGTTTACGTTCGATTTGATTAGGGCATGTCGACCTTTGCATTAGATACCGCCTGGGTGTTCCCTGTACATGACCTAGCTCGGCTTGCAGGCCTCAACGGAAATACTATGAAGTGTGATTTTGTTTGATAACTTACTTTTTAATTAACCCTGTGCACTCCCAGGGGAGCATAGGACCGCAACCATACATCTCCACCGAACTCGGTTCTGAGCAGCTTTCTTCATTTGCTTGATAAAGTTGGTTAAAAATTGTCTTTTGTCTATTGGGCCCGTCCAAGATGAATCTTCTTATAAAGTGATACAAACTAAGGGCCACATTCGGCATACGGCTCCTCGATTTGTCTACCAACAGTGCATTATGAAGCCTCAGAGTCTCTGTTTATGGTATGTATCTTACGTGGCGATGCGGTCCTTTTGTTATAAAGTATATGTTCCGATTTCTAAAAAGGTTTGGGTACTTTGAATTATGTTTGCCTTTAACGAAACTCGACCCTGGCTTCGCCAGAGAATGAATACTCGTTCTTTTATAATAATAAAAGGAATAGGAATGGTGCTTTAAAGATGAGATCAATTATCGTTGATTGAAATAAAACGTTAAAATAAACTCTTTTAATATGCCTTTCATAACCTTAGAGCCTTATATTATTCATCCCAGTGGCACTACAGCACATGGAGGGCACTGGCCTGCTCGATCACATCTTTCCAATTTGATGTATCCTATGCTGTTCGTCTCTGAGCACAGACTCTTAGCTAATGTAGATCTGCCTCTACATCATCAAACCATCGTATTCTACCACTGATTAATAAATTCATTGTGGATGCTGACTAGCCCTCTCTTCCCTTCACCCGAGGCAGTCTCCAAACACTGATCCTTGATGCGCACGCATGCTGGATTATGCTCAGCCATCACTTGCGATGTAGCAGATCTCTTTAATCACTGGTTCGCGAAGTTGCACCCCTCATTAACGACGCCGCTGGCCAGCGATCCTTTCTCCGCCGTTGACTTTGATCTTGAACCTGTTCTGCGTTACGGCTGGTTGACCACCCAGGTGTTTTAATCGCCCCCCATCGGCTCCCACTGTGCAGCATGGCATCTGCTAGGAACGCGCCAACGCCAATTTCAATCTTTCCATCCATCGTCCCCCCCCCCCCCCACACCTTTTCCTTTTTTTTTTTAAATTATCCCCAGACCCGCTCCAGAATTAGAAGGTAACAGTTTGAGCCCTGACTGTTTGTTGACGTCATTACTTAGCGAAACATGGCGAGGGTGGAGATGAGAGGTTTCTTTTGACATCGAAAAAATAAGAAAAAAGCTAAACTGAAATAAATTGGCTAATTAGTTTGACATAAATTTCAAGCGATAAAAATCCCCCTCTCCCCAAACTGTCTGGCATTGCAATGGAAGGTTGAAGTAATTTAGTGCTTCTTCTTGAAATTACAATTTTGTTAAGCATCGATATGAGCGTATGGTATCGATACTTGCGAGTGAGCAAGGTCGATTCCAATACAGTAATAAAGCGTATGGATTTATTGGTTATATTTGATGTATTCATTTTCAAGCACTTTTCTAATTTCATTTATGTTAGTCCAAAACTAAAGATCGTGAAGATTAAAAAAAAAAGCGCAAAAGAAATATATTGTAGAATTATTGTTATGGTTTTCTCGGTGCTATGAACTGACATTTCTTAAATTGTTCCATATTTTGAAAGTGCTTGTATATGCAAGATAATCGATTCTGTCGTTTTGTTTTTTCAAGTATCTGTCTGTTTCTTTGTTTAATTTTTGTATGAGCTGGAACTTAACCAATTTTACACTGTTTAGCACAACATCTGCAAATAGATATCGTATTTGTTGACGAGGCCATATCAAGTGCAATAAAAAAAACCATTTTTTTTTACAAAAAAAATATGTAGTTTGGTAAAAAAAAAATGTCGCAAAAAAAAAAAATCAAAACAAAATGTAAAGAAAAGAAAGTGAGAGAAAAAAAAAGAGAAATAGATAGTGAGAAATAGAGAGACCGTTTGTTTTTTAGCGTCAATTTGACTGCCTGGTGTTCCTGACAGCGCTAATGTATTGTACTCAGTTGACGAGGTCATCCGAGGGAAAGCCGTGAAACTTTAGAGCTACCACTGATGCTCCAAACATGACCCTCATTGACGGTTCATTTGGAATGTCAGTGTTCGATGTCCAGATAGTTGGCTGGAACATTTGGCGCCCTTATCAACACTTTTTCTTGTACAATGTTTTCGTATAAGAAACATAGAACTTTTTTTTTTTAGTATTATTCGCAGACGATTGCTTAAGACTGATAAAATGTTTGCTTGTTGTTGCCAAAATTTGAACAAGTCTCACTGTATGTTCTTGCGTGAGCGAGACGATTCTAGCCAATGGAATTGAAAAGATTTGAAAAGATTACAGCTGATTGGTTTAAAATATTTTTTTTTCTTCTGGACGTCTGACAATGACAAAGGTTTTGATCTTGTGATGCGATGACCTCACTTGAGTTGTTTTTCTCTGTTACACCATAACCAAATTTTAGGCAAATTATAACACGCATACACACATACACACATAACTGTAAGCTCCCTGAAATTGTTGCTTTGGTCATACGTTGCAGTTCCTTTGTCTCCGAAATGAGTGCCCTGAGACCTTTTTCTTATGGCCACTTAAAAGTATTTATTGTACTCTGTGGGTTTCTTCTATTCAAGCTCGACGCCAGACTTTCGTTTCTTTGCCACACGTAGAAGACGTTCTCATCCTTCTAGGTGATTGGCTGTTTTGCCTTCTGTTTAGAAAGTTGCTTTTGCACTCTTCGATTGACATTTAATGCACTGCTATTGTTACTTCCGTTCATAAGAAATTCCCTTAAGTATTTTCACTACATAGACAGAACACTTTTAAAAAATGATTATTGTTGTTACGTCTTCATATTAGATGAGACTCTTTATACATGGAAACGACAAATCACCGTTTATAAATACTTTAATCTTTATTAACACTGAAAACACTTTCTTGTTCATATTCCTCCATTTTGGTTTCTTCCCACTTTTAACACGCATCCGCACCATTTCACATTTACACTAAGATGCGCACGTTTTCACATGTACACTGAGATGCGCACGTAACACCCCCCTCTGTTTGACAAGTTTGATGTACATCGAACGTCCAAAATACAAATCACCACATATCTTATCAGCCTATTCCAAGTTAAAAAATAATCTAAATTCTCTGTAACATAGGGAACCATAATGTAATACAAACCAAAATCATACACAATGACATATTAATAATAATACAATTCTAACATTAGATTAACATATAACATTTATATTCCCCAGTTGTGACAGTAACCATCACAATACTAATTGTTATTATGAAAAATTGACACATATATATCTATACATATCTCTATGGAATCATGCAGATTTCGTTTATACCACTCCCCGCCTATAATTCAATCCAAATCTATATCTGCTCACAAATCATTGTTGTGTACACCCACAATTGAACAATTCTCTATTGAATATCTACTACACTCCGTGCCAGAATTTACCAATGTACACAATAAAATAGCTTAATTCTTAACAGAATGTCAATAGTCATGATATACTCTACACAATCTCCACAACCTTTAAGTACAGCGTGATAACGTATCTGCCACAACATTTTCTTTCCCTGGTATTGTCTTGATCTCAAATTTATAGTCCATCAGTTGTAATGCCCACCTAGCAATTCTATTATTACCACATTTATTTAAATTAATGAATGCCAACGGAGCATGATCAGTCCATAATTGAAATTTAGCCCCCATCAGATAAAAACTTAGCTTTGTTATGCACCACACTATTGCCAGCCCCTCTTTTTCAATAGTTGCATAGTTTAACTCTGCAAGGGTTAGTTTCCTGCTTACATAAAAAACAGGATGTGCAATTCCACTATACTCTTGCATCAAACAGCCCCCTATAGCTATGGATGAAGCATCCGTTGCCAAAATAAATTCTCTAGTACTATCGGGCAATTTTAATATTGGTTTTTCAGAAAACACCCTCTTAATCTTGTCTAGCGATCTTTGACATTGTTCAGACCAAACTATAGTGTTAGATTTCCCTTTCTTTGTAAGATTTGTAAGAGGTTCAATCATTTCTGCAAAATTTGGAACAAATTTTCTATAAAAATTGCAAAGACCTAAAAGACTTCTAATTTGTTTTTTTGTTTTTGGTATACTAATATCCATTATTTTTTCAACTGTTTCTTCCAGTGGTGTAATTGATTCATTTTTTATCTTGTATCCCAAAAAAGGAATTTCACTAAGTCCAATTTTTATTTTTGTTGGTTTTAATGTCAAATTGTTTTTCTTGATAATAGCAAATATCTCTCCTAGACTCTGTAAGTGTTCGTTCCAATCCTCACTAAAGATGCAGATGTCATCTAAATAACAAATTGTGTCTCTTCTGTGGCCCAGTATCTTTGCCATCATCCTGTTAAAAGTGGCTGGGGCATTTACCAAGCCAAAACTCATCACATTCCACTGATAGACGCCGAACGGTGTCTTAAATGCGGATAGTGGTTTAGCCTCTGCCTTTAGAGGTACTTGCCAGTATCCTCTAGAAAGGTCCAACGTAGTGAAAATTTTCGCTTTTTTCAATTTAGTAAACATTTCCTCCGCCTGTGGCATTGGGAATGGGTCAAATTCTGTAACTTTATTTAGTTGACGGTAATCCACACACAGTCTAATGTTGCCACATTTTTTTTTAACCAGCACAACTGGTGCAGCACATGACGAATTAGATGGCTCTATCACTCCCAATTTAAGTAGTTCATCTATTTCTTTCTGTAACGCTTCTCTATGATGCAATGGTACAGCATATTGTGGTAGTTTATTTGGAACTCTACCTGTTAATTTGATATCATGTTCTATGATATTCGTTCTTCCTGGTAAATCTGTAAAAATATTCTTAAAATCTTCTAATAATGTTGTTACTTCCTTAGTTCTGTCCGACGAGATTCCCGTCACTTCCACATCTTTCCATGTTTGACTGACATCAGTTGAAATTGTTTCTATGTGTCCCAATCTTTCCTCTGTCTCAGAGTCTACACTTACGGATGCACCTATGCCCAATGGGTCTTCTTTACTGCTTTTTTCACTTTTTTGTTGCGACCTAAATTCTTTTAGCATATCCACATGAAATATTTTCAGCCTTGAATCAATTTTAATTTCATAATCCACATCACTAATTTTCCTTGTTACCTTATAAGGACCCAACCATTTCGTGAATAGTACATTCTCCTTATCCTTTAGTAATACTAAAACATCTTGACCTACTTCTAGTTTGGTCAATTTCCTGTGTTCATTCACCCTAGACTGTGTTAGTTCATTTTTGTCAAGCACATGTTTGCTCGCTTCTTCGCAAGCCTTTATTACTTTATTTCTGGTTTCTGTCACTATATCGTAACTTTCTTTATTTCCAACATGTTCTTGTGGGAGTATTAGTTCTTTTAGAATTGCCATTGGGCCTCTTGGATTTCCTCCATAAATCATCTGAAATGGCGAAAACCCCGTGGTTTCGTTACGGCTCTCTCTGTACGCAAAAAGAATTGAGGGTAAGGCCACATCCCATTCTTTGGGATTGTCATCTGCTTACTTTCGATAACGCCTTCTTTAACGTACAGTTAAAACGTTCACAAATACCGTTGCTCTGCGGGTGGTACGGGGCTGTAAACCTTTGCCGAATTCCAAACATTTTCAAAAATGTTGTCGTTAGTTGACAGTGGAACTGTGTGCCCCTATCTGACAGTACCTCTTCAGGAAATCCAAACCGTGTAAATAATGTATATAACGCTTGAACTATATCACTGGCTTCAATTCTTTTTAGTGGAATAGCTTCTGGCCATCTTGAGCACACGTCTATCACAGTTAGAATATATCGATGACCCCTATTTGATATCACCGGCATGGGTCCAATCAAATCAATCGCAATCTTACTAAATGGCCTTTCTGGTATATCTACCTTTTGTAATGGAGCTCTGATTTTTTTAGTGCCTTTCATTTGACAAACTTTGCACGACAACACATAATTTTTTATGTCTTTACTAATAGATGGCCAATAAAAGTCCCTAAATATTCTTTGTTTCGTTTTGTGAATTCCCATGTGGCCTGCATATGCTTCATCATGCCCATTCTTCAATATGACATTTCTAAATTCAGCTGGTACAACAACCTGTATAATTTTTCTTCCTTGTGACTCAATTTCTCTTACCAAAATTCCTCTTTCTATATAAAATTTTCCTCCTCTACCTCCTTTCTGGGCCAACTGACGCGTCTCTGGGTCATTTTTTTGTTCTGTAATAAACCTTTCCTTGTTGAATACTACATTATTAAGTTCTAATGTTTCTGCGTTTTCTAATAATCCTTCTTCTTTTTCGTTCTTATCTGGTAACTGAAATAATTTTTCCAGATCTCCTGCATCCAGGTCCTTACATTTGGATCGAGTTATACTCATTCCGAAACACTTCTTCCAATTTCCCATATCCTTTTCATTGCAATTCTTTATACCTGGAATATTTCCAATAATCAAATCAATATGAGCATGGTCTATTACACATGCATCCACAATTCCAGTAAAATATGGTGTATCAATTTTAATTCTAGCAACTGGTAATTGTACCGTCTTCCCATCAAACATCACACAATTCCTGGTTTTGCCGGTATAGTCTTGTTCTTCTACTAATTTCTTATTAACACCCACTATTGTACTGCCTGAATCTCGTATCGTCCTTGCTATTTTGTTTCTCACGAAGGTCTCAAAATACTCAAGGCTTCCGGCACATGTTAACATTGACAGGCTTTGATCTCTTCTATCTCTTACTCCGCCGAATCGTCCCTGTACATTTCTTTGGTATCGACCTCGGTTACTATAAAACTGACCTTGTCTACTACCAATTTGGTTCCTTCCTTGCCCTCTAAACCTATTTTGTTCATCATATCTAAATCGTCTGCCGTTGTTGATGTAGTTGTCTCGTGTATCTCTTGTTCTGTTAAATGCAACTATTTCTTCTATGTCACTGCCTCTGGATAGTTTCTTATCGGGATGTGCCACCTTATAGGCCCTTATCAGTCTTACTATGTCTTCTATGGATTTTGGTTTCCTCTCCAACAAAAATATTTTTAATTCCTCCTGACACTCATAAATTGCTTTGTCAATCATTAGAAATGTCTTTAGACCGTCAAATGTCTTTTCTATTTTAGCGGTTTCAGTCCAATTTTCAAAACTACTGGTCATTCTGTCCAGGAATGTCTGTGGGTCATCATTTGTTTCGATCGCACAGTTAACAAATTGTTCACGGTAGTACGCCTCTGTTTTTCCGTACGTTCGCAGTAATTGTTCTTTCACCACGCTATAGTTGCTCTGGTTCATGCATATCTTTGATGGAACCTCTGCTACAAATGACTTTGATAATAAGAATGACCATTTGTCTTCGGGGTATTCCAGTTCTCTCATTTCAATTTCAAATTTCTTCAAAAAAATGTCTATGTCCATTTTAGCTTCTTCAAATATCGCACCTTTATATTTTGCTAGTTTATTCCCTGTAGTGTCACTCTTTCTTTTATCACTTTCTTTTCTTGGTTTGTTTTTAACTTTTTCTCTGCTGTCTCTTTTTCAAACGCTAATCTTTCTCTTTCAATGGCAACTAATTCATTTTTCTTTTCCCTTTCAATGCTACTATCTCCTTATCCTTTTCTCTTTCTCTTTTGTCCTCCTTATCTAATCTCTCCTTTTCTTTTTCTCTTTCTCTTTTGTCCTCCTTATCTAATCTCTCCTTTTCTTTTTCTCTTTCCATCGCTAATCTCTCCTTTTCTTTGTCTCTTTCCATCGCTAATCTCTCCTTTTCTTTTTCTCTTTCTCTTTTGTCCTCCTTATCTAATCTCTCCTTTTCTTTGTCTCTTTCCATCGCTAATCTCTCCCTCTCCATTAACCTTTCTTGTACGTATTTTCTTAGTTCTGCCCCTTCCAGCTCCAACAACCTTCCCTCTTCCTTCAACGCTGCTACCTCAGCCTTGTCCGCCATAGTCTATTTCTAATAATATCGACTCGAATGTTCTCCTGTCTCTAGATCTAGACTTTACTATCTCTACTGTCTGTTGACAGGAGATCCACTGTGTATAGAGGGATATGTGGGTTTTACCTTTTACGTTGGGCGCCACTTGTTACGTCTTCATATTAGATGAGACTCTTTATACATGGAAACGACAAATCACCGTTTATAAATACTTTAATCTTTATTAACACTGAAAACACTTTCTTGTTCATATTCCTCCATTTTGGTTTCTTCCCACTTTTAACACGCATCCGCACCATTTCACATTTACACTAAGATGCGCACGTTTTCACATGTACACTGAGATGCGCACGTAACAATTGTACTTATAATATTTTTAATAACCTTTTTTTTTCCTAATGAAGATTTATTGTATTGTTATTGTTTAGTTATATACGTTTAATATCTTATATTAATGTCAAGTACTTTAGCAATGTCTTTCTCATACATAAGTTAGATGCTCTGAAGATATTATCTTTTGGGCCTCACTCGTTTTTTCCCCTCTCTCGTCCCTTTCCTCGAGCTCTGTGCCAATGTTACATGAATCTGTACTCATGTAGTAGAGACATTTTTTTTAAACCTATAATTTTCGAGATTAAAATGAGAAAGCTTTTCTGTTCTCGGCTGTCGCTTCAATTCTCGCGAGACTTCCGTCGACCGACGAGAACTGACGTTAAATTGACTTGGCTTGAATCTTTGCTACCCAACCCCCCCCCCCTTTTTTTTTTCTTAAAAAAAAGTTATTAAACTTAACGAGAATGGACAACCGGCACCATTGGTTACTGTACTTACCAGAACCTTGTTTTTTTTTTCTTTTTTTTTATTTTGTGTGTCTCCTAGGGAGGTTCAACAACTGTAGAACCCGGGTCCCCACGCGGACACTCTTATTTTATATACATGTCTATTTACATTGTAAGATAGACATAATTTACTATAGCCTCGAGACCTGTACAAATACATTGTCGGAAGACTTGACCATTGTAACGGAGACCTCTAGGGACGAGTGATGCACTAACACGCGAGGAGGCTCCGTCTTGAATATTTCATCATATGCTTCAATTGCTGGGCCGTGGTTAGACGGTGTAAGGGTCCCCAGAGGTCGTCAAGTCGTCTGGTACGTTTCAGATGACACGCTTGAACGATGGAAATAAATAGCCCGTTATCCATTTTGAAACAGATTGCCTCTCTATACGAAAGGTCAGCCTGTACAAGATGTTGATTGGAGTCATGAAGACTTATAAAAACTAATTGTAAAAATGAATTCACGGTAAAATGAATTTATTTTTGTACTGTGGCCTGAGTGGACATTCAATCAGAAGTCACTTGGTTAGGTCATTCAGGAAATTAGTGTTATTTGTTACAAACATCATTTAAATTCTCTTTTTTTTCCGTTTTTTTTTTTTTTTTTTTTTTAGTTGTTTTTTTTCTCTTTTTTTTTGAGTTAAGATAAAGCTCTTCATCATATCAAAGTTTAGTTCCAACACGTACATCTCATTGGCTGCTGTCAAATAAATATTTATAACTTATGACTGAAGTTAAATAAAAAAATGATAGCAAATCTGTTTATTAATGCTGAATATATATATATATATATATATATATATATATATATATATATATATATATACATGGTCGTGTCCACCAAATATAAAAAAATTAACCAAATAGCAAGATTATTTGAGAGAAAAGGAGACAGAGCTATAACAAACATTAGATTAAAAAAATACACTCTCGCTTAGTAGTAGCTGTTCAGATATGAAACCCACGTATAAAACCTTACATCTTCCTAATCTTAACAATATATTAGATGTATCCTCTCAGAAAACAAAGACAGATTTATGTAGATCTACAGAAGTGGCGCCAAGTCTCCTACCAGCAAGCTACTTGTAGATATCTGAAAGGAAATATGTTTCTCATATTGGCGGAGTTTCTTTACATCGAGACTTCCAGCTAGGAACTTGGGGAGAGGCCCTCTTATCGTTCTCCTCCATACCTGAATGTCCTAGACCTCGTATAAGCTATCAGAGCCGAGATACCTATCTGACGGACTGTCTTTAACACATTTGTTGCCGCATGGTGGCTGAAACTTTTTTCAGCGGCGGCGCTTATGAAGAGAGAGGAAGGAACTCTTATGTCTGTTTTAGTTCCCGTGTTATTCTTATTTTATTATTCATCAGCTCTTTAAGCCTTTTTAAAAAAAAATCCTTTTTCATTTTTTTTTAAATTATCAAATTATTACCGTTATTTACTGATATTATATATATATATATATATATATATATATATATATATATATATATATATATAAAGTCAAACATTAAATTGATGACAAAAAAATATATTACTAAGTACCGTCTGTACCTGTCACGTGATTTACACTTTAATTATGAAACAACACATGTTAGTGCTTTATCACATTTATTTTAATCTCTATCCAAAGTACAATCTATTCAAACTACACGTTTGTATTTTGGAGAAAGCGTCCAAACTCTTTACCATTTTCTGTGATTTTTTTTTTCTTTATAACAAGAGTGGGGAAAAAATATTTTCGCAGCCTTTTCCTAAACATAGCATTTAATATAAAAAGGAAGCACTATCTAGAGAGGACGTGTATGGGAGACAAGGGAGAAAACCCCAGTGTGTAATGTCGGGGTTACTTTCCTCGTTAACCCCTCAAGGTTCACAAATGGATTCATCTAGATGGAAGATAGACAAATGGAGAAAATCAATGGGGAGTCCCTCGACGAGTAGGGAGAAAAGAAAAATAAAAAGGCTCAAGATGGGTGTAGGCATTTATTTGCAGTCTATAGCAGTAATAAAAAACAAACAAACACTCGAAGTATAACATGATTTATTGTTATTTAAATTAAATGGCATTAATCTCATTTTTCACATTGTAGCAGAAATTGAAACCTAATGCACAGCATTCATAGAGGGCGGAAATAAAACGGAGCTTAAGAAACATGCTATGTCTAACAAAAAATAAAACGCACTTATCTAATGCTTAAACATTTTAGGTAACAAATCCATATGATTAGACTTTTCAGGGTCCTAACATTAACAAATAAGTAAATCAGCCAATTATGCTTTGGTTTCTATTTTAGAGTACTATTGCTTGTATATAAGTGCCTTTGGTATCTGCTACACATCTGTACCTTGTGTCATCCTTCTTCCTTACACTTGGATACTAGGCTCCTGTACGCTATTTCATTGGCATCCAACTCTTGTTGAAATTTAGTGAATCATCCTTTCTTTCAACAAGAAATAGTAGTTCCCCCCTGCCCCCCCCCCAACGCCAATAAAAAAAAAACCTAGCTGCTCCCCCCCCCCCCCGGCCTTTGATTGTGCATTCCGGTCTGTCCCAAATGAAGTTGATAAATAAAACATGACTGGACAAGGTTTGTTACATCGTCCTACGCCATCCCTCCACACGTCCCAAGCCGCACGAGAAGTGCAATAGAGATCCTTCTGTCTTTTCTGTGTCACCAGCCTCCTCAGTCGCTGGATGAGGAAGTGGCGAGGTTCCATTTCCTACCCAAGATCCGCCTTTACTCTTTCTTTCTCTCTCCCTCTCTCTGTTTCCCCACCCCCAGTCTCATCTTTATTGTTTATGATAGTTGCAGAATTGCGTTTATTGTCCTTCGGTCATTTGGAATACATCTGATGGTTTATCTCCCGCCCCTACCCTCCTGCCTCAATTTTTCCCCATCTCTCTTTCTTCTAAGTTTTCGATTCCTCCCGTTTCTTGTTGTCTGGCATTAAAATTCCCTTCACTCGATGGAACCTCATCTCCCTACACACACACACACACATGCGCGCGCTTCCTCTTGATATCTCCGTGATTTGTATGTCATGCAATCTATTCGTTTGGCGGTCAGCTATTTATCAAACACAAGATTTGACACATTCACATACGCTCACATACACACTTTCACGCGAACTCTTACGAAAGAACAACAACAGAATACACACACACACACACACACACACACAAATAGACAAGATATTGCTGCATTTGTCTTAAGCTCCAGTTCAAACGGCTTGCCACTGAGTTACAAACCACAACCAGTGGGCCATATTCTTATGTGACGCGGTGCTGTCCGGTCCCTTGTAGCGTCTGACCAAAGTGCACAATAAAGACGCAGTGGGCCGGCTCGTTTTGCAGTGATGTGACCCGTAACATATTTGTCGGAATTATGTAAGACCCTCGGGTAGGAAAGCTTAGGCATAAGTGGTATTATTATTATACCTTTTATATAGCGCTACTTTTATGCTTATAGCATGCTCAGTGCGCTTTGGTCCAATCTCATTTGTGGACCAGTGGTGTGGAGGGGGTATCTAGGAGTTGGTTTTCCGTGCTGCCTTTAGGCGCTCAGTAAACACAACTCTGCCCGAGCCCCCTTCTAGGTAGCCAAGACAAGCCAAGTTCAAGCGCACTTAGCCTCTTGACCACGCTTCACGCTGTGGTATAGCATATATGTATATGGCTCCCTCAGTCTCTAAAGACGATGGATATACCCTGACGAATCGCTGGTGTTAGTTTCTTCTTGGGTCGGGCCAGAATCTGGAAAAGCACATTTTTTTTATCAACAAATCTTTCTCTGCACACGTTCGCTTGCGTTTATGTTCACTATAAAACCGTAAGGTACTTTTCTAAGATCTCTATATTTTCAAAGCTAAAGCGCCATGATTTTGACATTTTTTGTGTTCGTCTGTCAGTTTATAACGGAAGTTTGCTTTCTTTCTTTCTGGCCTATGTTCAAATGTTTGTTTGTAAAATGTTTTACATGTTTCGGATGTTCCCTCAGAGATGACGATAGTTAACTTCCTTGTCCAAACCTCCCGCAGGACGACGGGGGATGGGAGCGGGCAGGGTTTGAACCCGGGACCATCGATAAATCTGAACGATTGTCCAGCGCGCAAACTGCACGACCAGGCAGCCACTATATCCCAGTGTTTCCCAAACTTTTGACTAACGTGTACCCTCTTATCATTTTTGTAACACTGAGTACCCCTCGCCTTGCATCTATGAGAAGAATGAGCATAAATAAATGGGTATTTTAATAAAATCCTTAAAGTTAATGAGGTGCAACGCGTACCCCCTCCAAGGACTTCCCGTACCCCTGGAAGTACGCGTACCTTACTTTGGGAAACACTGCTGTAATCCAATCAAAACTTCAATCTTTTGCTGCTTCAGACGTGGAAAATTGTGCAGGTTGCAACTGGGTTTGCATAGTAATGTGAAACGCTGCACACATCCTTAATCTTCGGAATCTAAGACACTGCCATAATCATTTTTATTTTTGTTTGTTTCTGTTTAGCCAATCGTTACCTAACTCAATATTTCTCAATTCTTTCTCCCCCCCCCCTTTTTCATTTATGTCTTACTGTCTCGTCCATTCACTTCCGCTTTCTTTCTCTCCATTGACCTCGATAAGAAAACTCTGCCAAAGCTCGTCTGGAAGCGTATGCCATCGTCTGGGGGGAGAGAAAAATAGTTTCACGAGGTAATGATGAGGGTAGCTCGTACCACGTAATAAACGCTAGGATTTACGGCCTCGTTACGTCCCGGGGTTATTATTGCTGGTGTCACGTACTTCCGTCATGCGCACTGAGCGATTCCCGCCCTCGTTCCCATACAAAATTTCATCAGTGGAAATTCAGGAACAATAAATTTCTTAACGAAACAATGAATAGAATTTTTTTTGTTTTGTTTTTATTTTTTTTCCAATGATGGCATAAATAATAATAAGTTTATCGACGTGTTGTTATGTTTAAGTGGGGTTTTAGAATAGGATTCGGGGCATCGATTTCTCTTGTGTTTGGATGGAGAGAGGAGTAATTATCTCCTGATTAATTGAAATCATTTCACCATTGTTCTCTGTTTACACGTCTTACGTTCTACAGGATGTGGTCCAGAATTGTGCTTTCATTCGTTTTCTTTTTCCATAAGTAGCCAATTTTATATTTATCTAAGTCTGATTTTTTAATGAAACTCACCCGTTGGGTGATATTTCTTTTTATCTTTAATTCCCTTACTGTCTCTTCCCCCCCCCCATCTTTATTTTCTATTCTCTCTTACTGTCTCTTATATTTTCTTAAATTCTCTCTTTCTCTTCTAGTAAAATCAATGGAATATGTATAAATAGTCTTCCGATTTCATTTTTTTTCCCCAAAAGATGCATTGCAAAAAAACACAAAAAAAAAACACGAATTTTATGGTATCACAACAACAAATAAAAAACGTTGTTCAGAAACTGTTCATAGTTCTTGCTTTCCTTTGCTTGTCCTTTTTCCTGCCCTAGACGCGTGACAGTTTTTTTTTTTATTAACCAAATGCCATACAACATTTGCAAAGAAATGTGTAAAATATGTTTTTTATTTTATGTTGACTCTTAATGACTTAGTTTTGGTTGGTACAAATGTGAATTAAATTTTAATAATAAATTAGATCTTCGTTGAAAAAAAGATTATCAACTTTTGTTTTATCTTTTCTGTATATTTTTTCCCGTATATTTTCCCCACTGGTTATTGTTGATTTTTTTTTTTCTGGAAATTCGTACTCTTAATGTTTTTATTATTTTCTTATTTACAAATAGACCGCCCACTCTTCGAATCCGGCTTTATTCTGTCTCAGTAGATTTTAATCTATTTATGTTTTTTAGAGGAGTGGTGGCTGAGCGGTCCTGGATTCGAAACCTGGTGAAGACTGGGATTTTTAATTTCGGGACTTCGGGCGCCTCTGAGTTCCCCCAGCTCTATTGGGTACCTGACGTTAGTTGGGGAAAAGTAAGGGCGGTTGGTCGTTGTGATAGTCACATGACACCCTCGCTAACCATAGGCCACAGAATCAGATGACCTTTGCATCATCTACCCAATAGACCACAAGGTCTGAAAGGGGAGCTTTTTTTTTTCTCCACTTTTGAGAAATGATAGTGTGCAAGAACACAGTCCCCAACGTAAACTGTCTAGGATGAGAAGGGGGCAGTGTCCCATTGTAAAATCTCTAAGTGTGTATAGAGCCTCTTACACCTCTCCCCTTTTTATGCCCCTTTTGATTTATATCTTGCACACAGTATTGTTTTACCAACGCCCTCTGTTAATCACACACAACCACCCACCACCCCATTTTCTCCTTTACCCACGTTTTTTCTCCTCCCCCCCCCCTTCTTCTTAGGTGTACAACTGAACTTGGGTTATTTTCTGTGCATCAGTCTGGCTCCTCTGTAGACTCGTGCTTTATCGCCTCAGCGCCACCTCGCCCAATTTGCGTCCAATTTTTGAGCGTAACACCGAGGGCAAGCCCATCACTTGTACGAATTGCTCGCCCCCCCCTTTTTCCCCCGCCTCTTCCTTTTTCTCCCTTGCGAATACCGATTTGTAAAAAAAAAACACACAAGAAAACAAATGTTCCACCTGCCGTGGCTGTTACCCAAGTTACCCCCGAGACTACAATAGCAGGACCATCAAAATATGACCCAGCATCCTTTTTTTTTTTATTTATCTTCTTTCTCTTTTGGCATGAATTTTCCCCCTTTTACCCCCCGCCCCGCCCCTCCCCTCCCCGTTCCCTTTCTTTCTGTTTATCTTTTTCATGCATTCGAACCAACAAGTCGTGTGCAGTCAATTTATGATCTCTTGTATCTAGCCGGAGGTCCCTGGGATGTTTAGCATATAGATGTCGCCAAGTCTTGACTCGCTTATAAAGCTTCAAGTATTGGCCTCTGATGTGGAACTAACAAGCAAACATCAGAGACGAGCAAAATTTCTCAAAGACATAAGGAATGCGTGATGTCAAGTACAGAAGTATTATCGTAAAACTCTTTTGCTCATTTGTAGACTTTTGAAGATGTTGGCTGGTATATATATTTTTATTTTTTTTTACTTGAAATTTACTTTCAGGTCACTTTTGGCAATGTATTATTTTTTAAACAAGCTTCGGTTCTTTTTAACTTTTAACGTGTTTCTGTTTTTGGAGCTGTATATATATATATATTTTTATATCCTCTCTCTATAATTATAGTAATTCATCTTCGTTTGGTATATTTGCAAGTGTTAAGACGTCTTAAACAATAAAGACCGAGACGCTTTTGTTTTGTGTTTAGAAATACATGTAATTTATAGTCACGGAGAGTTTAGTATGACCAATGGACCTCATTCACCAATCGTAGACAAACAATATTTTGCTACGTGGTTCTCTATCTCTTCTATACGAATTACGATCTAATTTTAATACATAGTGGCTGTGACAGTTTTTTTTTGTGTGTGTTGTTTTATCAATATGATCACGTGACTAAATGTTGTTTGTTTACGATTGATGAATGAGGTTCATTGGTTGCAAACTTTGATTTAGTTTGACTTTTGAAATGTTTGGAATTCTGTCATATGTGTTCTACAGTAAGGGGAGATAATTTCATCAAAAGTTTTAGATTTTTTTCCCAGAAGAGAGTAGTCAACACCAAGGTGAAAAGGCCTAGAGCTGAAGCCGAGTCAGTTGACCTAAGCCCATTCTACCTAAGCCGCAAAGTATAACCGGCACTATGTTTATTGCACAGACTTATGGAACATTGTATTGAAATACCTGGGAAGTGAGACTTCATTTGATACTTGTAAGATAGATTGTGTTGTTTGCGTTGAAGAATCTTTGAAAAGACACTCTCAAACTATAAATACAGAATTATTTTTCTTTTATTAATCATTATGATTATTTTTTAAAAAAAGCTTTTTTACTCGAAGTCAAATTTCCACGCAGCTCTCCAGAAACTGTAAGGGTGTTAGCATTTTCATAAAGGTCTTTGCTTTATAACTTTTGATTTCAAATTATCTTCTCCTTTCCATTTCTTTCACACAAAAGTGCACATTTTGAGTTTAGTTAAATAAATGTATTTCTTTCTTTCTTTTTTTTTTTCTTCTTTTTCTTTTCTGCCACTGGATGACAAAAGGAAGTGTTTTCAAAATTAAAATGTATTGAAGCAAGAAATGAGTTTCAACCTTGCGGGTGGGTTTCTCTCCTCGCTTGCCAACACAATCACACGCTCTCTTTTCTCTCTCTCTCTCTCTCTCTCTCTCTCTCTGTACTTTTTTTTTTCTTGTGGAGGAAGAATCGAGATGGAGAAATGCGTGAAACGCTTGCAGATTTTTAAATTCAAGAATTAAAATCAGTTCAAAACATTTCTTATTCACGGTTCTAGAGTTCATGTTCAAATCTCCCTACCCCACTCCCTCTCCTTCCATTTTAATACATTCAGAGTTTTGATTGTGAAACTTTTTGCAAAACGTTCATGGCTGGATGCTTCTTGGATAGAGATTTGTAAATATGTAAAGATAATTGTAAAGTCAACATTTATATAACATTTAAATTTTTTAATATATGTATATATTTTTAAATGTCGCATTGTTGATGGATAGGTTTAAGAGTTTAAAGTACAATTTAAGACAAAAAATCTTGTTAATTGGCCATTTTAGTACATATTTTGTTTTGCCGATTATAAATTTAATCACCAGGACCAGTAGCTTCTGAAATAAAAATCTAGTTTACTTAAATTAAATATGTGACTTCCTTTCATATTGATAATCGAATATTCCAATGACATGTTCAACACATTAGGACTGCATTTTTTTCCCTCCATTTCTTTATTTCTTTTAACTATATTGATATATAGGCTATAACTTCATCGACCTAGGTTTTAAAAAAAAAAGATATCGTATTAGATTTTGTTTGAGAACAACAACCCTAGATTTTACCTTTGCAGCGCGAGAGCTTGTAGAAACATGCGAAACAATGCATGCGCTCTTCTGCTCCTTAATTCACGAGTTTTGTGTTGAAAAGTTTTCCTGCTCTCGGTCTATTTCATCACTCGTCACGTCCTCGGTAAGAAGCTGGTGGAATTACGTCAGTAAAAGAAGAGCGATTAACAGCAACTCCTCAAGACAAGAATGTCTATATTTTAATCGTCTGTTCCTATTCGGGATTCTTTTCCTGGAAGTCCTGCCTCAGTTTTATAACTTAATTCTTTGTTCTTTGATGTCTGTCTGTCTGTTTGTTCGCCTCTCGTTTTTATCTTCTAGTAATAATTTTTCTATCACTTTTCCCTCGTGTGCATCTCCGATGTGTGCTCTACTGCTTCTTGTATGTCTCCCTATCTATCATTGCTGTCTCTTTCAGCATAGTGGCCGCTGACGTAGGGGTATACTAGAGAGTGAAATAGGGTTGCAAGATTGCCAGCAGATTAAAACGTATTTACTCGTAGACAGTCCTGGCTGACAAGTCAACTGGTAACCCGAGTAAGGAAGACATCTACTAGAGGAAATGGAAAGAGGTTATATACCACAAGTGATGGACTCGCAGGGTCGCTCGCACCCGGCAGCACCTCGGCGGAGGATAGGCTAGGAATAGTTTCACGTTGGGGGTGATATCTCGCTTGGTTTTCACGAGTCTGTGTTAGCATAGACATAGAGAATATCCACTGGGTGTGGCAGGGGCAAGGGCGGATGTGGGTGAGCTAGTTGGTTTGATTGATTTGCGTTGGCGATAATGGTATATCTGGTAATTTAATAGAGGGTTTTAAACTAGGCTATAGTATAGAGTACCGATATGTTTAAGCGAATAACTTTATAGAGTGCTAAAAAAAAACAACCTTCAATTTTATAGACGCAAAACAAGACAATTTTACAGAGACTAAAGTTTTTATTATTCAAGCCTAAGATAAAAAGTCAACAGCAGAACTAAAATACTTTAACAACTTGGAACAAAAAACAAATTAAGTATCTGAAACCTAATTACTGACTAGTATTTTTAAAGGTTTAAATTCAAACGCTTTGAAAAAAATATGGTGATATTTTAAAAACTTTTTATTCTGCTCGTTGTAAAATTACGTCTGCTGTTTTTGTTTAACCTAATTTCCTTTCCCGCCTTTTTTAAAAATTCCCTTCCATCTAATTTTTTTTAAAATTGTTTTTTAAAGCGCTTTCTAATCACTAATTTAAACCATTTTAATTGATCGGCGTAAAAATCTATTTAGGCTGGATTCATTTTCACAATTAAGGAAATTGAGATGGTTTTTTTTTTTTTTAAAGCACATTACGAAAGAATGTATGCATATTTTGTTGTGGGCCATTTGTTCCCCACATCTTTTTTCTCTTCCTTTTTCTGTTCTTCTGTTTCTCTTTTACATTGAAGTTTATTTCTCTTTTTCATATATTTTTTTTACAATGAGTCTGGCCAAAGTGGCAATTGCTCCAATAATTTTTTGGCTTCTGAAAAGCTTTTATACGAAATGGTTTTTAACACACAAAAAAAAGTATTGAATTGTTTGTAGGACCGGGAATCGCATTGAAGTTGATGCATATTTGAAAGTTTCTGAATTACCTTGAACCAAAAATATTAAAAACGAAATATATTAGAACCGGCGTATCAAAATAGAAAAACAAAAAAAAAATGAAAGCATAAATGTTGATTTTATGATAGAAAGAGCAGACAAATGAGACTCAGGGAAGAAAGTATTTGTTTTCCAGGGAAGTCAATCAACATAAGACAGAAGCATTCGCTCGACTCCATTCTCGTTGGATAACATTTCACGCGCTGAGCTCGTGTAGTCAACGCTAAGTAAATCTGTACTGGTTTGGGTGTTGCATATCTGAGGAAAGAAATTCAGAAAATTGTTATGTGCCTTATTGATGAACTCCTGATTTGATAATCAAACTCAGAGTCAATCCTAGGTCTATCAACGAATTAAAGGCATCGTAATGTATGTAGAAAAGTAACAGATATTTAATAAACTAATTAAATCTTTTACAACAGTTGCCGCTGTAGTACAATAAACTAAATCAACTATTACTACAAGCTATAAGAAGCGACACGTATTTCAGCAAAAAAAAAAGCGAGTAAAAGAGAAAGAAACGCATGATTACTGCAATATCTCTGTGTACTGCAGGATTTAATTCCTTTTTATACCAAACAAAATTAATTTATTACCACTAATAAATTAACGAACTTGTTTTTTTTTTATTCATGTATTGTCTTTAGCAACTAATATTTGTGTACAGTTTAAACTTGATCCGAGAATGTAAAGTTGGAGAAATAACGTGTACTAGATTTTTACCAGACAGACAGAGTAAAAGCTTTGTAAAAATAAACTGTTTTCCTCCATAGATTCTCATCCTGACCCAAGGACCGTAACCCCAACACTCTACTTATACAAAGTAATATATTCTCAATTAAAATAAAGATGAACACTCTTTAAATTTAACAAGTACAAACATTACCTACATTGTTAAGAAAATCTAAAAGCAACATGAAATGTAAATATTGTTCATGTTTTCAATTAAAAAATGAAATAAGTGGGCGATGCGTTTCATAGCGTCAAGGTATTGCACTTTTTAAATTCAAGTACGAGGTGGTCATCGTGGACGGTCATCACCTCATACTTTAAAGCGTTTCTCAACAGATAGCCGCTACTCTTGAGGACCTAGAATGCTCAGGAACGTGGCATAGACCCCGAGTGATAATCCAGGCTTTCAATTGACACGCACATCCACACGCAGGCGTACATACAGCGACACACACATAGATCGATACTCACGCAGAGCCTGACATTAAAATCACTCAGCTATTGTCTCTGCCCTGGCTTGGCGGATTGTGTTTCCACAATTTTCCACACAGCCACATCCCAAACTCTACACATCACGTAATCAACAATTTCTCCGTCCCCATCTCACCCCCCACTCCCCTGCACATTTTGTTTTTTTCTCCAATCATCATTAGGATACACCTCTGTTGTCAACAGGTGGCCTAGACAAACTACTTTTTTTTTTTTTGGTAACCACAAGCTTCCTTAATGATGTTTGTCTTACCCCATTTTTGTGGAAGAGCTCTTTCTTCGAAATAGTGAATTTACATTAGTATTCGGCATTTACCATTGTTGAGCAATAATATTAAAAGTCTATGTATCTTTGTCGCAAGAGACCTCCCTGCTCTGTAATGTAAAAACAATAATAATAAGCCTTGTCTTCGAGTCCCAAGATTAATGAGGAATACGGTAGTTGCCGATGCTATGCAGCCCCAGTAGCGACCTACATATTTTGCCAAACCCGACGCAGACATATTGTAAAAACAATAAGTTCCACCGAACGAATTAACAACACAGAAAAGGTATAAATCATATCCTTTTAGATTGTTTTTATTGGGCTATTTTTATTTCAGTTTGCCATTTGTGCGTTAAATCCAAACATCCGTCCATACTTAACTTGTCACATTAAATATCCATTAATGTTTATGGAAATATCGAGCGAGCTTTTCAAGGGGTTAGTTTTTAAATGGAGATTTACTGTATTTCTCTTTTTTTAAGCATTTCATTTAAGTTTCATTTTCATTATTAATTAACGTAATCTTCCATCTTATTACCTCTCGAATCAAGCATATTAAGAAAGAAAGAATTAGAGAAAGAAAGAATTAGAGAAAGAAAGAATTAGAGAAAGAAAGTAAATGTCAAAGTTAAAGAGAGAGAAGATAGTGCTATTATACCTGTAACGCGCATTAGTTTACCTATTTTGTGTGTGTGTGTGTGTGTAAGACGGGGTGTGGGTATGGAAGGGACACTCAGAAACGTCTGCGTGACGTTTGGCTCGATGAAGTCAATTACTGCTCACCCTAGCTACTCTTTATGCCGAAGTTATGACTTGGTCTGGCTCCACCAGCACTTTAGTAGACAATTACACAGTTTGGGGAGAAGCGAGGGGAATATGTTCATGTGAAATCGTTGCTGGTGGCCGCGTGTAACGTGGTTACATTTTCATAACATCGTTCTTGTGTCGTGTTCTAGATGTAACAGATTTGTGATTCTTTTTTTTTCTTTCTGCAAGCTTATATATCAACTCAATTTTGGTTCAGTTTTTGTATATACGCTATAGCACTCACTTCCTATACTGGGATCAAGTTGAAACTTTGCACAATTATATCATTGTTTCTAACAAAATTTAAACCAATAAAAAAAAAATTAGCGAATTAATTTATTAATCAGAGGTAATGTATTCTGTGGCATTTTACGTCTCGAGAAATAATATTTTCCTTTGCAACTTCTTGTGTGACCAAAGAGGCCGATCTTTAATACACAGCTGCGGCCACGGGTTGGGCATATGTAATCACCAAGCGTCGTTGCATTTTCACCCTTCTTTCTGCTGCTGTTGTGTATGGCATCTGCAAACCGAGACCCTTCCTTTATGCTCTCTCTCCATGTGGATCTATCCAGTGCCACTTTTCCCAGCTGCAAGTGTCGATTTCGAAGAGCTTCATGTCATGTATTTGTGGTAATTAATTTATTTAGTTTTATATTGATTTAGCGGAAATCAAGTTGAATGAAATGATATAACTATAAACATGCAATTCTTCCCCATTATATAAGCCTATATTATAAGTTATGGTATAATTTTGCTTGTTGTTCTCTTTACATTTCGTAAATTCCTGATAATGAAAATGGTTTCGGTTTATTTTCATTGCTAAGGATGATGACTGGGTTGAAGGGGAATACATGTATAAATAATAGACGTGCTTAAACCGTTAAGCCACCCATCCCCCCCCTCCAAACAAAAAAAAAACGCCTTGGTTTAATTATTGTTTTATGGATGTCCGTTGACTTAGGATGGGGATGAGCTCTGTGTGGACCATTCATATGGCGTGCGAGTCTGTTGTCAGTATGACTACATCACATTACCTACAGAAGGGCATGTCATCTCCACCGCATTTCCTCTGACGAACACAGGAGCGCACGTTCCATCGTGCCAAACATAAAAGTCAACCTCGCCAACATCGTCGGCATTTGACATCTTCCTCGTGTCTGCTCGCTCTCTTTCATCCCACTAGGAGGAGGGGGCTGGGGGGGGGGGGGGCACTTGAAGTTAATTTCTATGTAATCAAGGAAAGGCTTAATTGTGCCATAAATCACGTGGAGTCTGGCACTGACCTGCTCCCGAGGACACGTTATGACGTTTTTTTCAATGTGTATGTGTGTAGTTTCTCTCTCCTTGCAGCCATCTTGACATTTAAACCCTCCCTGGAGCTAAAGCTCAGAACAACTGCGCGAGATTACATTCTCTGCCTCATTTCTATTCAATCAACTTTCCTTTAGTCTTGACGTTCTCTTAGCTCTGCGTGTTCATCTGTTGATTGTCGTTTTTTTTTCCTTTTATCACTTGCACATCTTTGACTTGCTTTGGACGATGCAACGCGGATTCTAATTTTAGACGTTTTAATAGTTTGAGTAATGTGTATGGATGACAACAAGAAAAAACAAATGTGGAGTTGGTGGCTGAGTGGCATGTGCCCTTGGCTACCTGCAAGGTTCGAGTCTCTACTCTACCTGAGCTGTGTTTTGTTGTGTGCTTTGAATGCAGCACGAAAGCACTCCCAAATACCCCAGGACCATAATGGGGAATGGAACGAATGACAAGACATAGACATTACGTCAGAGGTTTTCGATTTGTTTTTATTAATTCATTTTTAGTTCTTGGTGAGGTCACAATGTTTTTGAATAGCTAGATAGCTAATTAAACTTTACAAATTTAAATAAAAAATTGTTGTTGTTTTTTTTTTAAACTTGCTTCAAATTTCGCTTCTTATTATAGGACGTAAAGACGTAAACAAAGACAGAAAATCCAAAACGAATTTGTTTTTTTGTTTTTTATAGTGTTTTTTTTTGCTTATGACGTCATTAACTTTAGACGGCACGAGCCAAGAACTCTTCCAGAGCGGAAAAAAATGGCGTCTCATTTCTCTATCCGACAACGTTTAGCAATTTCTGACAAGATACAAGTTGATTCTGGCAATTTCCTCATCCTTATGCAAATGGAGTTTTCTGACATCTTTATGGCGAATTGAACAAATATATGTATAGATTTAGAAAAGGGAAAAAAAAAAGGGGGGAACGAATCAGGGCCTGATCTCTATTCACGACTTCTCACCCCTTGGGCTTTCCGAACCTGTGTCTAACAAGAATTTTCACTTTGCCGGACCAGCCCTGAAGAACTTTGATCCTTTCATATTTGTACGTATAACTTTTAACTACTAAATTGACTTCAACATTTCTTTCATTCCTCCGCGTCTTACCCGCCTCCACGCCATTTTCTAGCCAAGTATAGTTAAGGCCTATTCGATTAAAATCGGTTTTCGACATTTTTTCCCCCCTTCTTGTCACAGCGCTGCCTTCACGTATAGTTGTTTCTTTTGTCCCTTTTTTTTTTCAACATGTTATTTTTTTTTGTAGTCCCCCCCCCCACCTCCTTTTTTGTTTTTCCCCCTGTTAGTATTTTTTTTTACTTTCTTCCACCGCCCTCACTCACACTCCTCGGTTAAGGATCGGTGTACTCACGGTTCAGTGACTGTTTTCATCTGTGTTGTTTGTTAAACAGAATGAGTCGATACTCCTAATCTTTCGTTCATTAAGAGCTGAGTATTTTTTTTTAACGCTTCCCCTCTTGCAACATTGCCAAACTCTTCAGAAGCTTCGACTGTAAAGTCAAAGTTGGCTTGAATAGGAATATACGCTCCCCCTTGGTATGAATAAAAAAAAACATATAATTTTTTTTAAATATTTAGAATTCGTTTTATATAAAGTCGAATAATTTATAGAAAAAGGGTTTCTGTTATTAATTTTTTTTTATTACATATAAAATATATGCACAGTTACCTGCTTTAAAAAATGTTGGATACATTGAAAAAAAAAAAGTCCAGTATAAACTTTCGCAGCCACACTTTCGTATTTCAATGTTCAGTATAAATAATTCACTTCCGCGCGGTCTTGCGCACGCGCGCGCACACACACAGACACACTGTCTAATTGAATCGTGGAGCTATTTAAAGCCTCGCTAGAAGGCTTGTGTTGTGAAGCTACTAGACTATGCCCAACTCGCCCAAAGTACAAGTCCCTGTTTTCACAACCTTCGCTAGGTGCCAATCAAATTAATGTGCAAGGGGAGATTATCGATTATAAGAGTTGCTTCCTCTTGTCTTCTCTCTCTCTCTCTCTCTCTCTCTCTCTCTCTCTCTCACACACACACACTCAGTGTTATTGGTGATGGTTTAATGTAGGACTATAAAGTGTTGTTTTTTGTTTGTTTGTTTTTAAATAGAAATTATCGTATCTACTTGATATTGATGAAATCGCTGATAACGCATATGATAATATCAGGCAAAAAACAAACAATGATGACATGATGACAAGCATACTCAACATTTCCTTTACTTTCGTTGACTGGCTTATCTTGGGGATTATCCTGTCGACATAGACGAGAAAGTAACCTATTAATTTTAATGTTCATAATTTCATTTTAAAAAGAAAAAAAATGCACCTGGTCATGCAAATGAAGTCAATACATATTTATTAATTTCAACAATATGGTAATGAATTTTTTAAAAATCTATATCTGTAACCATTGTATGATTTCAAAATGTACTTTATAGTCCTTTATATACGTTGGACAATGTTCCAGCAGTTCCACGGTTCTTGAGAACAATTAGTTCCACAAATGCGCTCGTGAGGCTGAAACTAAACTTTTTTTTTTCAAATAAGAAATAATGTAATGTAATTAAATTGGTCCCTGTGGAGCAGTTGCAGTGTAGATATGTTTACTCTAATCGCATGACATACTGATAAGCGTGGTCCGCAACGCGCGCTGTCTAGAAATATAACAATTATTTCCCTTTTTGTTAGTCTTAAAGCTCAAAGCTAAAAATTGCTTTTACCACAAAGCTAAAAATAGCATTTAGCACAAAGCTAAAAATAACGTCTAGCTCAAAACTAAACATAGCATTTAGCACAAAACTAAAAGGAAGTAAACAATAAATGAGTAAGCAGAGAAAAACAGTTTAGCACAATGCTAACACAGCTAAACCCAGAAGTACAGAGCAAGACACTTAACAGCAAACACAAACCAGATGGAGGACGAGTTTATTTGTCTATAATGAATAGAAAGCTTGCCGTGCTCAAGAGAAACTGATGCTTACATTAGATTTAGTGCCCTGATTGCCTCATGACTCTGGGGATCGATCCTCTCCTTCGATCAATTCATGCTTCCTCTTCTGAAGACTTGAGCCAATGACTCCAGCTGAGGACCCGTGTCTAGGCTTGGCGGAAAGAAAAAAAAAAAAAAAACTATAAATTTTAATTGGCTAACAATAACATTCGATCGTCTGCTTCGCGTTATGAAAAAAATAACGTAAACGAAGAATAAAATACCATGCATTTCATGTGTTGAGATTTCAAACACAATTTGGACTAGATACAGGAAAAACAAAACTCCATTTATAAGCAATTACATTGGTTTTCATTTCAGCGCTCAATTTCTCTATACAGAGTTTTTTATCTTAAATCTCGTTTGTATGTAACTTGTGCAAGCTTTTCAAAATTTCCTTACATTCCAAACACAAGTAACATAGAACATACATATACTTTTCTCAATTCGTTTCCTGTTTATTTTGAAGACCCGAAACAAAATTTTTTCCATCGATTAAAAATATTTGCTCAAAGAATTTCAGAACCTGCTTTTAATTAAAATCTTAAGCCAATAACGAGATTTCGCGTATTTGTGATGTGTTTGAAAAGGTGCGCGGGGAGTTTGTCAGCGCCCCAGTGCACTAATCGGATAATTACCCCATAACGCTCTTTAATGTCTTGACACTGGAATTCGAAGCCACATGCTCAGACACTCTCTCAACACACATACGGATAGAGGCTCTGCCTCGTTTACTGATTGGGCTTTTATGGTTTGATAAACATTATTATTTCTTTTCCTTAAATTCTGTGGGGCCCATGAATAAATTTTCCCGCCAGCAGAAGAAAGTAGTAAAAGAGACAGACGACATTAAAATGTTAACAACAAAAGCAATTTTTTTTTTTAATGTCATGAAGGAAATGTAAAGTGACGGGTAAAGTAGACATTCCATCGCTGAGTTATCTGCTGCTGTTTTGTTTCTCATTAAAGCATGTTTATTCTTTTTTTTTTCTTTTTTTTTTTTAAATTATTATTATTATTGCACATGACCTCTGTTATTTTTTTTGAACAACGGCTGCAAATGCGTCTTCAAAATAACAATATCGAAAATGTTGGTTTGAGCAATGCGAATAACTTGCCTGTGAATGTAATGAAATGATTTGTTATGCACATTTTAAAAATCATTTTTAATGAAAATTAAATGAATTTGATTTCTCCATAAAATCTTGAGTATCAAGGTAACATAAACTGTTATATTTGTTTCAAACCTGGGACCCTAGGTTAGATATCAAATGAACCAGCATTTAGAATCACTTTATTTCTTTCATACTTGTTCCTCTCGTCACCTGTACACTTCCTATACAGAACTTCGTTTACGCTAATCCCATAGGTTTTAAAACAGACAGAAAACTTGTTGGGAGGAAGGGGGTTAAACCACTATTTACCAAGTTTTCATTTCCTCCGTTCTTCTCTCTCTATCCTGCCAATAACCTTCTATTTCTCCCTCTCGTCATATCTGCTTAACTCGTCGTCCTCTCGGTCAATTTCCTCATCCCTGAACTTCCCCTTTCTCCCTCCACGAGACGCGCCGTCCGGTAACAAAAGCCGTTTAATAAATCTGACCAGGCCTGGAAATAAGCTTGTAATATCCTCTCGGTGCCAGAGTTAATGTGACCAACCAGGCAGGTGCCTGCCGTGGCCAGCCAGGGGCGGTAACCAAGGATTATTCGTTTGTATTATTTATTATCTTTACGGTACCTTTTCATTCTTGCCGGTGCTTGAGAATCAAAATAGAATACCGACCAAATACAACACGAGAGGGGGGACCAGTCCTGGTTTTGTTGATGCTGAATTTTGTTTTTATTGGCCGGAACCTAGAGCCCCACTTTTATTGTTATAAAATGGGTCGTGTTTGTTTTCTAAACAACCCAAAAATTCCAATTTTTCTCCCAATATAAACCTTTTATGTCCATATAACTTTGGATATAATGTCAGTCTTACTAATAATGCCTTTCCAATAATACATATTTTTAATGTAAACAATTATTTACACTTATTTATTGTATGTGTTTTGATAATGTATAACAATCATCATTACTTTGGCTTCATTGGAATATCGAATAGCACCGTATAAACTTTTTGTCGTCTTAATTACTGACTCAAGTTGCTTGTTTATTTTTCTATCTCTCTAGTTGTTGTTGTTTTTTATTCTTTTTCTCCAAATTGTATACAGTTATGCAAACAAGGCCCAATGAAAAACTGCCTTAGCTCATTAATTTTTTTTAAATAGTTTTTTTCCCCCTTCTGTTTGTGATATGGACATGTTTTGCTATTGAGTTACCGCCCCTATTTCTATGTTAATTACTTCTCAACTATTTTTCGCTACTTGATGATGTCATCGCCACGCAATCAAGGAAATTTTGTAATCTCAATAAATTGTACTTCTTCTATTAAACCCGGTCAACCAAGAAAAAGACGGGCGCAAAAAATAGTCATGCGCGTTTGTTTTTTTGTTTTGTTTTTTTCGTTTGCGTGTCTTTTGAAAAAGATTTTAATCTATTCTCTCCCTTTTCCTTCCAACAACGCTACTATTTTTAGATTTAGCCGTTTCTGTAATAACTCAGAAGAAGAAATAACCCTTTGAAAACGTGGGTTTAATCTATATTTAGCTCGTCAGCAACCTCGGGAAATTCCATCACGCGGAGGGCTATGTATCAGAATAAATGTGATTGGTTTTGAAATATTAATTTTTGTACATTGAGCTGCATTTATTGGTTGGCATTGCAACGAAGTGCGTTAGACACGTGACAACGCTATACCCGGTGAAAGGTTCTAGATTTTTAGTCAGTCTTGTATGGAATGTGTTAGTGAGAACATGTGCTAGAGTTTTGTATTAGAACTCAATTATATTATTGTGTAGATCTGTTATTTTATTCAAGTACATTTAACCATTGTAATTATTTGTGAATAGCTTTTTCAAGTTCTGAATTAAAGTAATTGTTTTAGACGAAGAGAAGTTTCTTCATTGAATATAGTAACATACTTAGATCGACTTAGCGATTGGCAACTTCTAGATGATCCTCTTATCAACTGGCAACATTCTGAATGATCGTATTATCAACTAGATCTAGCTACTTCTATACGATCATCTTATTAAAAGACGATTTCAAGATCCTCGGCAATCACGATCATTGATAGTGTGATATAGATCAAGATAAGATTCAACGTGACATCTATCATAGCATATTCATAGATCTTGACATCTGACATCCACTATTGGCTTATACCCTCATTTCTGCATATTTTATTTCACGCTGTTAGACTTTCGTTTCGAGTTATAGAAAGGATTTCTGCAGGGCTCGTTTTTTTTTTTTATTAAGTTTTTTGACGGTGGGAGATTAAATCTAGAAATGTAAACGCCTTGCATGTCATAATTGTGTTCTTCATGATGGAATGCTGGAAAACTCGTGGTTCCAAGGAATTGTTGATGCTGAGGGGAAAGGGGAAGCCCTCGACATGTCGCTCGGTGAATGCGATTATGAAAAGAACGCTTCCACGTCTGCTCGATTGGGTTCCAGACTCGAGGCAGAAAGAAACGCGAGGATTGCTGTGTAGACTTAGCCTCTTTTGTATACAGCGATCCCCTTATTTTTCTGACTTGATCCCAAATACAATTGTGTGCTGCAGTTGTGTTATCGCTTTGGGTTGCCATGTCGAATAATTTGCTTAACACTATGAACGTCTTTGCCAGTTTGTAAGGTTCTCACACTGTAATGGAACAAAACCATTGAATCTAAACATGTGATTTTTAATACATCTCAAAACTTATTCCAAACTTTGTCATTGATATTCGACCTTGAAAGGGTTTTAACAAATATTTTTTTTAGTCATTGATGTTTTTTAAATTCCTCTACTCTCTTTTCTTTTCTCACTATTCGTCTTCGTCATTATGATCTCTCTCTCTCTCTCTTCTCTTTCTCTCTCCCCTCCTCTCTCTTCTCTCTCACACTTCTATCTCTTCTTTCTCTCTCTCTCTGTTGTTTATTTCTCTTTTCTCCTCTTTCTCAATTCCTCCTCTCTCTTTTCTCTCTCTTCCTTCTCTCTTCTCTCTCTCTTCTTTCTTTCTATTTCTCTCTCCCCCCTCTCTCTTTCTCTCTCTCTCTCTTATCCTAGCTGTAAAATAGACTTCCTCACCGTTGTAGTTCACTTCTCTTCCTCTCTTACTCATTTAATGGTAGATACACATCTCTCGTGCATGGTAGATACACATCACTCGTGCATGGTAGATACACATCTCTCGTGCATGGTAGATACACATCTCTTGTGCATGGTAGATACACATCTCTCGTGCAGGGTAGATACACATCTCTCGTGCATGGTAGATACACATCTCTCGTGCAGGGTAGATACACATCTCTCGTGCATGGTAGATACACATCTCTCGTGCAGGGTAGATACACATCTCTCGTGCAGGGTAGATACACATCTCTCGTGCAGGGTAGATACAATTCTCTCGTGCATGGTAGATACACATCTCTCGTGCATGGTAGATACACATCTCTCGTGCATGGTAGATACACATCTCTCGTGCATGGTAGATACACATCTCTCGTGCATGGTAGATACACATCTCTCGTGCATGATAGATACATATCTCTCGTGCATGGTAGATACACATCTCTCGTGCATGGTAGATACACATCTCTCGTGCATGGTAGATACACATCTCTCGTGCATTGTAGATACACATCTCTCGTGCATGGTAGATACACATCTCTCGTGCATGGTAGATACACATCTCTCGTGCTGGCTGTTCCACTAGTGGCTCGACACCCTCGTCATTATTTACGTCCATTTTGTTGTACTTGGTGTTTCTTTGTTTTCACTCCTGTGTGTGTGTTCGTCTCGAGGTCAGTCAGACCCGGCCAAAACGAATATGGTTCGAGTCTTCGGATGTGCCCCCCTCCATTCATCATCGACCGCGCTATCTTCAGTGGCCATCAGTCAGCTTGAGTCCCATCATCACCAAGGTTATCTGACCTAATTAGACAAGCCGGCTTTTCAACGGCACGTCACGGGGCCGAGATTAGGAAGGAACCCTTAATAAGGCCAGGCCCCAGTGCCAATAGCGTTCATCCCACGAGCTTTAGCGCGAGGGCCAGATTGGACGGAGGGTAAGTGTAGGGCTACTGCACAATCCGAGAGGATAGGGAGGAACTGTTTTTAAAAAGTATGAAGCGGGGAGAGGCGGATTCTTGGAGGCGCAAAGATACGATGGTCACCATTGCGAGGTGGTGGAGGAAGCAGTAAAGTCGGTATAAATCCTGGACGTTTTAGATTAATGGGATCGTTAAGCCAATATTGGAACGCGGGAAATCTAGGCGCGAAATAAGTAGATTGACTTCCGGTGCAGTGAATAGTGTTTTTTTTTAACATCTAATAATGTCTTTTGCCTTGGGTCAGGGAACTAATCGTTTGGTTAGGGGAAATAATCTGATGATAGTAATGGAAGGAAAAACCTGGCTCCACATTTTAAGGGGTCACATGTGGACAAAGAGGCAAGCGAGTAACAGTGAAATGGATCGGTGTTCTACCAAGGTCTAAGCTTGTTGTCCTTTGATGTGTATGTTCAATTTATAAGTCACTTAACAATCTCTATTAATGAAATACACAAGTAACTGAATATCGTGCTTTCAATCTATACTACTCATGTACTTTAACAACTGCAATCTCTAGTATGAACGTAAATAGAGCTAATATGTACAACAAACTGTAACAATAGATTACGAAATGTACGAATTACAAACACATTAAATCAATCCAAATAAATACTTTGGCAGGTAGTATGCTGCCCACGGGGGCCATGGATGAGTTGTTATTTTTTTAAACTCGAGTGATTTGTGGTAATAGTGAGAGAAGTTTATTACAGCGGATTATTAAATTTGCTTCTAACAACAACACACAATCAAAATAAAAAAAAAGGTTTATTATCTCCCCTCACGCAAGTTATTGCCCTTGTGTTTCTTTTATCGATGTGCACTGTGGTTTTGAACTCAATAAAATTAGTTTACAGCGCAGTGAAAACTGCTTCGGAACTTCCTTGTACAGGACACGAATACAAAAAGAAAGTGCGGAATGAAGGAAAACACTTCTATTTTTTTTTCTTTCTGTCTCTCGCGAGAATCAATGAGATTGAAAGAGAGAAACAAAATCAGCTTGACAGAGACGAAAGCGAGGGGGATGGGCGTGGAGATTTTGGGGGGGCGGTAGTAGATGGTGGCGGGAGGGGGCAGTCGTGGATGAGGCAAGATGAAGGTATCGTGATGGGTGTTTGACTTATTGCCCCAATTATAGTTATCGCTCTAAACTCCGTAACCTCGTAATGGTATGATATTTGTGTGTCTCTAGAGAAAGGAGATGACGAATACACTGCGAAAGATTGACTTGCTCGATCCTCGTTTTCTTCGGAATTAAAGTTGTCTGCGAGAAGACGTCATAGCCCGCCTCGTCTTTTCTTGGTGAAGTTATAACAAGAATATCGACAACTTCATTGTGATGTTTATATAATCGTGGACAAAACGACTTCAATTTTGAATTCGCTAAAACTTCATTATTGGAAAACATGTTTTAAGTCTAAATCGAATACATTAGTAGTATCGATCTCGCCCTGGTTAACAAAAGTTTTCACTGAAAATTTTGAGCATGGCTTCTTTCGTTTACATGGTGCTACAATTGTATCGTACAGTCGTTCTTTTTACTTCATTGGATATCGATTTTTATTTTATTTTTAAAGATATCGATTCTTATTCAGGAAATGTACGAAAGTATCTCTGGAAGTGCATGCGATTGGACTTTTGACTCAAATGCAAAATGGGGATGTTGTGGCTGAGTGGTAAAGCGCTTGACTTCTGAATCGAAGGGTCTCAAGTTCGAATCCCAAGCTGTAGTTGTCCGCTTCAGTTTTGTCGTTGGTCTCATTCATTTTAAATATATCTTATCTTATCTTATATATTTCAGACGTTACTTCAACAACAACAACAAAATATACGTTCTACGCACTAATGTGTCAATCCAGTCAGGCATGTTAATCAATGACTTAAACTCTGCTAAGTCGCTGATTTTCCTGGCTGATTCAGGCAGCTCATTCTCTAATGGCACTAAGTCTCTGTGCGCTCCGTCAAGAAACAAAGATTATTAACCCAAACCTCCTGGCGGATGCAGGGCTTGAACACGGGACTTTCTTGACGACATACCAAATAGTGTACCACACAACCAGGAGCCACCTCGGTGGTCATAGCTTGACCTCCAATCACCACTATGCACGTGCCAGTTTTCTGTCGCTCACTTACGTCACTTCCGCCCAATCCGCCACTGCTAAATACTTGCCTTGCCGTTAGTTATCGCGTCATCTGAGACAAGACGACCGTATCCCAGGGTATCCGACTTGAGCTCTACATGGAGATCTCCATCAGCGACGGTTGTCGCCCCCGGGGGCTGAAAGCGAGTTCGCGGTCCGTCATCGCGCCGGTATGTGTGTTCGCCTGCGGTGCATGTGTGTGTGCATCTGCTTCTAGTGTGTAAGAAAAAAAAATTGATGGATACGGTTCATTCAGTGTTTCACTTCACGCTTCATTGAGTTCGCACTTTAATGCTGTCCCTTCATTATCTTATGAGAAGAAGGCTGGCTCTCTCTGTCTTTTCTTTCTCTCTGTCTCTTCTATCTCTCTGTCTCTTCTATCTCTCTGTCTCTTCTATCTCTCTGTCTCTTCTATCTGTCTGTCTCTTCTACCTGTCTGTCTCTTCTATCTCTCTGTCTCTTCTGTATCTCTCTGTCTCTTCTGTATCTCTCTTCTATCTGTCTGTCTCTTCTATCTCTTTGTCTCTTCTTTCCCTCTGTCTCTTCTATCTCTCTGTCTCTTCTATCTGTCTGCCTCTTCTATCTGTCTGCCTCTTCTATCTCTCTCTCTTCTTTCTCTATGTCTCTTCTATCTCTCTGTCTCTTCTTTCTCTATGTCTCTTCTATCTCTCTGTCTCTTCTATCTCTCTGTCTCTTCTATCTCTGTCTCTTCTGTCTCTGTTTCTCTTTTACTCTCTATTTATATCTTTCTGGCACTAGATCTGTTTGTCACTCTCTCTATCTCTATCACTCTCTATATCTCTAAATATGTCAATGCCCCTATCTCTCTCCTCCTCTCCCTCTCAGTTCAGAACTGGACAAGAGGGGAACTAAATAAATGACATTATTTGAGTCATCGAAATGACATGCAGTTTTAATAAAATGTATAAAAAGTAATCTTTCAACATTTTAAAGGTTACACTTAATAGCAAGTCTTCAATGAGACTCTCAAATACAATTGTCCTTTGTACCTCTCTAGACAGTCTATTAGAAAATAAAATTACATTTCACTTCCCATGACCCTGATCCTATTTTAATATTTAGATATTCTTAAAAAAATGTATAATTTTGATAGTGTTTCTCTATTGTCTATTGCTGCCAACTCTACACATTTGTAGATCTGTTAAAAACTCGTTTCTAGGTCAATATTTCCTCGCCCACCTCACGTTGCATGCGAACTCACTCGTGGCCGCCAATTAGGTGTTCCGATTCCGGAGCTCCTGATGAAAATGACCAGTCCACTGGAAAGGAACGTCTGCAAATTATTTACTTAAGCTGTCTGCCTGTCTGTCCTGTTTTACACTGACCACGATCCAGCCGCCCTTGGACCTCCCGGCTGTGCTAACTGCCTCGCACGATTGATTGCGAGACTAATTAACTGACCGCATCAAATGGTGCTGACCGCGAGAGAGTCCACTCTAGCTGATGGCTATTTAAATTAGACTCAAATTAGGCTCCGTCTCTCTGGTCATCGTGTCCGGAGATTTTTTTTTTCTTTTTCTCTTTATGCGGACAATCCGTGAGTTAATAGTCTCTTGTCTTTACCAAATAAACATGCAGTGCTCGTAAATTAATGAACCTGCCACTCCAGGGCTCTCCAATGTGCACGCTGTTCTGTCTGTTTATGCTGCGTTTCCAGAAGTTTCGTTTCATTCGTTGCCTTTCGATCATATCAACCCTCTCCTCTCCCCATCCCGCAACCAGTTTGTCCCGGAAGAAGCAAATCTTCCACCTGTCTTGGGTCACAGTCCTCGCTTCTTTGTTAGTAAAGATTGTAGTCTGCTACAAATCTAAGAGAGATTTTGTTCCTGCGTTCAATCATAGGCGCCCTGAAATACCTCGCCTTATGTTTTTAGTTTATGCTGCAAGCCAATCAAAGGACCTCCCACCCACGCAAATCCCGACCAGTGATAAAGCAAGAATCCATGATTGAGCTTTACTAAGTCTGGATATTTATTGGCTTAGTGGAACTGAAGAAAACGGCCATTAGTTCGTCTGATAAATATTGACCTATGGCCCTCCCAGCATGCTGCCACCCCTCCCTCTTGTGATCAAACGGACTCGGTAAAAGACGCAATCTTTGAGCTCATTCCGTAACGTACAGTATAGTTTTGGCCATAGCCAACTCACTCCTACGCGCACTTGAAAAAAATAAAGAAAAAAACAAATCAAATCGATTGTGGAAGAAATATCACTTGGTGGTCAAAGAAGAAATAGAAGAACAGTAAAAATAACAAGGGCGCTCTTCTTCGGCTGGACTAACGGGCTAGCGATACCTTAGTGGCCCCCGGAATGGTCAGACATTTGCTTTTTCTCATGTCGGCAAACAAAGGATAAACTTTTGGGGGGAAACAAACTTTAGATGGTCTGGCACAGTGCTGACCAGAGGGGATGATAAGTCGGGCCAAGTATTTATCATGACTTCCTACGAACAAGACTATAGCATTATGGATTGTAGGTTTATTAAATTTATTCGGTGTTTATTTTATATCCCATTTCAGTGATTGATCAATAGTTTTACCATTTTTGAATAAACAAAACGTTTTGATTTTTTATTCCCCTTGCAAATCGATCCACACTTCCCTGTTTTTGTTTTGTTTTTTTATTTAAAATTTAGTTTTAGCACTGAAGGGGGAAAAAAAACGGATTTAGCTAGATGCCAGCAACTCTCTTGTCCTTTGAGATGCGTCAGAGTTTAATCATTCCGTGTGACGATGCTTGTTGCCTCAATCGTATTTGAGAGAATGCAGTCGGACCACAAAAAAAATAAATTAATGGTGTCACGCATGTGGGTAGAAGGATAGTCAGATAACAATAAATGTGTAATCTTTTGACAGGGAGGGTGATGTAAGGGCATGGCACATCAGATAAACTAACAGGTTGCATACCGTCCATCTCCGTTCCTCCCCAAGTACAATAAACACACGCAGACTAACAGGGACGGACCTGGTCATCGTTGATCCGTCCACGTGAGTCTCGGCCATTACCGGGGGTAGTTCTACCTGCCGGAATTAAAGAGCTGAAATGCCGACCCGGGGTAATTTAATGCCGTCAGCCATTAGGTGGGGTGTTCTCGCCCCAATGAACTACTCCCCACCCCCTATTTTTTTCACTATAAATTTATTTAAAACATTTGTAGTCATACAGAACATGTTTTTAATGGTCTCTCTCTCTCTCTCTCTGTGGTTCAGCCTCGTCCGCTGTGTAAATCTCGCCTTTACACTTTGCTTACAGATCGAGATAAGAGAGACCATGTTGGACACTTTGTCACTAAAACAGTGAATCCGGACTTAGAACAAATGACCTGCTACTGGAGTCACGCAGCTCTCACTTAATTAGTCTGTGGCGTCATCGCGGGTTTACGTCTGGTGTCTGGGGGTCGTCTTTGTCTGTCTGGCACCTCGCAGAACAAACAAATATAGTTAAAAAAAAAAGAAGACAATTCCATAAATTGTTCCGTTGTTAGTCTATGTGTGTGTGTGTGTCTTTTCTCTCTCTCGTGATTATCGCCACGAAAGGAGAGAGAGAAAGGTTAAAGGTGAAGGAAGCCCTAAATATTACCACCCCCCTCTCCCATTCAAGAAAAAAACAAAAACTCCCTAGTTCTTTTCACAACAACACGTCTGGTTCAGATGGACACTTTGGTCAACAATTTAGATCTAGGACTACCGACCGTCTCTCCCTTTTAGCGTTGTCTTTGTTTCGTGACAGAAAAATTGCTTTGAAATTTCATTTCCAATTTCATAAATACCTCTTTAATATCCCCCCTTATGCCCCCCCCCCAAAGAAAAAATCGCCCATTCTTCCTAACCTAAGTATATATATATATAATTTAAAAATAACAAATTGTTGTGTTATGTCTTCCGTAGTGTTTAGTAAATATTTGTCGACAAAGGTCAAGTTTGTTTTGTTTGTACAGAAAGTATAGAGCCAAACTGAGATATATGATAATAATACACCCCTACAGGAGTAGTTTTTGAAAGCTGTCAGTCCAACACCACCCCATAAACAATTAGTCTTTACCAACTTCACTGTTGCTAAGTCTTTAGTTAGAATCATGGCCTAAAGCACCGGGTGAACTTTCAACGCACTCTCGCACTCACCCATACATAATAGTTGCAGATGTTCTCTGTTTAGTTGTTGTCTGCTGTCCCCCGAAGAAAAGAAAAAAAAATTGTTTGTGCTAATCTCTTGACATACAAAAAAAACACTTCCCTCCAAACTGTTAGTGGTTTATGTTTAAGCCCATTGTTCCAAATTTGGGAAGATGTTTGCGCCATGTCTATCGTCGCCGTTTGTCTCAGATGTGCAACTCAACGGGGAATTTCAGCTCTACTGCCCCCCCCCCCACTCACTTCTTTTTTTCTTCCCTAGCCAACTCTCAGCCCCCCCCCCCCCCCGGCTTCTTTTTAATAAATAAGGACTTCACTCTAGTCACCATACAAACTATAGTAGAGAGGAAACAAAGAAAAACAGTTGTTTATCTATCTATTTATATATCTGTCTGTCTGTCTTTTTATCAGTCTGTCTGTCAATATACCCACCCATCCAATCCCCCATCCATCCAATTCAATCTTATCCTCTCTCTCTCTTTCTCTCTCACTCTCCCCCCTCTCTCTCTCACTCTCCCCTCTCTCTGTCTCTCTCTCTCTCTCTCTCTTGTTTTATAGATACTCGATAAAGTAATCCTTACAGTACAGATAAACTCTATAACTCTGTACGAAGCATGTTAAAACACAATTTGCAACCCATTCCTATTAGATTGTGTTTGATAACCTCTTCCCATTGTATCCATTTGTTTGTGTTGTGATATTTGTCTTAGGAACCACTTATTTGTGGTATGTAATGTTATTTTTGTATGTAATGTTATTGTCGTATGTAATGTTATTGTCGTATGTAATGTTATTGTCGTATGTAATGTTATTGTCTTATTCTACAATGCACTTCCATTGACTTCCTTCCCAATCACCACCACACCCTTTTTTTTGTTTGTTTCTCTTGAATCCCCACAATATCTGTTTCATTCTTGACTAAAGTGGGTAGATTTCCCTTGCGCGCTTCGGGGATATTGCTTTTACTTATCAATAATTTATCAGGCGTACAATTGGAGGTCCGTTTGGTGCGGCGCTGCTCTCGTGTGCCACTGAGCTGCTGTGAGGGGCGGGGGGCTGTATAACAAAATTAAGTAGTGAACATAGAGACCAAACACGCACACACATTTAGAGTCTCTGTTATTTCCCCCATATTGATCTCATTATCCTTTCACACATATACACAGACGCGGGGGTTCGACTCGCTTGCAGCAAATGTACTCATTTGAGGGGACTCACTTCAGTACAACGTGAGAACCCTAAACACCTTCAACCAGTAAAAATAGTTACAAACATCTTAGCCTTAAGGTAGGAGAAGCTTATTTTTTTGCACTTGATGGTTCCAATTCCGAGTCCTTGCATTCTAAATAGGTTGCAAATAGATTTGATTGAATGGTCGCAAAACCTTTTAAGATTTTTAAATTTTCTTCGTTGGCTTCCGATTTCCCGCCAAACCCCACTCGTATGCCCAAGCCTTTGGAAGCCTTTATATTTTATGGTCCCCGCCCCCCCCCCTTTTTTTTTTCCTCTCTCTCGCGCGCACACACGCACAACACTCACACATACACCGAGTGCCGTGACTTTTCATTTCACATTTATTTGTAGATTTAGCTTGTAGCCCTCGCGTTCACAGGTCACCTTATAATGGCCTTCACTCACGCTATCCCATAATCCATCGGCTTGGGCCGCCCCTGGGAAGGTAATCTGACTTTCCTCTGAAATCAAGAGATTGGAAATTGGGTGGTTAATGGGGCTAGGGTTCGCTTTTACAGCAGCGCCATTGTTGTTTGTACTTGTTTGTTTTCTTTCTTTCTTTCACTCTTTCATTATCACTCACTCTCCTTTATAACCTCCTCTTCACTCTCATTCATTATCTCCATCAATTTCTCTTTTTTTTTTCTCTCTTTTTTTTCATTCGAGTTTTCATTTTCATTCATTCACTCTCTCACCCTCTTTCAGTTTCTCTCCCTCTCTTTCGCTTCCTTTCTTTCATTCTCTCTCTCTTGCTCTTTTTCCTTCTTTGTGTTACTCTCTTTTATTCCCTCCTCTCCTTTTCACAACCTCTATCTGTTTCACTCTTTGTCTCTCACTGGCATTCTCCCCCCCCCTCTTGTGTTTATTGCTCGTCAACATTATCTTTCTCACTCTAACAAGTTGGAACAACACATTGTTTCTCTCACTCTCTCTCTGTGTCTCTCTCTGTGTCTCTCTCCCTCTCTCTCTCTCTCTGTCTCTCTCTGTCTGTATTTCTCTCTCTCTCTCTCTCTGTCTCTCTTTCTCTGTCACTCTGTCTCCCTCTCTCTTTCTCTAGCTGTCTGTCTCTCTCTTTCTCTCCTCTCCTTCTGTACTTTGAGAGTCTCTATAAGAGTTGTTACCATGTAATGCTAGTCATTATGAATAGGAAATACTTTTCTCTTCGAGCATGTTAGGATCAAGTGTATTGAAGAAATAGATACTGACTCGCTGACACCTCCATCTTCTCACACGAAACGATCACACAGAGAACTGCGAGCACACACTCAGAAGTGTTACTCAACATCGTCTCATCATCCACCTCTCGTAATGGCGATCCTCTCTCCTCATCTACCCCCCCCCCCCAGCTCCCTCCAATGTCCACTGGGATCGAATCACCGTCATCTATTACATCCTTTGTGTTTTAATTTATTCCTCATTCATCTTGATTACTGGCAGAACTGAACCTGCCCCGCCCCTCTCCACCAGCCACTACCCAAACTAATCTTTGACCCACTCTTGTTTTTCTAAAGACCTTTAACTCCCCATCATTCTTTTATTTTTCGGTTAAGTTTTTTTTTTGGCAAATGTTAGGTTGTTTTTTTTCTTTTTTTTTCTTGTGTGTGTGTGTTTAAATCCCAACGTTGTAGCTTTCGTCTTAAGCCGAGGCATTGAGGAAGGGTTTAAAACTGCGAGTGTCTGTATCTTCAACTGTATGTCTGTATCTTCAGCTGTATGTCTGTATCTTCAACTGTATGTCTGTATCTTCAACTGTATGTCTGTATCTTCAACTGTATGTCTGTATCTTCAACTGTATGTCTGTATCTTCAACTATATGTCTGTATTTTCAACTGTATGTCTGTATCTTCAACTGTATGTCTGTATCTTCAACTGCATGTCTGTATCTTCAACTGTATGTCTGTATCTTCAACTGTATGTCTGTAATTTCAACTATATGTCGGTATGTTCAACTTTATGTCTGTATGCTTAACTATATATATGTGTCTGTACATTTAACTGTATGTTCAACTGTATCTGCCTGTTCAACTGCGTGTGTCTTCATGTATGTATGTGTGTCTGGTTGATTCATTTGTACATCCGAATGTACATGTACACGGGAGTATATTCATTAGCTCAAATTACCGATTCAGTGAGCATCGCTTAATCGAGTCTTCATTTCATAAGCCAGGATCATTCCGAGATGTAATAACATAGAGTGAAAGAGAAAGAGAAAAGGAAGGAGAGATACAACACTACCAGGAATGAAAGAAGGCGGGAAATTGAAGGAAAGTGATTAATTCCAATACACTTTTTTTGTTATTTGCGGGCGGTGTATTAATTGCTTACTTTAGAACACCCTGACCGCCTAGCCCTCCTGTGTATGGATCGCCATCTACGTTAATGTAAGCTGGCTACTTCTACGTTAATGTAAGCTGGCTACTTCTACGTTAATGTAAGCTGGCTACTTCTACGTTAATGTAAGCTGGCTACTTCTACGTTAACGTAAGCTGGCTACTTCTACGTTAACGTAAGCTGGCTACTTCTACGTTAACGTAAGCTGGCTACTTCTACGTTAACGTAAGCTGGCTACTTCTACGTTAACGTAAGCTGGCTACTTCTACGTTAACGTAAGCTGGCTACTTCTACGTTAACGTAAGCTGGCTACTTCTACGTTAACGTAAGCTGGCTACTTCTACGTTAACGTAAGCTGGCTACTTCTACGTTAATGTAAGCTGGCTACTTCTACGTTAACGTAAGCTGGCTACTTCTACGTTAACGTAAGCTGGCTACTTCTACGTTAATGTAAGCTGGCTACTTCTACGTTAACGTAAGCTGGCTACTTCTACGTTAACGTAAGCTGGCTACTTCTACGTTAACGTAAGCTGGCTACTTCTACGTTAACGTAAGCTGGCTACTTCTACGTTAACGTAAGCTGGCTACTTCTACGTTAACGTAAGCTGGCTACTTCTACGTTAACGTAAGCTGGCTACTTCTACGTTAATGTAAGCTGGCTACTTCTACGTTAATGCAAGCTGGCTACTTCTACGTTAACGTAAGCTGGCTACTTCTACGTTAACGTAAGCTGGCTACTTCTACGTTAATGTAAGCTGGCTACTTCTACGTTAATGCAAGCTGGCTACTTCTACGTTAATGTAAGCTGGCTACTTCTGCAAGACCTGTTTGGGGAAAGTGGAAGCGTCTGTTACGATATTGTGTTGTCCAGGTTTATATGTATTGTGGACTGTGTGCATGAGTGTCATCACTTAGTTCAGTAAAATTATCACATCTCAGTTTCAATGTGTCATCGTCATTATTCAGTTACCACTCACTTGATCTAGATCATGAATTTTCTCGCATAAAATAAAAGGAAGCATACATTTGTATGTTGGTCCTTACGATTCTATCTCTGTAGTCAATTGTTTATATGGAAGTGACTAATTAGCCGTTTTTTTGTAATCGTGGTTGACGTTGGCTCGAACGATAACAAGTGAATTCAGTGGAGGGCTGTCGATTCTGACATGTTAAACCTCCGGATCATCTCGGGCCCCATAAGCTTCTCTATACTTACACGAGGCGCCCACACATGTGCAACACTTATCCCCATGTTCATCTAATTTCTCCCTGGCCCTCGCTTCTCGTCTCGTTTATTGCTCTTTCCTCGCTCACGACAAAAGTCAAGATCAAATATATATCCAAGCTGAACCAGAAAATCTTTTAGAAATGGTGTGTTTGTCCAGCGAGATGATCTCGACAGCGCTCGTGCACCTCCCGTCTATTCTTTCGTAAGGATGCGTCTTTCACCTTTATTTGCGTTCCCTGTAAATTTCATTAGCTCTTAGCAGCACCCCCCCCCCCGTCTCTTTTGTAAAACAAAAAGTGTGGGGGCGATCGATAAACTTTTGCATCAACAGTTGACTAAATAAACGTTGTCGTCGTAACTTGGAGCAGGGACTCTCACAGTATTAAATTGTGTAGATCCTCTTTTACTAATAATGTAAAGCAAGAGAAAATGTATTGACCAAATAGTTTTTGTAACATTCTAGATAATTGTTGCTACTTACTTCTTTATAGTACCCCAACTTACTGTAGTTTACATACATTCATATATACCACGGCTGCACATGGGAAGACGTACTTACATATATAGACCCAATCATTGAAATGTGTGGATTTGTTAACAGAGCCACCACGCCCCTGCTTCTCCTAACGACTCCCCCGGCGCCCTGTGTTTATTTAATCTACTCACCGTGGACGCCATGTTTCTTTTGGACATTGGCCCGGCAGAGCTCATGAACCGGAAACAGCGCACTGAACTATAGATTAAGAAGGAAAGCCAGTGGATGAAATGTATGGTGCTTATAGATGGAGAACATTTTAGCTTTAAACCTTGTAGTCATACTTTCTCTCTCTCTTTCTCTTCGTTTCTCCCCATATCTCTGTCTTTATCTCTCTTCTCTTCCCCCGTCTCTTTATCTTTCACATTCTCTATCTAGAGATAGATAAAAATATATTTGAAATGTATGTATTATATTTTTCTGTCTTAATCATTCAGTTGGCTATGGATCTATGCCGTTTTTCTAAATCTGGATCTATTTATAACCGTCTTACGTGTTGCTTCTGTCTGCAGCCTGTTTTTTTTAAATAAACGCGCATCTCTTTTCTTTTTCTCGCATGAACGAGATCACGAACTTTCAGTGAGACGACACATTTCTAATATCATTTCTTTTCTGAATCATATTTGTTTTCATCAGCGATACTTTTTACACCCTCGCCAAGTCTCGGGGGGAATTCAAACTCGCCCGATAAGAAAACTGAACTCTAGTGAAATTATAGCGTTTGTGACTTTAAGAAAAAAAATTAAAGCTCCACTTTAGTTCAATTAATCTTTGAAATAATTTCTAATTTTCTTTTACAATTACCTTCGTGGCTTTTGATCTCAATCTACTCATCCAAATCTGCAAATGTCCTTGACATTTCTAAACTTTTTATCCCAACCCCGAGAGAGTGTCTTTCATTGAATGCATTACTCGTTTCAATCACCTTTCCATCACTCGGGTAAAAGTCGACCGTAACCCCAATCTTTCAGACTTCGGGTTTGTTAAACTAGTATAAACGCGGCCTTTTTCCTAAAACTCCAAAAAGTCATGTTTCGGAGATTGAAAATAGTGGAGCTCTTCCAGAAGGTAGAACTGACACATTCTCGTCAAGAGGACCTCGAGCTTTGACCAAGTGCTTTGGTGGATAATTGTGTTGCCGACCTCATAAATTATGTATCCTTAGACACAGGAGTGTGAGGCGAAGAATCAATGGGGAGGAATTTTGATCAAGGTCGTTTAAGTGCATGTTCCCTGTGCCCGTGTTCCCCTGTGGGAGTATTTGTGTATCATATTTGCACCCAACTCTGTATCTGCCCCCCCCCACCCATCTCTCGCTCTGTTTTCACTCATCTGTTGTTTTTTTAATGTGATTAACACTTGCAACCTTAAGGACCATCAGCTTTGACGTCATGGAAACACTAAATATTTTGCACGTATCGATAGCATTGAGCTAATGGCAGCACTAGACTATTTCATCTACGGTAGCACTAGACCTTTTGACTTATTGGTAGCAATGTACTTTTCTTGTACGTGTGGGAACAGTAGCCTTTTGACTTATATCTCATTTAGTACTATTTGGCCCTAATTGTTGCATTACACTTTTTTAAAAATTATTTGTGTTACTAAACTTATGGCTTTGACATTTCGGTAGCACTAAACTAACTAAAGAAATATTGTTCTAATATCGCTTGCACTGTTTCTGACGAAAAGGTTGCACTAAAAGTTTTTTTGTTGTTTTTTTTGTTTCTATAGTTTAAAAAATCAAGTTTTTTTCGCGAGAGAAACCTAAACTGATAAAAATCTTAACGAAGCTATTTCTATGCATAGACAACATGTATCGATATGAAGGTGTAGATTAATCTCTAGATTGATCTGTAGCTACATGGCCCATGATAGCCTGTAGCCAAATGTCTTATATCAAGTTATATAGACTCTCGAACCAGCTCTTCTGTCCTTTTTATCATTCTATCTTTTCATATGCAAATATTTTGATGAAATCATTTTTCTAATTACTTTCCCCCTGCATACACGCGCGCTCTCATCACTTATGCTTGGATTTGTTTTAACACTATCAGATTTATCAGACACACCCTCTTCTTTCCGACCCCTTCCTTGGCCCTTGTAAAAACCTCGTAGTGTGTGGCACCTTCATAATTATTATTTTAAAAAAGGTGGAAAATCGCGGTTTGTATGAAAGACAGTATTGAAATAGTTTGTCAATTTGTTTCTTTCCTTTTCTCGTTGCATCGTTTCGTTTTTGTTTTGTCTTTTTGTTTGTTTGTGAAGTTAATATCAAGTATCGATTTGACGATACTAGAAAGGAATCGAACACAATTTCTATCTCTTCGTCTCTTTCTTTCTTTACTTCTTTCTCTCACACTTTCACACACACGTACACACACATGTCCAACCCAACCACTAAACCCTAGCAACCGAAAGCACTTGTCTTGGTGTGCATTTTGTTTGTGTGTGGACTCATCTTGATCTGGCGATAGCTTTTTTAAAACTCAGACGTCATAACGTGCACGCTACACACGATTATGTTGTACATCAGTAAACCCGTTCAAATAACAGTTTACCTGTAAACCCATTGGCCACCTGACACATGCTCGACAAACCTAGAGGTTACTAAACAAACACAACCTAGGTTTAAATTACTTTAAATCTAAAGGTTTGAGCATATTATTTGTGCATTTCATGTTCAAAGGTCTTTCTCTCATCAAGGAAAATAGTTGTAATATTTTTTTTTTGTTTCTTTGTCTGTTCGTCCGTTCGTCTGTTTGCATCTTGTGTTCTGTTTCATTTATTCGCTACTAGCGACACTTTAGTATACACATACATTGGATGAAATGGTCACTTTTTTTTTTATATTCTACATGAGCGGACAACTGTTTTCAGATCACTTATTAAGTTTTAGTTCATTGAATAGATGCAGGACTTGATCTATTGTGAATTAATGTAAAAAAAAAAGTTGTCCCAGGTATTCTATGTGTTTACCCCCAACCTCCACCCTGCCCTTTCTTCAAAGTATTTCCGGCTCCAGTCGTTTTCTCCCGTCCCCCTCCCTAAACGCCCTTTTCCCCAACGTCATTTTTTTTCTGGCTCCCTCACTTCAATATAAACATCCTTCGCCGTTCATTCATAGGTTTAGCATGTGCTGAATGTAGTACAGATGTAGCTCCCTCTCCGCCCCTCTCATTGAGGCACCTCATCCGCCACATCTTCCACCGCTGCCTAAATTTAGAAACTAGTTGTATACTTGGAGAAATGAAATATAACAAAACCCAAGTATCAGAGAAAAGAGAAAACCCAGAGGCGGGAAATGATTTTTATGAGAACAGCTTTTTTTTTTTTTTTTGGAGGTGCCACAAATTTTATTTAAAAGCTTGTTAAAAGATAATTTTAAAAAAATCTTTTTTTTAGTTGTTCAAAAGACGTATTTATACATTCATCAGGTGACGTAACGCTGGCATTAACCTCCCTTTACGGATGTCGTTATTTTAAGCTAAATTTGGCACATTGTGGTATGTTTGGCGTTTTAATAGAGCGACGTGCTTATATGTCTTGTTCGATTCTTCCAAAATAGCATTTTTTAAAATAACAAATAAAATGCATGTTAAAGTTTAATGTGATATTTGATCATGAAATAGATATTGATACTAAAATTAAAAATTAACTAGTTTTACTGTAATTGCCTCCCTTCTGTTTAACCCCACGTTAGTTTGCTAGATTCCTACTTATGCTAAATTACTAAATCTAGACAAATCAGACAGAAGACACACACACAGAAAGCACTTGGCTTAAATGTGTGTATTGGAGATACAGGAGTTAATATGTTTGGGTAATGGAATAAGGTGACAGGGAAAAAAAAACAACATTATCTTAAACGGCCTTTTGGGACTAAACTCTCTGTCTAGTGCCTGACATTTTCACGTCTCTTTCGCAAATTTCTCGCGTGTACCCTTTGACCTTTTTTGAGAGCTTTTACGGCTTCGAGAGTAGAATTTTTTTTTCTTCTCTTCGCTTGAACTCGGTGATTGGCGCCCTTCCCCATCTCTTTTGGATTCTTTTGTTTTGTATTTTTTTCACTTCCGCCTAGCTTCCTTCGCCTTCGTTTTATCCCCCTCTACCACCCTCTCTATCACTCCGCATCCAAGAGCCGGGGCGCTCGTTCTTGCTCGTTATTTACGCCTTATCATGGCGCCCCAGTACGATCCTCCACCCCCCTCCCTCTTAACAGATTTGCTAAAGTTGTTTCACAATTTTTGAGTTGTTACCCCTTAAAATTTTCTTTACTCCCCTCACAGATTTAATGGGGGGGGGGGGGTAACTGTTGTTTGGGGGGGGGGCTTAGGTTTGGCCACTGCTTGGGGCTGGGGAGGCAATAATTTTCTTGTCGTGACTTTTTCCAGAATCGATTGCACGTGCGTTTCATCACACTTACTTTTTTTTGTTCGGGCGCTATAAACGTTGCTCAAATGTCAGCCCTCCCCCCCCCCCCTTTTTTTTCTTTCTTTTCTTGAATGCAAAGTCGTTGCAAAATTTCTGACTCGGGGCGAAAGTGTATTTTAAATTAAGGAAAAAAAAATGCCTCCCAAAATGAACACCGAGGCAAACCCTGACTGAACACAGCATGTCTAGCCTAGAGTTCTTGCGCAAACCGGAAATACAATCAAATTTTGGTGGGTCGTGAACGCTATTGGTTAATGTATTATTGATGAAGTTCGCAGTCTATTGTGAAATGTGCACCTTTGGTTGCAGCGCTGTTTTCTTGTTTTGTTGGGTATTTGCAGTTAATATCTAATGCTTGAATACATTTATAAACGAATAAGTATTAATTCCATCTTACTATATATGAAAAGCTACAATGATAGCTAATTCGTAGATCTTTTTTTTTTCAACATCAAGTATAAGATATTCAAGAAGTTAATGACTGTAAAAAAAATTGGAATACCTTAAAAAAAAAAAAATAAAGGTACACATATAGACACTCACACACTTACAGAAATTTATTACATTTTATTTACAAAGGGCACGTGTGATTCTTGATATCCATGGCATTATTGATTATTATTTGCAAGATAATATAATTTGTGAGCAATGATTGTATTGGTTTCGACATAGATGACGTTAATTGGTGTTAATTTGTGTCTGCGGTGTTGGCTTCTTACTCTTGCCCTTCTATCTCACAGCACTATTCTTATCCCTCTCTCCCTCCCTCTCTCCCTCCCTCTCTCCCTCTCTCTCCCTCCCTCCCTCTCTCTCCCTGCCTCTCTCTCTCTCCCTGCCTCTCTCTCACCCTTTATTTCTCACCATCTCTTCCCCTTCACTCCCTGTCTCTATCCCTCCCTATCTCTCTCCCCCCCCTTTCTCTATCCCTCCATATCTCTCTCTATCCTTCTCCCTCCCTGTCTCTCCTTCTTATTTCGACACCCCAAGCTCATGAAGTTTTCAAACCAGTGGGAGCTGATAGTTATTAAAAACTTGGATGGTCTCCCCCTGTCATACATACACATCCGTGGTCATCTCTCCATCACTTTTGCCTTCATAATGAAATTGTATTAATAAATATTAATGAGTTGGCCAAAAGTGGGAATAAAATAATCTCTTCTCGGGTTTTCCCCTATTGAATCGTATGAATAATTAAATATGAAAAATTAAAAATATTTATATCAATTAGGTTTCCTGAAAAACCCACATTTCTAGCATCGAATAGGGCGCATATTTAAATATTAAACATTCGCAAGCTCTCTACACTTATCCTTTTGATTTTGTAATAAATACTATAATCTTATAGTCCAAATTATTTTTAAAAGCATGGAATATATTATCATATAGCTTTAGAGGTCAACCTGGCAGTACATTTTTTAAATAGTTGATTGACAGATTTCAAAAGAAGAAAATGTTGCCAAAAATATTTCGTTAAATATAGAACTGCTTTATAATTTCATTAATCCTATCTATGTGTGTACAGAAATATAAAAAAAAACGGCGAATGAGGAACAAAAAAATCCCGCTTTCTGAAAATGTTAGAAGCGCTGATCTTGATTAAAGCTATTCACAGACTAGACTTCAACTGGGGCCACGTCTTCCTGCGTAATATTCTGGAAGTGACTGGTTGAAAGGAACCAATCAAGTTGCGGTATTATTCCGCCTGTCAGCCGTTGACCGGTGTCGTCTGCTGAAATGACGTTATGTATTCTGGATCATAAGATAATTTCCACCCTGTACAACTCAACGTTCGATATGCATACGTTCTCTTTCCTACTCTTCTTCTGCCTCTTCTTTTTCTTTCTTTTGCTCTTCATTTTTTTTGTTTTCAGTTCTTTCTTTCCTTATTTCTTGCTGTCACCTTGGTGATACGTTTCGTTCTGTAGATTCTCGTGCTGAGCGCGCGCGGCGGATGATTACCATGACACTTTGTGATCAGGCCCAACATGGCTCCGCGTTTTGTTTTTCGTACAAATTGTGGCCTGGCGTTGTCTTCCTGGGTTTTTTGTTTTTACCTTCTTTGAGTTACTTCGTGCCACATGAAGCTTCGACTAAAGCACTTGTGTAAGGATAATCACGTGTCAATCACTATGTCGGTCACTATTCAACAGCTACGACTTTTAATAAATGGAAGTTGAGTATTTGGAAATGGCAACCGTTAGCTTTTTTAAAAATATGTATACCTTAAATTTGGAGATGAATTCTTCGCCCCCCTTCCCCACGCTAATACTCTCGATTCTTACTATAGATGTATAGAAAAAGTTTTTTTTTTCATTTGCACGAAACTTTCGTTTTCTTGACAACACAGCTATGAGCTATCGCATTCACATCGTGTCGGGTTCAACTAAGTTCACTCGTGAAATTCTTCATTTGATTTTTTCCAAAATTCCTGGAATATTTTTTTTAACTGAGCGGGGTGTCGTGTGGTAGTCTCTCTCTCTTTTTTTTTTGTTCTTTTCCCAATGTCTTCACTTTGTCAACTGCCAATGTGACATTCTAAACGGAGGGACATCAATTTGTGACTAATGTTTGGTGTCTTGAATTAATTAGCGGCCCCGAGGCGTGATCAACTGAAGCCCTCTCATTTTATGCCTCGGTGTTGTCATTGTTGTCCAAGCTTTGTTTCTATTTCTTAAATAACCATGTTGGCGAGAGGCGGGGGTGGGGTGGCGATTCGGTCGTGCTGACAGAGAGGTATTGGGAAGCCAAGTAAGAAAAAAAAAAAGAGTCGTTTTGACGAACCACTGTTTCCTCGTCAATTCTCCGAATTCCTAGCGCCATAAATTCATCATGATGAATGTTAATTAACTTGAAGTCTAGCTAATCATCAATTTTCATTAGTGGCGAGAAATGACCGGAAAAAAAAAAGACACTGTCAGAGGTTTAGGAATCATGGGAAGCGTTATGTATCACTGTCGTGTCGTGACATGGAGCGGGGTGGTCCAGGCGTAGTTCATAACTCAGCATTACCAGCTCTTCTGTACAATTTACACTCGATGTTAGAAACGAGACACTAACTTGTCAGTCACACGATATAGACTATAAATGTCAAGTGAAGAGTAATTTATATGTAAAATCTATGCCAATTTTATCGGATTATTTTTCTTTATCTAGATCTTTTAGGTTTTTTTTTGTTTTTTGTTTTTGTTTTTTTTGTTATTGTCGATAAATGTCTTTATCGTACTTTACTTTGAACTTTAAGGTGAATTCAAAATTAGTGCGTAGAAATACCAAACAAAGATCTTCTGTCATCACTTCCGGTTTGTGCTCCATTTTTAGTCATGCGCAATGGATGGAAAGTGTCCTAAAGAGCATTCACGTGAAAAGAAATAAAAAGAATCTCTTGATTGTAAATCTCTGTGATAAGGTGCTCAAGTGTAAATTGCTGCCTTAATTATTAATTATTTTTTTATTACTTTGATGAAATAGCAAAGTAAAACAACTCTTAAGTACCAGGATTAATGCAAAACTCGAGGGTCAACTAGAGGGTTTTTTTTATAATTACGATTTTGCTTTCCATGAAAATTTACAACTCTTTCCGTCTCTCTTTTTCGTATTTTTCATGAGATAAAAGAGGGTATATTGATTAATCCATTTTATGAATGATTGTTCCATTTTGTTCGATTATTCTATTGGTTTGACGGAATAAAAGGGGAAGTCAAGTGCCCTTTGATGTCGGAATTTCGATTTTTAAACTTGAGTTTGGATAATTTTTGTTGTTGTTGTCCTCCCGCCCCTCCTCTTCCCTACCCACTAATGGCACTCTGCTAGTGTCGCTAGCCCGTAGTTCACGGTCATTGATTGGCTTAGCCTCCGTAAGTGCTGGGACCAAGAGTCTATCTCATGTATGAGTGAATTTACGGGAGGATGAACGAATTGCGTTCTTGTGTGTGTGAGTGGTTTGACACGTGTTGGACGTCGCTGGGCACCCCCCCCCCTTGCGTGTGCTGTCGTTACTGTAACCATTTAAATTACCGCGTGCATGCGTTTGACTTTAATGCTGCTGGGGAGAGTTGATGCGCTGGCGCACTATGTTGGATCGAAGATGGCTTGAGTCAGTTGTTGGAGATAAACTTTGTTAAATTAACACATGTACACTGGATCGTCTAAACATATTTATTATTTACAAAGCTTATATTAACTCACTTTTTTTCTGTCTGGTAAAATGTTGAAACATGTGGTGTTTCTGTCTGGTAAAATGTTGAAACATGTGGTGTTTCTGTCTGGTAAAATGTTGAAACATGTGGTGTTTCTGTCTGGTAAAATGTTGAAACATGTGGTGTTTCTGTCTGGTAAAATGTTGAAACATGTGGTGTTTCTGTCTGGTAAAATGTTGAAACATGTGGTGTTTCTGTCTGGTAAAATGTTGAAACATGTGGTGTTTCTGTCTGGTAAAATGTTGAAACATGTGGTGTTTCTGTCTGGTAAAATGTTGAAACATGTAGTGTTTCTTCCATTTCCCTTTCTCGGATCAAGCTAAAACTTTGCACAATTATTTATTAAACCTGACAAGACACACAGTACTTTTTTCCCCCTGAGTTTCTTAATGTTATTGATTTCAGAGTATTTTTAACATCATTGACCCATCACTGACCCAGTTCTATCATCATCTCCTCCCCTTCATATGTTTCCTGGTGAACTGAAGAATGCTCTAATCAAAATTGACTGTTCCCTATGTATAATTTGTCGGCGCCCTTCGTTCACACCTCCCTCCCACGTTGATCTCTCCTCCCGCCCTCTCTCTCTTTCCCTTCCTCTCTCTCTCTCCCCCTCTCTGTCTCTCTCTTGGACCAAAGTGTCTCTCGTAGAGCTGCCATTCAAGGGTTAGTCAACTCTAAAGAATCGGCGAGGTTTTAACGAGGGCTTATTGAGGAGTCCCACATTTCATGACCATGTAGACGTGTTCTTCCCTTTTTTCTTTACAGACTCCTCCTACTTTACTTTTTCTTTCTTTGTATCCATTATTCTTCCTTTATTTTTTACATTTTCCGTGTGTCGCCATTTTTTTTTTTCAATTTATTTTTAAATCGTCTGCTAACCTTCACGTGACTTGTATGAGATATGAATGAGAGACTTTTATTTTGTTTGTGTTTCTTTGTGTAATGTCAAGACAGATGTGCACCCTGACGCCTACCCGTTGGATTGTTCTCCAAAATAAACATTTGAGAATCACTGTCTGCCCATATTAATCTTACTTGCCCCCATCTCTTCTCCAGACCAGTAACTTTAACTTGGTAGTGTGTTAACGTACTTGACTCCCGTGTACACACATATAATAAAACTAATACACGAATTTAAGAAAAACACGCAAGCACGCACACACACGCTTGCATACAGGATCTCTCTGCGATTTACAACGCTTTGATAAACAAAGCCCTTACTGGGACATTTTTAAAGCTCTTCTAATGGACTTGTCGCCAGTCTATCACCATCGACTGTCTGCGCCAAGCGGTGGTAGCATTGCTGGGTATTTTACACTAAATCTTGTTTGTTTGTTTTTTAAGGCTTAGCCTGTGGATTATAACTAATTTAAGATAACGTTTTATAAGATTAAGAAATATTATTAGTTTAATTTTTTAAAAAAAGGAACTACTTTTTAAGTTTGGTAAATATGAGCTAAAATTTAGCACAGCATCGCTTAGCATACTTTCCGTAAAAAAAAATTTTTATTTGGGGGGGGGGGGGGGAGAATCCTGCTTTTCTATTAAGTTTAAAGATACCTATATTCTCGGTGTTTCAGTATTATTGTTTGAGCGTAAAGACAGGCGACACGATGTCTCTTTTAATTTCATGTCTGGTTTTGTTCTTCTGTGCGTGGCTTTTAAAAACGTCTGGTTGGGATCTTCTCTTTCATGGAACATGTGATACACAGAGGGTAGGGGTGGGGTGTGTGAAAAAGTCTACCAGGACGATTCAAAAGTGAATATCTGCTAGTTTTTTCAAACTTTCAACCACGTATGCTTAAGATCGTGATGGACACTTGACGTTCCTAAAGACAAAGAATCTTTAACGAGATTTCTTTTTCGATGGCGCTAGCATATATGGTTGTGTCCTTGTAGTAGGCGAGGCTAGACTAAATATATGGTGGCCTTGTAGTAGGCAAGGCTAGACTAAATATATGGTGGTGGCCTTGTAGTAGGCGAGGCTAGACTAAATATATGGTGGCCTTGTAGTAGGGGAGGCTAGACTCAATATATGGTGGCCTTGTGGTAGGCGAGGCTAGACTAAATATATGGTGGCCTTGTAGTAGGCGAGGCTAGACTAAATATATGGTGGCCTTGTAGTAGGCGAGGCTAGACTAAATATATGGTGGTGGCCTTGTAGTAGGCGAGGCTAGACTAAATATATGGTGGTGGCCTTGTAGTAGGCGAGGCTAGACTAAATATATGGTGGCCTTGTAGTAGGCGAGGCTAGACTAAATATATGGTGGCCTTGTAGCAGGCGAGGCTAGACTAAATATATGGTGGCCTTGTAGTAGGCGAGGCTAGACTAAATATATGGTGGCCTTGTAGTAGGCGAGGCTAGACTAAATATATGGTGGCCTTGTAGTAGGCGAGGCTAGACTAAATATATGGTGACCTTGTAGTAGGCGAGGCTAGACTAAAAGAAATAATAAAGCAAATATTAGTTTTAGTTTCTGTAGCTACCAATACTGTGGCATTTGTAAAAAGCAACAAAAAAAAAAAACACACACAAAACTGGACAGGCTTATATATAAATTATAGCTTCTACGGTGTTTAATCATTTAGTCCCTCTCCTTTGTAGCAAATTATGAAACAAAACATGTAAAAAAAATTTGTGGAGTTGGGGTTTTTTTTGTTTTGTTTTTTTAATCTAACGCGCATTCTTTGTCCAGGGCTTCTCAATTGTTCGTTAGGTTGCGCTCCTCATAAAAGTCACCATATTTCACTTCTGAGTTCGTAGTTACGATAACATTTGACCCTTGCGCCCTGATCTCTTCCAAAACGAGTCCCATCATTACTTTTGGACCGTGTGCCCTTCTTCCAAGCCCCCCTCCTCCCCCCCGGGCCACTCCCCCCCCCTTTTTTTTTTCAAACTTCGTTTTCTTAAAATATCGCCTTTCCAGGGGGGAAAAAAAGTGTTGGGGAAAAAAAAAGGAACTCCCTGACATCAATTTGTATTTTACAGCCCCCTTGTGGCCAGAGTGTGACAATGGACATCCACAATGGACAGGGCGTAAAGGGAAGGGAGCTTTGGGGACTAGGAATGAGCGCGTGTGCGCGCACTCACACAATATGGAACGCTGAATATTGATAGGAGTACTGGGTAGGGAAAAAATTTGGGTGAAAAATTTAAAAAAAAAAAAAAAAAGAGAAACACATTTCTAAGTTTTCTGAGTATTCTTAGTGGACTTGTATTTGTTCGGCAGATAGTTTAGTTCGAACCCAACTTAAACCCAGAAGTTAAAATATGTACGCATCCTGATATAAACAGTTCAAATTTAACCTTTAAATATATATGCTAAAAATCTCTTTTTGGATTTAAACAACATTTATCTTATATAATACTGACGTTACTTCAAAAAAGAAGATGATTACGTCCTACGCGTCACGCATTTAGTCATGCATATTAACCAATGACTTAAATTCTGCCAAGTCACGGGTTTTCCTAGCTAGCTCAGGCAACCCATTCCACGCTCTAATAGCACTAGGGAAGAAGGAGTATTTGTACAAATTTGTCCTAGCATATGGGACGAGGAATGTGTCTTTATCTTTGTGTCTTTCAGAGTATTTTATTAAATTTTTTTTTTGTATTTGAAGATTATGGTTCATTTCATAAGGCTCAGTTGGTTATCAGACATTCTGTGTTGTGTTTCGCTTTGTTCTCCCGATTGTCCTGAGTTCCAACCCCGTGCTCAGTCATTCACTGTCGTTTTGGTCTTGGTTTTTAGCGGATAATAATCTTTGTTCCTGATGTATTAATCTTTGTTTCTCTTGGACCGTATGACATTTGCTAGACTTATACACAACTTATTCGTTAAAATCACACATTAACACCTTTTTTTGGTTACTGCAAGTCGTATCACGCGGTGTTATGTAATAGAAGTGTATCAGTTCATGGGTTAAACTTGAAGTGTTCAAACAGTCGTTCTTTGCGATCAGATCAGTGGGAGGTATGCTTGATTGATGAAATATGTAAGTGTTCTTCATATCTATTTTAAGATATCACGTGAAGTATCTTTCCGTCCCAACTCCCACGCCCCCCCCCCCGCCTTTCCCCCATTGCCCAGTGTTTCAGCCTGATCAAACGCTGGCCGTGGAATGCGCCCCTGGGGGCGAGTTATTTTATGTCTCGTCCGTGTCCTCGACTAATACCACTTGATCACTTGGGCACATGAAAGCCCTCCCTCCACCTTTCCCATCGCAAGCGCACACACACACACAGAAAGTGACACACATACGATGCAAGGTAAGTAGTTCGACTTGAGATGTCATGTGTCAAAAATAGATGTGACAGTAAGTCATAGCATGACTGAGAACGCGCGGTATTTATTCTCAACTGGTCTTAGGTCATCAAGTTAACACAGCTCATCTTGCACTCTCCTGCCAAACTGTGTATAAAATGCAAATTTTATATAGGTAATGTTAGTGATACTATCCCTTGGCTTAGTTTCAAATTTTACATTTTCCAAACTCTAACTACAAACAATGTAAACACGAACCGAACACAATATGTAGGACTGACTGTACACTTAGAGTAGATTAAAAGGTGATTAGAAAGGCTGATTGAAGCATAACACTCAGAATGCTAAACTTTTTACATTATTGTTTCATAAAACAGAACGTACAGCGTAATCTTACAAATAGTAGTATGGATTTTTGTACTCTTTACGTATTGAAGCTGTTCACATTAATGGCACATTTGAACGCAGTAATCTCCTCTTTGTTTACTCTTTGATGTCTCAAGTTATTTTAATGTGGTAAAAAAAATTATTAATTTTTGGTTTTAAAATGTCTAGTTTATCAATACTTCCCTAATTTGTATACCGGATACACCAAAATAAGCTTGCTGTTTGGGGATTCATCTTCATTTTTATGAAGGTAATACATTTCTTATACTCAATGTTTAACCATTCGTGAATCTTCTAACCTTTCCTGAAACTATTCGAAGTCTTATTCCTAAACTGTTCTCGGGAATGTATTTTTTTTTTTTATTTCGGAAAGTCAACAACCCATCAATAATAGAAGCGACTAAAGAACGTTTCTAAAAGAAAGCGATACAGAAAGGGGAGGGGGGGAAATGTCAATTTTCAATTTAACTTGCCTGACTGACTGACTGTAGATTGATTTGTGCGTACGATTTTTTAACACACTACAGAAATGTGACTTTCCATTACGGTGGGAAACTAGGAGGCGAGGGCTTGACTCTCTCGTCGTGCTCCTGGTGTCGTCCTCGTGAGTACACAGGGCAGTGTTGCTCAGATCACACACTCATGCACTCACACACACGCTCACACGATCATGGCTCGTGAGTAGATAGTCAAATGCTGGAAGTTTTTTTGGGGGGTCTTTTTTTTAATTTTATTTTTTACTAAAACTTTTCTAGTTCTGGAATCATTTGGATCTTTTTGTTGAATTTGTTTTGGACGAAATGTTTATTCACATGGGCTTTGGAATAGGCAATTACTATATAGTGCTTGGTTTGATCCTCTGCAAACGAAGACTTAAAAACCTTTTTTCCCCCTTTTTTCATGAAGAAATACACTGTTCTCTGTCTTCTCAAATTCGAGCACTTAGAAGAAAAAAAAATACGAAATTATATATATATTTTTTTTGGCATCATGGCTTCTCGAATTTAAAATTTTCAATTAAGCCATTTCTTGCTTGACCCTTAAATTAGCGTTTTTAATCAGACTGGACATTTTTTTTTTAATAAAAAAATAAAACGTGACATTGACATATTAATTTAATTTTAACATTTGATTTTTTTTTAAACTCCATTTCTTTAACGGAACTAATGTTTGTGTTTTTTTTTTTTTTTTGGATCACTGTTATAAAAATGAAACATAATCCAGTCCAATATTTTCTTTTCTTGCATTGAGTAATACCTGGATATAGATATAGGTTTGGGTAATTGAAAAGAGAATATTTTATGAAAGTTCATTACAAAATGTAGTCTCAGTTTTGAAGGGGCATTTCCTTTCTTTCGTATTAACTTTAGATCATTTTTTTAAATGTGACAACAGCTAAATTGTACATATAATAGGTATGTTTACTTTGAATAAAAAAAACTTTAAACATTCAAACTAAATACATTTTATCTCTGTCACAGTTTCCAGGCCTAGAGAAATAAGAAATCTACCGAGACATTTTAGCGCACCAAACAACACCACGATGACAATAACCATCCTTTAGACATAAGTAACGAGAATGAAATGCAATATGTGAGAGTGTGTCAGTGTGCACGTGCTCGGTGACATATCTCTCCCCCCTCCCCTCCCCGTTTCCGGTCTTCCCGTTTTAGCTTCGTGCTGGCAGTCTTGGGTTCAGATCTTAAGCTAATCGGCTTTAACCAATCTATGGATGTCCGCTGTGCACGAAGTCAGTTTACGTGAGAGCGCGCTAGACAAACTGCTCACGTTCAAACATTTTCTAAACCGTTGGGCAGACACTCCCACCCCCACCACACCCCCGACATAATGCATTACGTAGTCTGTTGCGTACCACCGAGATGATCTTCGTGTGCTTGGGGCATGCTGAAGGGGCAAGGAACGCTTCACTTGCTCTGTAGATGCGGGGCAAATCACATTTGAGATTGGGGCAAAACTACGGGCCTGCTAAGGGCTTCTACCCAGATTTCTTTAGGGGCTAGAATAATCAGTTGGCATGGACTTCAACCCAAAGTTGTTTTTTTTTAGCCCTCGTCCTCACCTCGCGCTCACTAGCCTCTTTAGTGGCAATACATCACGTGACAAGCCTTGGGCGTGTCTTGAATACGTGAACTGTGTGACCTCCCTGTCTAATGTTGGGTTAGTAGCATAAGAACTTAAAGAGCTAGATGAATGACTTAAAAGTTGCTTCCTTTGTTTGTTCTTTTTTTTTAAATAGGAAGCCTCAGCATTTGCGCTATTTAATTTTAGCTTCATTATCATAGGAATCTTTAGGCCTTAGGCCTCTTTTTTGGGCTTTATATGCCTCTTTTATGGGCCCTCTTGCCTCTTTTGTGGGCTTTTTTTTTTTTTTTTTTTTGTAAGTTCTCATAATTCACAAGTATTAAATCATAAATAATTGAAAAGTGATTAACCTAAAAATATAATAATAGTAATAGAAATATTATTTAATAGCAATTCTTATGCGAGAGACTATAATAACAATATATATATATATTAAGGTATATAAGTAATGAGAAAATGAAACTTTTCGAGTAGGTCTGTTGTGTAATATTTTTAAAAGACTAGTCTTGGGGAAAGAACATAGACTAGGAGGAACTTCGAGGAAGCTTCAAGAGTAAAGCCATTTTTCATCAATGGCGGGAAAGCTATAAATAAACTAGCTTTTCGGTGTATCCGGTGTACAGAAGAAAAGAAGTGTTAATAAACTTTGTTGTTGTTGATTAGTTATCTCAAAAATTTAATGCATTTTTTTTTGTTAGCACTGCAGAATTAAATGTTCTGCGCCGATCTTTTGGTAGTTTTTTTTTTTTAAAATCTAGTTGGGAACATCGAAGCGTCCTTGGCATTGTTGAGTTTATCGGGAAACCCCCTTAGTATAACCGGCATCTCTCTGTGCTGTGGTACTTACAGTTCACTAATTTTTTTTTTTCTATTTGTTTTTTATTTCTTGTCTTTTAACTTCAGTATACTTAGCATTGATTTCATTCGGCTCAATGCAATAGAATGAACGGGTCTGCAACGACGAGGGTAGAACTATGAATGTGATTAACGTTATCGGAAAATTAAGCAGAATTTGCTCCCCCCCCCCCTTTTCCCCCCTTTCCTATTTTTTTTCTTTCATCCTGAATTCTTCTCTCTTCAAGTTTCCTGATGCCTCGTACCCTCCACAGGCTTGGAGTGCAGCTTTGATGGATGAACCGGGTTGTGGGGGGGGGGGGGGCGCAACTCGTGTTGTCCCTAATGAAGACCCTCTCATTAGGACAACATTCAGAGAGCGTGATATGCTAATTATGTCCCCCTTCTTGGTTTACCACCCCCCGTATCATCCATCTTCAACACTGCTCGCCTGCTCTCTCATTCTATTTTGTGGTCACCCCCCCCCCCCCCAAGAAGACATAGATGGAGAAGGTTATTTTTTTTAATCTTTCTTTTCTTTCCTTATCTAGCACAACTCTGTCCTTCACTTTTTGTTCTATTTCTTTTGACGACATGTTGATGTCCTCTGACCCATCCTTCTATACTTCTCCTCTCTGTCCCCTTCACCATTATGTCTGTCTGTCTGTCTCTCTCTCATTTTCACCAAAAATGTACTATCTGTATTTTCTTCAAAAGCCTCTCTCATCCTAGCTGTTGTAGATCTGCCTCTACGTCATCAAGCCACTGTACTCGTGGTCTGCCCTTTGTGTGGTGCCTGCCTTTTGGTTTTAGGACAGTAACTAAGATCAAAGAAATGACTTTCATGTGTATTTGGCTTTTGAGGTGTTGTTTCTATGTTCAATACTAATCTTTGCTCTACTCTGGGATAACTGGCACACTTGTCATAATATGAGGCAGGGGGGGGGGGGTATGCATTCTCGAGACTTACACTCACTCCGACGATTACCACTCACACATCCTCATTGTCCACCTCGTGACCTTCTTTAAAGATACTTCATAGAATTCCAGTATTGCCAGGATATAGCTTCTGGACTCCCTTAACTATATTCGTGTCTAATTTTTATTATCAAATACGAAAAGAATTGTCTAAATTTTTTCCTTTCATTAATTAAGATTTTATTGTCGGTTTGGCGCAAAAAAAAATGTGTAGATTAAAAAACTAAAATATTTTTGTACCTAAGTATACTCCTAATAACATCAGTATTCGACTTGTCGATCTTTTTTTTAACACTAAATGTTAACATTGTGTTGTCAGCCATGTTGTCTCGGGATCACACACTTCCTCCCTTCCCCGCGCTGCAGGCCCTCGCTCTGGCCTCGCCTGAGATAGAATGACGGGGACATAGCCCGGCATGCGTGGAAGTCAAGATATGGAAATGCAATAATAAGTTGCCATGAAGTAGGGAGAGTGCGAGAGGGAGGAACGTGAACGAAAGAAACGAGGAGGGGAAATAAAGTGTCAGAGAGAGAGGACTTGGCGAGAATGTTTTGTGTAAAGTGTCCTGGAAGAATTCTACAATATTTGTGTTGCATTAGTTGGCAGTTTTATAAGAAGTTGTATGTACAGATTTGCAAAGATCCTCATTCTCCTTTCCATAGAGCATTGCGAGTGTTGACGCTGTAGCCTGTACTGATAAGCCTGCATATTTTGTTTCTTCTAATAACTTTAAAATTGCTGATATTTTGTTTAGGTGAAGGTCATTTCTGTTGTTTTTTTAAGAGGTTGAACTCGTGTTGTTCTCTCTTTAGGACAACATTCAGAGAGCGTGATATGCTAATTTACAGTCCTGAGCTATCGTTCTAAACTGCCCACAGGTTGTGACGTTGCAGGTCAGTGCTCAGGCCTTCTATAACGATCGGTCTCGCTCTGAACGACCGGCGTGTGTCCTAATTTGACGGACTTGCATTTACTGACCGCGCGCTTCACGTGCAAATTAGTTGGCCGTAATAATACATCCGAGGTAATCGGGGGTCACTTCAAGGTTTCGGTTCTAGTGCATCGAGCGGTTAGCTTTTTGTTTTCTAGAAAGATGGCGGGCTAAAAGTCTGAGAGACCAGGGAACATGTCTCCCCCACCAGCCTTTTCTATTCTTTGTTGATTGACACCTGTCGACCGGCTGTGGCCATGAAATTGGGAGTGTTCACACCGATATAATATATGTCGTTGAGTCATGTCATAGTTCGTCAAGTTTTAGTTTGATGTTTTTCACTTTGTTCCCGGATTTTCAATTATTTTGACAAATGACTTATGCCTCGTTCCATGTGTTTACATTCAAAGAAACAAAAATGTATGCACCCAATCATTACAACATTATTGTTAAGGTTTTGAGACGTCCGTTTCTTCCTCATTATTTTTTATATTGACGATATGAAATTGTTGAGAGAATTGAAACATTCGTTTTGTCTATCTATCTATCTATCTATCTATCTATCTATCTATCTATCTATCTATCTGTCTGTCTGTCTGCCTGTCAGTCTATTAATAAAAGTGTTTTTTTTCTTTGACAACTTGTCGATATTTCTTTCTGTTAAACTATTATTTAAAAAAATGTTTACATAATCTTCATTCAGCTTAAATACAAAACTTGCCTTTCTTTTGATGTCTTCTTCCTACCCCCCATCCAACCCGGCACGAACTTTTCACTCTGTCACAACCTTGTCTTTCTGTCACGACCTTGTCACTCTGTCACGACCTTGTCACTCTGTCACGACCTTGTCACTCTGTCACGACCTTGTCACTCTGTCGCGACCTTGTCACGACCTTGTCACTCTGTCACGACCTTGTCACTCTGTCACAAACTTGTCGCTCTTCCGCAACCATGTCGCTCTGTCACAAACTTGTCTTTCTGTCACAACCTTGTCTTTCTGTCACAACCTTGTCGCTCTGTTCGCTATAAAACCCATCCCATGGAGGTAACATACATTCTCATTCTTTTTTTTTCTTTCTCGTTTCCCAGGTTCCAGGACGGCAGTGATCACGTGATAGAAGTGAACATAGGAGACTCCCTGGAAATAGTCTGCCCGTTTTACAATAACACGTCAATGCAAGGCAACTGGGAGTACTATCTGATTCACATGGTAGGCGCCTTCGTTGTTTGGTCTTGTTTTTATATGTAGCTTTAGTCTCTTACCTACATCATACCTGGAGTTTACTAGAATGTTTTGCTGCCCCCCTTTAAACTTTGCCTCAAGTTCTAGAAAAACAGCCTTTGAATATAAATTATTATACGATTATCATTATAATGGCTAAGTAATGAAACGCTTTCTTTTGGAGTGTGGAGTTAAGGCCCTTGATGATTGACTGTCTCCTCTATCCTTCAGGTCACTCAGGACAGCTACGACGTCTGCATCATCGGTAACAAGAAAGACGCCAACCCCATCCTCAACTGCAGCAATCCGGAGCAGAGGAAGGCGTTCACCCTGCTGATCTTTGAGTTCCAGCCCATCCCTGGCATTCCAGACTTCCAAGCAGGGAATAGCTACTATTTCATATGTAAGTATCTTGATACATTCCCCACTCTAATGCTACAAGTTGCAATGCTAAAATGTTTAGGCTAAAGATGGATCTACTGAAAATACAGCAATATTCAGATTTGAAGACTGTATCTTTTATATTATCTCAGGTGTATGTGTTTTATCTTAGTTAGACGTCCCGCAGTGCCCGCCACCTGCACGACGTTATGGCCCTTTTAGACAACAAAGAATCGTTCCCCAATACATGTACATAGGTTGGACTACAATGCTACTGCTACTTACATTTCGCTCAATACAGAACTGGTAGTGTTAAACTTATTGCCGTACCTAAGATAATGAAAATAATACAGGACTTGAACCTTTTCCCTTTTTCTCACGAGGAAAGCACCATCACTTTCTAAACTCTGCCATCCAGACCTCAGTACCCTATAATTTTCAAAGTGGTTAAAAAAACAAAACAAGAAAAAACTCTTTCCTGAGTACAAACGTATTTTCAAAAACTTCCAAGTTGATTAAAACGTACTTCAGATTTTCATTGTTTTAACCCAATTCATACATACTACTACTAATAATAATAAGGCATGTCTTCGAGTCCGAAGATTAATGAGGAATACAGTATTTCCCATGGCTGCGCATCCCCAGCTGTGACCTGCATATTTTGCCACATCCAGGGCAAGCATAACCATTGTCCGCAGGTGGTCGATTTAGATTTTCTTTTCGTCGTCTGCGTTTGTCCTCGACTGCAGATTTTCTTTTGGTCTCAAATGTGTATCCAGCGGCCTTCGTGAGTGACCTCCAGCTGTCTCGTTCCGACGCCGCATGCAGCCAGGTGCTTTCTTCTATGTCAGCCAAGGAAAGTTGACGCCTAAGCTGGACTTTGAAGCTTACAACCAGTCCAACTCCTGGCCTTCACGTGTTGTTCAGATACTGAGCCCGGCGGAACTGTTATCACCAACAGGAGAAGGGGCAAAGGCGAGACGATCATTATTGGAGCACGATCACAATGTCAAGAATGCTCAATTGAACCTCGTTCTGATCAACTAACTAAAAGCTACAACCGGAAGAGGATAGACTATTTCATTCTGCAGTGCTGAAAAGCTACAACCAGAAGAGGATAGACTATTTCATTCTACAGTGCTGAAAAGCTACACAAAAATAAGCAACATTATTTAAAAAAAAAAAAAAAAAGGTTAGCCACGTTTCCTTTATTCTGCACACCGGAAACACCAAAAAGCTAACTATTTATGGACATTCTTCCAGGTATTGAAATCTCCCATATAGTCACAGTAAGATTGAAATTTCATGCTATTTATTAACTTTTTATTTGTCATCAGCAACTTCCCATGGTACGCTGCACACTCTAAACAATCAGTTCGAAGGAGTCTGCAAGTCACACCACATGAAGATGGTGCTTAAAGTTTTGCCTAAATCCACGGACACGAATAAAGGTGAGGATGATAGAAACAGAATGTGCCTTTAGAACAGAATTTGAGAACACTCTAAATAATTAGTCTTTGAGTGAATGTGATATAACTTAGACTACCAAACATTCTTCTGATTTATTGTCCACGTCATGGTGATTTATATTTTTGAAACACTTATCAGTAGTATGTTTAGCGGGATGACATAAATCCTCTTGGCTACCTAACAGACGGGGGAGGGGCTTGGAAGCTAGGAGCTTAACTTACTAACAGAAGTGGCTCAAGATTGAATCCCTCTAATGGGCACTTGGCATACATTGGGGGCAGTAAAAGTGGTTGGTCGTTGTGCTGATCACACGACTCCCTCGTTAACTTTATGCTGTAGAAACAGATGAGCTTGACATAATCTTTCCCCAGGAATCTCAAGCTCCGAAAGGGTTATATCTTTTTTTTTTAAACCTGAGAGTTTTGGGGCTCGAGTCCCGATGTATACAAAATAATTTAAATTCAGAAATTGGTCTGGAACTTTTGTTTGCTTGCTGAGCGCCTATATACAGCACAGAGACCTTCTCGAACACAGTTCAACAGTTTCAAATAAGTTACAGACTTTTATAAACAATAGATCTGGTCACATGGATATGAAGATGAAATCCTCATGTTGAGCTTTTCTTTATTCTGTGCCAGGTAATACTAATGTCAACACTGGCAGCCAGGACACGGTTACTACCAAGCCTACGTCAGCCACGACCACAACTACAACCACCACGACGACAACCACTACGACAACCACAACAACCTCAGCCACCACAACAAGCAGCACAAATCGTCGTACTCAAACAGGTGAGTGACCCAGATCTGATGTCTCTGTACAGTCCTTCTATCACCATCTTTGTAACTTTATCATTACATTTAGTCCGTGCTTATATTTCTACAAGGTACAATGGTCTATTTTTCATTATTATTTACCTTTTATTTTAAGCAATTGTTTTCAAGTGAGCAAAGGGAAATAACATACAAAATTTTAATTATCACATTGTTATTTCCCTTACAGTAATGAATTGTCAACGTGTAGTGGATATTTAAATTAGCTTAATAATAAAGAATTTTATATAAAACTTAATAGGTAGAAAGATATATAATTATAATTAATTAAACGGAAATGTTTAATATATTATACACAATTTTAATTCTATTACATATGATTCATTACAAATCTGCAATGCAGTGATTTCTTTTCCCTTTGTGATTGCTTTCAAAGTGTTTTAAAATTATAGGAGACCTATTAATTTCCTATCTTCTCATTCTTTATTTCCACCAATCAGTGTAAAAATTTTTTTTCTTGTTTTTAGTGAAGGAAAATGAAGATTTAATTCCTGGGTCAGAAGGATTTCCCTCCGACGACACAGTCATAAAAAGCAGAGACAACCCTAATATTAATTCTGGCATCATTGCAGATGCAGGCAAGATAGAGAACTCTGCCCCCTGTTTATCCTGCCACAGCGTCAGCAGTTTAGTTTCCTGTATAGCATTTAGTGTTATATTAACTTTGACCTTATTGGCATGCTAGTACCTGCGATGTATTGAGAATGACAGCAGTGAGTTAGATTGGATGATTCTCTGAATGATTCAGTATGTCAGACGTGTCCTATTAAAACAAATATAACCTTTTTGTTTTATTTTTTGTACCTGTTCATTCCAGTGATCTAACACAGGGGGGATGTTAACGAAAATTCATTCACACGGTTGGGTATGAGCTTGTCATCAATTCAATCGGAAAATGGCTGATGGCGGATAATTCGTTTGATTCATTATGTTTCACAGAACTCATCCACATTGGCCTTGCTTTCCAATGTTAACCCCATATTGGCCCATGAGTGGAATGTTCACATTAAGAATGACGTTGAGAGGGGGGAGAACATAGAGATATGTATATTTTTTATTGTTGATGTTTTTAACACAAATCTAAGCTTGCTGAATGCCAACAGATTTCTGTTCCTATGATGTCACTACATTCATTCCCATGTCATCCTAGTTGTCCTTGCTAATGGTCATGTTGTTTCTCCTGAGGGCAGAAACTTAAGTGGCTCTTGGGGAAATAAAGTGTGGTTATAGTCCAGTGAAAAACAAAAATGTATAAACTTCTTTAGCCTGTCATAAGTAACTACAGACATGGGCCAATTATTTGTTATTATTTTATAAATGCTATATTCTATTGCCTGGCTACAATTAAAAAGGGAAATAAATTAAAAACAAAATTTTGCAGTAAGTTTAAATATATAAATAAAATTTGTGACGATTGTACATCAGTAGAACCCATTTCCAATAGTAATTCAATGGAAATTTATGTTTGTTTGAAATTTGTAGAAATATTTTAGGAACGGTTCCAAAACCATTGCTTGTAGTTATACTGTATGTTATTCCAGTTTTTATGAAATCCATTTAAGGCTTTACTGTTTCATCGTTTGTCTCTGTCTTACACTTTTTTTATTTTTTTTTATTTTATTTCATTTTTATCCCCTTATATTCACAAAAAAGCCAAACAGTTTTCACATCCTTGTTGAATATTGCCTCCCTTTATCTTAATTATCTTCTCTTGTCTAAATCTTTCATAGTCTTGCAGATTTTTTTTGGGTTTTTTGTTTCTCTTTGTTCTGTTTAATCATTGTGATAATTTTTTTTCTTGTCTATTTATTATTTCAAAAAATTTTAAACAATGGTTTCTTCAGTCTGTGGACTGTTTAATTTTTATATCAACTTCTTTTAGAGAAATTAAATTTTCATTTTTTTTTAATAAATCGAGATAATATCAGATAGGTTTTTCTAGGTGAAAAAACTTCTGTACAAAAATTGTTTGATCATATTGTGCAAGTAACTTCATGTATATCGAATGTAGATCTAGTTTAAATATTTAACTAATCCTAACTTTGGCTTTGAGAATTTTAGCTTACTTTAACTTCCAGCTGTCACTAGCATTATCTACGACAGTAGCCATATTTGTTTCCAGTTTTTGTTTTCTTTTCTACTGTGTCAAAAACTAACTTACAATTATTTAAAAACATTCACACATCACAAGCTAGGAAACAAAATAACTTCAACTTCTTGCCCACCAACAATGCCTTACAGCGTTTTTTTTTTTTTTTTGCATTATCTATAAATTTTAATGTATACATATATTGTATGGATATAATTATATTGTAGGAATCATCTCCTTTTCCTACATTGTCATTTTATATAAATATTCCAGAATATCATGTTTTATTTGTAGTTTTTATTTGAGTTTCTAAATTTATATAATTCTATTAACTTTGTTCCCATTATGTTTCAGAGTAAGCATTTTTTTTAAAATATTAAATTATTTTGCTACAAGATTTACATTTTTGTTTAGCTTTGTTAATGATGAAGAATAATTAGTTACTTGAGATTTTCAAACAAAAAAATTTTTAACATCTTATTTTTAAATATTTTTTTCTTCTCCACATTTTTACATTATTGTACATACTCATTATATCATAGCCTATATACGTTTCTATGTAATCACCCAGGTGAACTTGTATAATATGATCCTTAGTTGTTACCATGGTAACAGCTTTCTTTACTTGCCAACCACTATTGTGATTTTTAAAATAAAATAATTTCACTGTTGTCGAATGTAATTTTGTAAAAGAATTCTTTTTATGACACCACTCCCCAGACACACAGCCCCCCAACCCCCTTTGCCTCCATTTTTGTTTCAGTACTGTCAAACACATTCATTGAACTGACCAATCAATTTGCTTCTTTGTTATTGAATGATGTAAAAACTAAAATTACATGAGAGTTTCTGACCAATGATTGAACATATTTATGAATCTGTGATGATGATTGGGTGTAAATTAGTTGCGTGCCAGATTTTTTTTTTCCCTCAAAATTCTTTCATTGTGTCTGTTTGTGTACAAGTGTAGTTGTGTGTGTGTTTGCATGTAAAATTGCAACATATTTCAAAATCTGTTTTAGGTCTTGTATGTACAACTTATTGATTTTTTTTTTCTTCACGTTTTCATACAAACATTTTTGTATAAAAATATTGAACATTAATACCAAATGGAATAATTTTATTTTAAGCTTTTTTAAGTAGAATCAAGAATCATTTATTAATCATATGGTTGTTAAGTTAAATAATTTAGTAAGAACATATATTTTGTATTCATTAATTAATTTCAGAATTTAATGTAGCTATTTAATTTATTTGTTAAACCTTAACTTTGACTGGTCATTGAGCTTCAATTAATGTGTTTTAATCATTTTTTCTTTATGTTAACCTGCACTGAACTATACAAGTTTGACTTTGTTACTCCAGAATGTAACGTTTTGTGTGTTTGTGATATGTTTTATTGTTTTTGTACAGATTGGAAAGAAGGTTGGCTGTTTTATGGGGGCAACAGCAAACACTACACAAAAGTAATTTATTCAGAAGTGGGATGGGGGGGAGTCAGTGTTACTGTAAATAGACTGAAAATAACAAGACAAGGAAGTTACGTCAACTAAATGAATGATTGTCTCTTGGATTCAATATAACATAATAATTGCATCTTGTGGATTGAATCGGATTGACTTGGGTTTAATCTGATTGACTTGGAATTGAATCGGATTGATTTGAATGGAATGAAGTTTGAATGTTTGCAGTGAAGTAAATGTGAAAACGCAGTTGCAGATATTCAGATTGGGCCTTTCTTCCTGTGCTCAAGAGTGGTGCTTAGTTTAACTATGAACAGCCATATCACATCAACATATCACTTAGCTCTGGTTGCCTAGGTAACTGATGATTTACAAGCCTCATTTTAGTAGCCCCCAAATTTTAAATTTAAACTAATCACATATTATGTATGCCATTCTAACAGTAATGTTATGACAGTAATGTAACGAAATCTCTTTATCTGCATATCAATTACAACAAATTTGTTGTATGTAGAGCTATAACAGTCTGTATATTTTTTTAAAAACTGAATAGTGTAAATAAATGTATGAACTCAGAAACACTTTTCACAACTAAATGATCAACTTTGCAGTTTTTTTTTCTCTTTTTTAATACATGAAAGCTTGTTGAATTAGCTTATTATGTTGATAGTTATGTTAGTCTGATAGATAACTCTCTATATTTAGGTCTGTGGGTCAGTTAAGGCAATATTTTTCCAACGATTGTTTAAAAAAAGATTAGTAAAAAAAAAAAATGTCTATTATACAAAAATATGCTGGATATATAGGAATGAACGGTACATATGTCATCATGATACATGCATTTATATACAAAGAAAAAATATATATAGTTCGGTGATTATGGTGCAATAATAGTAGGCCTAAAATATATAAAGTCTCTTTTAATTTTAAATCTTCATAGAAGAATAGGAAAACTGTCACTACTAAATGAACTTTTAAATGTTTTTTGTTTCTTTTGTACACAAAGTTATGCATATTTTTAGATTAACCAACTACCAGATTTTTCATATGTTTACATCTAGTGATGTGTCTCGTCTGAACAGTTAATTTCGTTCTTACAGCCTGGTGTGTGTCTAGTGTGTAGGCAGCATAATAAACAGAGCAGGTAATTCACTAGAACGAATAATTTCTGAACTCCATTCTTTTTTGTTGTTTTTGTTTTTTCACTTTTGGCTATTTCAAGACGTCTTTTGTTTCTTTTTAAATTCAGATTCAACTTCAGATGTTTGTAATCAAGATGATGTACATTATTAGTGTTATATTTTATTCTTTTTTTTTTTTAAATCAATTTGTATTCTTAATGTTTTGATTATTTAGGGGTTACATTTTAGTGTAGGCATACATTTGATGTACAAAGGCTATTAAAAGAAAAATTGTGTGGCTTGATATTGATGAGAGGATGTCCAGATATGGCATGTGTGGATGTGTGTCTGTCTGCATATATTGTTACATGTTACACTTGAAGAAAAAAAACTGTAAAATTTTTATGATATAATTTTTGTAACAATTACTTTGAGAGTGTGAGATCAACACTTCAAGAAATAAATTTATGAACAACAGATTGGTGTCTCTTGTATATACATAAGCATTGTCTTACAATGGATTTAAGTGTTGAATGCATTGGAGTCTTACAATGGATTTAAGTGTTGAATGCATAGGAGTCTTACAATGGGAATGTCACAGCACTGGAGGTACAAGCAAAAAATATTTTTTTTAAAATCCTTTAATAAAAAAAAAAAGCTTATCTCAAGGGAAAGAACTCTCTCTTAAAACTATATCAACAATGTAAAAGTTATTACCCTTATTCTAAATCAAACAAAAGAATTAATTACCAATAATTAATTGGCTACTTGAGTATTTTTTTTTTTTGGTTAATGTTGTTTTTTTTTAGGTATCAAAATTAATTGTTTAAAGTATCAACTTGATTGGAGAATATACTAGGGAGAAATTAAGTTAACAATTATTTAAGGGGGCTAAACCCAATAAAAATATCTGTAATTATTACAATATCAGTTTCCTATGTTGGTTGGTATCAAACAATGCAATGTGTTACCAGTAGTTAATTGTCTAATTGGTTATTTTAAATTATTATTGATACGTGTCCTGTCTATACCAATTAATAATTTTACGAAGTTTCAACTTGATCCGAAAATGGGTGAGGGAGAAATAACTTGTACCAGACAGACAGCAGGTCATAGTGCGTATAAGCTTTGTAAAAACTGATGGCTCATTATCCAGAGATATTTGTTTACAATAAGACAACAGAATTTTTCTTTGCAAAACAAAATATTCCAATCCTTCAACTAGAAATCACGAAAACATAAACTATAGACCAAGCAGAAATACGCTTAATAATTCAAATTCATTTATTGATTCGCAATAGTAGACTTAACATGAAGCTGAAATTAAATTAATTATTAAATTAAATCCCCCCCCCCTTTTTTTTTGTTTGAACTAATCTTGTCTTCTCTATTTATAGATTTTTAAATCGCAAGCTCTACTAGCGGAAACTTTTTTTTTTTTTTTTAAATTATCAAATTATCTCCCCTATATTTACTTTTCCATGTATTAGAGTGGTGTTGCGCATCTTTCAACAGTTTTGTGAAACATATAATGAGAAAGATGTTAAGACTCTTTGTTGTAAACTGAATTTCGCTGGATCTCGAAACGGGTTAGTCATTGCTTGTTTTGTTAAGCTCAAATAATTTTTTATATTTTTTTTTAGAAACAGTAAGATTTAACCGTCGTCAATGACTTAAAGCAGGCTAAAAACAAATTGTTTTACAAGGTAGGCATCTAACGCAAATGAATGAAACGAACCTCCTGACTGCTAGGAAAGAGATGGACTTTCATTGATTATATCATTTTTTCTTTTATCGAAATTTTCAATCTATTTTAAAGAGTTTTACAAATGAATTACTGCCTAAGGACACCGATATCTATGCAATTCACATAACAATGCTCTATGAAGAAATTATGATTCGCTTCTAGGATGTAAATAAATTTAAAAAAATAAATATAAATGACAATTGTTAAACATCTGTTACTGATGTTCAGATTGAGTTGCAGGAAAACATAGATTAACAAAATTATATCTTTAGTATAAAGCAGCGGTTCTCAACCTTTTTAGCTCCGCGACTCCCCTAATACAAGTTTTCACCAGGGGGCGACCCCCAACCTAAAAAAAAATTGTCATTGGTCTAGGTAAATGTGATTTAACTAATGATTATAAATGGTTTTAATAATGTATTTATCTAACATCCATGATGTTAATTTAATTGTTACAAACGTATCCTATTTATTTAGTGTAAAAAAAATAATTGTGTTTTAATTTTTAAAAAAGCAGATTTTATTATTTTTATTTATTTACTTTTCATTGCGTATTTATAATATTCACATTTCGTACATATTGTATAATTTAAAAAGTATTAAATCATGGAAACTGTTAAGAAAGTATTTCAAAGACGTCAAAGTTAGTGCGAAGATTGGTTCTTGTTCTCATTTCACTAGTCTAGGAATTCACATCAAGTTTATTTATGATTTAGACTTGATCATTGACAGGCAGAAAAAATACATGTTTCATAAAGTTACAATGTTGGAAATGGAAGAGGAAGTCTTGAAAAATTGTCATATAGAACAGAATGACAGCAAACACTTGATCCAAAATTGTGTAAGTGACATTGAAGAGACATATTTTGATGCATTTCTATTGACATGACTAATATATGTCGATGAATCTTTAAAGAGTTACAAGGATTCTTATGGTGACGCATTCTGTAGCAAACATTGACATCCAGACCGACATCCAAGTATACTTAGAGCACTATCTGTGTGACGCATTCTGTAGCAAACATTGACATCCAGACCGACATCCAAGTATACTTAGAGCACTATCTGTGTGACGCATTCTGTAGCAAACATTGACATACAGACCGACATCTAAGTATACTTAGAGCACCATCTGTGCTGACACCACAAATATTTTTTCCAAGAAGTCTCTTACTTTTTCAAATTTAACCAACTTTGTCAGTTACATCACATGCTGTAGATGTCGTTTATAAAAGGTTTGCATAGAAACTTATCTGTAAAATGGCCATTACATTACAATATCCTAAGTATACCGGAACTAGTATACTGAACTATTTACAACGCCTGTGGATTCATCAAGCTGGATGCTAAATGTTGTAAAAGAAGTAGACATCATTCTCTTAATATCAGAACTTATCTCCTGTGAATAGAGTCATTAGGTATGGAAATTGCACTAAATTTATTTGTAAATTTGGCTCCAATCAAAACGAGCAATGTCTTTGACCGCTGACAATAATTCCTTGGTAATGGTGTGATGTTTCAGAACTCTGGGAGCCACCAAAAAAAAGAAGCTTCATAGGCTGATATGATTTAAATATGGTACTTGCCATTTGAGTCAAGTCTGAACTTCATCAGGATTAAAAACTAAACTACTGGATGTTGTTATCGGCAAAGCTTGGACATTTGTTCGGCTTCAATACACACGTCAGAGAGAACTTCATTACAAATGCTGCCATAGTTGTCTCTGAATTCCTGCTTGAACTATTGAAGTAAAACTTTACCGCCAAATGATCGTCATTCTCTTTTCTTTTATTATCTTTCTTTTGTTCGAAGTCAGTGAGTTGTTCCAAAATGATATTATGTATATTGACTATAAAACGTGCCGTGATTAGATATTCACCAAATAAATAATGATCCTGCAATGTGGTTTCGACGCATTGAGGGACAGTCAATTCATTTGTTGAAAAATGTATTCTGCAACAAAGGTGATGTGGTCTGTAGGCTAACATCTATTTTTGAATAACAATTATATAAAAAAACAAAGAAGAACCAATAACAAAAAAACATGTCTACTTTCCAACAAAGATGATACATTGACTAAAAGTGATATCGGTATCCTCTGGCAGTATGTCTTCGTTTATATATGTCACCCACATTTTTTATTTATATATTTTTTCATTCAAGTTTGACGGTCGTTTCATATGTTTAGTAATAATATAATTTGAGTAATGTCCCTCACCGTTACCACTGGTTACGTAAATCTATATCCACTATTGGTAAAAATATGCTTGTTACAACACATTAGAAACAAAAAGATGCAAAAAAATTGCCAACTCCCTCCCCCCCCCCCATTTTCCAATGGTCTTAGGCGACCCCTGGCAAATGGTCATTCGACCCTCAAAGGGGTCGCGACCCACAGGTTGAGAACCCCTGGTATAAAGACTGTTAACACAAAACTGTTTTCGAAAATGGAATTATTTGTTAGCTCTTTCATCAACATACGTAGTTAACCCAGATTTAGCATTGCTTTGGCTAATTAAAAGTTTGAAATTTCTATTATTGTCAGACTGCACGAGGCACAGGGTTCCCATTAGCTTAATTTCATTTTGTACTGAATTCAGCAATATAAATGTTTATATTAAAAATAAAACTAAATTGACAATTAAACCTAATAACAGTTGGCCCTAATATTCAATAATTTAAAAGGGAACTATTCTTAGGATTTGAAAGAAAGTCGTGACATTAGATTAATTTTTGTGTGTAATGACGGCAAATTATTTGACAATTTTTGTATAATGATAATAATGGCAATGTCTTCGATTACGAAGATTAAGGCTGAGTGCAGTGTTTCACATAACTACGCAAACCCAGTTGCGACCTGCATAGTTTCCCGAATTATATGCAGAAAAGTCGTTGTCCGCTGGCGGTTTTCTTTCTGTCTTTTGCGCGTCTCCAATAATTGCTTTTTATGAGTCTCAAATGTTTGTCCCGCAGTTTTTGTGAGAGCTCTCCAGCTATCTCTCTCAGAGGTCATCTGCTGCCAGAGAATGCTGCCAGGTACTTTCCTCTATGCCAGTGAGGGCGAAATGGTGCCTAGTGGATCTTTATAGGGAGCATCTTTGTAACGTCGTCATCCTCTAAGCTCGCCAAAGAAGATCGCCTTTGGCAAGCGGTCTTCTCCCATGCGGTATAAGTGTTATTGACAGCATAAAAAATAATAAAAAGGTGATATTTTCTTCAAATTTGCCTCCTCACGCTTCTTTGTAAGTGTTTTTCTTAGAGGGGGGCGCTGGCGGATTTTGTAAAAGAAAAAATACGAAAAGTTGCAGTAGGCCAAAAAAGGTTGAAGACCACTGATGTAGAAACTAGAAACCTCTGTTCTTAGACTTGATGATGCTCAATCATTTAGCCAAATTCGAAGAGCAACCAAGTTGAATCCCAAAATTTTTGTTTGCACCCAAAGACAGCAAGGAAACCTCCCGAAACGTTAAAAAAAAGTCTGTATGTCGTAAAGCTTGTCGCAACGCCAAACATCTCGGCCAAATACCTCAGGCCATTAAAACGAGAACAAGCGTCTAGGCAAAGAATCAACAACGTAGACCAGTGTTTCCCAAACTGTGTTCCTCGAAACCCAAGTGTACCGTGATGATTTGATAGGTGTTCCACGAACTATTGAAATAATTCGCTTGTAGACCACCATGTGAATTAACCTTTCTTTAAAAAAAAACAAAAAAGTGTTCCGCTAAATACCCAGTATGTGCGAATTGTTCCATTAAGGAAAATGTTTGGGAAAACACGGACAATGCGACGGTTCACCCCTTTCCACTCAGCTGATGCAGAAATACCCGATACAGTTTGGAAGCAGCGGCGTCAAAGGTTCTGCCAGGGTGTAGCTTTGAGGTTCTGTAAGGCAGCAGAGGTTTGGGCTCAGACTTCTCCTTCTTTGAGGTGGGTATTCAACCAAGGCTAATGTATGTCATGTAATGGGCTAATTTTGTCTTTAGTTTATGAGCTACCTGTTCAATTATCAGCAGACTTTTATTGACTTAATGCATACGGAGTTATGTTGCTTCATATTTCATATATAATGTTTCCATTTATTGGAGATTTTCATAAAATTAAGGCTTATTTATAAATAGTGAACGTTTTTTTGGTGTATCCGAGGTACAGAAAACGGAAACAGTAATAAACTCTACATATTTGAAATCCACAAAATGGCATTGCAATATCTCTAAACTTTGAAAACTAAAGATCATTACTTTCTAAGACAGAAAATATTGATTTTATTAGATTCGGAGCGACTTCCCCTACAACTTGAAAAAGAGTTACGTACATGTTTTACATGTTTCCCGCAGGAAGACGGAAGATGGCAGCGGGCAGAGTATGAACGCGAGACCATCGACAAGTCCCCGGGCGAGGATCGTACCACACGCACAGTCTGTCTCCACGCTGTCCGGTCTTGGGCTATTTCCACCCACATCGGTGGCATTTTACTTCTCGAGAGACTATCTCTTCCCTTTGCAACTTCTTGTGTGACTAAAGAGGCCAATCCTTGATACACAGCTGCGGTCGCAGGTTGGGCATATGTAATCACCAAGCGCCGTTGCATGTTCACATTTCTTTCTGCTGCTGTTGTGTATGGCATCTGCAAACCGAGACCCTTCCTTTATGCTCTCTCTCTCCATGTGGATCTATCCAGTGCCACTTTTTCCCTGCTGCTAGTGTCGATTTTGAAGCGCTTTATGTCGCGTTTGCATAAATCCGTATACCGTAAAAGTGGGCGACCAGTGGCTCTCCTGCATTCTATTAGATCGCCATACAGGATGTCTTGTGGAGGTCGAACTACTGGCATTCTACAAACGTGGTTAAGCCAGCCAAGGCGTCTGCTGATGATAACACAGGTCCTGGCATCCTGCTCTTCGTAGCACTTCCTCATTGGTTATTTTATCTTGCCACCGTATATTAAAGGCATCCGAGGTGGAAGCCATTCAGCTTTTTTTCCTGCTAAAAGTAGGTTGACCATGTTTCACTTTCGTATAGCAAAGTGCTCAACACAAAGGTCCGGTAGACTATGGCTTTAGTGGTGTTAGTCAGCAATATGTTGTCCCAGACTCTTTTCTGCAACCGTGCCCATTGCTTTGGCTATCCTGTTGTTAATGTCTTTATCCAGTAGAGAGTTGTTGGATATGATGGAGCCAAGATAGCAAAAGTGACCAACCATTCCTAGGGGTTGGCCATTAATGTTTACTTGAGGTGCAGTATTTGTGTTCTGAACTAGTATCTTAGTCTTGCTTTGACTGATATTTAAGCCGAACTTCAATAATATAATAATATCTGTGGTTCTCATGTCTCACTTGCTGACATCTCTGTAGGTTAGTGTTGCGCGATAAAAATCCACCTCACAAAACATTGTAAAAAAAAAATACTTCAAGGGGATATAACTCAATTTAAATAAAATTCGAACAAGTACTTTTATTGTCTCTCTTGTTTCTTATTTTATTACAGTTTTGTGTAGCTGCTATTAACATCTGTGATACAAATCGTTAAGATCAGCGGTTCTCTTTTTTTTTAGCTCGGCGACCGCTTTTTACAATTCCGCACTTATCCGCGACCCCCAACAGTTAATTATTTTTTATTATAGGTCAGAGCTTACAAAATTATAATTGTATGCCTAATATGGATATTTGATTTACATTGCCAAAGCTTAATGTTTAATCACGGCACAACATGTAATTATAATCTTGAAATAGATGTTTATTCCAAAGCCACCATTACAAATAAAGAGAATCAGTTCTCAATGATTTCAATATGATATACCCATATTCCATATTCACATTCCATACATATGTGACAATTTTCTGTTTTAAAACTCGGTAACTAACAGGCTGTTTTGAGAATAAAAAAGTTATTGCAAATGGAAGAAGAAGGTGTTACATTTATATGTGTATTCATGTTTATGTATGTTGTGTGTGTGTTTGTTTGTTTACTTGTAGTCTCCCTTGCTCTTCTGTTCAGTATGTTCACGTTTTTCTCTTAAGTGTGTCATTTTTGTGTATTACACTCTCAAGGTTGTTTTATCTTCTCTTGTTCACAGCCATAAAAATGGAGTGTAACTTTTAAACATCAGTGTTGTTATTGTGTTGTGATAATATAGCAGAAGGTGCAACAGAGACTTATCGAAACATGACTGCAAACTTTTGATCCAGATTTGTGTAATTAAAGAGAAATGTTTCACTGTTGAACTATTTCAGTCTCCTAAAAACCTTTAACTTTGTCTTTCATTGGGTTTCTGACAAGTGCAAATGGAATGTTGAGTAGATTCAAAAAGTAGCAGGAAAGATTGTCTACAGACATGCGAAAATGTTTTTTTCACAGAAATTATCATTTTATCTGTTTTCCAGGTTCAAAGTCAATTCCATTATAGAGAGCAGATAAGGTTGGAAGCGTGTAAATATTATTTTCGTACAAATGGCATACTGTTTTTTTTTCCTGCTAAAAATAATGGGGCAGGCAGAGGAAACAGAGGTGCATATCTTACAAGAGTGCCCAAGAGCTGAGGGGAGACAACTGATGGGACACCTGAACTGCATGGGGGAGCTAGGGGGAACTACGTCAAACAACAGTTTCTTACCGGGAGGCCCATGCTTTCCTCCTCTGCTACCATTTGGAGTTATCCGATGTTCATGTTGTCCAATGCGTTATGGATTTCTATAGATTATGCATTAAAATTCAAATTTATTTCATCAACCTATTTTAAAACGTACATTGTTTAATTCATATCTATAAATTCATATCTTTTTTATTACGATAGTGGAAAGGAGCATAAATACATGAATGTTACTTATAGACATCAAAACCACTTGACCAATCTTGATAAAACTAGGCAGGAATGTTCCTTGGGTACTAACTTAGACCTTAGTGTATGTATTGTAGCCCTAAAACAAACTTTAGACCCTCAAAAAAATAAATAAAGTTGTCCGACTCTATTACAGCTATAGTATTTTATGGATCTAGGCCATGGTTAACAACGGTGGCATGAGAAAAGATCGAAGGGATTTAGACCTAGATCTAATTTTAAGAAATACACTTTGCGCACATAGTTTTTTACTCTGAAACATGAAAATACAAAAGAAGATCCATTGATTTCATTATATAATAAAATTAACCTTCAGTTTTGTGTTTCAAAAGCATTTTTTACATAAATTAGTTCATGATATCTGTGACTACAGATTTCCTGGCGAACATTCTTTCATTAGACATTACCAATTGGTTACACATTAACACATCTGTCTACTGAGTCTATTCCTAAGTCTAGGTCTAAAACTCTTATTGAACTCTAAGATGATAAAACTAAATATAGTTTTGTGCTTTAACTCATAAACATACTAATTATTGTCCATTCATTTATCTCTTTGTGCTGGTATCCGTACCACCTGCCAACCAACTTTGCAGCATATTTGCTTTTTTAATGACATGCCAGCAATGTGTAGTAGCCTTATTTGAATAATTTAAAAATAATTGTATTTTTAAAATCATTTTTACAATTACCAGGTAGCTCAAATATATATGCTTTGTGTGGTCTTTGTGTAGTCTTTATTAGGAATTTGATTTTAACAAATAAGTCATTGGTTAAGTGAGTTACTGAAACTTTTGTGTATGTCAGTGAGATTTGAGAGTATATGGATAATATAACACCTGACTTATGAACTTTCAAGTTACTTAGTTTTATTTATCTACATGATAATCCTGATTGACTTGAAATGTATAGTTTTAATTTCTTTTCTTCTTTTATACACGTGTGGTACAATTCATGACTTTTATTACTCATTACAAGTTTGTAAGCATTGTTTTAGTAGTGCATCTAAGTGTGGTTACAATTTATTATATAAGGATGTGAACGTCAAAAGAATTATCATTATTTTTTAAAAAATATTTAAAGACTGCTGAATGTAACTGCTGCATTATGAATCTGTTTTGTTCAATTTATTTGGACTCAAAGCATTGAAAAGTAAATCTACAAAAATACTAAAGATGTGTACACATCTTACTGGTATACTTTCAATACGCGTAAAAAAAAAAGAGCTCTAAAACTTGTCTTTTATTTGTAACGCAAGTTACTTCCCTTATTGCAGGAGCCCACTGTATTCTATGAACACCTACATTATATATATATATATATTTAAATTTAGGACTGTGATATTTTTGTAACATTGGCTTTTAAAGTTAAAACTTAGGTCTTGGTAGTATTTTGTAACACTGAGTCTTTTGACTCCAAAAGTCTAAACTATTAAGAACGAACTCTTCAGCCCTGATTATGTTTCGTGTTGATGTATGGTTGGTGTGTGTGTTTGTACTTTAATGTCTATTTTTCATGTTACTTGATAAAAAGCAAACATTAAACAATTATCTGACACAAAAAAAAATATATATATAATGACTTTAGTGCTTCTATATCATATTAATGGTGAAGAATAAAACCGACAATGAAGTTTACTGACCATAGTCCAGAATTAACCATACGCTATGCATTATTTTGAAACTATACAAATACATCTGCTGGACAATTAAGATGTTTGAAATCAAACCTGATTCAGCTGTCTGCTACATCTATCCCCGAATAACAATATATTAGGTACATTTCAATTCAAAAAACTTAGTATGCGACACGTTTTACAAGTTAGAATGGACAAAAAAATATTTTCCATGGACATAAGCGACCCCTGATAAATTGTCAATCGACCCCCAGGCTGAGAACCCAAGGTCAAGATAGTATGTAAATGTAGATGAACAATAGTAGTAGCCCATCAGATATAAAAAAGATAACATCTTATCTTCAATCTGTGGCATTTTAAGTCTGATGATGTACACCCTACCCTTTGTAACCGCACATCCCTTGAGAGGCCAATCCTTGATACACAGTTGCGGTCACAGTTGCACTTTTACCCTTCCTCCCACTTCTGCAATCAATGCCCCTTACTTTATGCTCGCTCTCCATGTGGATCTATCCAGTGCTATCCAGAGCAAGCTGTTAGTGTCGATTTTGAAGAGCTTCATGTCGCCTTTGAATACATCATTATACCTTAAAAGTGGGCGACCAGAGGCTCTCCTGCCTTCTATTAGATGACCATACGCAATGTTTTGTCGGAGTTGAACTTTTGGCATTCTATGAACACGACCAAGCCAACACACACAGTTGTTTATACAGCTCTATTCAGCTTGGGGTAAAAAAAAATTAAAAACAAAAAAAAAAACTGGGTGGACAAGGATCTCGAAAACGGCTCTAACGATTTTTCTAGAAATTTGACAGAAAATAATTATTGGCCAATTAGGGAAAACTCTGGATTGATCGTGATATTTTTTTAAGATGAATTAATATGATAATTAAATTTGGTTTAGAGTTCTAGTCCTAGACAATCTATATCTGGAGCAAACATACGTCAGTGGGTATTCCCGCATGTAGCATTAAAAAGTTAAATCCACAGACACCCTGTCCACGTCTGTCTTCTTCTTGCTTCTTATAAAATACAGACGTGATTTCAAAAGAGAAAATGGTTACGTCCGACGCGTGACCCTAGGTCAATCTAGTCACGCATGTTAAACAATGACGTCCATACTGCTTTACAGACATTGTTGAGTTCGTTAGATGATTCTTACTAACTGTCAGAGAGCGGTACTGCTCTAGACCTGCCATGTCATTGGAACGCTTCAGCGAATGGTGATTACAATTCATTCAGCGGTGTAGAAAATGACATTAGATATTTTAATATCATTAAATATCTATTATATATGTAATTGCTATACAAAAAGAAGTTGGTTGGGGGGGGACCTTTTTAATGAGCTGTCAAAATGTATGCAGATGGACAAGAACTCATCAAACATCACACACCTAGAATAGAAATCAATGGACCGAGTTAAATGTTCAACACATACAGGGTAAGTAACTCGAGCCAGTGCTGCTTTAGGCAGACTTCAAGGACAAGTGTGGCAACGGAGAAGACTTAGCATATCCACAAAACTGAAAGTCTACAGTGATGTAGTCCTCCCGTCACTCAGAGTCCTGGACCCCCTATTCCCGCCATACCAAAAAGCTAAATCCTTCCACCTACGCTGTCTAAGGAGTATCCATAAGGTGCGTTGGTCCGACCACATACCAGACATAAAAATCTTAAAGCTGTCTAACAGTATCAATGCGACTATAAAAAGGTCCCAACTTCGATGGGCAGGGCATGTTGTCCGCATGCCAGACAATCGCCTTCCCAAACGACCTCTGTACGGGGAGTTGTGTGCAGGAAAGCGCTCCCAGGGAGGTCGATACAAGCGCTAGAAAGACACTCTCAAGAGCTCCTTCAAGGAATGCGATATCGACATTCACGGCTGGGAAGCACTAGCTCTCGATCGCTCCTCATGGCGTGAAGCTGTGAGTCTCGGAGTTTCGGGATTTGAAGCAAGAAGAGTGACCAGAGTGAAAGAGCGCCGAACCAACAAAAAAGCTGAGAGAGGAAGCAAGCCTATCTGCAACTGAAATAACCCACCCATGCCACGTATGCGGCCGGCTTTTCAAAGCGAAGATTGGACTGTACAGTCAACTTTGAGTCAAACTGAGAAATGTGCTCATCTTCGATCACGAAGGAGGAGCTATATATTATGTTGTGATAAGCCATTAAGGAGGAGTGTAAAAGGAAGTCTTGAATATTAAATGTACAATGAGCAATATCTTTGATAGCCTTAGCCAAACAGTCATTTTACTGGACAAGGTACGACTTTTACTTTTTGATGTAGGCCTACTCGAGGTACAAACCACACAAAAAATAATTGGATTCTTATTTTTTTTTTTTATTTGAAATTTACAAATATTTGAGCTAGATCTACAAGCCATATCTTGGCCTTCTATTCAATGATGTTCACCTTACGACCTGCGGGCCAAATCCGACCTGTGATGCGATTCTATCCGGCCTTCGAAACGTCTAGTCACATTGCAGGAAATTGACATGTTAAAGAAAATATGTGATGCACGATACCTCCCATGATGTGCGACTAGAATATTTATGACATGATCCGCCTCTGCCATCTATGTAAATATTCTCTTTAATTAAATACTCTTCACCGGACCTCACATCTTGCATTAACTCAACTGCTACAAGTGGAACATCACACATCTTAAGTAGAGATTGTAATATAAAGAAACAAACAATCTAATCACTTATAGTAATACCTGCAATCTAGTTTGTCTGCTTACTTTAGACAATTTGCATTACATATATTAATATAATTGCATAACAAATTAAATATTCATCCCCATATTCATATAATCTAAAGTCTTAAACTTCTTTGAGGTGCCGCAGGTGATTTGTTAATTTTTTTTCTCCAATTTCCGATATAGGTAGAATTTTAGTAAAAGTGAGAGGTACGAGGAATCCTTGATATAGTCTGCCTCATTTCCCTTTTTCTTCCCTGGTTCTGTGCCTTGTAGGAAAGTCTTTACAAGGCATGATGCGCTTATACTTTTCTTTCTAGCTCTACCGTTAATTTAATCAAATAGTAGGCCTACATATTTTCAAACATTATTTTAAAAAATATCAAGTTACATACATGATACTCGCATACATGGTAGTTGTGGGTTGTTATAGGCCATATTTTTAGCAGAACAAAACAGGTTTAAATTAGATTGTCATTTGTTTGTTGAGATATAGCTCACCTTTAGATAAGAAAGATATGTTTGTGGGCCCATATTCTAGGCATGATACGTTTATGTTAGTTAGTCTGTGGTTGTTAAGTTTGTGTCCGCTGTGTTAGTGTCTCTTAAGTTGTCTGTGTTTGTTAAGTCTGTTGTTTGTTAAGTCTGTGTTTGTTAAGTTTGTGTCTGCGTTTGGTAAGTTTGTGTCTCTTGTATCTGTGTCTGGCCGAGGTCATTCGTTACAGACATGTGACGTGGCAACGAGCATTTAATCTAAACTTCCCACAGATTGTGACGTTGCAGGTCAGTGTTCGGGCCTTCTATAAAAATTTGGTCTCGGTCTGGCAGAATAAATATTGGAGACAAAACTGTTAAATGCAATACTGATAAACTTTTAAGCTGGCCCTAACATTTCTATTAAATATCTCTTCTCATGCCTAAGGTCAACTTTCTCTCTCTCTCTTTGTCTCTCTTTGTCTCTTTCTCTCTCTCTCTCTCTCTCTTGCCCCCCACAGGTCACCCCACCATTCTCTGTTCACGTTAAGGTTGCGTTCCGTTAGCCTCGAAGCAGTTTATCAGTGGTGAAAAAATGTCAAAACGTGAACTGTCACAAGGTATAACTTAATGCGTACCTAGGCCTACGCTTTGTTCACTGGTTTAGGATCTACCCTGTGTTTATAAGTTGTGCGTCTACCAGTTAGCCCTACTGAAGTGTAAGTGCAAGTTCATTAGATAATTTAATACAATAGTTTATTGTTTTTGTTCCGTTTTTCTTAAAGTGTACAAGTTTTTTATTGTCATGATGTACATTTATTTTCTAACAAACACTTGATGAACAAAAAAATAGTTGGAATTTATGAGAATTATGACACATGAATCTGTGTCTATATAATTTGTGTTTTATGTTTTTGGGCTTATATACCTCTTTTATGAGCTCAAGCCTCTTATTTTAGGGTTTAATGCCTCGTTTTGGTTATTCTTTCCTCTAAAAATTTTGTGTAGGTGGAAAACTACCTCCGATATTAATTGTTTCGGAAATGTAATTTATGTGTGCTAAGCTATATATACTTTGTCATTACAGCGCGGTAAAGTCAGTGTGCAGTCATATTTATTGGGTATTTATTGGGTTTAAACTCTGGCACAGTTATGGTAGATATTACGTAGACTCCAATATAAATATTTTTGCTATTCATACTGTTATATAAGTTGGTGTCCCCGCTGCATGTTTTCCACACAGGAGACATACATGCTTAGTACTCTCAGCCCAATCTTCCATGAAAACATGCGGAGAGAGGGCATCCATGAGAAAGTGCATTTTCTACCTTTAGGCACTCAGCAAACACAGCTCATGTCAAATCTTGAAATAATAATTCCTAGCCTACTCTAGATTCACATAGTCAAGCACGCCACTTATCACTATATTTCAAATTCTGTCGTACATTTATTGCAATGCCCGTGTTTTAAATCTGTTATGCATCATATCATTAAGAGCCCTAGATTTGTTTAGGTTGAGAAACAGGTTAATAATCATGTGTGATACAATATTTAGGCCTGCATGTCTTCTGACATTTATGTCAACAACTAAACTGCAGTATCATCCAGTTTTTGAACTTTGTACTATGTCATATCATTTTTAGTGGTACCTTGGTACGTAGCTCTAGCATAGGCCTATACATTTCTAGTCACTAAATCTGTAAATATGGTTATGGTCTATTTTGTGAAGATATAGCCATTCATAGAGACCAAGGTAGCATGCTGTAGCACTGTAAGGTACGAGGTAGCACGATGTATCTATTTAGCACGATGCAGCATTGTGTGACACGATTAAGCACTGTGTAACATGATGTAGTACAATGTAGCGCAGTGTATAATCATGTAGCACTGTGTGGCACGATGTAACCCTTTGTGGCACGATGTACCAATAATGTTGCTGAAGCACTGTGTAGCACGATGTAACCCTTTGTGGCACGGTGTAGCCCTACCTGCCACTGTGTTGCAGGGTACGGCACGATGTGCACCATTCAGCACTTTGTAGTGCTGTGTGGCACGATGTAGAGCTATGCGGTACGATGTAACGTGCTGTAGCTCTATTTAGCACGATGTAGCACGGTGTGGCACTATCTAGTACTGTGTAGCATGGTGTAGCATTGTCTATCACGATGTATCACAGTGTAGAATAATGTAGCACCGTGTGGCACAATGTAGCACTGCGTGCAACGGTTTAGCACTATGAATCAGTTTGAAGGAGAATTGAGCTAGAACGAAATGATAATCAGTCCACAAGGAATGCTAGGAACTTTTAGGACTTCTGGAGTCGTGTAACTTTTTCTCTACGAAAACTGTGACACATTAGCTCAATATGCTATTGCGAAGACTGCTCTATCATCTATCATCAAACTAATAAGGTATGGCAGGTATGTTAGTTGTAGAAAAACTATCAGTATGTTTCGTAGAGTACTCCTTCCTCTATATCTCTCCTCTCTTTTTTTTTATTTGTAACACACACACACATTTTTCCTCTCTTACCTCCCATTGTCATGTTTAACCATCCCAGCCCAACTCTTTCATTCTTTCTCTACCTTTATCTCAATCTTCCTCTCTCTCTCTCTCTATCTTTCTCTCTCTCAACAGTTTTGAATCTATTATTTCATCGCAACTTCTTTGCATTTTCGACATTCGGTCTTTTTATCATCATTCTTTGTCTCCATAAATATATCAACCTCTCTCTCTCTCTCTCTCTCTCATCCTCAATCTCAATACCAACGTTTCTCTCAACCTCTTTCTCACTCATCCTTTCGTTCTACCTCTCTCCTTCTCTCTTTTAAAGCTATTTTTAAAACACTGAATGAAAAATTGTGAGACCAGTTAGTGTTTGCCTCAGACCGTAAGACAGACTCTACAATTTATATTTTAAAAAGCGCCAGTATAAACAAACATTGCCTGCATGCTACATTGCTGTCTGCCTAAGACGTAAACTGCGGGCCACTCGCGCCTGGCTCAAGAAAAACTGGTGGCTCCCACCTCCGTTACGTGGATGCAATCAAACGGGACGTCAAAACTGTGAATATTGATGCAGACCATTTGGGAAGACGTAGCCCTAGGGCCCTAGACCGCACTACGTGGAGAGAAACGGTGACCAAGAAAACTATAGACAGCGAAAAATAACAACAACATGGTCCTCAGCTCTGGAAGAAAGGCGAGCCATACGAAAAATGGCCGGCTCCTCTACCACCAAAGTGAAAGCCACCTTGACCTGTGATGTATGTGGACGGGAATGTCTCTCTAAAATAGGGCTCCAGAATCACATGGAATGAGTTCTACGAGATGAAACATGGTCGTTACACCTGAAGGAGGCCAACTATAAAAAGACGCAAACTACAGGAATAATCTTGTCTTTCAACCCAATGGCGCCCATCCTTTTGTTTTGGTCTTGGGGGTCAAATACGCTTCCAGGAAATGCTATGCCCCCCCCCCCACCGAAAAAAAAAATCTTAAAAATCGTGCTGCTTCATCGTGTACTGTGAACAGAGTTTTTAAGTAGCCGAATTGCACTAAGTCATGGGCCAAAAGGGGCCCCCGGGTCATAGTTTAGGCACCACTGGCTTGAACAAAGGTCTTTGTAATTGTCCTTAGATTTATTTGAGTCTTAGACTCTTGGAACACTAGGCCTATGGAATCTTTCCTCCATCTGCCTGTATGAATTTTTTTTTTTAATCTGGGAGGGATCCAATCATTTTTACATCTGTATTTACCTATGACTCATATTTCCAGCCACTCGTGTTAGAGTCGAGGCCGAAAGCCGAGGACTACGGGGGAAAGTCCTTCATATTTCTTGTCTGTAATACTATAGCAGTAGGGGTATCCGCCATGCAACAGTGTGTTGATAGTGGCGCGATTGTTGGCGGCTCTCTTCCAGCCACGTCAGTGCAATGGACTCAGTCCTTAGGTACCCCAAAGTGGATTCTGCAATGCTTCTCTACCGGCCTAATCGTTTCCTCTAAGGTCAAGCGTTTTAAAACATTAAACACAGGTGTTTTTTTTTTTGTATGGGCCAAGAACTCTGGAGGGAGGAATGGTATTATCAGATGCATAAATCAAATTCGTGTGAAAAAAAATAATAATTAGGATTTTATCATTTTAATTTCTGTTTAGAACTGTACAGTTCAAAATTTATCTAACCTCTATCATGACGGATCAAAACCTGCCAAAAACACTGAGACAGCTGGTGGCCAAGACCCTAGGAACACATTTCCGAGAAGTGACGGAGATTATCGAAGTGCCAACTCCATCTCTCGGTGCTAAAGAACTCCTCATTAAAAACAAGTAAATTAAAACTTTTCATTTCATTTCAAATTGCAGCTGTTAGAATTAGATCATACAGACATAGACTGACTGAAAGACAATTTTTTTAAAAAAATTGATCAATATGTTGTTTTTAATTCACTTATTGTTTTGATGGATGGCTGAGTGGTTAAGTGTTTGGCTTCCAAACCTGGGGTTTTGGGTTCGAATCTAGGTGAAGACTTGGATTTTTAATTTCGGGCGCCCCTGAGACCACCCAAGTCTAATGGGCACGTGACTTAAGTTTGGAAAAGTAAAGGCGGTTGGTCGTTGTGCTGGTCACATGACACCCTGCCCGTTAGCCGTTGGACACAGACACGGATGACCTTTTAACATCATCTGACCTGTAGATTGCAAGGTCTGAAAGGGCAACTTTTATAACTAACTGACTTATTGTTTCACTTATTGTTTGATTTACTGATTGATTGATTTTTAATTAATAAATCCATTGGTTTATGAGCTACATATTAATGTATTCACTAATGCATTAATATTTGCTTTAAAACATGCACACTTTTATCCACTGCATCTATCACTATCAGGTATGTTGGTATTAACGCCTCTGACATCAACTGTTCCAGCGGTAGATATGATCCAACTGCCAAACCACCAGTACCACTAGGCTTTGAGGTACATGTAAACACAGCATACACCAATTCTCTTGTAGGTCTGTTGAAGTAAATCCCATTATCAGGACATGCAGCTTTAACTTCCTATAAGCTTTGAAATGATTTCAGATGTTAAATTCCTTCTACATTCTGAACGATCCTTATGTACTTTAAAAAAAAACATCCACCATGTAGTTTGTTTTTTTTTAACTTAGAGAAAGAACCGCAGAATCACTGCTATATCTCTCAATTCTGCAAGGTTTAACGCCCTTTTTCTATATAACACAAAACTAATTAATTTCTTCTAAATGATGAAATAGTAAATAGTTCGTTAATGTTTTGATTGATTGATGTGTTGTTTTCGACGATGAATAATCAGAGGCGTAGCTATGGTGGGGAGAGGGAGGGGGAGAATTGAAAAATCTCCCCGGGTCCCTACTTGAAGGGGAGCCCAAATGACTGTTTTTATATTAAATATTAAATATTACGCAAAATGCGGGGGCCCCCAAAGAGGTCAAGCCCCCCCCCCTCACAGAGCTCCCAAATAATAGCAAATCCCTAGTTACGCCACTATAAATAATTGTGACAAAATTTCAACATGATCCGATGGTGGGAAGGGGGGAGACCAAAACGTGTACAAGAAAGTGGGGACCTAAGTCTGTGTAGGCTCCACGTAATTCCTGCAATGCCTTTATGCCTTGGTTACATTATTACAACGTTACAAAAGGATATATTACAAATATTTATCTAGATTGGACGTGATCAGTCATCGATTGAAAAAGGAAACAGAGCAGCTCTTACTAAGACATGCCTATAGAAGAGTAGAGTAAGCTGTCACTACAAAGTACGTGTAACCAGGTCCGGCTTTAGGCATAGGCCTCCGATTGGTGAGGGCTTCGTACAGGACTCCAAAGAATTTTGTTTTAGAGCAAAAAAAAAAACATGTGAAACAAAGATCAAATCTTAAACATAGCAAAACTCTATGGCTCTATGTCTACTAGCCTATAGCTCTAAGTCTCTACTATGGGGCAAAGCTTATTCAAGAATATTTATATCTGTTAGTTAACCTACATCTGTTAGCAGACCATTAATACTTCAGTTTGGTGAAATGTCGAAACATTATTTCTATTCTGGTGATCATGAATCGTCAATGAAGCACTGTAGTGCTTTAAGTTCCACAGTAAAATGCGAAGTTCGAGCGCATTAAGCCCGCTGGCAGCAATTTTCAAGTTTGGATTTTTATAGCACCGTAACGGTCTGACCTATAAAAAAAACTGATGGTATCTCTTAATTCCTCATCCTTTTTCTATAAAATAGATAGAATTTAATGTATCACTAGGCTTAGTTAAAATTAAATATGAGGTTAAAGAGGTGTAGGGTAGGTATCGCCAAGCGTATTTTTCCCCGAGCGGATTTTTCCCCAGTTAGTAAGCTCGAATGGGTTGATGGAAGCTTCGAACAGATCAAAGAAAATATATCTAAAAACATGTTTTAATATTTACTTTTCACTATAAAGTCATTTTCGTTTTACTCCAGCGCAAGAACACCATCCATTGCACCATTTCCCACCATCCACAACTTCAAAAAGTCTCTCTTCGAGCTGATGAGCCATCAGACTTAAAAATAACCTTAAGCCCATTACCCATTTCCTTCACAACCGGGTAGTAAAAAAGAATAATTCCACACCTCCTGAGTTTGATCTCACCATGAACTTAGCCTTTTCAAGGAAAAGGAAATAGTATGTGTCGGAAATGAAGAAAAAAGGTGCATGCGCAGTAGCAATATAGTAGTAATTTGGTAAACATTCAAATAAAAAAACTTTTAGCAATAAAAAGTGAACTAATCGAACCTCTCGACAAATCGGGGCTACTCGAACTTCGCACTTTACTCATAAGAATTTAATGTATTGTGGATTTAAACATAGATATTTCTTTTTTTTTTCTATTTCGTTTGGGGACACCTAATTCACTTCACCTCCATATTGACTTCGCCTTGGGCCTCGATATTCGCTTTGCCTAGGGCATCCAATTACCTAAGACCGGCCCTGGTGTACTACAAGTCTGTTGTTACTATTGAGGGTGATTAACTGTGGAGACTCAAATTGAATCCAAATGAGACCTTTAGCCATTTCACTTCATATGGCTTTCATACGTTCTGTGTCGTGTAAGCTGCACTATGTATTCTAACCAAGTAGATTTGTTCTTCAATGAGCACTATTTGTTTTTCCCCAAGGGTTTAGGTGAAGTGGTTGCTGTTGGTTCAGGAAGCAACACCAAAGTAGGCCAAACAGTCATCTACTCCAAATTCGGAGCCTTCTGTGATTATATTGTAAGTATACCGAACCATGTCTTAAATTAAAGATTATGGTTTCATTATAATTATTCAGAATCAATGTTACAATAACAATATACACTCCAGCCGTGCTTTCAGTTATATTTAAAAATATACAAATCCAATGTTATAATAAATGCTCACATTAAAAGTTACACAGTTTCGATTCCACATTTTTTTTTCCAGCACAAGACATAAACACAGATTTAGATATTTTATGTTGTTTTTTTTTGCTTGCTTGATTCTGTTCTAATAATTAACTCTTTCCGACGAACAAATAGCTTACGTGTTTGTTTTCATTGTTAAACTGTACTGGAAGTGAGGCCGAGCGCTCTGGGGTGTTCGTGTCATTGACCAGTATCACCGAGGCCAATCGTCATAATAGGCCTGAACACAGACCAGTGACATGGAAGTCGGTGGTCAGTGGAGACTTCTAATGATTAGTCTTGGTCTCACTCCAGGCCGGCCTTAGCCATTGGCAAACTACGCAGCCGCCTAGGGCTTCTTATTGGTGGGGGGTCTTGTGCAGAACTCAAAAATATTTTTTTTTAGATAAGAAATAGCAAAAATCGTGCACAACGTAATAGCTGGAGCAAGCCAGGTTTGAAATAATTTCGTAAATTATTTTTTTTTCGCTGTTTATTTTTAATTCATTTATTACTTTTGGGTCCATCAAATTTACTTCGTCCAAGGCCTCCAATTATCGAAGGCCGGCTCCACTAACTCTCTGTGCAATCTTAATTGTGTTGACATTTTAGCTTGACTCAGTCCTTTGTACTCCAAGTCGCAACAGTACTTCACAATCGGAAATAGTTCTGGGCTATTCCCGTCAGTTGTGTCCATGTCCATCCAGCCGTCTAGTATGTTGGCCGATTTTGGATGCGTTGTTACTTTTTTTAGACACTGTAAACTTATTTTTGCATTCCCTGGTATACGCTCTTTTAGATCTCCACTGTCTAATTTGATTTCATCGAATTATTTGTTTGAGTCAAACTGGTAGGCTTATAAGCGATATATTGGCAAGTAGAACTGCTAGAATACAAATGACTTTTTAATGCACACAACGTACATGTCTTCACCATCACTCCTCGAGATTGATATAGACTTAATTGTAATTAAAATAAACGTAATTATTTTAATAGATATATATATATATATCATGGGCGTAGCCAGGGGGGTTTCTTGGGGGTTCAACCCCCCCCCGAAATAATGCGGGGGGGGGGATCCGAAATTTAGTGACTGATTTCTTGCTTTGATTTTGTTTATTTTAGGTGAGATATTAATACTAAACCATCACTTGCCCCAGCACAGCCAAGGGGGCTTTGAGTTTAAAACCCACTACCGGGGGGTTTTGAGTTTAAAACCACCTAACAGGGTTTTTTTGCTGTTAAATCCCCCTTTTCTATAATGCTACAGAATGTTTTTTTTTAAAGTTTAAAACCCCTCCTTATGGTTTTTAGTTTAAAATCCCCCTACAGAGCGTTTTGAGGTGGAAAACCTTTATCTTCAATATTATTCTTAAGCAAACTATTAGAGCTGGGTGGACTCAGAGGCGCCCTTAAGATAACGACATTAAAAAATCCAGTCTGCACAAGGATTCGAACGCGGGTTCGAAAGCGAAGCACTTTACCACTCCTCCACTGCGCCTCCAAGTAAAGATGTTGTGATAAAATGGACCACAGGAAGACATTTTGTGCTGTCATAGTGTCTTGACATGTCAATAAATATTAATGGGATATAGTTAAATCAACTGAAGCCACATACCGATGGCAATATATATATATTCATGGAATCAGCAAGAAATCAGTCACTAAATTCTATGACCGTAGCTAAATGGGGTTTTGAATTTTTTAAAAAAACAAAACTCCAGAGATTTTTTAGTTTAAAACCCCCAACAGATGATTTTGACCATAAAAGTTCCCTTTTTGATATAAAATCTAAAGCAAACTACAGTCACTTAATCCCAAGAGCGTATTCAAGAGAGGTTACACATTTCACCAGTGGTGGGGCTCCATTAATATAGTGCAGTGAATTGTCATCTGCCGAAATTGAAAAACACTAAATGTGGCTCAACAAAGATAGCTAAGACAGCTCTTAGGAGACAGTTATAGAGATCGGGTCTAAATCCCGAACTGGGAGTTGACACCTTAGTCAAGCTGTTTCCACAAAAATCTGTCACTGGCAATGTCTGAAGCCTCTTCCCACCTGCTCTGAGGACCTCCATGAAAGTGTGGCGCCAAGTTGTACTAGGATGTCATCGCAACTTTTATCATGCAAAATTCAATTTGTCGGAGAACATGTCCCGCAAACCTCATGCGACGCTCTGTTACTAAAGGGTCCAGTCCCACTTCGGATTAGGATTTCCTTGATTTAGACACAATCTCTATAACTGACTCCTAAAATCCGTCTTTTCCATCTTTGTAGAGCCACATTTAGTGCTTTTCAAGTTCATTGCACTGGTAGACATGGGTAATTTCTCTTGACTACGATCTTGGAATTAGGTGACTATTTTGTTTTAGATGTTATATCAAAAAGGGAAGTTTTATTGTCAAAATCATCTGTTGGGGGGTTTTAAACTAAAATATATCTGGAGTTGTTGTTTTTTTTAAATTCAAAACCACATTTAGCTACGGTCATAGAATTTGGTGACTGTAGTTTGCGTTAGAAATAACATTGAAGAGAGAGACTTTCAACCTTAAAACGCTCTGTAGGGGGGATTTTCAACTCAAAACTATCTTGAGGGCTTTTAAACTTTTAAAAAAGCCATCTGGAGGAGAGGGGTTGAAACTCACCCCCCCCCATTGGCTTGGCTACGCTCAAAGAATTTTAGAGTGTATTTTGCTTTTTTTTTATATTGAAGAGGTATTTTTTATCATCAAACCCCTCTGAAGGGAAATTTAAACTCAAAACACCCAGTAGGCTTGATTACGCTTAAAGCATTTTGATTGCGGAATTTTTTAATTTTTTTTTTATTTTGAAGATTTATTTTTTAGCTTCAAACCCCGCTGGCGGGAGGTTTAAACTAAAAACCCCTTTGGCTATGCTCATTGCTCATAGCATTTTGAGTGTGTAATTTTTTAAATTTTTTTTTTATATTGAAGAGGTATTTTTAGCTTCAAACCCAGCTGAAGAGGGATTTAAACTTAAAACCCCTTTGGCTATGCTCATAGCATTTTAAGTGTGTAATTTGCTTTTTTTATATTGAAGAGGGGTTTATCGTAAATTTTGGAGAGGGGTTTAAAATCAAAATCTTCCTTAGATGTGCTCTTGGAATTTGGGGATTGTCGTTAGCAGTTATTTTTTTGTTTTATAGAAGACGGGGATTTAAATGCAAATCCCCTGGTAGGGGGCTTTAAACTCAAAACCCCTTGGTAGTAGGATTCAAACTCAAAACCCCCTGGTAGGGGTTTTCAAACTCAAAACCCCCTGGTAGGGGGTTTTAAACTCAAAACCACTGATATGGGCTTCAGAATCAAAACCCCTCAAATCCTCTAGTAGGGGGTTTCCAACTCAAAATTCCTTGGTTTGGAGTTTTAAACTCACAACCCCTTGAATGTGCTAGGGCAATTGATGGTTTAGTATTAAAATTTCATCTAAAATAAACATAATTAAAGCAAAAGATCAGTCACTAAAGTCCAACACCCCCCCCTGCGGGGGGATTTTATTTTGGGGGGGGGGTTGAACCCCAACCCCCCCTGGCTAAGCCCATGAATATATATATATATATTGCCATCGGTATGTGGCTTCAATTGATTTAACTATATCCCATTAATATTTATTGACATGTCAAGACACTATGACAGCACAAAATGTCTTCCTGTGGTCCATTTTATCACAACATCTTTACTTGGAGGCGCAGTGGAGGAGTGGTAAAGTGCTTCGCTTTCGAACCCGCGTTCGAATCCTTGTGCAGACTGGATTTTTTAATGTCGTTATCTTAAGGGCGCCTCTGAGTCCACCCAGCTCTAATGTGTACCTGACAGTTAAGTTGGGAATTGTAAAGGTGGTTTGTCGCTGTCCTGGCCACGTGACACCCTCGTTACCCGTGGGCCACAGAAGCTGAAGACCTTTGCATCATCTGCCCCATAGATTGCAAGGTCCGAAAGGGGAACTTTACTTTAGTTGCTTAGTACGTCTTGACTTGAATTTGTTGTCTTGTATCTACTTTCTAGGTGATTGAAAAGTCCAAAGCTGTTCCCATCCCCAACAGCGACCCTGCGTTCCTGACGTTACTCGTTAGCGGATTGACAGCGTCTATTGCCCTAGAGAAGGTTTGTGAGATGATAGGTTATTTAAAGAGGGACTAAACTGCATTAATAATAGGCTAAGTTAAAGTGTCTTTTATTTGATTATTTTGTTCCTTTAATTTAAAAACTTATGATGGTCCTTATCTTTTCAAGAGGAATTGTTTGTTTTTTTCTCTTTTTTTTTTTTGGACTTTATATTGTAAAGCTACAGATGTAGCCTGGGTCGGACTTACGGCAGTGCAATCAATGCAGCAGTTCACATTTTTCAACCTCAAAAGAGGACCTTGCCTAATTTTTGTTTAAAATATGCATGCCCAATATAAAAAAGAAGGGGAAAAAGAGAAAACGTAGGCCTAAAATTACTCATTAGCCTAGCACTAATTAAGTGCATTTTGTAAAGGAAACATGGCTGTACAAAATGTGGCCCACGACCTTAACATTAATTTCTTCTGAGTTCTCATTTTTATGTTGGAGGGTTCAGATAACTAGTCTAGATAATTAGAGATGAACTGTGCAGTGGTTTCTAGCAAGCGCGGCCTTAGACTGATTGCTCCAAATAGGGCCCCGCGCCTGGCAGGGCCCCCGCAATCCACATGTAGCATACCAGTATCAGTCATGGCTCTTATCACAGGCTTTTATGGATGTAAAACTTAAAGGATTAACATATTAAGTGTAGCGTTTAAGTTGCTTTTTAGGCACGTTATATAATAATTGTTGATATAGTGATCTACTTAATAGTAACAGTTGCTATTGTTAAAACACAAATAAGAAGAGGGGCCCGCAATCATCCATTAAATTGGGCCCGCAATTGATAAGGCCGGCCCTGGTTTCTAGAGGAGGAATCTCTCCTTATAGTTTTTCTTCCATAAGGGTGTTTAGGATCCAGTATCGATAGAGTATGCAGCTTTTGACGGGCAAGGTCGGCATTGTCTGGTGACACTCCACAAGGTCATCTTTCGCCAGTTCCAATTTTCAGTTCAATGTATGTCTCATTCTTTTCTGTCCTGCTAGACAGTGACAAACTAACTATGGTGGTATTGGGTTGGGTTAGCTTTTAGAATGTTTCATTTTACTTAAACTTTTGATTATATTTTCTTGGTTTATACTACGCTCTACTTTCTTAAGTCATCGAAGTAATGCTGTTGTTTCATGTTTTATTTGTTACATTTTCAGGAGGCTGATCTTACACAAGGCAAAACTGTTTTAGTCACAGGTACAAACTATTGGATATAACAATGTGACATTAAGTACAGAATTAGTTATTGTATTTCTCGTTTTTATGTCAGTTAGTAATATTAAGTTTTATTTACTATGTGCTTTTATTTTTAAAAATATATATATATATATATATTGTGTTTTCTTGACGAATGTGTGTTGCTGACCAGCTGCTGCGGGAGGAACTGGTCAATTTGCAGTAAGTCTGATTTTTTTCCCCATTATACCTAATAGTTTTGAGATTTGAAACTTACAAGTTACAGACGGGGAAGTCTGTCACGATGCTTTGTTACTTAATGTTACTCTTCATTGCCGTACGTATGTCAGTTGACTCGAGACCAATCGTCAGGCCTGAACACATACCGGTGACGTGGTAACCTATGGTCAGGGAATTAAAATAACATGCTTTTTTTTCTGGAGACTGAGGGCTCTAGAGATATTTCCATTCTCGTTGAAGTTGCTTTGTTGTTCTCTTAGCACAGCGTAACCTTACTCTCTTGAGATATGCAATCAAAAATACACACACTGCTACAAAGTCTTGAGCACTCACTGTAATGAAAAAGCTGTTTTTTTTTAGCTTTGCTTTCAAACTTCTTTCATTCTCTCCTTCTCTCCCCCCCCTCTCTCTTAACTCTCAGCTAGTTACCCATGCTAGGGTTGGACTCGCAGACATCAATATCTCATCTTAGTAGCTATATTTTTCTGTATGATCCAGGTGCTGTGCTGGATTTACCTTTAGGCAACATAAGCTATAACTTAAGGCCCCCCACGAAAAACAAAAGACAACTCAAAGGAATGGCCTTATGATGATTACAAGGGGGCCCCATATTTCTAATAGGTTAGGGCCTAATCAAGTCTATATTCGGTCCTGTCCAGGCGTAAAACAAGCGTTTTTTTTTTTGTTGTTTTTTTTGTTGTTTGCTTCTCATTCATGTCACCAGGAGTTTTCTCTATTAAACTATTAGCCTACCTATTGACGATTTCCCTTATAACCCCTCTGCCCTCCTGAGCCATGTAAATGTACAGTTATTGGAGGGTGAAAGTGTACTGATCGGAACGAGTGAGATAATGAAAGGTTCCAATCTACTGTAAACACGAAATTATTTATGTAGCCTATAAAACTTGCAGCACATTATTTGGCCGCCGTTAGAGACGTTTTAAAGATTAATTCTGAATGAGAGAGAGAGAGAGAAAGAAAGAGAGAGAGAGGGGGGGGAAGACAGAGAGAGAGAGAGACAGAGAGAGAAACAGAGAGAGACAGAGAGTGAGGGAGGGAGAGAGACAGACAGACAGAGAGAGAGACAGAGAGAGAGGGAGGGAGACAGACAGACAGAGAGAGAAGGAGACAAAGAGAGGGAGACAGCGAGAGAGAGACAGAGAGAGAGGGAGAGAGAGAGGGAGGGAGAGAGACAGAGAGAGAGGGAGGAAGTGAGAGACAGAGAGCTTATAAAAATCTTTAGACTTAAGTCTGTAAAATATGATTTTAAAAAAAAGCGGACATCGTTATATAAGATTTAAAAATGAGAGAGGAAGACTGGTTGAGGACCCTCGAGTGGATGAATGCAACTGCACCAGAACACTTCGCATGATGTTAATAATTGTACAAAGAATGTCTTTATAAAGGCTGTTTTATTCATGACACGATTATATGAGACCTGTCATAAAGGTGAACAAACAAACTTCAGTTTATTTCCATATAGCCCAGTTGTGTAACAATCATATCGACCAAGCCTAAGAAAGAGCAGAGAGAAATACATTTGTATAGGCATTTTGAATACCCCTGTATATAACTTACGTGACAATTGACTTCTGTCAAGTAAAGCTTTTCATGCCAGTAGTGTTATCAGTGGCTACTAACACTGTTAAAGAGCTTATATAGATATTTGTTTTCAAATGGATGGCTGCCTGGTCGTGCGGTTTGCGCACTGAACTGTCGTTCGGATTTATCGACGGTCGAGGGTTCAAACCCTGCCCGCTCCCATCCCCCGTCGTCCTGCGGGAGGTTTTGGACTAGAAAGTAAAGTATCTTCAACTCTGAAGGAACATCCTAAACATGTAAAACAAACATTTTACATTTTTAATGCCTCGAGGCAAATTATTTATGACTACATGCCTATATGTTTCATACTCAAGCTGCTTCTGAAAAAGATTGATTTGGTAGCGAAAATTTTGACTAGACCTCGTTGGTTATCTTTGATTCAAATCTTAGAAATAACAGACCAGCCATAACAAAAGTTGACAAATCGGCTACGTCCAATTCGTTTCCGATTTTTTAATTTTTTGAGGATTATTTTTACATTTCTGTTTTTTTTTTAAACATTCCCAAAGGTCCAGTTATCAAAACTTGCAGGCTGCCACGTGATAGGTACGTGCTCCAGTGATGAGAAAGTTGACTTTTTAAAGGTAAATCTTATCTTCTTATCTTATACATTACAGGCGTTGCTAAAAAAAAAAAAGAAGATCCTACGCGCATTATCACGTGACAATCCAGTCCTCGACTCAAGGAGGCCATAGACATTTCACGTGTCAATCCAGTCCTCGACTCAAGGAGGCCATAGACATTTCACGTGTCAATCCAGTCCTCGACTCAAGGAGGCCATAGACATTATCACGTGTCAATCCAGTCCTCGACTCAAGGAGGCCATAGACATTTCACGTGTCAATCCAGTCCTCGACTCAAGGAGGCCATAGACAATTCGAAATTTGTACTTTTGGAATTCTTGAGAAATTTTCCATGTCGTCTACGTTTATTTCCTAGTGTTATTATTATTATTATTATTATTATTTTTAGAAATCTTCATTCACTGATACAAATTTTTTACAAAATTGAGAATATTGTGCAGAAGAACACAGTGTTTGCTAACAAGATGTTAGTGGTTCCGGATTAATATAGAATACAAACCAAATGAAATAAACACAACGCAATAAAAACAAGGTTTCATTACCCTGGATACAACGAAGAGTCTACGACACTTTAACCAAAATAAATAAAATAAAGGGCGACTCAGAGAACTGGTCTTGGACGAACGGACAAGTAACTGGGCTAAAACGAGTAGTCTCGGCCAGTGGCGTCACTAGGGCCGGTGTCACCCGGTGCGGCTTGCACCCCCCCCAGTGACGCCACTGGTCTCATCTAAAGTAGTAAAAAAATGATCTCTATCTCTTGTTTCTGTCCTCAGAGTATTGGCTGTGATCGTGCTGTGAACTATAACAAAGAAAAATTAGACGACGTCTTGGTCAAAGAATACCCAGTAAGTGTAAACATCCATGAACATTACTGTCCTCGCAGTTGGCTTTTTTTTTTAATTGTACAATGTAATTATGTTCAACAACTGTTAGGTGTAAGGATGTCTTATCCTATATCCATCCTTCCTAGTAGCCTAAGCCCAATAGAGGGTCCTGGCCTGCTACAGCACATCTCTCCATTCTGATCTATCCCGTACTTTACGTTTCCATGCCCGGACTTTTAGCTGTTGTAGATCTGCCTCTATGTCATCAAGCCACCGCACTCATGGTCTGCCTTTGGGGCTCTTCTGTTCTCTTGCATTCTTTCGAGGTGACCCCCCCCCCATCTGTTCCTTTTTATTTCCGTCACTACGGAGGGGTCTTCATAGAGCTGGTATATTTCTTGGTTGGTGTGAGTCCTCCATCCGGTTTCCTCAAGTATTCCACCTCCAAAAAAAAAAACAGCCCATATCTTATACAGGATGGATGCGACATGCGATTACAGTCCGGAGCACTTACCGCTCTCTCTTTTTCTTGCCTCTCGCTCTCTCTTTCTCTCTTTCTCTCTCTGTCTCTTTTTTTCTCTCTCTCTCTTTCTCTCTCTCCTCATTCATTTTGACAGTCAACAATCAATTCTTTTAAAATAAAGGAGATTCAACTTCGAGTAAACCAAAACAGCAAGCCATCAGACATCCTTTTTTTTTAAAACCAAATCAACCAGCAGCTAAATTCTTTATGAAAGAAATAAATTAACGAGAATAAAAATCGCTTCATAACAGTCTGACAGAATTTCTTTTTTCTCTGTAATTCAGAAAGGAGTTGATGTGGTCTATGAATCTATTGGTAACGAAATTCTGGACGCTGCCACCAAAAAGTAAGTGAACCAGACCCTGTAAGGATTTTACGTTCCCCCTTTTTTTTTCTCTCCCAAAGATCTGGTGAACATGCGAAAAATTAAATCTTTGAAATATTTCGGAACCTTTTGATTTTGATTTTTTTCGATGTGTCTGCCTTGACCAAGTATGATAATGACACTACAAGACATCACTTTGCGAGGACAACATGATGAGCAGCCCGGCTTTACATTGCTTAGCAAAGACGTAAATCTAAATAGAAAGAACTCTTGGAGGAGCTTCTATGCATTTGGACAAAGAATGTCACGCTTAGTGAACTGGGTGATCAGGGCCGGAGTTGGAGGTCTGGAAGCCCTAGGGCAACAAGAGCGCGAAGGTCCCTAATTATTTTCAGAATAGAATTAATTTTCTCCCTCAGGTCTTTCAAAAATATATTGCTAACAAATAAACTTATTCCAACGACGTTAATCGTCGGACATAGAAACAGATGACCTTTACATCATCTGCCCTATGAAAACCCCCCGGGACCCCACTCAAGTGTACGAAATTTTTTTTACATTAAATTATTATTATCTTAAGTCATGGTGTCGATTGTCAAAATGCAGGGGCCCCTAAAGAAGTCAAGCCCCAGAGTGTACGAAATTTGTTTTTGTACATTAAATTTTTATTATTATCTTAAGTCATGATGTCGATTGTCAAAATGCAGAGGCCCCTAAAGAGGTCAAGCCCCCCCCCCCCCGTGCCCCCAAATCCTTAGCTACGCCATTGCCTAGATTCTAAATTTAATATTTCATTGATATTTAGCTTGGCTGTCAATGGTCGACTGATAATCATTGGATCCATCTCAAATTATGACACCGGAAATCCGACTGATATACCCAGTCAAAGTAAACTCAACATTCCATTGGTGGTAAGTCATCACGTGATAAATCGTTTTCATGAATGGCGCATGTCATAGTTTAAACTAAGGCCCGCGGGCCATATCCGGCATGTAACACAATACTATTTGGTTCCTCGAAAATTTAAGCCTCTGGACGATCGACTCCATTGAATGCCCACTTTTTTCGACGGTGGTGCGGTCCTTGTCGCTTGTTTCGGAAATGTATTTGGACCCCATGCATGACTGCATGAGAGAATATTATTCCAAGATGACATTATTTCAATACATATACACAATAAAAATTATAAACCTAGTACGGAAAAAAACGATAAGTAGGAAATATAAAACCAATTTCATCCCCAGTCTCTCTCTCTCTCTCTCTCTGTGATATGTATGGCGTCTCTGTGATATGTATGGCGTACATGGGCGTAGCCAGGATATTTTTTCGAGGGGGGGGAGTTGGGGGGAATTTTTTTCTCCCCCCCCCCATGCCCCCCCCCATTCGCAAAAAAAAAATAATTTATATGTATGTATGTGTGTGTGTGTACAAAATCTTTCGGAAGACGCTTATTGTGCCCTAGAATAGGTTCTTCCTGGAGTTAGTGGGAAAATTGTAGACCCATCGCCATTACCAGCAAGATGTCTGGGGGAGCACTCCGCCCCGCCGCCATGCACTATTTCTGATATTGAAAGCCAACAAAATGCATATTCTGAGGTATCTACAGTGCATTTTTCTGCTATTAAAAAGTTTTATTTCAAAAAACTTATGTGCTATTCTTACTGACTTACACCCTCCCACCCATTCGGCGCATTTGCCGTCAAGTGTTTCCACAAAAATCTGTCACTGGTAATGTCTGAAGCCTCTTCTCACCTGCTCTGAGGACCTCCATGAATGTGTGGCGCCAAGTTGTACTAGATTGTCATCGCAACTCTTCTTATGCGTAATTCATTTTGTCGGAGAACATGTCCAACAAACCTCATGCGACGCTCTGTCACAATCTTACTAAGGGGTCGACTCCCATTTCGGCATAGGATTTCCTTGATTTACACCTGATCTCTATAACTGACTTCTAAAATCTGTTTTAGCCATTTTGTTGAGCCACATTTAGTGTTTTTCAATTTTGGCAGATTACTATTCACTGCACTTTATTAATTGAGCCCCGCCACTGGTAGAAATGTGTAACCTCTCTTGAACACGCTCTTGGAATTAAGTGACTGTAGTTTGCTTTAGATTTTATATCGAAAAAAAAAGTGAAGCTTTATCGTCAAAATCATCTGTTGGGAGGTTTTAAACTAAAAAATCTCTGGAGTTATGTTGTTTTTTTTTAAATTCAAAACCCCATTTAGCAACGGACATAGAATTTAGTAACTGTAGTTTGTTTTAGAATAATATTGAAGAGAGAGGTTTTCCACCTCAAAACGCTCTGTAGGGGGATTTTAAACTCAAAACAATCTGGAGGGGTTTTAAACTTTTAAAAAAGCCATCTGTTGGAGAGGGATTTAAACTCAAAACCCTCAATAGTCTTGGCTACGTTCAAATAATTTTAGTGTGTAATTTGCTTTTTTTTTATATTGAAGAGGTATTTTTAGCATCAAACCACTCTGAAGGGGGGTTTAAACTCAAAACTCCTTTTGGCAACGCTCATAGCATTTTGAGTGCGTAATTTGCTTTTTTTCCTTACATTGAAGATGTATTTTTCTGCTTCAAACCCTGCTTGCGGAGGGTTTAAACTCAAAACCCCTTTGGCTATGTTCATAGATTTCTGAGTGTTTAATTTTTTTTTTTGTATATTGAAGAGGTATTTTTTACCTTCAAACCCCGCTGAAGGGGGGTTTAAACTCAAAACTGAGTCAAAATCCATTTAGCTACGCTCATAACATTTTGAGTGCGTAATTTGCATTTTTGTATACCGGGTATTGAAGACTTCAAATCCTACTGGATTATATTGAAGAGGGGGTTTATCGTAAATTTTGGAGGGGATTTTAAAAAATCAAAATCTTCCTTAACTGTTCTCTTGAAATTTGGGGGTTAGAAATTTTGCATTTTTTTGTTTTGTGTTATAGAAGAGTGGAATTTAACTGCGAAAACCCCTGGTAGAGGTTTTAAACTCAAACCTCCCTGATAGGGGTTTTTAAACTCGAACCCCCCTGGTAGGGGGTTTTAAACTCAAAAACCCCTGGTAGGGGGTTTTAAACTCAAAACTTCCTTTGCTGCGCTAGGGCAAGTGATAGTTAAGTCTTAAAATCTCACCTAAAATAAACAAAATCAAAGCAAAAAATAAGTCGCTAAATTCCGATTTCATTTCGGGGGGGGGGGGGGTTTAACCCCCCCCCCCCGGCTACGCCCATGATGGCGTATCACTATTCCTTTGTTAGTCGTGTTCTTCATCCTCTCTCGTTTTGTATCCAATAAAATACATGTTGTTTTTTTTAACGTATTAGGTCGGACGATCATTCCTTGTGATGTCATGGCATTGTCCTGTAACGAACATAATATAAAAAAACAAAACAAAAAAAACAAACTTTTCTTTAAAAAAAAAAGAATGTATGGTAGGTCCTTTAGGAAACTAAGTTTTTCATGACGTCATGAACTGAAAATTATGCTAAGAGTGTTTTAAATATTAAATTTATTAAATAATAAGTACTACTTTGTTTTACAAAACTTATATTAGCTCATTCTGTCTGTCAGGGTGGAATCTTGTACACGTAGGCCTACTCTTGCACACACTTTCATTGTCGATGACAACATATTAATCAATAAGAAAATAAAAACCTTAATTTTGTTCTTATAGAGACAGTAGGGCTTACTAAGCTAGGAGGAAGTAAGCCTTGTGTAGAGAATTCGTTCGTTTGCTAACATTTTTTAACTAACGATAGGTTAAAAACCTTCTGTTTTTAAAAGCACTTGGATAGCTTAGTGGTTAACAAGTCGGCCTTCCACCGTGGAGACTCGAGCTCGAATTCAGATTTGAACAACCTTTTAACAAAGCTTGTTTTTGAAAAGACAGCACTGAAACTTCCCCACCACCACACACACACCAGTCCAAAAAAGTGAAAGGACCACGTCACCATATCACTGAGGCGACTGAGCATGCTGTAAGCATGAAAGCTCTTTTAAATAAATAATAATTAAAACTATTTCTAATCTCACGCGTTTATTATTGTTAGTCTAGATTTACTAAAAATTAATTTCGTATATTTTACTTCTTTCCTTTGTGACGTGTTTAGACTCGAGATTTCTTATTCCATATTCGATATTTGTCTACAGCTACTGAGAAAGTCTGCCAGCATGCGAGGCTTCTTTCTGATGCATTATGCCACTGACATCCCTCGCCACCTGGCTCAGTTGACGAAGCTATTCTCGGAGGGCAAGCTGAGGATGAACGTAGACAATGGAGCTGGTGTGCCAACGGGGCCGTTTGTTGGACTAGAGAAAGTTGTTGACGCAGTAGAGGTGATGCCAAGCTAACACATTTTTGTTTTAAATTTTGTTTTAACACATATCCTTATAGCCTCTTCTCTGTCTGTGGTATTGTCTAATGCTCATCACTCCAAAGCGAATACAAAAAACAAATACTCATTTATTATGAGTAGTTCTACAACAAAAATAAGCCATATAGAATTTATTCTATGATAAATTGTAAACAAAGTGACCTCATCTTCATGTAGTTTTCTATTTTTCAGATTCATTTTTCATTATTTAAGCAATAAAATACAGTAACCTAGAAAAAGAAGAGAAGATGATATGAAGAAATAGTAGGGGGCATTAACGGTTACCTAGAGAAAAACTTAAGAAACTAAATTGATAAACAGGATAACTTTAAAATGTTTAGATAAACTGAAAAAAAGTCAAGGACGCTATAGTGAAAGATCACTGTAACTGTAACTAAGACTTGAAACAAGAGTGCACGGAGGCTGGCCTCCATCTGCCTGAACAAAGCGAAGTCTGGTAAAAATCAAAACTACAGTAGAATGTAGAATGGCGTTAATCCGGAACGTCAAATATCCAGACTGCCTTTTGGGGGGGGGGGGGGTGTTGTTTTTTGTTTTACAATACAGTCTAAGTGTTCTAAGCATGGACAGCCAAAGATCAGCTATTATTTCTCTCAATAATGGTAGGCTACTTTTTGTAACGCTTTGTTTCCCCTGAATATTCTACTTGAATTTTATTGTTTACATACGGCTCGGCATGACTTTTCTTTATAGTGTTTACATACGGCTCGACATGACTTTTCTTTATAGTGTTTACATACGGCTCGACATGACTTTTCTTTATAGTGTTTACATACGTCTCGACATGACTTTTCTTTATAGTGTTTACATACGGCTCGACATGACTTTTCTTTATAGTGTTTACATACGGCTCGACATGACTTTTCTTTATAGTGTTTACATACGGCTCGACATGACTTTTCTTTATAGTGTTTACATACGGCTCGACATGACTTTTCTTTATAGTGTTTACATACGGCTCGGCATGACTTTTCTTTATAGTGTTTACATACGGCTCGACATGACTTTTCTTTATACTGTTTACATACGGCTCGACATGACTTTTCTTTATAGTGTTTACATACGGCACGACATGACTTTTCTTTATAGTGTTTACATACGTCTCGACATGACTTTTCTTTATAGTGTTTACATACGGCTCGACATGACTTTTCTTTATAGTGTTTACATACGTCTCGACATGACTTTTCTTTATAGTGTTTACATACGGCTCGACATGACTTTTCTTTATAGTGTTTACATACGGCTCGACATGACTTTTCTTTATAGTGTTTACATACGGCTCGGGATGACTTTTCTTTATAGTGTTGGTGAAAAAGATCATTCATAATATTCTGCATTCGGTTATAGTCATTGGTTTTATGTAGGACAGACGGCTCCAGAACGTGAAACTGAAAAGTTGTGTTGTTGTAGTGTAGTGCTTCCCAAACGTTGGACCAATGTTACCCCTTTTATCATTTTTGTAATGCTGAGTACCCCTCGCCCCCCCCCCCAACTTTAATTTATTAACAGAATATAATAACTGGGTAGTTTAAAAAATCAGCTTAGTAAATGAGGTGCAACGCGTACACCCTCCAAAGTCTTCTTGTACCCCTGGGGGGTAAGCGTACTCCACTTTAGGAAGCACAGTTGTAGTGAGCTAGATTTTGCTAGGAATTAATATTACTCAAGTCTGTTACATTTATTTTACCTTATATCAACATAATTTTTTTTTGGGTCTATATTATAATAAAAGTTATATTTAGTATTGTTCATAAAGAAGTTACTTAACTTAAGTCATTTCAAGTTTATTAGTTAAGATATACTCCTACAGTGGTTTAGTTGTCTGCCTGCAGCTTAGTTCTACAAGTCAACGCCCGGCAACAACACCTACATACTGTTGTATTTTGTTCTATCTTTGCTTTTCATTATTAGCCAAGTTTTTTTTTCAAAATGGTATAAAGAAATCTTGAACATATTACCTCATAGTCTAAGAAGAGAATACTTTAAATTAATTAATGACGGTGTTTTTTGTTTTTTTTTAACAGTACATGTATTCAAAGAAAAATATTGGCAAAATAGTTGTGTCACTTTGATACGATGGAAGAGTTGGCAGCATCAAATATATGAACAGTTACTATGGATCCCCGACATGAATCATGACCCGACGTGCCATATTACACTTTTTTTTTCTTTTTCTTTTTTTTTTTTTTTCACATTGATATACAGTGTATATGCCTTTAGATGAGTCGTTCAGTGTTTGCATGCTAAAAATAAATACAATAAACAAAAATAATTATATTAATTATGTCTTTATATTTGTATATATACAATGTTAATCCAATGGATAAACTCAATGGGTAACTGACATGAGTTGAGGAAAAATAGAGTGGTTGGTCGTTGTGGTGACCACATGACATCCTAGATAACCGTCGGCCATAGAAACAGATGACCTTTACATCATCTACCCTATAGATTGCAAGGTCTGAAAATGGAAACTTTACTTATTTGGAAGTAGTAAAAGCAAATATATATAAGTATAAATGTATTTTTGTGGCTAAAAAACAAACTATAGTATGATCAAAACTCAATTGCACTCATGATTAAATAAATAGGTTATTAAACTAAAAATTCATTTTATTTTATTTTAAAGAGAAAGCCTGTACCGCACAGTCAGCGTTCCTGCATAATGTTGTTGTTGTTTTTTACATGAATAGAGGCGAAAAACCACAAAACTCTTTTTGTTGCGTTGACACCAAATTAGTGAATAAAACACAATCATTCATCATTGGCCTCCTTCAGTCATAGAACGACTATAATTCATCTCGCACACTTCCTCTTGTGGCTGTGGAGCCCTATTTTGGAGAGACACTCTCGTCCACAAATATCGCAGGTTAAGGTGGCTTTTGCTTCGGTGGTAGAGGAGCTGGCCATTTTTCGCATTGTCCGTTTTTCTTCCAGGGCTGAGGCCCATGTTCTTTCGCTATCCATAGTTTTCTTGGTCACTGTCTCTCTCCATCTGGTGAGGTCTAGAGCTATGTCTTCCCAATGGTCAGTATTGATGTTCACTGATTTGAGGTCCCGTTTTATTACATCTATGTAACGGAGGTGGGGGCGACCAGTTTTTCTTGAGCCAGTCGCGAGTTGTCCATAGAGGATGACTTTCGGGATGCGTTTGTCCTCCATCCGGCGAACATGTCCAAGCCAGCGCAAGCGGCGTTGTCTGAGGGCTGTAAAGATGCTGGGAATACCCTTCTGGTTTCCCCAAACTCTTGACCTGAGTCTAGCGAAGGTCGAGGCAGCCTTCCCTATGCGTTTTTTAAATCTCCTCTTCTAGAGACAGGTCATCTTGAATTGTGGATCCCAGATAGCAGAATTAATTTACGGCATCCAGCTTGTTATCGTCTATGAGGATCGAGAGTGGTGCTGTAGGAGGTGGTCCCATAACATTTGTGCTAATGGTTAAACCATACTCCTTACAGGCCTGGGAGAAGCGGGACGTTAGTAGCTGAAGTTCCTCTTGTGAGTGTGCCACCACCGCTGCGTCGTCTGCGAAGAGCATATCTCTTACGAGGGTGGTTCTGGTTTTAGTTTTGTCCCTCAGTCTAGAAACATTTAGAAGTTTGCCGTCGAATCTTGAATGAAGATATATGCCTTCGGTGGATTTGTCAAACGCGTGGTGGATTAGCATTGAGAAGAGTATTCCAAAGAGGGTTGGGGCCAGGACACATCCTTGACTCCGCTGTTTATATTAAAATTTTGGTGGAAAGAGACAATAATGTTTAGTAGCTTGGGTGGACAGCCTATTAACTGTAAGATTTTAAAGAGGCCTTCTCTGCTGACTAGATCAAAGATCTTTGTCAGGTCAATGAATGCAATGTACAAAGGCATTCTTTGCTCTCTGCACTTTTCCTGAAGTTAACGGATGGAGAAAATCATGTCAATTGTGGATCTCCCTGAGCGAAAGCCGCACTGTGATTCTGGATAGACTCGATCAGCAAGTTTTTGTAGCCTGGGGAGTATCACTCGAGCAAAGACTTTGCCTACAATGCATAGGAGAGAGATTCCCCTGTAGTTGTTGCGTCTTCTGTCGCCTTTGTATTATAAAGCCCTTAAATTCACTGGACACTAGTAAAGACTTTTAATTTTTTATTTAGAATAGAGGCCTACTTGTAGATCTAAATCTAGTCGTTTTAAAATAGTGCTACACTATTACATTTAGGCCTACACATTATCATCTTATCTTATCTTATATAATACAGACGTTACTTCAAATAATAAGACGAGTACGTCCTACGCGTCATGCATTTAGTCATGCATGTTAACCAATGACCTAAATTCTGCTCACTGGTTTTCATGGCTAGCACAGGCATCCCATTCATTGCTCTAATAACACTAGGGAAGAAGGAGTATTTGTACAAATGTGTCCTATCATATGGAACGAGGAATGTGCCTTTATCTTTGTGTCTTCCAGAGCATTTTATTAGATTTTGTTATTGTATTAGATTATCAATTTGATAATATCACTCATCAAAGGATAATCCCGCTTATTCACTCTGACAATTATCTATACTTAGAGGACAATTAAGATTTAAGATCTAGATCTGTGAAGAAATACACAAAAATATTTTTAAAAAATTGAATGAAAGAAAGTTGCACACCAAAAAACAAAAGCATAACTAAACTACATACATAAACTATAGTTTTATTCTTTGGATGTTAAAATGACGTCTTTCAAGACATTTGGTAGAAATTGCGAATTTAAAAAAAAACATTTTTGGTAAATTAGCTTCGTTATCGGAAATTGCTTATTTGTCCGAGGCTTAAGTTAAGTAGTGTGATGAGCTTTCTGTCTTGTAGTTATTGATGCCTGTCTGACTTCGACAGATTACTCTGGAGATGTCTGGGTTTCTTGTACGGGTGTATTTCAATGCGACTAACTAACAAGAACTCACACAAAGTAACAAGTGAAGAAGCTAAGTCCAAAAACCGTTAGACAATACAGATGATGGTTTAATACTCATAGGCCACAGTCGAGTCTCTGTCGATAAATACATGTTATCCCTAAAGAATCCTATCACCAACTGATTTTATGTCACTAGGTAGTCTCTAACCCAACTAAGTCATGACGTCACTAGTCGCGTTCAAAGTCCGTCAATTATGGTGCGTCTCTAAACAAACTACTAATGCTAATTAAGTGTCTTACAGTAGGAACCAGGGGCGGACTGGCTATATGGGCGTTCGGGCAAATGCCCGGGTGGGCCGGTACCCCATTGGGCCGGTAGGGCCACCGAAAGGGCTGCATGAATACCAGTAAGTTGTTTCAAGATTTATATTATTCTCTTTAAAAGCAACACTTTGAGTGTCATAATGAAATGAAAATACATTTTACACTTTTTAAGTCTAATACTAATCTAAAGCATTGTCGTAAATATCCTTCATCTTATATAGTGCTTCTAGTAGACGTCACTAAACGATTAAAAAAAGAGAAAATTAAGGCCTTTATTACTTATAGAGATCGATAGTGTGATTATATTCGGACGAATCTATAAAGGGACCAATAACAACGTCCAAGTCCTATAGATGAGATGTCCAGTCACATATGAATTCTTATTGGTTTGGTAGAGTTGTCGCATGATCTCGAGTTGGCCCCGCTACGAAGTCCTTCACAAATCACAATTATTTTCTTGAACAGTGTAGAAATGTGCTGATTGGAATCAAATTGCAAAAGAAGGAACATCTGCAAAAAAGTATGCACCATGAAACAGAAAGCCATTCAATGTGACACCTGCGATGAATGGTACCATGCATCATGTCTCCATATGAATACACCTGTGTATTATGCCTTAGGCAACAAAGATGCATCATGGCACTGTGTACCGTGTGGGTTACCTCAGTTTACATCAGGACTGTTTGATTCCTTTGATGCGGACACTTCTAACCCATACAACATCTTAAACACCATCCCAAAACCAACTCACCAACCACTAGCCAGATCCACTCCTGTTAAACCTAAATCTACTAAAATTAATACAACAGCCTCACTAAACAAACCTCCTAAAGAAGTAATACCAAAATACCTTAAAACCTTAGTAATAAATTTTCAAAGTATTAGGAACAAAACAGCAGACTTAGAAATTTTATTAGAATGTGAGAAACCAGACATAATTGCAGGAACAGAAACTTGGCTACATCCTGAAATTTATAATGCAGAAATTTTCAATAGTAATTATGAAATTTTTAGAAAAGATAGGGCTGATAATCATGGAGGAGTTCTTTTAGCAATAAAAAACACTCTTATAGCTGAAGAAATTACCTTACCTAACTCAAAAAACATAGAATCTACATTTTGTAAAATTAATACCACCTCAACATCCCTTATAATAGGCAGCATTTACAAACCACCAAATTCTAGTTTAGAATACATGCAGGAACTATGTAATCAGATTACTACACTTAAAGAGACAAATAAAAATGCAGTTTTTTGGATTATGGGTGACTTCAACCTACCTGATATAAATTGGAAAACACTAACCATAGATAAACACCAAAACCTTAAGGACATAAATGAGCTTTTCATAGAAACTTTACACAACCTAAGTTTAGATCAAATCATTAAAAAGCCAACTAGATTAAACAACACATTAGATCTCTTCTTAACCAACAGACCTGGATTAGTAGTTGATTATGATATTATCCCTGGTCTATCAGACCATGAGATCATAAAAATACACAGTCAGATAAAAGCAGTAGCCAATACAAAAACCAAAAGAAAAATCTTACTCTGGAATAAATGTAACCTAACACAACTACACCAAGCTGCATTAAACTTTCAACAAACATTCTTATTAGAAAAAGACATTAACCAACCAGTCGATGACCTCTGGAATTTCATTAAAAACCATCTTAAAAGCATTATAGAAAATCATATACCAACTAAATACACATCAAACAAAATAAATAAATGCTGGTTTAATAATAGACTAAAGAAGCTTTGTAAACAGAAGGAAAACCTATATAGAAAATTTAAAGAAACCAAGGCAGAAAGAGTTTACAAAAAGTATATAAAAATTAAACACCTAACCCAAAAAGTAAGCAGACAGCTGCAGAGTGAATACATAAACAATGTAATATCTAAAGATAACAACAAAAACCTATGGTCATACATTAAGTCTAAGAAAATGGAAACAACAGGCATAGCGCCATTAAAAGATGAACATAACATAATACATAATGATAATGAAACTAAAGCAAACATCCTAAACAAATACTTTGCATCAGCATTCTCAGCCCCAGGAGACAAAGACATATTTCTTAATTTGAACCAAGTAGACAACATAGAAGATTTAGTAGTACAAGAAAATGGAATTAAAAAACTATTAGCCAACACCAAACCAAATAAAGCGTCTGGACCTGATGGTATTCCAGCTAGATTACTCAAAGAACTAAGCAATGAGCTAGCCCCAGTGTTCAAAATACTCTTTCAGGCATCGCTTAACCAGGGCAGAGTACCAAAGGACTGGAAAGAAGCTAATGTCACCCCCCTATTTAAAAAAGGAGAAAAATCTGATCCAGGAAACTACAGACCAGTATCACTTACCAGCATCACATGTAAAATACTAGAACACATAATATGTAGCAACATCATAAACCACTTAGACAAACATAATGTCCTCACCCCATACCAACATGGCTTTAGGAAATATAGATCATGTGAAACACAACTAATAGGACTAATTGATGATTTCTCAAAAGGTTTAGATAATAGTGAACAAATAGATGCTATCTTACTAGACTTTTCCAAGGCTTTTGACAAAGTTCACCACCATAGTTTGCTTAAAAAATTAAAATATTTCGGCATTAACGGTCCACTGCATCAGTGGATTAAAGATTTTCTGATAGGGAGAGAACAAACTGTAATAATAAATGGCTCTAAATCAACACCAATAACAGTAAACTCAGGTGTACCTCAAGGAACAGTCTTGGGTCCACTACTATTTTTAATTTACATAAATGATTTACCAAATTGCATTAGTTCAGGAACAAAAGTCAGATTATTTGCAGACGATTGCATAATATATAGAACAATAAAAACAAAACAAGACACAGATATTTTACAAAGAGAATTAGATGAATTACAGAAATGGGAATCAAATTGGAGCATGTCTTTCCACCCAGAAAAATGTCAGTTGTTAAGAGTAACAAAAAAACTAAAACAAATTAATTCCACTTATCTTATTCATGGCAAACCAGTAACACAGACTAAAAACGCAAAATACCTAGGTGTTATAATAAATGAAAAACTGTCATGGAATCCACATATTGATGAAACTATAAAAAAATCCAACAAAGCATTAGGGTTTATTAAAAGAAATTTCTATAAATCAAATAAGAACATAAAACTAAAATGTTATTTAACCTTGGTTAGGCCAATAATAGAATATGCATCCACCGTGTGGGACCCCTCAACTCAAGAAAACATTAAGAAACTGGAACAAACACAAAATAGAGCAGTGAGATTCATAACAAACGAATATTCACATTTGACTAGGGTAACACCATTAGTAAAATCACTAAATTTAGAAAGCCTTCAGGACAGAAGACTCAAAAGTAAAGTAGCAATTATACATAAAACACTGAACCATAATCTTCAAATACAAAAACAAAATTTAATAAAATACTCTGAAAGACACAAAAATAAAGGCACATTCCTCGTCCCATATGCTAGGACAAATTTGTACAAATACTCCTTCTTCCCTAGTGCTATTAGAGCATGGAATGGGTTGCCTGAGCTAGCCAGAAAAACCAGTGACTTGGCAGAATTTAAGTCATTGGTTAATATGCATGACTAAATGCATGACGCGTAGGACGTAATCATCTTCTTTTTTGAAGTAACGTCTGTATTATATAAGATAAGATAAGATAAGAACAGAAAACAGTAAGATATAAAATATAAAGCAACCATTGCTGGAATCCTGTGCTAAAAAATAAAAAAGTAAAATTATGAATGTTTTCTCGCAAGTACTAGAGATTCGCCAACGTTTATGATGACAGCATTTACGAAATGAACAGGCTCAGTGCCATCAGAAACACTAAAGACAAGACGACAGAGTTATTGACTTAATGTCGAAATATAGAGAGGCTTTGCTAAAATATGAGATAATCTTGACAGCATTTGTTTTACTGAACGTAAGGATATTACAAACAAGCGAACATGATCTGTTGTGTGTGTGTGTGTGTGTGTGTGTGTGTGTATAGCCAGCTCTAAGTTGCAGTCAAACTAGGTTTCCAAGTTATTGAGAAAGCATAATATGTGAGTAAAGTAAAGTTCTCTTTCAGACCTTGCGATCTTTCTTAACCAATTGTTTACGAACAGGGAATCATGTGGCCATCACAACGAGCAACCGCCTTTACTTTCCTCAACTAAAGTCAGGTACCCGTTAGAGTTAGGTGGACTCAGGGGAGTCCTAAAAATCCTTGAGTTCAAAATCATAGTCTTCACCGAGATTCGAACCCAGGACCCCAGGTGTGGAAGCGCATAACCTCTCAGCCACCGCGCCCCCCATAACCGTATGAGATGGGCAGTTAAATAATGGAGGATTAAGGTTTATATTTGTAAATTGAACTCCATAAACCTGAGAAAATGTCAAGGAGTGAAAGTGACTCAATGTGCTCGTTGATGGAGGAGCTTCAGATGTCTTGAATGTAAATGAGAATTTTTCACAATAAGAGATTCGAATCCCCATTCCAAGTGTTATACTTTATTCCTGTAGAAATAGCGCTTATCGAATAGTTTCAAAATCATCAATAAACTATTCTTTACTAACTAGGCTACTTTCGATACATTATTAAACTTTACAAAATACTTATGAGGACAGTATGATTGGACGCCCATCATGTGGCAGACAATTTGTGGGCCCGATTGTTTAGAAATGCCCGGGCCGATTTTGACACCCAGTCCGCCCCTGGTAGGAACAGGTAGCATTTACTTATTTCATCGTCCACGACAAGTGGGATAATTAGATCTAGTGATTATATGGGAATGAGTATTCGAATCAAAACCAATAATTTTATATTAGATAAATCGTTTATGTAAATTAAAAATAGTAGTGGACCTAAGACTGTTCCTTGGGGTACGCCTGAGTTTACTGTTATTGGTGTTGATTTAGAGCCATTTATTATTACAGTTTGTTCTATCAGAAAATCTTTAATCAATTAAGCAAACTATGGTGGTGAACTTCATCGTGAAATATCTTTAATAGACTATTAAAAAGTCCGTGTCAGTTTTAGTACTGCAGAATATTAATATTCTAAAATTTCACAACCTAGAGTCTAGTCGAAATAATTTTAATTATTTAGATGTAGATCTAGATTGTAGATCTAGTTGGCAAAAGTGATCGTGATTATTTATAGATCTAGATCTAGCGTCCTTGACATTGTATCATTGTTTTGTTTTGTTTTCTCTCGCTTTTTTTTTCTTCCATCCATAGATTCTTTCAAATCTTCTCTAGCCTTGATCTAGACTATATTTCTCCATATCCCTTTCTCTCAGTGTATTTTATAGCTTAACCATAGTCTATGAGCTTAACATTATGAAAATCCTCAATAATAGCTAGATCTGGAATATAGATGTCTATTTTTGGCAGTTCTTGGTTTCCCAGAAACAGAATAATCCCATGGAAAGTAAATACGCGGTTGGGTATTTTATACTATATCTAGTTGTTTTCATTTCAGGTTTGTTTTTTTTTTAAGAGAAATAATTATAATTTAATAAAATTGAACTGTATGCTACAATTAAGCCAGAGATTTGGTGTCTAGCTTATCTTATGCACCCGTTTTTATTAGATTAACCTACAAGGGGTCGTCGTGCATGACGCGTAGGACGTAATCATCTTCTTTTTTGAAGTAACGTCTGTATTATATAAGACCGTACCCAATACATACATATATCAATATATTATAAATTATAGAATGGTGCCCGCCTGCACCGAAGAGAGTGTACATTCGCGGCTCAATCTTTGCAAGATATTCACCATTGTTTGTTTGTGTTGCATGTTTCGGATGTTCCTTTAGATTTGAAAATTATTACACCCTAGCCCAAATTTACAGTAGATAGCTGCGGGCAGGGTTGGAATCCTTGTGTTCAGAAGTACGTCTGCGGACCTGTTTTGTTCACGTAAAAGACGTCAACAGAATGATAATTCGCAGCTTGGGAGAAATTGGACCGTTCTAAAGTACGAAAAATGAATTGAAAGATAATCATGCATATTGACGAAGTGTTAGGGAGTGTGTGCAGGGCCGGATTTAAGGGAGGGCTGGCGGGGTTAAAGTACAATTCACGAGAATATGGGTTTAGTTGTCTTCCAGCATTTGGTGCTACAAGTCAACGATAAACACGTATTGAAATGTCTTCATCAAAAGAACCTTTTTAATCGACTTTCTTAATAACAATAATATTAGATCTACTTTGAAGGATGTAAAGACATCATTTTATATATTTTGTAAGCATTGGTAGTAATATATATATATATATATATATATATATATATATATATATATATATATATATAATGTCATTTTACATGGTGATTCAATGGTGAATATATCTTATCTTATAAAATACAAATGTTACTTCAAAAAGATGATTATTATACGTCCTACACATGTCATTATAGGTTAATCAATGACTTAAGTTCTGCTTAGATGTTGGTTTTCCTGACTACTCAAAATATAGATGTAGGCCCTATAATTACCATGCAATTAAAATTTAAAAAAAAACAACTTATTGTCCTTATTTTAAAAATAAAGCTTCAAAAAGATGATTATTATACGTCCTACACATGTCCCTATAGGTTAATCAATGACTTAAGTTCTGCTTAGATGTTGGTTTTCCTGACTACTCAAAATATAGATGTAGGCCCTATAATTACCATGCAATTAAAATTTAAAAAAAAAACGTATTGTCCTTATTTTAAAAATAAAGCTTCCCTCCCCATTTCTAGTAAGCAAGTATATGTCTATTATAAGTTCAAATAAAGTATGAATACCTGGGTATTTCTGTGTATTTTACTGTCCAGCGTTCTTACATTTTTAAAGGCAAACCTCCAGGTCTAAAAATAGTTCTGAAAATGAAAGGAAGCAAGAATGAAAACAAAAACAAACCTTAGAAGCTAAAAATTCTTATACTTAATAACTTATGTATAGTCGATAGAGTATAGATACATAGATTCTAGATCTAGATCATATTAAGTAACAAGATCTTAAAAATTCTAGGAACGTAGTACGTTTAAGTCTTGCAACTTTGTGACTGTGTAGAGTTTGTGACAGTTTGTCTGAATCAGTATCTCACTATCTGAGTATCATACTATCAGTATGAGTATGAGATACACCATTTTATGAGATTATGGTGACTAGTATACTGGCTTGAAATGAATACTAGATCTATCTATACCACTAAATCTAACTAACTAATGGCATGTTATGCGTGTTTATGATAGATCTTATAGATCTAGAAATGCTTACTAAGATCTAAAGAGTAGCACTGTGAGTAGCAGGCTATTAGTATTAGTCTCAGCAAGGTATTGGTAGACAATTTGATGATGATGAAAGCAAACAAGTTTATAGACTATATAATCTAGATCTAGACCCATGCACAAACTCTAATCATTTAGTCTAATCAACTCTAATCATATTGCTTTCTGACCAAGCTTTTTTTAACTATGGCAAACTAGAACAAAGCAACAGACAAGGTTTAATTTCTTGTTTGTTTAAAGTGAATGGGACAACAAAGCTGAATTGCATAGTTGGCATAGATAACGTATAATCTACATGTCAAGTCTAATGTCTAAAGGAGTATAATGAAGTAACCAAATCTATTAAGAGTCTATAACCTTTGATTTTATTGATATAGATCTATATTCTATACAAGTTATAAGTCAATATAAAAAATAGATCTAGACTCTAAATCAACAACAGCATGACACATCTAGAAATCTAGTTTATGAATGGATATCACACAGCTGTTCACTGCCATTGCATTGCTAGCAGTTGCATTTTTTGTTTACCTGTTCATACAGCAATATAATGCAAAGTTTAGGAGACCTCCATCAAAATATACCAATAGTAAGTAGCCTAATGATGTTTTGAATTCTTAAATCAAACTAATAGTAAGTATTACAAACACTTAGACTAAGACTTAGGTCCTCCTGCGCCGTTCGGCGCACAGGGCGGCAAGCTGTCTCCATAAAGATCTGTCATTGGCAATGTCTGAAGCCTCCTCCCACCTGGTGTCCACTTTTCTGAGGTCCTCCATGAAGGTGTGACGCCTAGTTATACAAGGGCGTCTCTGCGCTTTTCTCGTATTGGCCTCCATGTCATTGCAACTCTTAGTATGTGTAGTTCATTTTGTCATAGAACATGCCCTGCAAACCTCATGCGACGTTCTGTCACAACCTCACTAAGTGTTCGACTTCCAGTTCCGCATATGATTACCTTGTTTGAGACGCGATCTGTGTAACTGACTCCCAAAATCCGTCTCAGTCATTTTTGTTGAGCCACATTTAGTCTCTTCTCAATTGTGACAGATGACTTCCATGTCTCACATGCATATATTGCAGTTAGAATGATGATTGTGTTGAGAAGGTGTATTTTTGTCTCGAGTCTAATGGCTTGGCTTGGCCAAATAATGATGATATATATTTCTGAGAAAAATGTAAATTAAAGTCTCAGAAATCCAGCTTCAATTCCAAACACGGTAAAAAAGGATCATGATGAATGATTCTCAGACTACTCGTTCAATGACAATTGGTTCATATAACAATTGGTTCATATAACAATTGGTTCATGTAACAATTGGTTCATCAACAAGTAGTTCAGTGACAATTGGTTCATGTAACAATAGGCTTATCAACAACTAGTTGAATGACAATTTGTTATTGACAATTTGTTCATGTAAAGAAAAGAAAATGGTTATGCCTATGCTGGATCTGGCAAAATATGTAGGTGCCAGCTGGGGCTGCATAGCCATTGGAGATACTGCATTCCTTATTAATCTTTGGACTCGAAAACTAGCCTTATTATATTATTAAAGTGATTCCTAGTCCCAGAATTAAAGCTTTGTATTTAATTCAATGAAGATTTCGTTTTGAGTTTATACTTTAAAGTAGTATCTCCAGCACTATGATATTGTTTGAGAATTCAGAAATTGTCTAAAATTTAGAGAGATGTATACAAAATTATAACATTAGAAGGGTATTGTCTGATCAACACAATGTTATTGTAACATCAAGGCATTGTTGTCATCTGGCAAACAAACATTTATCATAACATCTGACTTAAACGTATCATCACATACCCTATTATTTACATGGAGTGTGCTTAAAACTGTTTGTTATGCTTTTAAAAACATTTATTTCTTTATCCACACATATGTAAGTTCATATCTTTGCTATGGGATTTTCTTTCAGGATCCAGGAATGTTACAGAATCCCATGACATAGGAAGTAATGAGTCTTTACAAACTAATGAAAATTTATCAATAAAAGGAGATGTAAAAAAAGATACAGCAACATCAAAGGATTCAAATACTGTAAAAAGAATTTCCAGCTGGTCCAGGTCGCCGGTCAATTCACCACGTAATCAATCCTCAAACTCTGAGAAATCAACTGATTACAGTATAAATAAAATAAAAAAAACTCAAAAAACACCAGAAAAATATTCAGGGCAAAGCCTTTCAAGTGAAGATTTGACAGGACGTAAAAGCAGTTCTCCACAATCAGGCTCTTGGAAAAGTAGCCCTTTAAGTACATCCTTTCAGAGACAAAATGTTAAGAACTCTTCAAATGTTATGTCCAGTGCAAAAAAGTTGCAGGAAAACACACACAAAATATATTCTGAATTTAAAAAAGAGCAGTCATCTAAAGTTGAAAGACCACATTTTTATCCATTAAGACAAGACTCTAAAACCAATATTGATTTAGATAATTTTTTAACTGGTACAGTCAAAGAAACAGAAATTGAGCCTGACGTCAATACGTCAAGAAGTACAACTAACATTAATTTTGGTGCAGATGCTTCTGTTTTAACCAGAAATAATACAACAGCACCTTCTGTTCAACAAATATCTGGTAATTTGACAGTTCACCTTGAAAGTAGACAAACTTTGAAATCAAATGTCTCCAGCTCAAAGAAGTCATTAGTAGCTCATAATACATCTATTGATAATCCTGTATATTTAAAACCTTCAAGTTTATCTCCCCCCATACTGTCAAAAGTTCTTCATCAAGCTGACAAAGGAAATCAATTAAGAAAAGGTCTTAGATCAAATAACAAGCTGACCAGTATGGATATAGATGATAAGGAGAACACCCCTGCAAGGAATAAAGTTGACCGGCTTCAGAAACAGCTTGTGTCAGAGATGGATGAAGATGACCCAGATCTGAACCCAGGGGTAGATGAAATGGAAGATGTTGAAACTTATAATCAAAAACTTCCCCTCAGAATGAATACTAAATTAAAAGATGATGATAATATGTATTGTGAGAGTGGAACTGATTCTGATAGTGAAGACATGTTTGTTGATGACAACAAAGCTGAATCAAAGTTTGAGGATGATGAAGATATGATTGATGAAAAAAAAAAAAACTCTGCTGTAAAATTTAAAAAATTTAGAAATCCAATTTCTAAACCCAACAATGTTCTTTTGAATTGTAAAATGGATATTAAGCTAAATATGGATACTTTAAAACCTACTAACAGTGTTTCATCTGGAGCTTTAGATCTAAAAGGAAATCAATCTTCACGTAATTTATCTCTAGACTACACTCGAATTCAAGGTACCCCAACTGGACGTAATATATCTCTAGACTACACTAAAATACAAGGTACCCCGACGGGTAAGGTTCAATCTACACTTACTAATAATAATCAGAGCTACATTAAAACTAGAAGCTCTCAAGCTGCTGAAAAGCTGTGTACATATTTAACTAATGACAACAGAGTTGGCAAAGCCCTGAGTTCTGAAGCTAAGAGCAGCCAGCCAATAGACTGCTATGTTGAAGAGCACTGGCGTAAAATTCTAAATAGAGTTTCACTGCCCAATGAGCTTAAGGTTTACATTACTAAGCATGTACCTGTTTCCAACATCTCAAACAGCAAAGAGAGTGACAAGTCTGTTGGTGTTAAGTTTAGACGTAATCTGACAGACAATAACTCTTCAGTTGGCCCTGAAGTTTCTAGTGCTGCAAAAAACATTTTGGGTTTCAACAAAGAAAGCAAGAAAGCAGTTGCAGGGGATAAAAGACTAGAAGATGGTGTCACTTCTGAATCTAATATCTTGAAGAAGAAGACAAAATTAGTAAGTATATATATGTTAGTTGATAATCAACAATTGAATGTTGAGTTAACAGTGTCTGTTTGTTAATGCATGGTTTCTCAGTTTGTCAATAGAAGACACAATTTTTAATGCAAGGTTTCTCAGATTATCATTATAAGACAATTTTTTGTTAATGCTAGGTCTCTAAGCTCATCAACCAACAGAAGACATAACATATGTTAATTCACAGCTTTTTCAGCTTGAAAATAGAAGACATAGTGTCTCTGTTTTTTTTTTGTTTTTTTTCATCTCATCATCTCTACGCATCTGTAAACATCTCTATTGTGGGCAAGAAACATAACTTTAAATATTTATGAGTAAAACATAAACAAATAAAATAAAATGTTCATTTCATTTTAAAATCTTTTAGAAAACAATTTTTAAAATTTATCTGCTTTACTTATCTTATACATTATATCTGCGTTATAAGATATCCAGATTTTTAAAAATTGTTTCAGAATTCTGGTTGTGATTTAACTTTTAAGGACAACACTGAGACTATAAACAAGCCTCTGTCTAAGAAAGTTACAGTAAGTTGAAACTACTTTTAAAAACAAAAGGAATCCTATTTTATATTATAAATTATGATAATTCATAAAATATTTAACATACATAAAGATTAAGATTAAACCAGGCACCATTTTGCCCTCATTGGCATAGAGGAAAGCAGCTGGCAGCAGTTGGCTTATGAAAGAGTGATCTAACCAATCTCAAGAGACATGAGGTCCAAAGAAAAGCCCTGGCCAAAGACAGGTGCAGACAAAGAAAACATTAAAAGACCCCCAGTAGACAACAGCTTTGTCTGCATTAGATGTAACATAAATAAGCAGGTTGCAACTGGGTTTGCGTTGTCATGTAAAATACTGCACTCATCCTAATATTTTTCAAGTGGAAGACAGGGCCCTATGATGTTCAATACTTTTAATATTTTATGTTCTATTATACACACTCAAGTATATCTTTTATAGTTTTCGTCAACTGGGCTCACATTTTCTGAGGTGCTTAGAGATGCCACAATTTTAGAGAAGAGATTGTTCTTGTCTACCTTTTGCTTTCTGGCAGTATCGTTTTTGGGCCACTATAAACTATTGTATGTTATATAATTTTTGTAATGAGAATAAAAACTTCCATTAACAATTGTTTCATAGAAATGAAATGCTTATTTGAATGATCTAACAGGTCAGCAGCAGTCCTACTAAAGAGAAAGAGCTTGTGACCAAACGGAAAGAGAGATGGTCACTTAAGAAGGAACAAATGAAAAATAAGTCCTTGCAGTTAAAGAGTGGAGAAACCAGGAACATTAACATCCCCATAGAGATGGACTTTAACAGTATTGAAGGTAGCATTAACAATTTTAAATGAACACTGAGATCTGCTTGAAATTAAAAAAAGGACATTTTTCATACAGCTATAAATTTTTGCTTTAAGTTAACACTCCCTGGCTTCTTTTTCTTGAGAGACTATGCCAAAATTACTTCTACTCAAGTTCTAAACTAAGGTACATCCAAGATGTCTGCAAGACATCATGGAAAGTATGTGCGAGGAAATTGTCCCAGATTAGACAGCATGTAGACAGACTGCTGGTATGTCATTTGCCGAGAGCAAAAGAAAGGACTGATATGGTCTCAGACAAAAGAAAGGACTGATATGGTCTCAGACCAAAGAAAGGACTGATATGGTCTCAGACAAAAGAAAGGACTGATATGGTCTCAGACAAAAGTAAGGACTGATATGGTCTCAGACAAAAGAAAGGACTGATATGGTCTCAGACAAAAGAAAGGACTGATATGGTCTCAGACAAAAGAAAGCACTGATATGGTCTCAGACAAAAGAAAGGACTGATATGGTCTCAGACAAAAGAAAGGACTGATATGGTCTCAGACAAAAGAAAGGACTGATATGGTCTCAGACAAAAGAAAGGACTGATATGGTCTAAGACAAAAGAAAGGACTGATATGGTCGCAGACAAAAGAAAGGACTGATATGGTCTCAGACAAAAGAAAGGACTGATATGGTCTCAGACAAAAGAAAGGACTGATATGGTCTCAGACAAAAGAAAGGACTGATATGGTCTCAGACAAAAGAAAGGACTGATATGGTCTCAGACAAAAGAAAGAGGGAAAAAAAAAGATGCCATAACCAATAACCCTAAAGCAGATGTATTTATTTGCATGAAATGTAGAAAATTAATTGCTCCAGAATTGACATGTTTAGTCACAGCAGAGTCTGCCTCAAAACAGGGAGAAGAAACTTTTTTATAAAAATCTATCTGGGTTCTTCCATTGTCTTTTGAGACATAAAGAGCCATATAAGTTACAAGCCATCTTTTCTTTGTGACAGCCATAAAGAGGCAGGTGTAAAAAAGTTCCTAGTTTACTGGACCAATGGTAAATGATGCTTTTTTGTAAACAGCAGAGTCATCAAATCATTTTAGCGCCCCCCCCCCCCCCCCCCCCCCAAGTTATTTGAAATGTAGTGGGTGAACTTTAGCACTTCCTAAATTCCTGAATAAAAAATTAAAATTTTTACATTGTTGGTTTGGCTAACTAGTGTCATACCATTCTGCCACCGCACTTCCAAGGTAGCATGTCATTCATAGTATCTGTTTATAAATTATTTTTTTTGTTCACTTAAGTTGCTTAGAGATGTAAACTTATCTTTTTACTTGTTTTTTAAACAGTCAGTGGATTGTGTTGTGACATCTGTAAGAGCCTTTTCCTTTGCCAAGAGTGTACCTGGTGCCCAAAAAATCACAGGATCTGCTTGAACTGTATGAAGCTGGCCATCAAGGACACACTTGACAACAAGAAAGTAAGACAGTAGCTACACTTAAGTATAGAATTATACATCTAAATCTTTAGATAGTTCCTTTACTAACCATGTAATGGAGAAACAAGTTACACAAGAATTTTTATATGTGAGATTTTAACCACTCAATACTTTTCGTGCTGTTGGACTAGGAGTCCGTCTTAATTCAGGGTTTGGGAGTATGGATAGTAAAAGAAAAAAAAAATCTGACAATGACTGATATTTGAAAAAAAAAAGGGTTATCATAATGAAAAAAAAATGAAAGTGTAAGAATATGTGTGCTGTTGCTGATAGTTCTCTTGAGCAGACTGGCATTTATCAATTAAGCTACTTTAACATTTTTAAAAAGAAATAAAAGAATAATAGGTGCAAAACTAACATAATGGGTCATAATGCTAAGTTAAAATTCTACTTTCCAATGAAATATTGTCAATAAATTGATTGCAAAAATCTGTTTTTTTGTGCTTTCTCTCTATCAGGGAATTCACAATTTAACCTGGGATAATGATATTGTTCAAGGAAAAGTATCATACACAGTAGAGGGAATTTCTGTTAAATTTCCAAATTTTCTAATAGATTCTTATTGTCAGCAATGTTTAATTTAAATGTTTCTGGAGGTATAATCCTTTGGATCATATTTAGCCACATTTTTACTTGAAAGAATTATATATTTTTTTACCATCAGAAAAAACAAATAAAAATCTTTTATTCTGTACATTTTTTTTCTTAATTAATTTTTATTAGAACTTTTTATTTTTGAAGTCTGAAAATAACATTTTTTCATGTTTAACTTGTGTCAGGTTTCTATCGTTTTGATAGCTACCTGGCATGCACTCCAGACTGTCAAGCCAATGTTCCTGTGTACAAACCCTGGCATCCACTGTGGTCCTGCAGGTGGTATGTGCTAGGACATAATCTTCAATCCTGAAGGAACATCTGAAACTAACAAGTCAAAATCACTTCACTGGGCTATCATCCAAGGTTGATGGCCAAGTTTATGGAGATTAGCCTGCATCATTGGCCTGTAAAACACTAAGAATGGCCCTTAAGAAAAATACTTAAAATGTTAATTCATACCGTGAATTAAAATTGAGACTCAGTTTGGCATCCAAGACTTTGTCTGCTCAGCCATATGGCTTTATTTTCTAAGTCTGTTGAAATTTTGGGCTAAAATTTATTTCAGCAATTAATATTTTACTGAATTAGTTTGATGTTTAAAATCCCATGTTTTTTTTTTCTTTCCAGCTACATTTGGCCTGTCCAATACACTTTTGTCAGGCCATCATTAATCCAGGTTAGCTTAATAGCACTTTAAATCATTCTCATTACTTCCACTGCTTACTTTGAACTTAACGGGAATCTATTTTTGTATGTTTTTCACTTTTCGTTCATAGATTGTGATATGTACTTGGAGTCATTTCCCTTTTGTCATTTGAGCTTGGCTATTTGAGCATAAACATCGATATTCTTTCCCATACTTGATTTATTATCAGTTTTAATGGTTTAAATTTTTTTTTAGTCCTAAAGTTTAAAGGTACATTTGTGACTATTGGGATTTTTTCTTCTCTGACTTAAGTTTGTGAATCTCAGATTACTTCACAGTTTGGCTAGTATATAGAACCCTGAGTCAAAACCTATAACATCTGTAATCTTCTCTATGGGATATCCCCCCTACATTTGTCTCTAGGTCTCATTTACCTTTAAAGTATATTCATCATTTGTATTGTGTAATTGTGAATTCTTGGATCATTTTTCTTAAGACATAATTTTAAAAAAACAAGGTTACAAAGACAGTTTGTGTGGAAACACAAACTCAAAATCGGCCCCCGAAGTGGTCCACCCAGGCAGGTTTCAATATTTTCAGAAAGAACATCCAAATGAAATTATATCAAAAACAAATAAGAGATAAGATTGGAGAAAGAAGGTTGACAGATCTTGTGTAGTGCCCCAACGGTTCAGCAGATCAAAGGATAGGTGCAAGTGAATGCAAAGTTAGATGTGAACCTGGCCTAACTAGTTCCCCTTTCAGACCTTGTGGTCTATAGGGCAGATGATGTAAAGTTCATCTGTTTTTGTGGCCTACGGTTAACGAGGGTGTCATGTAGCCAGCACAACAACCAACCGCCTTTACTTTTCCCCAACAAATGTCAGGTTCTCATTAGAGCTGGATTCGAACCTGGGACTCCCGGTTCGAAAGCCAAGTGCTTTACCGCTCAACTGCCGCGCCTCCCCTGGCCTAACTTAAGTCTTATATTGATGTAATTGTTTAGAAAAGGCTCAATCTCTTATTCGAGTCCTCAAAAAAAAAAAAACAACATTTCCACAAAATAAAAAAATGTGTAAGAAAATGCAGTTTACAAGATTACGATTTGTTTTAAATTAGGTCTAACTTATAATGCATACTAAATAGCTTTTCCGCTTTAAAAAACTGCTTGCATAAGTGATTTAAAAAATTAGATTTTTCGCTTTCAGAAAAAAAAAGTAGCTGTTGCATCAGAACTTTGAATGGTCTAAAATATTGTGATGTCGGATTTTCACTATCTTTTCTTGTTTACGAGATCTTAACGGGACAGATGGACAGACATTTCACACAAAACTAATAGCGTCTTTTCTCCTTTCGGGGGCCGCTAAAAATTCTTAAATTTCATAGATCACTGGAATAAGCTATGCATTTTCAATTTATTTGTTTCGTCCAGATCTAATATCCAAAAAGATTGATCCCCTTACATTTGAGATTCTTCACAAGAAGCTTCAGAAAAGGTTGGATAAAGCTCAAGCGGAAATGTTTGAAAGACTTTTTGGTAAAATGAGGTTAGTTGTTTTTTTTTTAACTAAGTATAAGTTTACCCTCATGCAACTATTTGAATTAAGAATTATTTAAGAATTTTAAGTTGACTAGACTAGAAGATAGCAAAATTATAAGAAATTTTAAGATATTATTATACAGCAAAGCTTTAAAATAGATAGAGTGAATTAATTAGAAGGTAGACAAATTATAGTATATAGATCACTAAATAATGTGATTAGATTATACAATTGTTAATTAAAAAGATAACTAAAATTATGAAAAGATGTATGTGTGTATATATATGTGTTATATTTTCAGCTGCCCGCAATGCCATTTTCTACAAGTTTTGGACTATGAAGAGATTCACTTCAAATGCAAAAACTGTCATATGGTATTTTTCATCTGGACATTTAAAAAAAATTTTTCTTTTTTATTTCTATAAATTTACTAAATGCTTGATTTGAGATCTTGTTTTAGAAGTGATTAATTTTTTATAAATATCACTTTTTTTGTTGTTTTTTAATGATGCTGTCAATTGTATCAGACTTTTTAACCCATTAACTGCCAGTTTCTACATCTAAGGCTAGTTTACATATATTTCAAAAATAAAAAGACTATACCTGATATTCAATGAATACATATATTATTGTTGTTTTTTTTTACATTTATTTTAGTATTTTATTTTATTAGGAGTTTTGCAGTTACTGCCTTCAATCATGGTTAGTTGTTAGTTCCTCATGGTCATCTTACTATCACAATGAGTGCAGGCTTCTGAACTATTCAGGACAAAAATGTTTCAGAAATTCTGACCAGCTTCCTGCTAATTGGTGCAAAAGTGCCCCAGTGCTTTCAGGAAATGTGAGTTATAATTAGTCATGTTTTGATTCTGGAAAAAAAAGTGTTTTACAGTATTGTATCAAAATGTTACTTTAGAATAGCTCCCTCATCAACATACTATACTAAGAGAAGTGGAGAAGGAGCACTTAAAGATTGTCAGCTATGGATGGCAATTTATCTGAGACAGAAAGCCCATTTAATTTCTGCCTTGCAGATTATTGGTGATGGCCAACCGCTTAGCCTGAAAGAAATGCTGGCTAAAATTGCAGTCCATATGGTAGTTGGCAATAAACTGTTGATACAAAACCTTCATTTGTTATACTAAGTTTGTTTCATGAGTTTTGAACCTTTCTTTAGAAATGAAGCGGAGGTGCTTGGTTGAGCGGTAAAGCACTTAGCTTCTGAACTGGAGGTCCCTGGTTTGAATCCTGGTGCAGACTGGGATTTTTAATATCGGGATCTTTGGCGCCTCTAAGTCCATCCAGCTCTAATGGGTACCTGACATTAGTTGGGGAAAAATAAAGGCGGTTGGTTGTTGAGCTGGCCACCTGACACCCTTGTAAACCGTGGGCCACAGAAACAGATGATTTTTACGTTATCTACCCTATAGATCATAAGGTCTGAAAGGGGAACTTTACTTTTTACTTTAGAAATGAAGTCCTAGTCCAAACCTTCTGCAGGGTGGCAGGTGATGGAGAGCAGGGTTTGAACTTTGGACCATTGTAATAAAAGTCTGAAGGGCATACTACACGACTATAGCACCCATTTTTGTTGTAATAATAAGAGGCTGATAGTCGTGCAGTATGCCCATCAAACTTTTATCACAATGGTCTTAATAGTATGATCCAAGATATATTCAAAAGTTACATTCTGTAGTTTTCATTTCTGATGAAATAGTTTTATTTTCTATGATATTTTACTGTTAGAAATAAAGGAGTGAAAGAAGGAAACATATGGAGTAGATCTACCACTAACTCAGCTTTCCTTATACACTGGCCACAGGAGACTAACTAAAGCCACATAGACACTTCCCTGCCCATGCTTTAAGTAGCCTGTTTTCTCTATAACAGTGGTTCTCAAACTGTGGTCCGGCTCTGCGAGTTGACTGTTAGGGGTCAGCAGAAATATGAAAATTGTATACAATTAAAATAACTTCTTCGCTAAAGCCAGTTTATCCATTTGGATAATTTTAATAATAATTAACTCCCCCCTTACTGCTGTTTTATATGTCTATTAGTAACTATTCTTTCATGAACTAATTTATATAAATATGCATTTATGTAGCTTTTCCAATTAGTTTCGAAAATGTAAAGCGGTCCAAGGGCAAAAATGTTTGATAACGAATTGGATTTGTCTATCCTATTTGTTTGCAGAAAAAAAAATGTTTTGACAAAATGAGCGAAATTAAAGTAGTTGTAATTTTTCTGTTCAATGATAGGACAAAGCCATAGTTGATGTAGACGTTGCAAGTGATGTGGATCTAAACAGCAATGAAGGGCGCACAGTCATCCAATTGTTCAATGAAACTCTGCGAGGAGTCCAAGTGACTGCAATTATCAGGCTACAGAACATAAAGTTGTGGGAGAAATATGTCTTGTAAGATGTTTGATCATCTCTTGTTTTTTTTTCTCATTACCAGAAACAAAAATGACAATCAAATCAGTCTTATTTTCTAAATGTTTTTCTGTATTTAATGATTACATTCTTAGCTCTGAGCTTCGATCATAAAAAAAAATTGAAAATAAATACAACCAGTAATTATTTGAGTGAATGAGTTATTCTTGCAATGAATTGAAATGTATTTTTTTAACTTGTCAGTTATTACCAATTCTTAATTTTTTAAACATGAAAATCAGAAAATTTTCTCTTTCTTCAAAAATATAGCATGCTTTTAGATCTAAGTATTTTCATTCATAAGTAGATCTTTATTAAAGCTTTTGAAAAATTGTAGGGGCCTCCATAAAAATCCTGCCCCAGCGACTCCACATACGTAAATTTGGCCCTGAGTGTGAGTGTGTGAGTTTCTATGGTGACGGCAGGCGAAGAGGTTAGCTATGCAGTGTGAATGATGCAAGATAAGCAGCATTGTCCTCAGTGGCCTTAGGTAGGACAGATGACTCCAGATTTCCAGAATAATATAAATGACTCAGTAAAATAATTGATTTTGTAAAAATCAGAAGTTAAGTTACTTTTAAGACCTAGATTAGATAAAGTTATATAAACATTGCCTGTTTTTGTGGTTATAAATTAATGAATATATGTAGTACAACAGCAACCACTTTTATTTCCTCCACTGAATGTTGAGATTCAGTTTTGTCCTTTCATCAGTATTGCAACCTGAGGGTCTAAGAAACCTTGTTTACAGTAAAATTTCAAACCAGAATTATGTCACTCATGGACAAAAAATAACTTGTATTATTTCTGCTTTAGTCTAGAAATATCAAGGAAACACAAGACTTGTGGTATATAAATAAAATGGTAGGTAGGTAATGTTTCCCCTACCTTGCGATCTATAGGGCTGAGTGGTAAAGCGCTTCCGATCTATTGGGCAGATGGTGTAAAGGGCATCTGTTTCTATGGCCCATGGTTAATGAGGGTGTCATGTTGCCAGCACAAACAGCCACTCACCTTTACTTTTCCCCAACTAGTGTCAATATGCACAAATCAAGAATAATGCAATACAATGTAAGTGAAACTTTTTTTTTTCGTAAATAATAGCTTGTTCCATGATTTGATCTTTAGACCACAGTTTAGGCAACCAAGTGCTTCACCTCCATTTATGTTGTTTTTATTAAAATAATTTATTTAATAATACTCAAGGTAAATTAGACATTTCATTTCTCATTATTTCTCCAGAAAACGCAAACATATGGTTGAAGAATTAGGTCTCGCAAACATCAAAGAAAGAGCCCTATTTCACGGGACAGAAGAAAAGAACATTTCTCTGATTTGTCAAGAAGGTTTCGACATGAGAGTTAAAACAGCCAATGGTGCTGTTTATGGCAAAGGTCAGTGAATATCTGGACACCTACTATTTAGATGCATGACACACACTTTGCCCTCTCCCCTTATCAACTTCCTTCCATAATTGTACTTGCTCTACTTGGTGATGACTAGTGATGGGCAAAAGTTAACTAAAAAGTTGCTAACTTTTAGTTTAACTAAAAAAAATTAGTTAAGGCCAAAGTTTAATTTTATAAAAAAAGTTTAGTTAAAATCTTAGTTTAATTAATTTTTTTTAGTTACAAACTAAAAAGTTTAATTACAAATTTTACAAACTTTTTTCACATACCAATAAATATTTAGATCTATGTAATTTGGAGAATATATATAATGAATAATCTAGAAAGCCTTTTGACCTTTACCCTATAATGGCCGCTATTCCCGCTAATTCAAGGTATTTGAAAGGCGAGAAAAATAAACGTGTTCATTATATTTCTAGCAAGTTTCGCTGCTTGATAAATCCTGATAATTCCTTGCTTCTATAGATCTACATTTTGCTGCTTTTTATTAAACACCAGTGTGTTCCTGTATAGCTGCAAAGAATTTTGCTTTACTATAGATCTAAAAGAAATGTCGACTCTTTTTATTTAAAAACTTTTTACTAGATAGATCTAAAGTTAGTCTAGTGACGTCTAGTCTATTAGTATTAGTCTATTACTACTATTAGATCTATTGACATAATAGTCTATATTTAATTATTTTAGTCTCTTAGTCTTAAGTAGAGTCTAACTCTTAGTAGTCTTAGTCTTAGATCAAACTTGGGACCTTTGTTTAGACAATTAGAAGTTGATCTCACAAACAAGACCAAGCTATATACCTATATGAATCCTTTGGACTTAAAAATTAAAAAGCTTGGACAGATAATGCTAAAAAATGTCTGCTTTACTTCGGGTGGTTTATTATTTATATAACTTATTTATATAACTTATAGATACGAGGGTCATTATCATAACTCATCTGGACATTCAACTCAATCTTTAGTAGTATCAGGGTCATGGGTTCGTATGCTGTAAACTCTGGATCTTTGGATGTCTATGAGTCCACCCAGCTCTAATAATGGGTACCTGACATTAGTTTGGGAAAGTATAGTTGGTTGGTCATTGTTCTGACGACATGACACTCTCATTAACCATGGGCCACAGAAGCAGATGATCTTTACATCCATGACCTACAGGCCCATGCCTGCTAACATTTAATTTTAAAATGTTTCTTAAAAGTAAACATATTTTAATTTCATGTTTTCAGGAATCTATTTCAGCACTACCTCCAAATACTCCTTGACATATGCTCACAACTCTAACAAAATGTTTATTGCTAGAGTGCTGTGCGGCTTATCTACAAAAGGCTCATCAGACATTTTCCGGCCTCCAAAAGACCCACGAACAGGCCGTATGTATGACTCGTGTGTAAATAACCTAGATAAACCAACCATCTACAGCCTGTTTGATAATGGACAGTGTTATCCTGCCTATGTGGTATCATTTAAGAATTAAGTGCTATAAAACTGAAATGGTTCTTCAGCAAGAGATTTTTGTTTTCCAGAATTAAATGTTGAGATTTTTTTTACTGTTTGGTCTAGCTCAGTGGTTTGTTTCACTAGCATTCCTTCCAGGTGGCTCATTGTAGCAATAGCATATTAAGTTTCAAAGTAATGTTTATCTTATCTTCAACTGTTATTGATTGTTATTATTATTACTATTGCTTTTGTAAAGTGTTACTTTTATGCTCTTATAGCATGGGCTTTTGCCTAAATTCTTTTGGGGAGGTATCTGCTGTTTATATATCACTTAGTCATACATGCTATTCTATTTTAATGTCTTTAATAAAAATAGCTACAAAAATATTGCTTGAAAAATTGAAGGAAAAAAAATAAATTCAAATATTGTCTCTCTGTGATTTTAATTTTTCCATTTCTCTGATTAAAGTTGTATCAATAAAACAAAAAGAATGTTGTCTAAACATAAAATGTCCATGGTCTTTAGTTTGTACCTATTTATTATTAAGTGCTGGATAAAATTTAGTTTTAAATGATGCATCCTGGATGGCAACACACTCCTGGTAGTGATAGATGCACCTTAGTTTCAATTTTTTCTTTTAAATTTTCATGTACATTGGCAGCAATGTACATAGATGAGGCGAATTCTCTTTTCATTATAGTTTTATAATCATCCTATTTTTTTTCCATAATTTTTACAAGAACTGTTTGTTTTATCCAGTCCAATTGTCACACAATTTAATCCAATTTTGTGTTTTGTTTTGTCTGGTGTTATATTTGTGTGTGTGTGTTTCTAAAATGAATACAACTGGTAAATGCTAATAATAGCTGGTGATATCTTAAGGTGAGAATGAAATCACATTTTTTGAAATGATAGTTTTTGACAATTTGAATTTAAAAGTAGTTGATTGATTGTAACATTGACTTGCCTATTACTAATAGGAAATATTAGTCCTCTAAATGGATCATTGTCTTATATTTATTAAATAAATATACTAACAATTGAATTTGGAAATTCCTAAGCGCTCAAGAGAGGACTGTATGAGATATCAGGCAATTCATTTATCAAGGATATTTAGTCATTCATCTTGTTGCATTTCTTTTTGTAACCTGGTTACAACTTCCTAAACATGACCTTTTTGTTGAATGTTTGAGATTATAACTTGTTACAGTACTCAATATTAATCATTAGTGTAAATAGTACTTTGAAATTTATGGATTGCTTCACATAAATTCTGTATCATGGTCTGTACTTATAATATAAAGTTCCTCTTTCATACCTTATGATCTATAGGGAAGAGGATGGTAAAGTTGATCTGTTCCTGTGGCCCACGATTAATGAGGGTATCATGTGGCCAGAACAATGACCAACAGCCTTTACTTTACCTAACTAAAGTCAGGTACCATTTCAGCTGGGTGGACTCAGATGTACCCTAATAGTCCCAAAATTAAAAATCTCAGTCTTCACCTATATTTAAACCCAGGACCTCCTCAGTTCGGAAGCGCTTTACCATTCAGCCACTGTACCTCCATAGTTGAGGAAAGAGAGTATATATATATATATATATCTTACTCCTTGAATTCTACTGGTTATTTTGGTACTAGAATGAGGGAAATTTTCTCAAATTGAATTTATATTTTCATTTACCACCTACCTAATCCCATAAAACAGTATCCTTTTTTTTTGCCCAATATAATTTGGTTGTTGAACTGCTGGGTTCACTAAGTGACAGGTTTAGTCAGCTTAATCTACTTGAAATCTTCACAAAACTCAGTTCAACTGTGATATGTATCTAAGCCAGACATGAGTGGTATTTTGTCTCACATGGAGCATAGAGCATAACGTTGAATGTCAGATTAAGGCTTATCGAAAATATCTCAAAAACTTTTGTTGGTGTGGGGCCTCTTATATCTTTTAATTTGTATACTTCAAGAAAGACAGGTCAGATTCTCTAATTAAATAAATTTGTATACTTCAAGAAAGACAAGTCAGATTCTCTAATTAAATAAATTTGTATACTTCAAGAAAGACAAGTCAGATTCTCTAATTAAATAAATTTGTATACTTCAAGAAAGACAAGTCAGATTCTCTAATGAACTAGTTGGCTTGAAACTTTTTTTTTCTTTGCTTATAAAATTAACATTTTAAACTTTTTTGACTAGCTCTACTTTAGTAGTTATTTTTACACTCACAGGGGGTTATTGTTTAAAAAGAAAACTGCAAAGTTTATTCTTTGTTTTTATATTTTATTTAAAACCAAAAAAAATAAAAAAATAGATAATTAAAAAAATGCTGCTTATGTTGAATGTTTTAAACTTTTATTGTATACATTAATAAAATCTCATCAAAATGTGTACATTCTTTTTCCTTATGTCATCCAGATCTCAGATATCTTAGAAGCTTGATGCAATACATTTAAAGAAACACTATGTACTGTTTTCATATTCATTACAGACGGTCACTCAAAAGAGAGATAATTACTTCCTACGCACATCCATGTTTTTAATATTCATAGCTTGTGCATTAAGATTTTTTAAAAAATAACGTAACAATAATGATAAATTCCTTAAAATTTATCTTTTATATCCACCAGGGCTTATTCTTTTCCAATCTTAATCTGTATAAACTAGAGCAGGGGGTGGGCAAATTATTTCCCGGGGGCCACATGCGGCCAGCAGATACCCACAGAAATAAGGTGTGCCACATATTATACATATACATTGCAAATATATTTAAAATAAATAACTTTGAATATCTATATAAAGTATTGAAACCTCTGATTCTTATGATGAAGAGGTTACATGTCATGTCATTCTAAAAAGTTTAAAGTAAACAAAGATAATTCTTATTGGCAATATTTAAAAAAACATTTCAGTCAAAGACACACAAATCAGGCCAGTATTTATTCTAAGCTTTGAAGAACTGTGTTGAAAGTGTTGGCTTGGAAAAAGATGGCAAGTGTAACAACCGATGGAGCACGAGCTTTGACATAGTTTTTGTAATAAGTAAGATAGTACCATTATAGTTTTTGTAATAAGTAAGACAGTACTATTATAGTTTTTGTAATAAGTAAGACAGTACTATTATAGTTTTTGTAATAAGTAAGTACTATTCCAACCATAAACTCTAAACGGAGTAAACGGGAAACTTTGCACCAAGCTGCATTGAAAATCAAACATATTGTTGATCCAAGTATCTCAGTGATCAAACGTATCATAGCTAGGGGTCTTAAGTACAGGCAGTTCTGAAAAGTACTTGAAAATTTGGAAACAAAACGTTCCGATGTTCGTTACCATACAATAGTATCCGCTGGCTTAGCATGGGAAGAAAAAGAGAAGAATATGGGATATCAAGGAATAAATTGTTATGTTCCTTGAAGGACAAACTTTGTTACAAATATTTCTAATGAAGAGTGGAAGACAGATTTCATATTTTTCATCGGAAGTAAGGTAATGGATTGCTTGCTCATGAAATGTACCTGCATGTGAAAACTTTTCAACAAAGGCAAGCAAGTGAAAACAGGTTGTCATTTTCCTTAGCTGAAAGGTAAAACTATCTCTAGTCAAATGATTGGAAAGTACACAATTAAATTAGATTCCTTGATTGTGGAATTCGATAGCAAATTTTAAGAACTTGGACCAGTTTTCAACACCCTCAGTTCACCATTTAGTGCAGAAGCGGATTCAGCTTCAGAGGACGAACTTCCAAACAAATTATGACCTGAGAAGTTCCAGTGTTTCCACTGGAATTTTATGGGTACCAGAAGCTGTGTTTCCACACTTCGAAACTGTGAGGCTAAACTTTCACATGACTAATTGTTTTGCTTATTAAAAATCATCATATATATACTTCACACCTTAAAACTGGTAATGTCAGTTCTGAAAATAGTCAATTTTCTCAAAGAGCTTCTTTTAAATTATGACGTAACATAATCTATAAAGCAGTCTTTTAGTTGATCAATATTAATTGAGACAGTACTATTATAGTTTTTGTAATAAGTAAGTACTATTCCAACCATAAACTCTAAACGGAGTAAACGGGAAACTTTGCGCCAAGCTGCATTGAAAAAGACAGATTTAGTCAGGTCAATCTTATTTTTGCTTGAAATCCTCTCAGAACTCAGTTTATACAGTGATGTGTATCTAAGCTAGAAATGAGCATATTGAATAATTTTACATTTGTTTTAGGCTTATTGAAAATGTTGTCACTAATTTTAGCAAGTGCCAGCAGCCCATGTAAATGATATCAAAGTGCCTCTTAAATCATATAATGTGAATATTCTGAGAAAGTCATAATTAAAATTTAACTCGGACTCCATAATAATTTAATGTTTTGCTCTGAATGTTTATAACGGATATTATGTTCATTCTGCTGTTCATGCTCGTTCAAGCAATTCTTCGCTTAAACTTGGAAGACAACTGAATAAGCCAGGGTTTTATTTTTCTCTATTGACATATACTTTTAACATTTTATTTAATTACGTGAAGCAACACCACTTTACTTACCGGTATATTTTAAATAGAAAACTGCAAATATTGAATTTTGTTTACATCATATTTTTAAAAAAATATATTTTTCAAAAGGAAAATACAATTTTAAAAAAAAAGTCATATTTAATGTTTTAAACTTTTTTTTTTTTCATTCATAAAACATTACAAAAATACACAAATGTACATTCTTTTTCATTACATAATAAGTCTGTTGCAATACATTAATAGAAACATTAGGAATAGGACAATATTTTTATCAAACACAACTAGTGCAGTGTAATTTAATATTTATTTCAAATACAGTGGAATCTAGATAATTCAAATTAGCAGAAACCAAAATTTTGGCTTCATTTTAATTTACTTTGTAGTTGTTCTTTTTTTTTTTTTGGACTCCAATATACCTGTCCTTACCTATCTACTTCTAGCATCACATCACATTATATGTGTGTGTGCATGATGGTACACAGAATGTTTCTTCATGTATAGACGCTAATGACCCATTATGTGTACGAGTGCCCAGCGAAGGACAAAGGCTTACTGAGATGTCTCCAATCCCAGCACTCTCAAAGTCACACACACACACACCAGACAATATGTGCTGATTTGTAATTATTACTTGCTATATCAATGTCATCCAAGTTCAAAACAGAATGCATTATCAATTTTTTAAATTTCATATTATTGGAATAAAAAATACAAATGAAATGCAAATGATGTTTGGAAAAAAAACCACATCCCCTAGAAAGCTATTTCAGAACATTTTGTCAAAGTCAATCACAAAATATGAAATACGGTACCTTAACATTTAACGACTTTATTAACATGGAAGTATTTTGTAGAATATTAATATTATTCAGTTGTTTTCCTTGTTGAAGTGTAAATAAAACCCAGATTACTTAGAGGACCCAATGTTGCCTACTTCTTAAGAGGATTGTGCAGTAGTTATAAAATCACATTATCAAATAACTTATTTTTACATTTGCAACAAACATTACAAAACAATAGATCTGTGTGTTTAAGATTTTGAATGCGATAAACAGTCAAGATGAAGGGAAGAGAATGGTAAGTATATTGTTCAAAGTTGACTTCTCTCTGGAAGCTGCACAACTACTTTACCAATATTCCGTCTTGAATACATGTACTGCAGAAAACAGAAGAGTGATATAAAATTATTTAAAATACTGCCTGGATAGAATACTAAAAATTAATGTTTTTTTTTAAAAGGTTTTAAAACAAATTTAGTTTACAGAGCATATCAAATATAGGCCTTTTCCCTTTATATTAACAATACAGATACAGGGCTCTTCATTGAAATTGAAAATTCTCTTTGAGATGAGAGATGAATCATAATTATTATGAACTATAATTGCTCTACCACTGAAGGAAGCCAGCTACAACAGATGCTCTATTGGTGAAAGACTATTTCTGTATAAATGCAGAAAAAAAACAACAAATTACATCATTAAATGAGCATTAAGACCTAGCCTTTCATTGGAGAGACAGACTTATGTGACCTGTTTATGGCCAGCACAACAACACAGTACTTTTAGTTTCCTGAAACCCAATGAATATGTGAAGCTGGATTTAAAGGCTCTAGCAAACATATTCCTGAACAAAAATCCAAGTGATAAACCAGCACTCAAAGCCTGATGCGGAGGTGTGTTTCTGAACCCGGGTCCCAGGTTTAAATCCTGGTGAAGACTGGGATTTTTAATTTCGGGGTCTTTGGGCGCTTCTGAGTCCACCCAGCTCTAATGGGTACCTGACATTAGTTGGGGAAAAAGTAAAGGCGGTTAGTCATTGTGCTGGCCACATGACACCCTTGTTAACCATAGGCCACAGAAACAGATAACCTTTACATCATCTGCCCTATAGACCACAATGTCTGAACTTTGACAAAGCCTGATGCTATTGAATTGAGTTCTTACAACCACTCCACCTTGTGAACATCCAAACAACCACCTTACTATTGTGCTCAGTCATACAAGCAACCCATCTTGTCCTCAGACAGACAACCAGCCTGCTTTGCGCTGAGGTGTACAACAATGCCATCTAATGCTTAGCCATACAAACCCACCATTTTTCTGTTGATGCTATTCTTACAACAAGCAAAAAAAATTTATTTTTTTTAAATTAAAAAAAACAAACAAAGCTTATGTTAAATGTAGTTGTATCAATTAGTTTGAATTAGTCAAGTAATTAAATTTGTAATAGATCTAGACTAACCATAATAAATCTGTGTCATAAGAAATATTTTTACCAATATTGTTTAGCTCAATTTCATACTTTTAGCTTTCTCAATACCCTGTAATCCTATCTGGACCATTCTGGAAAGGAAGGGGGGAGAAATAAATGGGGTATTTGGGTGATTGCTTTTAAATTTAATTATATAAGAAAGCATGATCAAACTGAATTCAAACTAGTGGGCTAAAGCCTTCTCAAGCCAACACAGTAACCCCTCTGCTAGTTAAGAGGTTATAAAAATGGAAGGTTTATACTTATCTATTATTACTATTTCATGTGTGTGTGTTCACTAAGACTTAGATGACAACCTATAAAGGGGAATAATTCAAGTACAATTTCTTTCCCTTGTTCAAGATACCAAACAAATAATCAATTACCAATAGTTAATCAAATTTTTCTTATGTTGTCAGGTAAATACAAATTTAGGCTTGATCCAAGGTTGGGTGTGGGAGAAATAAAGTGTACAAATGTATTACCAGACAGAGCTGTTATAAGCTTTGTAAAAATATGCAGGCTCCTCTTGCACTTAATTTATAAACCAACCTCAACTGCATCCACAACTTTCTCAAGACCCACAAAATGTCCAGTAGGGACCCCATTTCCCAAATCAGTGAATACTTTCAGGTTCCCTTCAAGGTAAAGTTTGGTCAACTGTTGAAGATGAAGGGGAGACTCCTTATGGTAATGATTTAAAAAGAATCCTTGAAGACTTGCAGATTTTGTAAGCAGCTGAAAAATAAAACATTGATTTTATTCTTTCTAAGAAAAATTTGTTTTTAGCATTCAATACAATTCAATGATGCAATTTTGACTTTTATATATAAGGTTGCCCATCTACCAATGATATTTCTAAATCTTATATTATTTTTTAGGACTTAAAATTTGCGATACCGTAGTCAAAGAGATGAAGTAAACAAAAATACAAGTTAAAAATAATTTGATTAACATATAAATATCAAGTATTTTTTAAATATGTTTTCATGCTCAAAGTAGGCTTGGTCCAATCTCTATTTTGTAGGGGGGAAGGGGTATATAGGAGAGCTTGGGTTTTGAGGTTTAATCCCATGATAAGAAGCCAAGTGGTTTATGCTTCTCAACCACACATCCCACTTAGCTTGATTTTTAAGATATAGGAGGGTAAGAATAACTTTTTATCTAATGCTTATATATTTATATTTAATATACTTACAGCCATTGAGGCATCAACTTTACTGGAAGTCACAAATTGTTGAAATGTTTCACTTTTAGAAGCTTCATAATTGGATATTGATCCAATGACAATGATACGTCCAAAGACAGCCAAGCTAGAAAACAGAACAAGCACTTTTTTTTTTTTTTACTTATTAAGCCTTCTCATATGTATACATTTCAATCTCAATAGTTTTAGGTGTAAAAAGAAAATAGTTTAAGTGTAAAAACAATGGCAATATTAATAAAGCAATGTTAATCCAGTAGAACAAGTATGCTACCAATCCATTAATTTGCTTGAATCACAGCATTGAATTTTAAAGGGCTTGGAGATAGACAATCCTAGACAAAACCAGTCAATGTCCAAAAGTAAAGATTTACTATTAAGAAAAAAAAATCACATAACAATGATCATTCTGGGAAATAGGTCACACACAGTGCAATTTTCAAGATGGATATGGGGTTTGCAATGAAATGTAGATATAGAAATGAGATTTTAACATAAATTTTTAACATTTCATATAACATTAAACATGATAAGGATGTCTAAAGAGTCATTATTATAATTATATTATTGACCATTTAATATAATTGTACTCATTTTTTTATAGCCTAGGAGAAAAAAAGCTGATACATAAGTAGATAAAATGGCCATTCAAAAACAATGCTTACAAGATTAAATACCAGTAATAGTAACAAAATGAGAAACTTGATAAATGAAATAGAGGAAGGATTGCTTATGTATAAGTGAGCTCATAGAGAAATAAGGTGGAATCAAAGAGATTTTATGAAGATGTAAATAAGTAACAATGACATATTTCAATATAAGGTCAGAAAAAAAAATCACTTAATGGTCTTTGAATTCAAAAAACGAAATAAAAATATTTAATCACAATTCAGAGGCTTAAAGAATAATCTGATCTAAGCTAAATTTTTCTGAAGTCTCAAGCAACAGGTTCAGATTTATAGTTAGACATTTAACAGTTTTATCATCTTTTTGGAGACCAGTTGGCCTTTGGTTTAATACCTAATTATGAATGCATTTAGTAAATTATATTGAAATGTTTTTGTCATTACTTGAAAGCTTCAGCAAACCGTAATAAGTAGCTCACTCAGTTGAGAACCATGATTGCTATGTTAATGCTATGTTTGCATGCGGTTGCAGCTTTCATAAGGTCAAGCTATCATTTGTTTAAACCTTTTTTAAACGTTTCTGAACTTAGGCTTTTAATTAGCAACATCTGTTTAAGTAATGTCCATGTCATTGTTACCTTACTTTTTAAGTGCAGTGTCCATGTCATTGTTACCTTACTTTTTAAGTGCAGTGTCCATGTCATTGTTACCTTACTTTTTAAGTGCAGTGTCCATGTCATTGTTACCTTACTTTTTAAGTGCAGTGTCCATGTCATTGTTACCTTACTTTTTAAGTGCAGTGTCCATGTCATTGTTACCTTACTTTTTAAGTGCAGTGTCCATGTCATTGTTACCTTACTTTTTAAGTGCAGTGTCCATGTCATTGTTACCTTACTTTTTAAGTGCAGTGTCCATGTCATTGTTACCTTACTTTTTAAGTGCAGTGTCCATGTCATTGTTACCTTACTTTTTAAGTGCAGTGTCCATGTCATTGTTACCTTACTTTTTAAGTGCAGTGTCCATGTCATTGTTACCTTACTTTTTAAGTGCAGTGTCCAACATTTCATTGCCCACAGATTCATAAACTAAATCCACACCTTTCTGAAAGGGAGACAAATGACAAGAAACAAAATATTTATACAGGTTTTATTTTGCATACTTACTATTGTTTGTTTACATGCAGTTATAAAAATAATAATGCTATACAATATACCTGTTAGAACAAACCAAATAATTAAACAGAACTTACTGGATATTCTTGTGATAAAAGTTTGTCTAGATTTTCTTTTTTATAATTTACAGCCCGATCGCAGCCTAGAGTCTTAAAAACAAACAAACATCAAATGTTAATAATAATAATAGTTATAATCCTGAAGTAAATATAAAATTTTAATATGAAATTTTTTAATCAAAAATCTATAGGATGTGAGAAATGCAAAACATTTATTTAACATTATGTTACTACAGTCTTTCAGAATGCAAGAAACTACAATTATTTATTATTATGTTAGTATAGCCTATCACTAACAAGGTTTATTTACATTTAACTCTTTCTCTCCTAATTAACGATACCATCGTTCATTTTACACCATTAAATTAAATTAATTTTTGGCATTATAAACTTAAATTTGTGTTAAAAAAAAACAACATGCATTATCCCATAGTTCTATACCAAAAGTAACGTTTTCTGATTACCAACAAAAATATTATTGAAGTTTAATCATAAAAGGTTAGAATGTACAAATGTGAAAAAATAAGCCAGAACGTGGAAAATAATTATGGAGATAAAGAGTTAAGGAGATAAAGTTGAAATATCAAGACATAACCTATAAATAAAACAAATTAGTAATCACCTTAAGAACCAGTAAAAATTGACTAAGAACTAAGATCTTGGTCTCGAGATATAACTAAGCTTATTAAATAATTTACATTACACAAATGGAGAAGGTTAAAAATGTATGTGCTAAACAATATAAAGGAACATAACAATATTGACATGTAGAGTAGCCAAAATGTTTAATAGTATTGATAGTGGATGTAATATAATTCTGAAACATGATATAAGACAACATCAGTGTTTTGAAATTCTAATATATTTAAATACACTGTACAAAATTTCAGGAGCTTTTTGTAAATAAACTTAAAATTTCAAATAAATAATACACAATTCAAAATATTTCAACCCATTAAAAATTTAATTCAAGACTTACAAAACTTTTGATTTCGTTGCCTAAGCTCACTTGCTAATACATTTGATCGTTTCATGAACTGTATTTTTTAACTGTATTTATTAAACTTAAGGAATGCTGCAGTAAATATTAGACCTATTAAAGTCTTTACACTGGCCTTTAGTGACTAATTTTACCTTGAGAAATTCAGCTTTATCATCACTGGAACAAGTCCCTATCACATGACAACCAGCTCTCTTGGCTATCTGAACCTGTGAAGAGAAGGCAAGATGAGGCTGACATTCTAACTGGTAATGAATTCAGAATTCAAACATTGTGATGAAAAATGTTAACTTTGGAAAGAAAAAAAAACAAAAAAACATTCACAGCATACTCTATAGTTGTTTTGCAAATTATTTGACCTGAGAAATACATTTTATAGTTCTTTGTAAAAAGTCCAGAAATCGGGACAGAGTGAAAACATTTTGTTTAGTAGAGGAATGTTATCACACTGACTTTCATAACCTGTCAACACACACTCAATTTAATTTATTGCAATTCAGTCAAACTACTGAAGACTTGTTCTGATTTTGCTGTTAAGCTGTCTGACAAAACCAATCTGCTGCTTAGTGAAAACACTGGATAATATACATTCATAAGATGCCATAATATATAAAAAATAATATAATAATACTAAAATATTAACCAATATTTATTACCTAATTTTCATAGTCTTTCATAAAGTAACAGAAAAGCCCATAGAAAGTATTAACAAAATGATACATTTTATTTGATTGAATAATTATTTATTGCTTCTCTTCAAATGTAGAGGTTATGGAAGATGTCAGTATTTCTTGTGGCTATGCAGTCCTAGCATTATTGAACACAGCCAAAATTCAAGCTTTTCCTTTATAAACTTGGTTTAACTAACTTGCACATCAATAATAAACATGTTTTACTTACAGCAAACTGTCCTGTACCACCAGCTGCAGCTAGAGATGAAAAGGTTGAACAATTTATGTCACAACAAAAGCATAATAATATTAAAGAAATATTTACAAGATCAACATATAATTTAACGTATAGGACACCAAGCTACACATTAATAATAAACAATGTGATATTTATAAAACTAATTTACTAATTATAATATAACTATAATTAATAGATTCCAACATTCATCATTTTAGCTAAATTAGCTGCTTGAGGATAGTAAGCTTTTTAGTGTTGCTTGAGGATAGTAAGCTTTTTAGTGTTGCTTGAGGATAGTAAGCTTCAAAATATGGTGAAGTGGACGCTGGAGCACCTCAAACTTTTTACAGGGCAATAAAGAATCTCCAGAAGTATTTATGGAAACCATAGATTAGATTAGTGTTGGTGCGTAGGTTATAGCATTCTAGCACCAATGTGTATTAAGTGCACTATTTTTGAATGCACTTTCTTTTTGTTGCCTTGCTTGTAAGCTGATGGAGTGTTTTTGTTATGGTGGTGTAACGTTTGTTGAGATTCTTCTGTGTTCCCCTGTTTAGGGTGAGTATCTAAGGCATAACTGCGTTTCGCAGTTGTTTCGATGCCATAGTGATAGTCTACTAGACCTTTTTAGTTTGTCTTAACTTTGTCTTTACAGGGAGTTAGTATGGGATTAGAAGTCTATGCTGGTGACTAGAGACAGCAGTGTGTTGTGTTGTGGAACGTTAATGTGTGCGTTGTGGGACAGCAAGGTGTAGAATTATTGTTTAATTAATAGATTCACAATATTAGAATGTTCCAAATTCAATGTCATTACTCCATCAGTTTGTCATCATAACTTATATTCATATAATTAAACATTTACATTGTCAACAGTGAGTCACTTATTTATTGCAAGCACGAAGGTGTCTGGTTGAATGTCAGGGGCCCGGGCAAAAGAGCTAAGGCCTTAACACAACCCTGACAGGTTATTTTATGGGAAATCAGAGAAAACAGATGTTTGCTTTGGTGTACATACCAGTGACTAGAACTACTTGCCCTGGAGACAAATTACCAAGCTGTAAACAAAACAAAAAAAAAAGATTTATAAATTACATTCAGTTTAATTTTTCGCTTGAGGCAAAAAAAAAAGATTTATAAATTACATTCATTTTAATTTTTCGCTTGAGGCAAAAAAAAAAAAAAAGATACATTTTTTTTTATTACCAACCATTATATTCTTCCTAATCAACATTAAAAAAAAAACATTAAAAAATTACAAGTATTAAATTAAGTTAAAGTTACACTGACCTTTTCCAGTGATATAGCAGCTGTCAGGCCACTAACCATGAAAGTCAGATAAGATGGATCACAGGCTGGCACAGGCATAACTGCATTGCCATCAACAGCCTAGCATAGAAATTGAAATAAAACCAAACATAAAACAAATATAAGTAAAGGAAAACTTATGATCTATTTTCTGATATAAGAAAAAAAAAGAGACAATCTAGGAAAGAATTTCTAGTATGAACCATAAACATATATCCTAAATATTTCATTTACAAAAAAAAAGGTTTTAATATTACACAAAATACAGAATATCTTTATTATTAAATAATTATATTCATACTTAACAATTGTCAACTTGTTTGTTTGAAAATATATTGCTGTTATTTTTTTAAAGAATCTTCATCTCTAGTTGGGACGGAATAGTTGGTTAAGTTTTGTACATAAACTTGAATTAGTGATTAGGTCACAGAGTTCACTACATTCTAAATATAACTATTTATAGCTTCAGCTGGGTAAAGTAAGAATATCTTATTAATAGCTGGTCTAGAAAGTAATCGCGTCTCATAAGTAGAATCCTAGCAGTCTTTAAAAGAGCATAAGGAATTGATATGCATGGCTGAGTTGTGTTTTCTGAGAACCTAAATGTAATACAGAAATCTTTTCCCACATTTCCGACAACCACACACACATAAAGAGCATGAAAGATGTGCTGTACAAAAATTTAAAAAATAATAAATCGTTAAGCAGTTTGAGGCAATTTTTTATTGCAAAGGACTGTAATAATATAAACTTACCACATAATCTTTAAAGCAACCAAATTTTGAATACACAACTGTCTGCCCCACTTTATATTTTGCTTCAGAGCCTGCTTCGACCACCTCTCCAAGGCCCTTTAAATTCAATAGGAAAATAATTGGCATGCATTATAATACGTTTAGAAACAAAAATTTTTATATTTATGATTTTGACAGAAATAACAAAACAAATATAAAAATTTAGAATGTTAGTAATAATTGGAAATACTTTATTGTTTATTGATGTGTATTTCTGAATTTAAAATAAATTAGTTTAACTTTTTTAATAGTGTGACAATTAAGAAAAAATCTTTAAAAAAATAAAAAAATAATTACAAACAGTATCTCCTTTTACAATTGTCAGTTTCTCATAATTTATCAGTATTTTGTGTATAAATTCTATCCTTTACCTCAAACCCAACAGGAAAAGGAGGCTTGATTGAAGGGTCATATCTACCAGCTGTATAGTTGATATCTGATGCATTTATACCAAGAAACCTGTAATTAAAAAAAAAATAAGCAGTCAAATTCATTTAATCGTACCACATAGGGGCGCATTTGTTTTGGTCCAAATTACCAGATGGTTAGATTAACTGGATCTAACCATACAATAAGATATTTTGGCTTCAGTCCAAATAAGCGGCTCGTCTGATGAACAGGTGGATTCAACTGTAAAACTTTGAAACAAGACTAAATTACAAAAAAATGCTTAAAAAAAATTCAAGTCAATATTCAAATAAATTAATCTATAAGGATAAAGACTAAAATAAAACTATTTTTCTACAGCTTTAATTTGAAATTGATTAAACAAAAATTTTTATTTATTCATGTACATGTTTATTTTTTTATGGCTGCTAAGGGTTAATATATGGTTGAGTGCAAACATTGTAAAGCTAAGAGTACTTAATTTTTTTCAAGTCCTAGTGATAATACTATTTTTGAAATGGCTTTTGAGAACTCAAAGTATACCAAATGTGATGGAATATTGTAGAAAGTTCAACACTGTAATCCTTATAAGATATTGGATGCCATAATTGTTTGGGCTCTTGTTTTATTAGTTTTATGTTTCTTAAGGTCCTAACTCTATCAAAGCAGCATTACTCTCAAGGAGTAGCTTCACTAGCACTAGTGAGTATGGCATTACTCTCAGCATAGTTGATATACCATATTTGTTTTACTATCTTTTTTATGTTAAACTTTTTTATTTTTCTCTTTTTTTTCCCGAGATGGTTTGCAAATTGGATGCAGGAACAACACGATTTAAAAAAAAAAAAAGGAGAACAATGTGTTAGTTGTTCCTTTTTTTAGTTTATTTCAAGGGAACCAGTAAAAAAATGTGAATAGGCCTATAACAATTTGTTCATCTTTTATATAATCTGTATTGATAAAACATGTTAAGTTTTGTTATTTTTCAATATTTATAAATTAAATGTATAATTTAAAGGTTAAATTGTTCAGTATATCGATTTTTTACATGAATTATTTATATATTTCCTTTTTCTGTGCTTGTTTAAATCTAATTTTTTAAAATTGTTCTTGAATAATTTATTTTATCTATTACAGATTTCCAGCCAATTCATTTTCCTTTAAAATAAAATCAAATGTTAGGTTATATAATAAAATAAAACAGTTACATTACTTTTAGTAACTCTACCCCCCTGAGGATTTTTGTTCATCCCCCAAATATACTCAAATTTTTAATCAAAATAATTCACACTGAGAGAGTTAAGAGATTTTTCTTTTAGAAATATTAAATAAACGTCACGAAGACTATTTCAAACTGAAGCACTACTAGTAGGTATTATGAGACCTATTTTACCTGTTTCGTATTAGAACTTCTTTTGGACCAGGTGCTGGAACTGGAACATCTACTATTTCTGTCACTTCTCGAAAATTAGACCCTAATTTCTTAGCTATTAATTGCCTCATGCGGGATGGTACTTGTCGTACAGCCATTACTTTGCTATAAAGAAAAAAGGAGAAAAAAGCAAAAAACATCATGACAAAAGGATTTTTGTTATAATACAGTTATAGTTTTTTACATTTTAAGGTGATAAAAACATTACAATAATAGTATCTTTTAAAATATATTAAAGGCTGGGCATGTGATGCAGTTATCCAAAGACTGTTAATCAGATATTTTTCAAATAATAACAGTAATATAATAATAATCTATAGCAATCACAATTTAAATTTAATAAATAAGTAGATCTAGACCTACCCTAGATTTAATTAAAAATGTCATAATAATAGGTAATTTCATAATTATTTAGTTCTGTGAAATAGTGTTGAAATTTATACCAGTAGCTGATAGATCTAGATATAGATTTTGACTAATATTCAAGAGTTATTTTAACATGTAAAATATTATGAATTTTATAAGAAATTCCCTAAGAGTTGGGTGACTTTTTTTTGTCCCCTTAAATTGCCCTAAAATCTAATTTATTTAAAACTCTACATGAATAGATCTGTTATCCAATTAAGAGCTTTAGAGTCTATGTTTGTAAAATGTAAAATGTTTTATAAGTTTCAGATTACTACACTTAAAGAGACAAATAAAAATGCAGTTTTTTGGATTATGGGTGACTTCAACCTACCTGATATAAATTGGAAAACACTAACCATAGATAAACACCAAAACCTTAAGGACATAAATGAGCTTTTCATAGAAACTTTACACAACCTAAGTTTAGATCAAATCATTAAAAAGCCAACTAGATTAAACAACACATTAGATCTCTTCTTAACCAACAGACCTGGATTAGTAGTTGATTATGATATTATCCCTGGTCTATCAGACCATGAGATCATAAAAATACACAGTCAGATAAAAGCAGTAGCCAATACAAAAACCAAAAGAAAAATCTTACTCTGGAATAAATGTAACCTAACACAACTACACCAAGCTGCATTAAACTTTCAACAAACATTCTTATTAGAAAAAGACATTAACCAACCAGTCGATGACCTCTGGAATTTCATTAAAATCCATCTTAAAAGCATTATAGAAAATCATATACCAACTAAATACACATCAAACAAAATAAATAAATGCTGGTTTAATAATAGACTAAAGAAGCTTTGTAAACAGAAGGAAAACCTATATAGAAAATTTAAAGAAACCAAGGCAGAAAGAGTTTACAAAAAGTATATAAAAATTAAACACCTAACCCAAAAAGTAAGCAGACAGCTGCAGAGTGAATACATAAACAATGTAATATCTAAAGATAACAACAAAAACCTATGGTCATACATTAAGTCTAAGAAAATGGAAACAACAGGCATAGCGCCATTAAAAGATGAACATAACATAATACATAATGATAATGAAACTAAAGCAAACATCCTAAACAAATACTTTGCATCAGCATTTTCAGCCCCAGGAGACAAAGACATATTTCTTAATTTGAACCAAGTAGACAACATAGAAGATTTAGTAGTACAAGAAAATGGAATTAAAAAACTATTAGCCAACACCAAACCAAATAAAGCGTCTGGACCTGATGGTATTCCAGCTAGATTACTCAAAGAACTAAGCAATGAGCTAGCCCCAGTGTTCAAAATACTCTTTCAGGCATCGCTTAACCAGGGCAGAGTACCAAAGGACTGGAAAGAAGCTAATGTCACCCCCCTATTTAAAAAAGGAGAAAAATCTGATCCAGGAAACTACAGACCAGTATCACTTACCAGCATCACATGTAAAATACTAGAACACATAATATGTAGCAACATCATAAACCACTTAGACAAACATAATGTCCTCACCCCATACCAACATGGCTTTAGGAAATATAGATCATGTGAAACACAACTAATAGGACTAATTGATGATTTCTCAAAAGGTTTAGATAATAGTGAACAAATAGATGCTATCTTACTAGATTTTTCCAAGGCTTTTGACAAAGTTCACCACCATAGTTTGCTTAAAAAATTAAAATATTTCGGCATTAACGGTCCACTGCATCAGTGGATTAAAGATTTTCTGATAGGGAGAGAACAAACTGTAATAATAAATGGCTCTAAATCAACACCAATAATAGTAAACTCAGGTGTACCTCAAGGAACAGTCTTGGGTCCACTACTATTTTTAATTTACATAAATGATTTACCAAATTGCATTAGTTCAGGAACAAAAGTCAGATTATTTGCAGACGATTGCATAATTTATAGAACAATAAAAACAAAACAAGACACAGATATTTTACAAAGAGAATTAGATGAATTACAGAAATGGGAATCAAATTGGAGCATGTCTTTCCACCCAGAAAAATGTCAGTTGTTAAGAGTAACAAAAAAAATTAAACAAATTAATTCCACTTATCTTATTCATGGCAAACCAGTAACACAGACTAAAAACTCAAAATACCTAGGTGTTATAATAAATGAAAAACTGTCATGGAATCCACATATTGATGAAACTATAAAAAAATCCAACAAAGCATTAGGGTTTATTAAAAGAAATTTCTATAAATCAAATAAGAACATAAAACTAAAATGTTATTTAACCTTGGTTAGGCCAATAATAGAATATGCATCCACCGTGTGGGACCCCTCAACTCAAGAAAACATTAAGAAACTGGAACAAACACAAAATAGAGCAGTGAGATTCATAACAAACGAATATTCACATTTGACTAGGGTAACACCATTAGTAAAATCACTAAATTTAGAAAGCCTTCAGGACAGAAGACTCAAAAGTAAAGTAGCAATTATACATAAAACACTGAACCATAATCTTCAAATACAAAAACAAAATTTAATAAAATACTCTGAAAGACACAAAAATAAAGGCACATTCCTCGTCCCATATGCTAGGACAAATTTGTACAAATACTCCTTCTTCCCTAGTGCTATTAGAGCATGGAATGGGTTGCCTGAGCTAGCCAGAAAAACCAGTGACTTGGCAGAATTTAAGTCATTGGTTAATATGCATGACTAAATGCATGACGCGTAGGACGTAATCATCTTCTTTTTTGAAGTAACGTCTGTATTATATAAGAAGAAGAAGTTCCTTCAGAGTTGAAGATAATTACTTCCTAGTCCAAGCCTCCCGCAGGACGATGGGGGATGGGAGCAGGCAGGGTTTGAACCCAGGACCATCGATGAATCTGAACGACAGTCCAGCGTGTAAACGCACAACCAGGCAGCCATCTCTAATGTCTATATAGATCTAATTGATCTAGAATAGACTAGATCTATGAGTATTTATTAGAGTCTATACTATACTATCTACTTCTTATCAAATCTTATCTTATAAATTACAGATGTTACTTCAAAAGAGAATATAGAGCTCTGACTTAATTATAATATGAGTATGATACTTATAAAATTATAAAGTAATTAAAATATGCCTAATGTAATTATCTATTCTACTAAGATAAGTAGGGCCAGATTTAAGGGAGGGCATGTGGGGCTGCAGCACTGGGACCTCCACACCAAAGGGCATCCACAAAATAGATAAAAAATATATCAGAATTTTGACAGTTCATGCAGAAACTTTAAAGTTGTATTTTTTAAACTTTTTTTTTGTTGCATTTTTACATCTGGCAAAATGTTGCTCGGAATAAGTAATAACTAATACAGCTCCAGATTTACAACAGTGCTTCTACCAGTGGCAGTACCAAGCTTACTACTAGGGTCTTCTAACACTTTGCAAACTCAAAATATGTAATACACTTTTTAAACAAAATTGCATTTTAAATATTTTTTAAAAGGAGAGTGAGATTAAATTAGATTCTAGTAAGAACTATAATAGGCAAGTGGATTTTTATTAAAATTTAAAGATTTTGAAAAATTGTAGGGGCCTCCTATGCTCCACATAGTCACGTCACATACCACATAAATCGCCCTGAAGTCTGAAAGATAAGATCAATAAATATAATAATAAAATTATCTTATCTTATCTTATATAATACAGAAAAAAATTATAGATTGAAGACAACTATTCTAGATCTAGAACAGATCTAACCAATCTAAAATCTAACGGATTCTTAGCATTCTAACAAAGTCAAAGAACTTAAGACCTAAGAGTAAGATTGCAAAAACAAACTCACTTTTAGTTAGCAAACAATCCAACTAATTGTTACACTTTGTAAACTTTGATTACATTTGATCTTTCCTTCACAAGATTCAAATGAAACTGGGTTCCGTCAAGTGTTCTTGAAATCAATGCAGCAGGATGGATTTAATGACAACAAAATTGTTCTTGACGCTGGCAATAAGCGCTCGTACTTTGACCAGCTTAACCACGAACACAATGACACTACGACATTTATCACATGTCATTGCATACTTAGGCCTAAGCCTAAATGTATTTAATGTTTGAATGTGTCTCAAGTAAGCGATGAGAGGAGTTAAAAACGGATATTTCGAGCCCTGAATCTCACCGATGCGATGATAATGACATTGAATTTTAATGCTTTTAAAATTCACTCCGTTGTTTATTTCAAAAGCATTTATCAAGCAAATCTAATTCAATCTTTAAAGTTTCTGACTTAATCACAAATAAATAACTCACAAATAAATAATGGCATGCATACAGTTTACTTTACAATACCTCTCCACGAGCCCAATCAGCTGGAGTCAAGGGATACTCTGCATTCTGAACTGCAGAAATAATATTCGCCCGTCTAAAATTTTACATTTCATCATTGAAAAACAAACTTAATATGCAGGCTATGTGAAGTAAAATTAAGATCTGACGTGAAAATCATTCGAAGTACATGACGTAGTGCACATAGCCTGCATCCAGGCCCAGATTTATAGCTTACAGCCCCTTGTAATACACATAGGCCTAATATTTTTCTTATTATAACCATTTCTTCAAAATGATTTAAAATATCTCTGGAACCATATTTTGGAGGGGCCACTAAGCAAGTAAAAAATAAAAAGGGGGGGGGGGGGGCTATCCAGCACTGTCTGTATTTAAATAGGCTTCATCTTCGTAAAATCATCTTTGAGTTAAGCAACATAGTGTGCCCTTGTAGCGGATCCGTTCCTTTGACAAAGAAACGTCAGAAGAGGTTACAGAACGATGCCCCAACTCTTGGTAGAAATTTACTTCTGACCGTTCTGTTGAGATATAGCGAGCAGATTCGCGTTGGCGGAGACAACTTTTTGAAATTAAGCATTTTGAGTCGATATTTTTTTGCAGACGACTTCTTTAGTTTGAAAACGGAATAAAGAAACTTTTTTTAAAAAAAGAACATCTTTTTTGTTCAAAATGTCCTTTCTGCGCTTCTGTTTTATGTAGAGAATGGTGTGAATCAGGGTTGTGCGCTCGTTCCAATGCTCTTAGCTATATTCTATGCTCTATAATGGGCATTCGTTGGCAAGACTACATTACAATTAAGCATGATCTGTCGGAGGCCGGTGTGGACAGTATAGAAACACTTAATTACCATTCGACAGCTCCGTTGGGTTGGACACTTATCCCACATGGGGGACGACCACATGCCAAAGTAGATCTTATTTGACGAACTTCAGGGAGGACCACGTAACAGAGGTGCCCAGCTCCTGTAGAAGACAGGCACTTCTTCTTCTTCTTCTTCTAGCCACCTTTATTGCTGCTGAGCTGTGAGCTCTTTTGCAGACTGTGCCAAGGAAAAAAGGTGTGCTGTTTTCTTCAGTTGTTCAGCACTGCCGTACAGGGTGTTGGTTATGTTGGGCTGTAGTGGAAGTAGGGTCTGCCTAAGGTGGATTAGGGAGGGGCATTCAAAGAGGATATGGTTTACGGTTTCAAAGGGGTGGGCGCAGTGTCTGCAAAGGGGGAGTTGTGTGAAGCTTATTTTGTTCAGGTGGTAATTTAATAGTGGTGTGTGTCCTGTTCTTAGTTGGAAAATTGTAGATTGTTCTTTGCGGGGGAGGAAGTTAATACTGTCCAGTTTGTTAGGCGTAGTCATTTCTTTGTACATGGCTCTGCCTGTGTTTCCTGATGCCCATTGGTTGAGCCACTCCTCTTTGTGATTGTTGACTAACATTGACCTTAGGGTGAGGTAGTTAACAGGTCTGTCTGGTTGTTCCCTAGATGAACCTGCCTTTGAAAGCTTATCTGCCTTTTCATTTCCCATGATGCCAATGTGTCCAGGGAACCTTGTGGCACAGAAGACGTGAAGAAAATGTAAACATACTCTCGGATGACAAAGGCTTAAAGTCTGCACTAGATATGGAAAATTGTGCAGGCCACAACTGGGTTTTGCGTGGTCATGTTAAACACTTCATTAACTCTTTCTCTCCGTAATTATTTACCACATTCTGGTGGAATCAACGTTGGTATCGTCATTTAGGAAAGAAAGAGCTAATCCTTAACCCTCAGAATGGAAGACATTGCCTTTTGTTAATTTTCAAATGTGAGTCTAAGACTAAGACTAAGACTGCTTTATTGATCCTTACGGAAATTTGTTGTGATTACAAGGACTCGTTTCTCATATAAAGACAACACAACAGAAAAATACACAACAGACAACATAAAGAGTTCATTCAGCGACTACACACAGGTATCTTGGTGCATTTTATGTTCCCTGATCAATGAGTGGCGGTGATAGAGTCTGACCGAGTGAGGTACGAACGAGTTTTTGTACCGCTCCGTTCTTGTTTTGATTGACAGCAGTCGCACACTTCGCGACGACCTGGCGTAGTTCTGATGGAGCGGGTGGCCGTTGTCTTCCAAGATTTTTTCGATTTTTCTTAGGCACGTTTGTTCAAAAAGTTCATTTAAATGTTGTAAGTGTAATTTTTGATGCTTTTTTAATGATGTTTTCTAGACGTCGCAACAGTTTAGATGAGGCGTTGCCTTGCCAACAGCTTATTCCGTATGTTAGCAGATTTTGTATAGTCGCGCCGTAAAATGTCTCAAGGATCTTCTTGTTTAGTTTAAAGCTATTGAGTTTGTATAGAAAAAAGAGTCGCTGGGCTGTTTTCTTTGTCAGAGTTCCAAGGTGGTCTTCCCATGAAAGCTTGTTGTTGATGATAACGCCTAGATATTTATATACCTTTACTTGTTCTACATATGTAGTGTTTATTTGCAGTTCACGTATAGTTTGTTTTTTCTTTCTAAAATCTATTATAAGTTCTTTAGTTTTTGTTACATTCAGTTCTAGAAAATTGTCGGTGCACCAGTTTGTAAACTCTTCTATCGAGCTTCGATACTGAGTTTCGTCTCCTGAAATAAGACTGACTATGGCAGTATCATCAGCGAATTTAATGAGTTTAACTGAGTCATAGATGCTTCTTTTAAGGAAAATAAAATATATATATATATATAACTAACAACAGATTGTATTGTAGTTTAAACTATGACCTATATCTAATTTATATAATCTAGCCTACTATAAATGTTTTTGGCCTGCCCTGAGACCTAGGCCTTCAGTTCTAAAGTACACTGACTCCTCGTATAGTGGCATTCACGTACAAAGGTTAGTTTCAGCCTAGCTGTAATATTGGGACCAGGAGCTTCCAAAAAGTTTGTGACAATGAGATCTTTAGTTATGATCCAGATGAATGTTGGGAAACTGTAATTTTTGGATCCGTAGAAGTCAGTGTTCCTAATTACAGATATATATTGCATAAATATAAATTATAAACAATGACTTTGGGGTGTCACACTCTTTGAATAAATTTAATATGTAGGGCTCAGTGCAATGTTTTGTAAAAAAACTGTTTCTTTACTAGACATTGTAACACATAGAAGCTATATATAGTTCAAAAATAGAAGACATTAGGAGTTGATATGGGTCAAACAGATATAGTCCAAAGTTCAGGTTAAGTTATAGATATATTATATATGATTCATTTTATAACATCATGTTGATTTACTTTTTCTGTTCTGAACTTTGCTTTCAATATTTGTCGTCTTATCAGGCGAGGATTGGGAAAAAAATAAAGGCTCTTGACAGAACTGCTAAAACACAATAGCCGCACCGAGCAGATTAAAAAGCATTTAAAAAGAAATCATTTGTTTCTAAATTAGAAATCACTTATTTTTTTACAAAGCTTATACCAATTCACACTGTTTCTGTCTGTCTGGCAGAAAGTTTTAACACGTTATTTCTCTCAACCCATTTTCGGATCAAATAGCGACATATTATAAAAATAATATTGTAATTCAACCAATTTTGTTCACAAACTATGATTTCTTATTATAAGTAGGATCGCCCCCCCCCCACTCAGGGTTTAGGTTGGAAGGGCAGTAAATGTATTCCCTCCCCCCAACCCTATTGGCTAACAGGGGAACGACATAATATAAAGATCGGTTAAAATATCAATAACAAGTTTTAATTTTATAAGTATTTATTGATTCTATTAACAAGCTGCGATTTCTACAAATAAATTGGACCGCCCCCCCCCACTCAAAAGTTTATGGTGGACGGGGGGCGGGATTGATGCCATCGCCACCTCCCTATCCCACCAAATCGGCCAACATACTAGAAAGGGGGGAGGGGAAATAATCTAAAAATAGGTTGAAATATAAATAATTAACATAACTAATAAATTTGTATACAAATTGTGTGATTTCTTTACTAAAATTAGTCATCCAGAAGGGGGGGGGGGTTGGCCGAGTGGGGGGGGGGGCGATATCCCCTATCACCTCCCCCCCTGAACCCGCCAGTGCCGAGAACAGTGCTAACTATGGGGAGATTATCTCAAATTCCTATACTGTTACCGCCACTGTTCCGTGCAGGGACCGCCACGGATCCTGATGACGGCCCCCTTTGTGGAATGGCGTGGCGGACTTTTTGGACTGGGTCCCGGGCGTTTTTTCCATCACAACCCCGAGTGTGAGAAAAAAAAAAAAACCTTACCCAGGGAAGCTCGGCCGGGCCTGGTTCGCTACTCGGATTTAGCCTATCTAGTTCTACTACTAGACGTTTCCATGGAGGCGCCACTCTGAGGCGACGGGTAGCTGGAATACTCCGTGTATACGCACCGGTACGGCGTACCGGCACCTTTGACCTTTATCAATGTGGGGAAAAAATTGTACTTTTTTTTTTGTATTTTAACGTTTGTTATTAATTTATTAAACGTTAAAAATTAGGCAATCCATTACTGAGCAACGGCAGCTATTTTTTTTTACAAAAACAACAACAAAAAACTACATATTATACAATATAAAACATGTAGATCTAATATTGTAAAATATAATATTTTTCTTATTTATCTATCGTATCTATATATTTGTCTGTCTGTCTGTCTATCTGTCATAATATTATTCGCCTGTTTTGCGAGTCGCTGGTTAACGAATGGGCACATTAAACTTATCACGTTGCTGCTATTTTTAAAACAAAGTCACATGACATAACATCGAAAATGGCGAACTTTGATCGGCTTGGTGAAAGCATTCGCAACAATGTTTCACAATATGCCCTTGCAGTTGGAGTTACTGCAGCATCAGTGGGATTAATATTTTTCTTGAAGAAATTTGGGATAGTTTACAATTTTTTGCATAAGGTAAGGTAAAACAAATACGCTTGAATTGATCATAACTGATGTAGACTAAACTTAGAGTCAGAGACAGAGTTAGAGTAGATTATTATAATAATAATGATTATTTATTATCATTATACTATTAGTAGTAGATAGTAGATCTAGACTGTACTCTCTAGTAGATCTAATAAGACTATAAGTAATATCTATCTATCTAGATTTTAGATCTAGTTATTATTATTAGACTTTAGTTAGTTACCAGTTAGTACTAGAGTAGAGTATTTAGTATTATTATAGACTAGAGACGTAGTAGAGTGAGTATAGACATATTATAGATGATAGAGATAATACTAATAGTAGTAATAGAGACTTCACTTTTCACTGAGTCCAGTGAGTCGTCTGAGTAGAAGAACAAGAAGTGCTACTAGAAGGGTCTAGAAGTAACTTAGATTTAGAATAATTTAGACCTCCTTGACAGTGACATATCAACAAAAGATCTATTTGTCATAGGCGATGTGAACTTGTATTTTGACAGTGAAAATGAGACATACGCAATGTCGCTGAAAAATGCGCTAAAGGATCGCAACTTAGACCAACTGATAAATGTTCCGACACACGTCAAAGGTCATACTCTTGACTGGATTGTTACAAATGCAAGTGAGCTTATAGCCAAACTCAATGTCTCAGACCGCGGCTTGTCAGATCATTTTCTTATACACTTTGAAATGCGCCTATCAAAAGCAAAAAAGCCAAAGAAAAACGTGACTTCCCGTAAACTTAAAGCCATAGATATTGCCTCCTTCAAAATGGACATGACCTCTTTGCTGTTGCAACAGAGCAACACAATTCTTGCTTGAAAAAGTTGCTGGACAGCCATGCACCTCTTGTCACTCGTACAGTCTCAGTTAGGCCATCTGCACCCTGGTTGACGGAAGACATAAAGACTGCCAAACTTATTCGCCGACGTGCCGAACGTACATTTCAAAAGACAGGTCTGACGATACATCGACAAATATACATACTAGAAAAAAACAAGGTTAACCGTATGATTAGAGAAAAATCGAAACTTCTGATTCTTCAAAGGAGCTATTTAGGATCACCGCTGAAATGTTAGGGGGAGCAAATAACGAAAGTTTGCCGTCATCTATCCCAGTATCTGAACTTCCTGATTCCTTCAATAGATTCTTCATTGGGAAGATTGAGCAGATTAGAAATGACATGCCATCCCGCTCATCACAGCTTGACCACTCTCCAATTTTTCAAAATACTCCTTTTTTGCGAATTTCAGCGTGTATCTGAAGATTATGTCAAAAGTACTATTCTAAAGATGCCAAATAAGTCATGTGACCTTGATCCCATTCCAACTTCCTTGCTCCTTGAATGTTTAGATGAGCTTGTACATACAATTACTAACATTGTGATCTCTTCACTGACTTCAGGCATTGTACCAAAGCAATTTAAGCATGCACTTGTCAGGCCCTTATTAAAGAAATCCAGTCTTGACCCAGAATGTCAAAAAAACTATCGCCCGGTATGAAATCTTCCCTTCCTGTCAAAGCTTCTGGAGCGCATTGTGTTAGCGCAAATTCTTTCTCATCTTGAACAGTACTGTCTCTTGGAAGAATTTCAATCTGCATATAGGAAGTGCCGTAGCACAGAGACAGCAGTGGTCAGGGTGCTAAACGACTTACTTCACAATTCCGACAAAGGCCACATATCAATTCTTTCCATGCTGGACTTGTTCGCAGCCTTTGATACGCTAGACCATGAAATTATGATGGCCAGATTCTCTGCAACGTTTGGTTTAGCAGGAGTCGTCCTAAAGTGGCTTGGATCCTACCTGATGGAACGCACCCAAAGTGTCGTTAGCGGGATGGAATCAACAAGCTTACTTTTGAAGTAAGGAGTACCCCAAGGATCAGTTCTAGGCCCAGTACTGTTCACTTATGTACACATATCCACTCAGCGGTGTCATACGGCCAACCGGTATCTTATACCATTTCTTTGACGATGACTCACAGTTATACGATTCATCAGTACCCTCAGAGGTGTCACATCTGGCAGAGAAAATCAGTAGTACCGTTGCAAGGGTGAGCGATTGGAAGGTTGAAATAAACTCAAGATGAACGAAGACAAGACAGAAATGATTAAGATTGGCACTATGAACAATGTCTCAAAAGTTGAAAGCACAGATTCTCTCTTTATCACGAACTGCCATGTTCCTTTTGTCCATGTAGTGCGGAATCTTGGAGTTTTCTCAAGACTATCTTTCGATCCCACACATAAGTCAGCTCTGCAAAGGTCTTTATCTGCGGCTGCGCAGATTAGGCCAGATCCGACCATATTTAACAAACGGAGTCAACAAAAACGCTAGCTGTGGCATTCATACTCTCCCGCCTTGACTACTGCAACGCCGTGCTAGCAGGTATACCTGATGACAAAATAGCCAAGCTGCAACGTATACAGAACAACGCCGCTTGAATAGTCCTTAAAAAAAATATACAAGATTCTGCTACTACGCTCTTGCGCACGCTCCATTGGCTTCCCGTGAAAGCGAGAATCGATTACAAGGTCGCCACGAGATGCCCTTGTACCTTAAAGAAATGATTACTCCATATGTCCCACAGAGAGCCCTGCGCTCAATGGACTCAACGCTTTTAGTAGTGCCACGTTTCTCCCTCAAAAGCTACGGTCTGCGGGCTTTTTCAGTTCACGGACCAAAGGTTTGGAACTCACTCCCCATTGATCTCAGGCAGACAACATGCTACACCACTTTTAAGAAGAACATTAAGACCTATCTGTTTTAAACTTTTTTAGATTAGTTTGTCATGTTAGCTCTTGTATTTGTGTTTGTAATTTTGTTACAGCGCCTTGAGCCTACATTTTGTTTGTTAACAGCGCTTTAAAAATAAAATTATTATTATTATTACTACTTTCTAGATTAATCTAGATCTAGTATTAACTATTATTAAGTAAGAAGACAACATCAAAAAGTAGATCTAGATCTGTCTAGTGTCTATTATATAATATATAATATAAATATAAAGTCTATATAGGTGTTTATTATTCTATATTTAAAATTATTGTATTATATTTAATTTATATAGAAGATAGTGTATATACCAAATTACTAAATCTAGATCAAAATTATGCATGATGATAATAATAATTGCATGAGGCGCTCCCTGGTCATATACACATTTTTATATGCTTGTGAGTCTTGGAAGCTGACTGCAGCGCTAGAGAGGAGGATCCATGGAATAGAATCCAGATGCTACAGAAGGAGCCTAGGTATCACATTCAAAGACCGCATCACAAACCAAGAGATTAGAGATTGGGTTACTGCAGCGATTGGACTCCATGATGACCTGCTAACTGTCGTTAAAAAAACGCAAGATAAAAATCTATGGCCATATTACAAGATCTTTGGGGCTCGCTAAGACCTTCCTTCAGGGAACAGTAGGCCTACCAGGAAAAAGAAGAAGAGGCAGACATAGGAAGCGATGGGAGGACAACATAAAAGAATGGACGGGCATGCCATTGAATGAGGTTCTAACTAAGGCAAAGGGTAGAGAGGAATGGTGAATGACGGTCGACTAATCTTGTGTGGTGCCCCAACGGTCTAGCAGACTAAGGGATAGGTAAAGGTATAAAAAGATAAGTTAATTATATTGTCATTTATCTCATTTAGTACTACTAGATCTAGTAATTTAGTTTCATTTACTTTGAAAGACAAGAGTTATACTTGGGGTCAAAGTACACTGGGATGGTGAGGCTATTTTTTTCATCCAGAACAGAAGGGGGGTAGAGTTAAGGTGATTCCATTAAACTTATGAATAGGGTGAGGCATCAGCTAACATAAAATGCTGCTTATCAGGTATGGAAACAAATGCATGTCAAAAACCTAAGCCATTTGTTGCTATCTGAGACTGTAAACAAGGAGCATTCCCCAGTATTCCTTTATCATTATGACATCAGGGAATGCTATTTCAATGTTCAAGAGGCATATGAAAGGTATATAACTCTAGGAGATACACATTTCTTTGATTTCTTTTGTCAACCAGGTAACAGTAAAGCTATTGTGCCCAATGGCTTGATTAAAAGCGAAAATGGGAGAAACTGATTGTGGGAAAAGCAACACAGATGATAGATGCATAGATCTAATATAAATATTTATTCATATAATACTGTACTCCTTAATCTTTGAACTTGAAGACAGGCCTTGATTCAAATTATTATTATATCTAGATCTATTCTAGAGATTGTTATTTATGGAGAGATTTGTATGTAAAAATTAGATTTAGATGATTATTATTTCATCAGATCAGTGGTCTAAACTAGATCAATGCAGATATCATGGCATTTATTTTGAATCATGCATTAAAATGACATTCTGTATGGTCGATTCAAACTCAGTACCATTATTGGCATTATTGTGACAACATTCTGAAGTGCATAAATATACTAGAGTAGAATAAGTCTAGATCTACATGGTCGGGCATGGCCATCTTTTAATCTTTATTTAAAGTTATGTAATCAATTTATTAAATACTTATGTTTATTTTGAAATAAAAAATAGGTTGATGAAAAGTCCAAGCGCCATGGGGGAGAGCTGGTTGCTGAGGTCTTAAAGGTATGCACAGCATAAATCTAGATTATTTTTTTTTAAATCTGTTGTAAGATTTGGTTGTGAATTAGGTCAAAAACATAATTGGTAATAAAAAGCAAATTATTTCACAGTACAAGTAGAAATATATTAAAACTATTCACATGCATTTCTTGATACACTTGCCAAGACAAAGCCTTTATGCCAGGGGTAAATTTAAGCTCTTGTTTCAATGTCCTCTCCATTTTTCAACTCTTGCTTCTCTAAATCTCAAATCTATATAGGTAGTGTTATTTTAAGAGCTGTCTGTTATCCTTTGGAGACATTTTCTACAAGCCGGGTCTTTTCATATATTTTCCCATTCCTTTGTAAGCTTGCTGAAAAAATTACTTTTGTTTTACAATCATGCTCTACACCCCCAGGACGATAACTATGAGCACTGTCCACAATGGCATTCAGTTGTAGAATTAATGTAGTTACTCTTCTAGTTGTAGAATTAATGTAGTTCCCATTGCTATGGTTAGAATGATGTCACACATGTGCAACAGTTCCCCCTCTCCACACAATTGTTGGGTCAAAAGGAAAAGCAAACAGCCAATACAGATTGGGATCAGCTGTGTCACACATTCTTCCAGAATGTAGCACTGTGCTGCAAGATGTCTTAAGGATCACCAGCTCCTTATTTATCTTCATGGTGACACCTGAATCATTCTCATGTCTAGGTTTAGCTACAAGGCAATGGAGGCTTAGATTCTGACTTTTCCTTCCCTAGGTAGGTATCCAACCAAGACTAATGAGCCCTTCCTTCTCACAGTTTTTGGTTTGGGCACAAGCCATTTGTATATTCCACTTCTCCTGCCACAGATAAACCAGACCCATAATCTGAGCCACAAATGAATGCTGGGAGTTGGATTAGTTTTTATAGACTGTGGAAGAGAAATACCATTCATTTGTAAGCATTTTAATCGTAATAGAATGCTTATTGCAATTTCCAGCAATAACAATATCGTGGAAATGCATTCAGTGGAACATCATTCATTTTTGTTGTGGTCTGCTATTTTATACCCTTAATTGGAAGCGGCCATCTATGGCATTAAGGTTTAGGAAGCCAGTTGTATGGAAACTTACATTATATATTATGCACATCTTCAGGGCTTTTGTCCAAGGCTTATGGAAGAGAGCCTCACAGAGTTTGACAGTTAATCTTAGTGTAACTGTTCTAGTAGCTTTAGTGTCTGTATTGCACCCAGGTATTTCACTTTCATTGGGATCCCCTCCCATGTGGGCATATAGGGAAATGAAAGAGGCAAAGAGAGCCCTAAATCAAGCAGTGTAAAGAAATCAAATTCCCTGCTCGGACCTGAGACAGAGTATTGCCTCTGCCTCCTATCGAGAGTGGCAGCTTCGGTGGGAGGCTGAGACCCACAAATAACTCAGATTGTGGGGGAAGTCAGGTGGCAGCCCACATCTAAGGGTTTGACAAGGCGTGGAAGCACAACCATGTCCAGACCTAGAATTAGCCATACCTACATCACGCACTCTATTGTGCTGAAGAAAGAGGGGTTGTCTGGGAAGGTTTGATTTGTAATAGGGCAAAGAAATTGTGAACATACATGATTTACAACAGAATTTTATTAAATCAATAAATTTTTACTATCTTAACTGTGAATAGACCTTGCTTTTAATGACCTAACTATATAAAATTTAGCTCTTGTGAAATGAAGGGAGAGTAACCCTTAAAGGATTAGGGGCACAACATGACCTAAATTGTGCTGATGTGTCAAAAACTCAAAACGCACCCAGGTCTGAAGTTTTGTGATAACCACTGCCAGGTAGACATGGATTTAGTCATAAGACAAAGACTTATTTCATCAAACTGTCTTGAAGGTATGAAAAAGTGCTGCAACTTCAGTAAACAGCTGTTAACAGAATTTTAGATCAACTTTTAATACAAAGCCCCACATTTAAATCTGAATATTTTAAATGTCATATTGTAAACACAGTCATCTGAATAGTGTAAAGGATGGCCATTTACAACTGCCATGTACTAGTTAACTTAAAAGCTTTTTTTAAATTCTGAAACATATTTTAAAATTAATGTATTCAATTTTTTATTTTTTTTAATGTTTGCATATTTTCTTCATCATAGGCTCATAATGTCAAGCACATTTTTGCCCTTGCTGGTGGGCACATTTCTCCAATCCTAGTTGCCTGTGAGAAACTGGGTGTTCGTGTTGTGGACACTAGGCATGAGGTTTGTTTTAGAAGTTTATAATGACAATTGAACTAACATTGTTATATCCAACATGATCAAACCGAAGTTCAGATGATTTAGGTTAGGTTTAGTATATCACAGCTCCTTGGTAATGTCTGGGCTTTCCTTTTAGTTAGGAGGAAATAAGTTTCATTTTAAACATACTTTTTTTGAATTTGTTCATTTATATCTTCATTCATGTTTTGACTGCAAACTGATGTGTTAAGAACTTATATTTTTATTAAACTTTAACGTGAAAATCCTATAGAGTGATCTGATACCTTTGGTACGTTTGGTGGCCCGGAAGTCTCGGGAAACCCTTCTTGCTGCTATCTATCCCGCATTGTCCTGTGGAAGGTTTGAGCTAGAATGTTAATACCTTCACTGGGCTAGAATGTTAATATCTTCAGCATCCGAAGGAACATCGGAAAACTGTAATACATTTTAACAACAAAACAAAAAACATAACAGTCAGTAGGATTTATATAGCTCATCTTTTCTAAGCTAGGAATATATGTTTTGATAATAGTTCAAATAACAAATATTTTTAGCAGAAGTCTTATTTTTTAAAATAGGTTACAGCTGTTTTTGCTGCAGATGCTGTGGCTAGGATGTCTGGAACTGTTGGTGTGGCTGCTGTAACTGCAGGCCCAGGTGGGTACATTGAAAATGTATTTATTCACAGTTTGTAATCAGACCAAAATTATTTTTTGAGTAGAATTTTACTTTGCTCTGTTTGCTCTTTTAATTTAAGAATTTAAAGTGGCCATGAATAAGTTAACTTTGAATTATCAGATAATTAATTTCAATAAAAAAAATAATTAAATAACATGGATATTCAACAAAGTTACTTTCCATGAGTTAAGTCCTCAAAAATCCAGATTTAGTATTTTATGTTTAACACTTTAAAAAAACAATAATGTTTTTTTAACAAAGTCTTGCCTGGAATGCTTTATTTCTCTGCAACTGCTTTCTTGAGCTGTTTTTTTTTTTTTTTTTGTTGACTTCCTTCTGCTATGCAATTTTTATTTCAATCATTAGAGATTTGTATTTTCTGTTGAAAGATTGGACTTCAAGAACGTAATGATGCCATAGAGTTTTGATTTCAGAAAATATTGTTATAGCAAGTGATAGTGATTATGCATTTAGTCTTGTCTGATAGAGAGGGGGAACGAAAAAGGTGTCATTTGGCTAGTATTTGACCATCATTAAGCACTCCGACTCACTCAGAAGTACCTATACTTGACGCAGCCTATCACATGCCACACACGCAAACACTATGGGATGCTAGAAATTAATAGATACCGTAGCACCATGTTGAAAGACTGATGAATGCCACAAGCAAAAACCCTAACAATGAAGCAAATTTGAATTAATCAGAACTTTTTATTTTAAGCTAGCTCAAACCATCTGGGTTTCTCTGTATTTTTCTTGGTATTTTGTGATGTAATAGAAATCAAGATAGAATATACTGCAGTCTATAGTGAAGCAATGATAATCGATGTAGGTGTCAACAGCATCAAAACTATCCAACCTTACTTTTATTGTTTCAACAAATGTAAGATACACAATGGATGTGAAGATTCTCAGCCAAGAGCCTATCACCTCGGAAAATAATTTTTAAATGTAAAAAAGAGCAGAAAGTCTATGCAAATTTACAACTGCTTCTCTGTACTTATTTAACTTTTATGACACTGATACCCAAACATTCTTTTTGAATCTCATCACTGCTTATTTTGAAATGACTGGTCTGTTGATTAGACTGCTTACCAATGATAATTTTTTTTTTGGTTCTCAATAAATGTAAGATACACAATAGAAATGAAAATTCTCAGCCAAGAGCCAATCACCTCTGAAAAAAATTTTTTAATGTAAAAAGAGCAGAAAGTCTATGAAAAACTACAACTTTATTTTTTTAACATTTAAGACACTGGTACCCAAACATTCTTTTTGACTCTCTTCACCACTTATTTTGAAATTGCTGGTCTGTGGCTTATAGACTGCTCAATAATGATAAATTAATCTTCTAAGGTGTGACCAACACAGTCACTGCTGTTAAAAATGCTCAGATGGCAGAATCACCCGTTCTACTCATTGGTGGGGCTGCTGCCACTCTCTTAAAAGTAAGTTTCATTTCAGCATTTTGCAATTAACAATAACAAAAATTTTAACATTCATTACATTTACATCTTTACTGTTTATGTATTAAACTTTCCATAACATAATACATTCACAAGCTTCTCAAATAAATTTTAAAATCTTAACATTTTTTATGTTTTTAAGGGCAGAGGAGCTCTGCAGGATATAGACCAGATTTCATTGTTCAAACCACTGTGTAAATTTTGCGCTACAGTGACCAGTGTAAGAGATATTGTTCCAACACTTAGGAAAGCTCTACAAATTGCTCAGTCAGGCACACCAGGTACAGAATTATTTTCAATACATATTTGCCATGGCCCAGATCTATTCCGAAAAATTTGATGTTGGTAATCTAGATTATAACTAATGCTTAATTTTCTTGGGATTTATTTATCTAAATACTATTCTTAGAGAATAGAGCTTTTATTTAATTCAAGTAAACAAATGTAGATTATCAGAATTGTCAATGTTAAGGTTAACAATGTTCTATAAATGACTTTGCTAAAGAAATCTTGATTTTTTCATTTATAGGAGGAAAAAAAGTTATTTTAAGTAACTGTAGTTTTCAGTTTTTGTATATGGCAAGACGATTTAGATTTGTCTAGGCTACTATGTTGATTCTCAGCTTATTCTAATAAAATTTGCAGTGTAAATATAGTAGATCTAGGGAGCTGTGTAGGGTTTTGTAAAGTGCTTGGCTACCTAACTGAGAGGTCACAGGTTCGAACCTTGGTGGAGACTGGGATTTTTAATTTCTGTTTATAAAAGACGTGCCTGATTCCACCCTACTCTAACTGATACCTGGCTTTAGTTGGGGAAAGTAAAGGCAGTTGGCATTGTGCTTACGACCCTATGACACCTTCGTTAACTATTAGCTTTAGAAATAAATGACCTTTACATTATCTGCCCTATAGATCATATGGTCTGAAAGGGGTACTTTACTTTTTACTTTTATAGTATGTTTAACAGCATATAACACATTTTAAATCTACTAAAATTATTTTGCTCAATGCTACATAAAATATGGATATAAAAATTATTTAGGCAGAACATGTACAGGATAAACCAAAAGTAGGTTTACAGTTATCAGGTAGACTAGTACAGCTGGAAATTTGTTATACCTGTTAACGTAAGCATGAACAATTTAATCTCTCAGTTGTAAGTTAGATTTATATGCTGAGGAATGTTCTGCATTGGTATTACAAAGTAACTTTAACCATATCAAGGAAGATTAATAGCAGTAAACCTAATTTTGTGCCAACCTTTACATATAACTTTATATGGCATTGGTCATGAACTCACTGATATTAAAATGTTGTTGACAAATAACTGGCAAGCTTTCTTTTATCTTTTATACAGACCTGTAAATCTTGAAATGCTACACTATTAAAAAGTTTAATTCATTTTCTTTTTCTGATGTTTCACAACTCAGGTCCTGTATTTGTGGAGTTCCCAATTGATACACTCTATCCATACCAGCTGGTCAAAAAAGAAATTGGAATGAAGGACAGGGGACCATCATCTCTTGGTCAGCGTATTGTGAACTGGTTAGTAGCATTTTAAAAAATATTTCAAAGATTTAATAATAGTTTAATTGATATTTTTTTTAAAGTGTGATAAACTAACAAGATGCAGATAGTCGTGAAAACCTTGATAAATTATTATGTTAAATCAGTTTATTTTAGTCTTAAAATTTGTTAATAATAGATTATGAATGAATTTCTTTATCTTCAAAGTAATGAAGAAAGTCCACCAGAATTTAAAAAGTCTTACTTAGTACTTGCAGACCTAATTTTATCAATCTGAGATTAACAAAGAACAAAACCAGAACAAAAATTCTATGGTAATTAAATGCATACCAGTCAGCTAGGAGTCAAATTTGTTTTCAAGATAGTCTAATCCTTCATTCTCTCTTAGATGTTTATCATAGATTTTGACTTTAACTGTCATGAAACTAAAATCAAAAAGGGAATAATGTCATATATTTTTCAAATTATGTCTGCATTTTTTCCCTATGTAGAACTATGTCTAAAATTTGATTTTTAAAAAACAGTGTGACCCCAACAATTATACAATTTACATAACATGTCACTTTTTTCTTTTCTATTTACCTGAAAACGAACAACCTGGATTTAAACTCTACCCATTCAGGTATCTTAACAATCATTTAACTAATCTCTTTGCTGGAGCATGGGATGAGCAAGTGAAAACTCCATTACCTGTGGATATTCCAAAAGCCTCAAAATTACAAAGTCAGTAATATTCAACATCTGCCTCTACTGTTCAAATATATTGCTTGCTGTGTATTGTTATTTCATTATTATTTTTCATAGATAAAGTAAAGATTCACTTGTTTATCTGACAATAATGTAGTAATCAAGTTCATACAGTTAATGTTGTACAAACTCACCATTGGTTAAATCAATGAGCATTTTAAATTATTAACAATGCTAAAAAAATAATTTTAAAGTATGTTTTTAAAATGCAGATTTTTATCTACTGAAAAAACTGAACCTAACTGGTCTAAATTTATTGAACACATTTTATTTCCATTGACAGTACAAAAATGCATTGAACTCATTTCCAAAGCCAAGAAGCCTGTTATCTTAGTAGGGAGCCAAGCAACACTGCCCCCAACTCCAGTGGAAGATTTGAGGAAATCTTTAGAGGTTTGTTTGTTGTTATAGTTTTTAACATTTATATGTGATGGCTGAGTGGATAGTGATTTGCTTTCGAACCAGGGGGTATTTGGGTTAGAATCTTATTGAAGAGTGAGATTTTAAAATTTGGTACTTTTAGGACAAGCCTTATTATTATTATTTTTAGGACACCCCTGAGTCCATCCAACTCTAATTTTGGTCATTTTGCTGGCCACATGACGCCCTAACCTTAACCCTTGGCCATAGAAAGATAACTATATGTCTTATGCCTAATAGATCACAAGGTCTGAAAGGGGTATTTTACCTACAAAGGACATGTTTAAAAAAAAAAATTAATAGAGTTACATTTACTTTACTTTCTGTTTAGTAGCATTGTAGTGCAGAATAGTAATTTATTTCTTGTTTGTATTAAAGTTAGTGAATTTAGTAAAAATGCTGCTCTGATAATTATGAAACTAATTACAAATGGATTTTTTATTGAAAGGGTTGAAGAGAAATGTATTATAGATAATCTGTTTAATACAGTACTGTTCACTTTGCTTTTTCTTTGTGCTAGAATAGTTCAGGAAAAAAGTCAAGTACAATAGTTTCAAATACACTTAGGTCTATCATTTCACATTATTTAATGCTGATGAAACCTTTGTTTGATGGAAGTTGAATTCAGATTATCTTTCTCAGAAATTAAACAGTGTCAGAAACAGGATTAATTTTCTATTTTCTTTGTTCTTGCCTTTACCATTAAATGGGCTCTTTACCTGTACTCCTTATTTCAATATGCTAGAGCAGGGGTGGGCAACCTTTTTTTTTTATCCAGGGCCGATTAAAAAAATTTTTTTTTGAGTGGGGGCAGCTTATATATATATATATATATATATATACTTACAACTTAGGAATATACGCTAGCTAACTGTGTAAGTATAATGACTTTTAATTATAATTTATGTTGTATTATGCAATTACATTTAATTTGTTTTTTACCCTCCCAATTGAGGAATTACAAGAGTTAGCAGTTTCTGAAACTAATTTTATGAATGTTTTATTATGAATATTTTTTGTTATTAACTTTTTAAATCGCAATATTTCACCAGAAATGTACTGTACTTAGTGTGAGGTATTTAACTGTATACACTTGAGCATAATGTTCCAGAACTGTGCAATTAGCTTACAAGTTGTTATCTTTGTGATTGCTTTAAAATTGCAGTCAGTCAACATCGAGTTGTTTTTACACTTGTTTATTTTCAAAAGAAGAAAAAAAATGCTTGCTGAATGTGAAAGTTTAGGTGTTAAGTTGTTTTAAGTGTGCAAATACAGTTCTGGCACCTAAAAACTCCTGTGGAAGAACTGACTGGAACTTGTCTTTCAGGTCATAATTTGCTTGGAGGTATGTCCTCAAGAGCTGAATCAGCTTGTGCACTAAATGGTGAGCTGAGAGCATTGACAAACGGTTCCAAGCCTTTGACGTCTTATATATAGTTTCAACTCGCAGCAAATGAAAATAACTTAACTTGTTTTCACTTCTTTGCCTGAAGAAATGAGATAGCTTTGTTGGAAAAGATTTAAGATGCACATGCATTTCATGTGCAAACAACCCATTGCAATATTGAATGTGAAAAACATGAAGTCTGTTTTCCACTCTTCATTAGAAATATTAGTCACAAAGTCACAGTCAATGTCCATAACAGAACAATTTCTTCCTTGAGATTTCCTATTCTTCTCAATACCTTGCCAGCCGGTGCTGCTGTGGTACCAAACATTGGAATGTTTTGTTTCCAAATCTTCAAGTACTTATAAGAACTGCCTGTGGTTAATGCCTTTAGCTCTGATAACTTTGATCACTGAGATTATCAAGTAAATAAAGTGTTTGATATTCAGTTGAGCTTTGCGCAAACTTTCCTGTTAGAGTTTATGGTCGAGATTCAGTTCTTTAATTTATTTTTTTTTAAAACTTTTTTCTTAGTGAAAGCTCGGGTTCAGTCAATTGTTAACCTTGCCATCTTGTTCCAAGCCAACCAACACTTTCAACACTGTTCTTCAAAGTATTGAATAAATGCTGACCTGAGTTTGTGTCTTTGACTGAATTTTTTGAAATATTGCCAATAAAATTAATCTTCGTTTAGTTTAAACTTTTTCTAATGACATGTAGAGACAATGTTTCTTTAGCTTCTTCATCATGATTGATAAGAATTAGAAATCTTAATAATTTATATAGATATTTACAATTATTTATTTTTAATACATATACATTTTAATATGTATAATTAGTGGGCGCTCCTGATTTCTGTAGGTGTCTGCAGGCCGCATAAAAGACTTTGGGGGCCGCATGTGGCCCGCAGTCGTAATTAGCCCACCTCTGTGCTAGAGCAATATTAGTCCATAAGCTTAAAGGAGAAAGTCACAGTACAGTTAGTATGTGATAGTGAATGACCAGCAGACAGTAATTGATAGACCAAATATGTAACACATTAAATTGCGAATTTGAATACATGACTATTGAAATGTTTCACACCAAACACACACAGTTATTTCATTATAGCTCAAACTACAAAAGCAATACATTTTTATTTCTTAAAAACTTTCACTTTCATGCTGATTTTCTGTTTCTATTATTTGTAGGCACTGGGTATTCCTTGCTTCCTGGGTGGCATGTCTCGTGGGCTTCTGGGTCATCACAGTGACATACAAGTGAGACAACAGAGGAGAGAAGCTTTGCAAGAAGCTGACCTTATCATTCTGGCAGGTCATCACTTTATGAAACTTTTCTGTTGTTTTTTTTTTTTAATTAACTAGTTTATGAATATTCTTTCCTAAAAGAAGAAAACAGTACTCAGTTCATTAATATAATAATAAAGTTAATAATAGCTTCCAGATCTTTGTTTTTAGGACAGCAAATTTATTTTCTTTGGTAGCATTGTATTAGATGGAATGAGAAAAGAGCTGAGACTATGGTGGAAATGTGTGTTGTATTTCTTATTGGTCTCCTGATTCAACACACCCTTTTTATTTGTTGCTGTAACAGCCTGGATTTTTACCTTGGCTGCTACACTTTAAATTGAATCTATAAGTAAGATTAGCTTCTAACCTCCACTTGCCTTTAGTTCACAAAGTTGCTACAAATCAATAACTTATTTCACAACTTCAAAATTTATCTACCTACATCATTTACCAATCTAAAAAATCTGCTCTCTCGAGCCCAAAAATACCACTCTTGTTTCGTTTGTCTGTGGTCAACTATTAGTAAAACCCGCATTATACATATTAATTAGCTAACTGTAAACCAAAATGTTATGGTACAAGTTCTCTATGTTACTCTTGATTTCTAGTTACAATTACTCTATTAATTTCAAAACAGTTTAGCCTCTCACAAAAGAAATTAAAGTGTGTAAATTATTTTATTGAACCATTCTGAGATAAGATTGTAAATGTCAGACACCACAAAGTTATTTAAGATGCAATGTGACTAAGAGATTAACAACGATAGAATTAGAATATTTGGAAATACAGCAAAGGTAAGACCTTATTAAATGAAAGCAAAGTTTCACTCTTATTATTAATATGGTAATTTAGTTGAACTCAACAGAGACTGTCATCAATTCTTTGGTCTGTGTGTATAAAGCAACCAAACATATAAAGCATATATACAAGAAAATATGCATTATTAAATTTGGCTATTAAGGTATTTATCCACCATTTAACATGTTTAAATAAAAGGATCTTGTATAATGTGATTTCAATATATTTTTAGGTTCTGTATGTGATTTTAGACTCGGTTATGGCCGTGTTTTGCCAAGAAGAACTAAAATTATTGCAGTGAATAGGAACAAAGAACAGCTTTTGAAGGTATGTCATCATAATCATCATCATTTCTTTTCGTTCCTCATGGAGGATAGGTCCTCAGTATAAACACATCACTCTTCACTGTCTCATACTAGTCTTTTAATTGCTTCCTAGCTCTTTATTGCCCTCTCTGCTTCATCTAGTGCACTGCATCGCCATGTTCTTTTTGGTCATTTTTGCATCTTGTACAATGGGGGTTCCAATCTAAGGCCTATGTAGCTCTGTTGTTGGCATCTTTTCTTAGAGTTGGACCAATCCATCTCCACTTTCTAAGATCTGCACCTCTATATTTCTCTGTCTGCCCATCTCCCTGAGTTTGGTGTTTTCTACTTTGTTTTGAAGGTATCTGGCTTTCTTACTAGGTAAGTAGAAGGAAGTTTATTGAACTTAATTTTTTTTTTAAATATCAAGTTTTCTATAGACAATAGTTTCACTTTATAATCAAATAGCCCTCTCAAAGAAACACTTTCAGAGAACTGGCTCAGAAGTAGAACAAGTTGTTTGACCTCTTACAGTGATGTGAATTTTCCGAAAAATTTTTCTGATCCGATTTTCTATTAAAAAAATCAGAAATTTTTCTTTGCAAAGCATTCTTTGGTGGGCTTCATGTACAAAATTTAATCAAAATTGAATAATCAGTGAAACAAACAAAAGTGTAGCTAATACTTTTGAAGTATTTCCAAAACTCAAGCATGTTTTGATTTTCAAACACATTATTTCTTTATATTTGTTTGAGAGAAGTTGTTACAATACCAGAAAAGCAATTATCTATTATAGAATGCTCAGACTGCCTGGATCTAGATATAAAGCAGTTATCTATTATAGAATGCTCAGACTGCCTGGACCCAGACATAAAGCATCTGCAAAAAGCTTTCTCCTCTCATCTATATGTACAAACAATATTGCCTTTGCATGCCTTTTGTATGCATGTGTGCAGTAATGCTTGTGCATTGTAATTATTATGTAATACAACATTATTTAAAGAAAATATTAAATAAAATGATTCTACATAATTAAAAAAAAAATTAGCAACATCTTATTTTAAGTTGCAGCGACAGACCAGTTCAAAAACGGGGGTGTGCAAAATTTTCTAACATTTTTTCAAAGTCTGTTCCCATCACTGCTCTTAGCTTAGAAGGAAGAAACTAAGCCAACATTTGCAACACAAGATGTGTTTGACTTTTCTGCTTCATGTTTTAGTTGAGAGTGAAGAAAAGATTTTTGTTAGCATTTTCCTTTTGTTTATTCCCTCTATTTTTTTCTTCATTTTGACTTGAGGTTAAGGTTACTTGTAATTCGTAGCTTCTATTACTTTTGCCTCTTTTTGTCTTAAATCACAATGCCATATGTTATGATTAGTTTTAAAACCAAAATGTTTTCAAATAAATGTTATAAGCTAACAAGGCAGTTCTTAAAGAAATAATGCACAGCTCAAGTTCTTCCCCTTTTTAAAAACTAATTCTGCCAACACAGTCACATGGTACATAAAAGAAATAAAAAATCTTACACACTTTGCAAATCCTTCCTGTTACCCTTTTAGGAATGTACTTAAATGACCAAAATATTTTTGCACTCATTTGATTTCATAATTTGTTGACATATCGAAGAGTCAGAAGATATAAGCTTTAACTTTGGACTGTTTCAGAACTCTGACATGTTTTGGAAACCAACCCTAGCTGTTCAGTCAGATGTGGCCAGTTTTCTTGTATCTGTGATTAGTGGCCTGAAAGGCTACAAATGTGATCCAGATTGGGTGAAGCTGCTTAGAAAAAGGGACATTGAAAAAGAAACAGCAAATAGGTAATTATATTATTTTCTTAAATGCTTAAAGACTGATATATTGATATGTTTGTTAATTTTTTTTGTTTATTACACTCACCTCTTACTGAATAGACCTAGTGGGAGGAAGCTTATGCTTTATAGTGCAATCTTTGTCAACATCCTCAGATTAAACTTTTTTGAGTTATAAAGACAGCTGTGTTACATGGCTTCATAAAGCAAACAATGTTTTAGTGTGATATGTGTGGCTTAAAAACTCTATTATGGCCAGTCTGAAGCTCTGATAGGAAAAAAAAGAAGAGCTGGGCCTGGGGGTCAATGACTCACACATATTGTCAAATCTCAGTGCTTACTGAGGCTTTGAAGCAGAATTGATAAGAATTCAGCTTCTGCCTAATGCATAGATCAGCGCTTGAGGACCTAAGTATAAGTGTGGCATAAACCTATTGGTTGCTGAGCTGAGTTTCTTAATCTCAAATCAGTTGGAGGCTTAGAATTTTCTATTTCATAATTAACTTGAGCTAGTTTGTGATCCTTGAAAGTCTAATGGGAAACCTAACCAGAAACCTCTCCTACTCATGTTTTTTATACAAGGGATTGGACCATTGTGCACTGAGCAAGCTATATTGGTATATTGAAGATTCACTAGAGAAAAAAATGCACAACATTATATTGAGATTTCACAAACTTTTTTTGGTTATTGGTACAAATAACGATTCTTGTCTAAAAAGCTACACGTTCATGAAAATGCTGTTATTGTTTATCTTCTCAGTTCTAAATGTTCAGAGCCTACAGATGTTCATCTGAACCCAATCAAAGTTCTCCATGTCTTGGAAGATGTCCTCTCAGATGATGCCATTTTGGTAGCTGATGGAGGAGACTTTGTGGCTACAGCTGCCTACATTCTCAGGTCAGCAAACTTATTTTTTTTTTTAACTTTTGTCTTCAATACAGCATTTGTAATTTAAGCCTAGGTCAAGTCTGGTAAAGTTGACTAATGTGTTCAAACATTTAAATACCTAGGGTCAAACATTACAAAAGATGGAGGATCAATAATAGAGATAAAAGCCTGTTTAAGCTTGGCATCAGTTGTCATGGAAAATATGGAAGAGTAACATCAGCTTCCATGTAAAATTTAAACTGTATTCTTTGTTAGTGGTCTCCATACTCCTATATATTTGTGAATGCTAAAAGAAAAACTTAAGCATTTGAGAATAAATACCGGTACTACAGGAAATTGCTCGGTATCAGATATCAGGAAAAGAAGACAGCAGATGTTCTTAGTAGAATATCAAGAGAGAGGCCAGTCCATTCTTTTACGTTATCCAGCTAGCTTTTCTTTGGATGACCCTTTCTTCGTGCTCTGTCCACTTTATATTGAAGGATGACTTTTAACAGTGAGTCACGTTGTACATTATGACAGAACCAGCTCAGCTTTTGTCTTTTCCCAGTATTGAAGAGTTCCTCCTCTTTTTGCCAGCCAGATTGTTGACTTGGTAAAAGAACAAACTCATTTGTCTTCTTTTCCTGGTATGTGATAAATTATTATTATCTTTAACACAGACCTCGTGGACCATTGCGTTGGCTTGACCCTGGAGCTTTTGGCACTCTTGGTGTTGGAGGTGGGTTTGCCCTTGGAGCCAAACTCTGTCGTCCTGAGTCTGATGTCTGGATCATTTATGGAGATGGTTCCTTGGGCTACAGCATTGTTGAATTTGATACATATACCAGACATAAGGTGAGTGAAAGTTACTTTCTCTAATTAAAAATGTCAATATCCATAATTGATGCAAGTTACTGAACTCTACGATTAATGATATAGACAATTTTTGTTAATACTGTAACGAATCTCACTATCCAGGCTCTCTGCAAACTGCACTACACACCACCAACTTAAAGAACTTGACAACTCAGGGCTCCAAAGTAATGTAATACTTTAATAGTCTAATAAATCTGAGCCAATACTGTACAATTGGCAACATGTAACACAGGCTGTACAAATATTTCTCCATTAACACTGTACCGCTGTATCAACTCTTTCACTGGCCTCTCCGTCTCATTCCGGGCTTGCACTGGGTTCAAAAGTTCAGGACTGACTTCACACACTGGGCTTGTTGTGTCGGACTTGATCGCAGACCAAGATCAAAACGCCATTCATCTTGACTGTACTTGACAGTACTTCGCAGATTACAGATCCTTCCTGAACTGTCTTGGCTGACCATCGTAGCTTGTCACGGTTGACCACTCGTCTAGCACTGGCCTGGGGCGATTTGATTCGGCTGTCTACACACATACCACTACCCCCATCTGTGTCACCAACAGGTTTATTACAATACATTATTCTCGTTGACCACTAAACTGTTGTCCCCCTGCACTCAGAGTATCAATAGACATAATTTTTGTTTAATTCTAACAACATATCTCAATAATTACCCAGCTTTCTTAACTAAAAGAACAGAAAACCATTTTTGTTTTACATACTAAGTGCACTTAAATCCTAGACAAGTACTTTATTGAAACAGAATCGCAATCATAGCATTATCTTGTAAATTATTATTTCTTTTAATTCACAGACACCAATTCTAGCTCTTGTTGGTAATGATGCCAGCTGGATGCAGATAGCTAGAGAGCAAGTGCCTATGTTTGGATCAGATGTTGCCTGCAAGTTGGAAGTAGGTTTATTTACCAAACAACACTGTGTAGGAAATTATACTTAGAACTTTTTTACTTTAAATATGTGTAAATATATATCATGTTGTTGTTTTTTTGTAGGCACTCATGGATTTATACATTTTTTAAAAATTAACTTTTTTAAATTGGCTTTTTTTTAATTTTCTTGATGAGTTTTCTCCCATTTCTAACATCTTACAAATAAATTTTTTTAAAAAGTTCCCATCCTCACCTTGCGATCTATAGGTCAGAAGATGTTAATGTCATCTGTTTCTTAGGCTAATGGTTGACAAGGAGGGTATCATGTTGCCAACCACATTTACTTTCCCCAACTAAAATCAGGTACTCATTAGAGTAGGGGGACTCGGGGGTTCCCTAAAAAATCCGAAACTCAAAAAACCAGTCTTCTCAGAAATTTGAACCCAGGTTTGGAAGCCACCATGCCACCTGACTAATAAATACCTAACTTAAGGAGTTCATACTTTTATTTTCAGTACTGCAAATATGAAACATCTGCTGAAGGACTTGGTGGAAAAGGTTTGCGTCTGGACAGGACCAATGAATCTGAAATGTTTCAAGTTTTACAAAAAGCAGTTAAGATGTCTCGCAATGGAAGCAGTGTTTTGATAAACGTCCTGATCGGAAAAACAAATTTCAGAGAGGGCAGTATATCTGTTTAAATCAAAAAAAGATTAATTAATTATTTAACTTAAAGTAGACATTTTTCTAGAGTAAAACGCTCAATAAAATTTACATTTGCTTTTAAATGAATCTTAAGAAATATTCAAGTCAAGAAAAATATTAGAATTTAATTGTTGATTTATACATTTATTTATTTGTAAAACACAATTAAAGAGTTGCTGGGGGGCATTTCTTAATAACTTAATAGATAATTTATCTAACAGGGCTGCAGAAAAAATATACTCTAATGACCCCTAGAGAAAAAAAAAACAACCCAAGAAAACATAAATCAAGAAAAGTTGTGTTACTAAAATAAAATTACCAAGGGCAACATTCCATGATGTCTTATTTGTCTTTTCAGAATAGCAATTACAAAAATAGCCTTAATTACTTTGAGATTTTACTAATACTCTAGTTACGATCTATTTTGTAAATTTTTTTTTTTATTTAACATTAGCATTAGCTTGCTCATTTATTTATTATTTATGCAAATTTATTTTACAAAATAAAGAATTGAAAGTTTTGTTGTTTAGGACATTTGTGTTACAATACATTTTTTTATATCAATACAAAATCAGACATTGTAAAAATGTGATAGTCCCAGCTCAGTTGTTTACATTTGAAATGTATGGGCTTTTAGATAATATATGGCTGTATGGCAGTCTGGTTATGTGGTATGCACTCTTGACTATCATCTTGCTGGTCCCAGCTTCTAGATCTGCCCACTGCCTTCTGCTGCCTTCAGGCTAGGATGTAATAACATTCAATTCTGAAACATGTAAAACTAACAAATGTTATTTAATGGAAATTAATTTGAAGATAGACGTCTCACTATTTTCTGTGAAGATATTTCTATCATCTGTATGACAATACCACAAGTCATTCCTAGTATTTAATGTATACAAAATGTTCTACCACAGTTACAATGTGTTTGAATTGCATTCTTAAAATATTTAAGTTTTGTAATTAACTTTTAAATTAATATTGTTAACACACAACTGTGGAATGTGTGGCTGAGTTTATAAACCATGTGACTACCTATCGAGAGGCTTAGTTCAGATCCCAACTTGAGCTGAGGTTATTTTTGCTGAGTGCCTTAAGCCAGCATTGAAACGTCCCATATACTCCCTCCCCCCATATGTTGAAAAAAAGATATTGGACACTGAGCGGACCATAGAATGAAAGATAACTAAAGACAATTTTTTAAAAATATATAAATTTAATGTTTGATTTGAAAAAAAAAATAATTTCAGACCTTGTTTACCTATAAGGCAGAGGTAAAGGTCATCTGATTCGATGGCCAATGGTTAACGAGGGTGTCATGTGGTCAGGGCAACAACCAAGCACTTTTACTCTTCCCAGCTAATGTTATTAAAGTTTGGTGGACTCAAGGACGTCCTAAAAATCCCTAAACTCAAAATCCCATTCTTCACCGAGATTTTAACCCAAGACCCTTCAGTTCTGAAGCCAAACGCTTAACCACTGAGCCACCACACACCCAATGCTTGTTTATCTATCTTAAATTGAAATCATGTTGTGCTAAAAGATACATTTATGAAATATTTCAATAGTGTGTGTCTACTTTTTCACATGACTTTTCATGTCATTTATTTGTGTGTAATCCTGTTATTGTTATAGCCTACTTTTGAAACGCCATTTTGTTTTTTTTTCTTTTACAAGCCTTTTATATATGTTTTTGAATCAAGTTTTAATAAAGATATTTTACATAAATATATCAATAATTTGGTTTTGCTGTGAAGTTCTTTGTACTAGTTACACGTATACAATAGTTTTCTATGACCTCATTCAGTCACTAATCCACTATGGATTATCCAATTGAAATAAGATAAAAGCCTTGGCATAAGCTATGGTTGGAACGATGTCACTCACACTTCAGTTCTCCCCTCTCCACGCCGCTGATGTGTCCAAAGCAGGTGCCAGTACTGTTGCGGATCATTAGCGTTACATGTTCTGCAAAAAAAAAAAAACTGTCAGGGCGTCATGAGGATAACCTTCAATTTTTCAAATTTAATTCACCATTATAAATCTGCTTTAGATCGTTTAAAATGATTTAATTTCCATTTCTTCACCATAGAATTATTGGCCACCTCAAATATTAGCATATCCTTGTATTCATTGTCTTTCTTAATTATAGATGTTCAGAAATAAAGATTATTGCGTTCTATCCCAAACCCCCTGAGGAATCGCTGCCATAAAGTGCAATAGACCCGAGCTCAGTTATACATAAAGATCTAGATTAGTGGTTCCTAAACTTTTTTTTGTCTAGTATACAGCTAAGGTAATTATGCCTTTAAAAAAATTCAACTTCAAATGTTTTATTTATGATTTCTAAATTGTATAGGCCTATTTAGTCATATAAAGACACATTTATACAAATGCTCCTTCTATCCTAGTGCTATTAGAGCATGGAATGGGTTGCCTAAGATAGCCAGGAAAACCAGTGACTTGGCAGAATTTAGTTCATTGATTAATATGCATGACGCATAGGACGTATAGTCATCTTCTTTTTTTTTTTTGAAGTAACGTCTGTATTATATAAGATAAGATAAGACATAGATGAAATTCAAATTAAAACGAAGCAAAGTAAAATTTAGTATGTATTACATGAATTTACCAAAAAAAAATACATTCTTATTATTGGGCTGCTTTAATAACAAAAATAACAATATTGACCTTCAATTTACTTCTGCCCTGCATACGCTGTATACCACGCACAAATGAAAAAGTAACAACAAAATCGTATAACCCGCACTCTTATATACCCCACATGCGCAAACTGTGACTTGCCGTAAACTACCTGTAGGCCTACATAAAGTTGTTGCTCATCAGACGTCTGTCCCTTAAGACGCAGTCCTGGTCCAGTTCCAACAATCAATACATAGAGTGCAACACTCGTGTGAAATAGTAATACGAGCCTATGAGGTCGTAGCTGTATTAGACTATATGTTATTTCGACAGAAAGTCGTTGACTGTGAACGCTGATACTAACGATGATTGATGCATGGTGGTGATGAAGAGACGATTTATAACCCATCTGCTGCTGCCAACATACTTCGCTTATTGGAAGAGGACAGTGAATAAGATGCAAGTTTAGAAGGCTTCACTAACTATAGCGAGGGCAGTGACAAGTATTGCATGCATTGAAGTCTATACGTTTCGACATTACTGGTATCAGCAAATTCCCTTAATGTAGTTGATTACGTAGGTTACTTGTCACAATTGATTACTATATTAAAGATCCTCTGCGGCATCAGTAGGCCTACTCTAAGTAGCCGACTATTTGCTTTCTTGATGTTTGTATTGAGATGTTCATAAGGCTTTCCAAAGTAGGCCTATATTTCACAACCACACAGCGAACTATAGAAGTTATAAAGAACCACCGGTATGTCCATTATTTAATCCGTTATGCTATGTTTATGAGTAAAATAAATTTTTTAAACCCCGCACAACTGTCATTCGTTTGTAGAAACGTGTATAACTCGAGGGTTATGTATAATACGCGAAAATACTGTAGCTGACATTCTAACCCAAATTATCCCACAAAACATATGCAAAGGCTATTGTATCCGTTCTTTGAATAGTGACACCCGGTCCTTATATTGTTTATATAGTATTTACTAATATATAGGCTTCAGGGGTTAACTATTAATTCTCACCAGAACGGCCAAATTTAATTTCTACCAAGAGTCGTACCATTCTTCTCTGTAATGTTTTTCTGGCGTCTTTTTTCTGATAGAAATAGGCTTGCTAAAAGCCGTGTTGGTGAAAGATGATTTAATGATTCGAAGTTTAATCACATTTCAGATGCAGCCATGGAGGCTAATATGCTTGACATAGTTTATTTGTGCATTTGAATCAGCAAATATGAAGGAAATAATTAGACTCGATAATATGAATTTCAAGTAAACCAGTGAATTTAAAGCAGTGAAACAATTTTAACACGTTCATATTGTCATCGCATCATAATGATTTCGGCCGTTTGGTAGACTACATAATAGCCTATGTTCTCTGAACTGTCGTCTCGCCTAGGGTTTGAGTCTTGCCTGCAACAGATGACGACTTTTAAAATATAAAAGTAGTATAGATCAAGCAGATGTCTAGATATATTATCTAGATCTATTTTCTATATATCAACACATACCCCAACAATAAACCATGGGTCGCTGCAAAAATAAAACGGGAAATCATCAAAAAGAGAAGAGCATATATGGGTGGGACAGACAGGAAAGGAAAAGAGCTCAACGAAATCTCAACGTGGCTCTTGAGGAAGGGAAAAGAAACTACCGCACCAAGCTGGAAGACTCGATTAAGACAAGTGACATGAGACAGGCGTGGGGTATCATAAACAAATGGCAGGAGCACAAGTCAAAAGTAAAAATAATCTTGCTACAAGAGACGACATCAACGAGTTAAACGATTTTAATTATCCAAGTCTCAAAGCCCTCGAAGATGTCAAAGTTGACAACTGTTTTGAATTAGCGATTACTAAAGAGCAAGTCTGCAACATTTTCAAAAAAGTCAACCCAACGAAAGCTGCTTGGCCTGATGGAATAAAAGGGCGAATCTTAAAAGAATGTGCTGAACAACTAGCTGAACCTTTCCTATAGATTTTTTTCCACTTCATTACTAAACCACGAGATATAATCTGTGTGGAAGTCGTCCCTAATTGTCCCTGTGCCAAAGGTTTCCAAACCAAAGGAAAATGAATGACTTTAGACCTGTTTCACTTACTTCCATTGTGTCTAAATGTTTAGAAAAATTGGTTAAAATGTTTCTTCTGAAAGATCTTTGTAGTAAGTTGGACCCTTAACAATTTGCTTACCAAAAGGGTAAAGGTGTAGACGATGCCATCCTAAATATTTTAAATTGTGTCTACAAACATCTGGACTTACCGAACACTTATGTAAGATTGTTCTTTATTGATTTCTCATCAGCTTTTAACACTATACAACTTCATTTACTCATTGAAAAGATGAAAGCGTTGAAGATTAGTCCATACATAATACTATGGGCTAATGAATTGTTGACCCAGAGACCTCAGAGGGTTAGGGTAAACAATGTAATATCATATGCACGCATAGTTAACAGGGGCGCACCAGGGGGCTGTGACATCGCCATTGTGGTTCATTTTGTACACCAATGATTTTCAATCCAATATATAGTCCTTTTTGCTCCTTCACTAAATTCGCTGATGATGCGGCTCTTCTTGCCCTGCTCTCAGAGAGCTCAGACGTACAAGAGTATTTCAGAGAAATAGAACACATTGAAAAATACTGTAAAGATAATTTTTTAATTATTAAATGTCAAAGATAAAACAACAAAGAAATGATAATCGATTTTCGTAGGGAAAAGAAGGAAAATGATATTGTTTCTGTAGCTGGAGAGACTATTGAAATAGTGCAAACTTTTAAATACCTTGGTACTATCCTAGACATTATAAACTAAATTTTACTGCAAATTACGATTGTTGAGAAAACTGTCCTCGTTTAATGTTAGCGAAAAAGCTTTGGCTATGTTTTATCACGCTCACATCGGCAATATTTTAAATTTTAATATCACTGCCTGGTATGGCAGTCTGAACATTAAAAAAAAAAAAAAAAATTTCACAGAATCCTAAACGCAGCTGGAAAAGTCATGGCAAAAAACAAACAGCATTTGGGCAGTTGTTTGAGACAAACATCCATAAAAAAAAGCTAAAAAGATTCCAGAAATAAAACAAGGCTACAAAATCGGCCCCCGAAGTGGTCCACCCAGGCAGGTAAAAAGGCAGGTTTCAATATTTTCAGCAAGAACATCGGAATGAAATTCTATCAAGAAATATGACAGAGAAGAATGGAGAAAAAAGGTTGACAGATCCTGTGTGGTGCGCCAGCGGTCCAGCAGCTTAGACCAAAGGGAAGGTGAAAGTGAATGTGAAGTTAGATGCGAACCTGGCCTAACTAATGTCTTATAAATAAATATCTAATTGATCTAATTGTTTTGTAAAGGGTCAATCTCTTATTCAAATCAGTTTTTTTTTTAAATCCTCTTTGGTGAGGTGTTAGGCAAATATAGCTAAAGTATATATATGGTACTGCAATTCACGCGATAATTTGAAAAACTATTTTCTAATTGTTGTTTTAAATTATGTCCAACTTATATGCATTATACTAAACACATTTTTTCTCTTAAAAAACAAGTAGGCCTAAACATTAGATGTGAACCTAGCCTAACGGATGTCTTATAATGAATATCTATTGATTTAATTGTTTTGTAAAAGGTCAATCTCTTATTCAAATCCTCAAGAAAAAAACATTTCCGTAATTTTTTTTTTTTAAACGTTAACTGTTAGCATAAATGCGTTAATAATATAATATATTCTTCTTTCTCCTACTAAAGAGCCTCCCGTGTTTGTTACTATTAAAAGTGAATAGCTGTAAAAGTGGTGTATTTTTATGAAAAAACTGCTTACAAATAAGTAATTTAAAAAAATTAGATTTTTCGCTTTCAGAAAAGAAAAAAAGTAGCTGTTGCATCAGAACTTTGAACTAAAATATTATGGCGTCAGATTTTCACTATCTTTTCTAGTTTACGAGATCTAAACGGGACGGACGGACAGCCATTCCACACAAAACGAATAGTGTCTTTTCCCCTTTCGGGAACCGCTAAAAAATCACCCTTTGGGTCAGGATTTTGTGATTCAAAAACTCGTTTGTTCCCATGGCAATCAAATCATTAAATAGAAACAATCTGATATAAACTTATCACATGTAAATTATGAGTGAGTCTGGTGTGAATGTGAATGTACATTTTTTTTTATAGTTATAATGTTCTGTTTGGTGTAATGCACAAATTGTAAAACAAATTTCCTTACGACAATAAAGATTATTATTATTACCCTTCGCGCGTGAAAAAAATAGTTTCGGTTATTTACGGTAATTTGTACCTAGCAGCCGCTTAGTTGACATCATGGCGACTGCAATGCTAAACATGTTTCAACTGTTTTTGTTTTGGTGCATTGAATTCAGTGTGCTAATTTCTGTGGTTTCTGCTGCTACTACTACTACTACTCCAGCAAGTACAGCAACCGCAGCAACCACCGTGACTACGTCAACAACACCAACGACAACCACAGTCACAACTACAACAACTAGACCTACCGTTCCAACCACAAACATTCCATTAAATACAGGTAGTAGATCTAGTACTAGTAGCCTAGTACTGATGTAGACTACTCACACTACTGTTAATGTTAGAATCTAGATCTAAATATACTTTTAGATAAGTCTAGAACGATTCTAGATTAGCACTGTCCTAACAATTAAGATCTACTTTATAAATATCACATAGACTTCATAGAGTGACAGAGTCTAAGTCTAGAGTCTAGAACAGTCTAGATCTAGATCTATTCCATATTCTAAATTTATTAGAATATTTTTCTAAGGCTAATTCATACTATGTTCATTAGACTGACACTAGACTAATTAGTGTGACATTATACTTCAATAAAGCTTGGAATGGATAGCCTAAATCAACTTGGAAGACCAATGACTTAGCAGCTTAACTGGCTTAAGTCTCAAATTAACATGCATGACTAGATTAAAACAAAAGACATAATTAGCTTTTTAAAAATCCAGAAATGTATTTGATGTTTTAATTAGATATTTACACAAAACAAACATATTTTAAAATTTGATTATATTTTGTTTCCCACATTAAGATATAGGGAAATGCCCTTGTGATTTGACTGGGAATGCCTGTGATGTTAACTGCTGCTGTGATCCTGAATGTACTGAAAATGACAAACTTGTTTTTTCTCAATGTCTTCCAAGCTCCTATGTGTAAGCAACCTTTTCAATATTTAGATTTTATCTTGGCTATATCTTTCCCTTTCTTTATGACTTTTATTTGGGATTCATATATTTTTTTTTAATTTTAACTTTAGGATTTTACTTTTAATAGATCAAAATCCTGGCTGGTAAAATCATGTTATGAAATAATGTTAAAAGTGTTTGCATCTCTATTTTAGTTTGGTATATTGATGGTTCAAAGGGTGGGTGGGCTATCTTTGTTCTGCTGTAATGACATGGGGGGGGGGGGGGCGGTGGCTGAGTAGTTAAGCACTTGGCTTCTGAACCTGCGGTTCTGTAATTGAATCTCTGTGAAGACTGGGATTTTTAATTTAAGGATTATTAGTGCACCCCGGAGTATACCCAACACTAATGGATACCTGACTTTTGTTGAAGAAAGTAAAGGCGGTTGGTCATTGTGCTGGCCACATGATACCCCACTCACTAACCATTTCCCAAAGAAACAGATGACCTTAACATTATCTGCCCTACTGATTGCAAGTTCTGAAAGGGAAGCTTTTTTTTTTACTTTAAACACATATATATAAAAAATAAAATAAGGCTTGTCTTCAAGTTCGAAGATTAGTGAGGAATGCAGTATTTCCTGTGGCTGCGCAGCCCCAGCTGTGACATACATATTTTGCCACATCCAGGGCAAGCATAACCATTGTCTGCAGGGGGTTGATTTAGATTTTCTTTTGCTGCCTGCATCTGTCCTTGGCAGCGGGTATTCTTTTGGTCTCAAATGTGTATTCCGCTGCCTTTCTAAGTGACCTCCAGCTGTCTTGTTCTGAGGCTGCATGCAACCAGGTGCTCTCTTCTATGTCAGCTAAGGCAAGTTGGAGCCTAAGCTGGTCTTTGAAGCATTTCCGTGGGGCACCTCTGTTACATCAACCACCTTTTAGCTCACCAAATAAGACTGCCTTTGGCATACGTTTGTCTCCCAGACGGGATATGTGCCATGCCCAGCGTAAGAAGTTCCTCTATACTGTCCATACCAGCGTTTGCAAGGACATTGCTGTTTGTAGTGCGATTTGCCATCATATGTTCATGATGGAGCGCAAGCATCTTTGGTGAAAGCGCTCAAGTAGTCTTAGTTGCTTTCTGTATAGTGTCCATGTCTCAGAGCCATATAGAAAGGTTGAGAAATCAATCGCCTGGTAGACATTGATATATATATATATATATATTATATATATATATATATATATATATATATATATATGTTTAAAGAAAGAGATAAATATAGATATAGATAGATATAGATATATCAGTATATATATAGGCATTTACAGATTGATTAAAAATAATGCAAAATGTCTTCAATTTGAGTTTTTTTTTTTTAATTCTATATCTTTAATTTGATTTTTTTTTCAGTGAATCATATTTTTTTCTTCAAAATTGTAAAGTTAAATTAATTACACATCTATTTACATTTTTTCCTGTAATTTTCTGTTTAAATGTGTTTATGTAGATTGGATGACAAATTGTGTTTCAACAAGAATGTATTTCTGTTTGAAAATGGTCCATCTACATCTGGTGAATCTGGTGATTTGTTTTGCATCTATTATGATAATGGTAAGTAGTAAGCAATACTTACATGAAAGGCTAAACGATTTATCAAAATCTTGTTTTCTAACAAAACGCTGGCCTTGTAAAAAGAGATATACCTACTTTCAGAACTACAAAATATGGAGTGGAAGCTAGGTGCTGAAACAAATGTGATACATACATATATTAGACATAAATGGATAGTTGTTAGTGAATGGATGCTGCAAGGTGAGGGAGGGGCTAGCTAGGGCTTGTGACCTTTGACCACTGGGGTGGTAATTAGCATACGGGCGAAATGACTAATTATGTCTAATATATGTATGTATCACATTTGTTTCAGCACCTAGCTTCAACTCCATATTTACGTTCACAGCTTAATTGCTCATGAACCTTATATTTTCTTTACGTGATTGGCTATTAGGATTATACTTTTTTTAAAAAGTTCCATTCAAGTGTGGCAGTGTTTTACTAAGAATTTTTAAAAAATCTGAATGTGAAACCCCACTCTGCTTATATTTTGTATTTTATAAATTTTACAAAGATAGACACACACAAAATATTGTTTACTTAAAAACAAATATTGAGGTTAAGCTATAATGATACAGATTCATTAAAAGTGATTGAGCTTAACAATGTTTTTATCTAGATTTCATTAAAAAGATCACTGTAAATTATATAGTGTAAGCTTCAGTGTTAATATACTAATGGAATTTATTTGTTGATCTCATTAAGATCTGTTTTACATATCCATGCTATAAAGAAGCCAAAAAAACATTGACATATTCATAAATTATCATATTCCTTCTCATTATTTTATATACTGTTTTATTATTGTAAATTGCAGACCAGAAAAGGAATTATTACAGCAATCCATCTTTAGTGACCAGTGAAGCAGAATTTCTGAAATATGCTGCTGCTTATGGGAAGTTTTCATTTCAGAGCCCTGCTCCACCACAGTTGACTTCACAGTTTAATAACTACTACAAGGTTTTACTTCTTTTGCTTAGCAATATCAATTGTTGTAGCATAAATATGATTTAAGGCAAATAATTTGATATGTAAGTCATTTTTGTCAGTAGTTAAATTTTATTTAAATGAAGGGATTATATTTTGACTTGAAATTGAAGAAAATTTTCAGTTTCATTGGACACAATTTAAAGCTCATTTTGTGATCTTAGTGTACACATGGGGAAACAAATTAATTAATATATCTGTTTCTAGGCCAAAATTAATGAGAATAATTAGTGGCCTATACAATTATCAACTGCCCTATAATTGCTCTTAACAATAATTATTTTGTATCAATTAAAGCTAGATGGACTTGTAGTTCTGAAATATTGAAAAACTACTAAGTAGAACAACACACTAAGTAAAGTTCCCCTTTCAGACCTTGTGATCTATAGGACAGATGATACAAAGGTCATCTGTTTCTGTGTCCAATGGTTAAAGAGGGTGTCATGTGATCAGCATGACGACTAACCGCCTTTACTTTTCCCCAACTAATGTCAGGTACCCATTAGAGCTGAGTGGACTCAGAAGGGCCCAAAGATCCCAAAATAAAAAATCCCAGTCTTCACCAGGATTTTAACCCCCCAGTTCAGAAACCAAGTGCTTTACCACCCAACCACCATGTCTCCTGCTTCCTAAATAAACAAGCAATAAAACTAACACCTTAAACTTAATTGTTGCACAATACACTTATGATGCTTCAAGTCCCTTAATCAAATACAAACTTCAGTTCTAAAATAAATGAATTTCTCTGTTATATGATAATTAATTAGTTATAGTTCATTTGATGGATAATGAGATTGTCTTCTTTTGTATTGCAAAGAGTGGTGACCCTCTATATGTTGTGTATGAGAATCAAGCCTTCAGTTACCTAGGACTTCCAACCAGTTTGTCCACAAGTGTCTGCTCTGACAGTAATCCAGCAGGTAAGGTTGGACCTCTTGAAAAAACACAGGTTCTGATCATTGGTACACAGTACAATAGTTTCATTGTCCTTATAATTGGCTGGTTCAATCAATAGGTGGTCTGATTAATCTGATTGATCTGTATCATTTTTAATATAAATCCCACATGATGCTTATTGAATTGAATACATATTTTTTGTGTAAGCAGGATAATGTAAACAAAATAAGCTGAAGGTGTAATAAAAAAGTATTCTCATTTCATTATGATGTAGATCACTTTAATAAGCATAAATAAAATAAATTCAGTAATCGGCTAGAAAAAAAGTATGCAAGTAAAGACTAGATAGCTTCTATTCCTATAGTTTCTATTCATTTTGTTAGAATCTACTGCTAGGATCTACATTACTTAATATTAGATTTTTAATAACTATAGCAAAAATTTCCTAAAAATTGATAATATTATATTTTACTTATTTAGTTTTAGTTCCAGGGCAATGGACAAGAAATTTGTGTAAAATGTTTCAAGGGTCCGGCTGGCCATACTAATACATAAGCATTACATCATATCCCCAATTAAACGCTTATTGTTTATAATATTGCATACATCAAAAGTTTAAATGACAGTAAGTGTGATAAAAAAAATCAAATTACACATAGATATAGATGAACTTAAAAAAAAACAAACAAATCTTTTTATCTCTTGGCAGCCTATTTGATAGATGCATCAAGTCAGTGTAACAGGCTGTACACCATTTCAAGTTTCTCTGCTGATTGCATTAATGATTTGAAATTAAAAGCCGACACATACTTTAAGGGATTCCGCATTGTCAAAGTAAGAGATATTACATAGGATCATCTGTATTCTATTTGTACACTGTCTTAAAGGAACATTATGAGTTGCAAGGCATGGCACATTATATTTTTTATATTTAAATTTTTAACAGTGTGACTGTCAATAGAGTATATAAATTGGAGGTACATTATTTTCTCTTTTTCTCACCATAGGATCCTTTCCTACTGAAACCTTTCAACTCTTCAACAAGCATACAAGATCCTGTAGTTGGTAAGTCAGTGTTTGTCTTATAAAATACAGTAGTGTTATTTCAAAATACAAGATGATTACAGCCTATTGTTTGCTTATTGTTTCTAATGTTTTTTTTTTAAATACTATTATTCTCAAATATAATTATCTTAAACTTGCCAATAGAGAGAACTCAAGGTGTGCTTTCAGTTCTATTTGATTTCCGTGGAATTATCATACAAAATACAGACATTACTTCAAAAAAGAAGATGATTATGTCCTATGCGTCATGCATCAAATCGTGCATGTTACCAATGACTTAAATTCTGCCAAGTCATTGGTTTTCCTGGCTGGCTGAGGCAACCCATTCCATGCTCTAATAGCACTAGAGAAGAAGCATTTGTACAAAATTGTCCTAGCATATGGAACGAGGAATGTGCCTTGACCTTTGTTTCTTTTTGAGTATTTTATTAGGTTTTGTTTTTGTATTTGAAAATTATGTTTCTGTGTTTTATGTATAATTGCTATTTTACTTTTAAGTCATCTATCCTGAAGTCTTTTTAAATTAAGTGATTTTATTCTAGTCCAATTTGAATCTCACTGCTCTATTTTGTGTCTGTTCCAGTTTCTTAATGTTTTCTTGAGTTGAGGGTTCCCAAACAGAGGTTGCATATTCTATTATTGGCCTAACCAAGGTTACCTCTTTTGGTGATTCCTTGTTTTTCTTTAAAACTAGTATCATCAGAGCTTGTGTCATATTCTGTTAATGGAAAAGGATCTTCTCCTTTAGCTAATTTGGTATTACTTAATAAGGCCTTAAGCTAAGTATGTTAAATGCTATATCAATAATCTGTTAATTTGTTATTTGGAACTCAAGAAAGATTGATCTAGTAAAATAGTGACACCCATGTTGTAAAACAATATAAGATATGTAAATACATAAAAAAAGTTGGAGTGTACAAGTTGTATATTCTTTAAATTCTCTTTCTGTCATGGGTTGTTCACTTTATCAATGACATTTTTGTCTCTCAATTTAGCCTGACATCTGCAGGTGTTAAAGTGCCTGTTTAGTAACACACCGAAACAAATACAGTGTTGAAAACAAGTCATTTAGAGTTTGTCAAACAATTAAATGATATAAATACTACAGCACTGAAAAAATGTTCGCATCAAACATAAGTCACTTGCCTAAATAATATCAGTATTAGAGTAGCTTGACTGACAAAAAGCTTTTTACTATTAAAGCTCAGTGAACACTGAATCATGACTGATAACTACTATTCAACTACTGATTAAAATGACCTATGACCCAGATAGCCTCATTTTCATTTTATAGTCTCCCAATAAAACTTTTCTGGAGGATTTCGTTATTCTTGACTCTTCCTTTGAACCATCTTTTTGAATATTTGTTTCTGTGGCTTTTCTGTTTACAAAAATACATTTCAAGAACTTCATGATGTTTTCATTGATCCAACAAATAAATAACTTGACCTTTAACTTGACCTTGCCTTATACACTCTGTAGCTGAAATGTGCAGTCAAGCCTGACGCAACAGCACATGAGATAAAGGAGCAATTTAATAAGAAAAACATTTCTTTGCTCTTTTTGTTGCTCTTAAAAAATTTTTATTCTTAATGTTAATGTAGAGAAATGTGTGCTCTTAACAGCTATATTTAACTTTTTTTTTCTAAGCATAAAACAGTCTCTAAAAATAGGTTTTTAAGGCTCAGCATACTGCTAATTGATTTTTTTTTTTTTTTTAACAGGCTCACCCAATTTAGCAAGTGTTACTGATTTATACAACAACAGTTTTACAACAGAAATCCTACTGGGAACTGTGCAGTGCATAAATGGAAATGGCATGAAAGGAAGCTGTTTAACTAACACTACTCAGACTCCATACTTCAACACCACTGACAATCGTTGTTATAATGTTGTTGTTGAGGTAACTTTCTACTCAGTTGTTATTTTTTAATGAAAATCTATTCCTTACACTGCAAGGCTGGTAGTGTTATATGCACATGGTTGAACAATGGTCCAAGATTATAATTTTTCCTATCCTTACACACCAAAGGAAAGTTAAGTTCAGCATTCAACACATCTGTTTTTATGGATTAAATGTCTTTAAGGCTAATCATTGCTATTCTGTGAGTACTCTAGACAAACTTTTTATTGATACTTTTCTGCCATGCTACACTACTGAAAATTTATAAACATGTTTTACAAATATTAAGTCTATACTTCCTTCTTCATCATGGTAGCTTGAGTCAGACTCTACAACCTCTCCAGCTATCAGATCAGTTTTTCTTTTTGACTTATTGGATAAAAATATTATTAAGCCACAAGTAAAAACGGTAACTATTTAATAATAATTTTCCATTACTTCATACACATATATTAAGATCTATCCCAAATGATTATGTATAGCTAAAAAGTATAACACCATTTGTAAATCAACAAACTTTAGAGACACTGCAGGACTAGAGACACTCCAGGACTAGAGACACTCCAGGACTAGAGACACTCCAAGACTAGAGACACTGCAGGACTGGAGACAGGACAGAGGCTTGAAAAGTAAAGTAGCAGTAATACATAAAGCACAGAATAATAATATACAAATACAAAAAAACATAATCTTAAAGATACTCAGCATAACACACACACTGGCAAACTATAACAAATATTCTTTCCCAGAGCCATTAGAGTAAGAAGAAGGTGGTCTGAATCAGCCAGCAAGACCAATAACTTGGTTTGAATCTAAATGACACAATTATAAAATTTAATTAACATAAATGTAAACTCATCTTTTTTTTTAACGGATGCCTTTGAATAAATAGATTTCTTACACACCTTCAGTATCTTTAAAGTTTTGGTTACTAATTCTGTTGAAGAAAGTTGTTTTTTTTCTTCTTCCCTGAAGATAGGGATATGCTTTATATTTTTTTCTCTTAAAAGGTGAATTACAGATTTGAATTGAATGGAACTTTGGGCATACAGAAGGCTTATGTTGACTTTGTGTTTCAAAATATTGATAAATCAAAAGTATCTCAGACCTTTTCAACTAAATTCACAAAGGTATTTATGAAAACATTTATTTAGGTTATGTAAAAATGTTCTTTAGACTACGCTGTTAAATATTTCAAGTTAAATCTTTCAATGTGAAGCACATTATCTGTCAGCTTCTTGTTATTGGGAGGAGGATTTATTATTTAATTCTGATTGAACTGAGATGTGTGAATGAGAGGCAAAAATGGCTTGACTACCTATCATGGAGGCTTTAGTTCAAATCTCAACCTTGATCTGAGTTTTATTTTACTAAGCGCCTAAAGGCAGCGTGTAAACCTTCTCACAGCTACCCCTTCCTGCACATGTCCCCAAAAGATATTGGACTACTTTACTTATTGAAAAATAACCTAATAAAATGTAATAAAAAAATAATATAACTGTGCTACTTTAGTTTGTCCCATTAGCCCATAGCCTAATTTTTCTTAAGAATTTTTTTTCCCTTTTTGGTTACTTTCTTTTATTTAAAGTTTTTATTGATTTAAACTTGTGCAATTTTTTTTTTTAAGGTAATCTCAACCTCAAGCACTTCAGTTCAACGCAGTGGTAACCCAGGTTATCAGATTGGACAACCAATCATAGCTGGAAAATTCAATGCCTCAGTATCTGGGACAACGTATCCTTTTATAAAATATTAATAAATGTAGCTGCAGAATAAGTTCAGAATGGAGTATCATTTGAGTGACAAGGTGATATGGTGGATTTGTGGGGGTGAGGTAGCTGAGGGGTAAAGATTGGGATTTAAATTTTGGGACTCTTAGGATATTCCTTAGTCCACAGAACTCTAATGGGTGCCTGACATATATTGGAAAAGTAACAGCGGATGGTCATTGCTCTAGTAATATGACATCCCTATCAAACCATCTGCCATAGAATTAGATGAGCTTTACATCATCTGGTCTCATAGATCGCAAGTTTTGAAAGGCATACTTTTTTTTTTGAGTAACAATTTTTTATTTTTAATACTGTTTAATTACCATTGGGTGCAATAATTGTGTGGACTACTTAAAATATATATGTAGTCATTAAAGCTTATGAACTAGCAATATTTTTCAACATGCATAAAATAACATTAAATAGCTTTATTTTTTAAAATGTTTTCTGTCACAGTAATTATGTGTTCAGGAAATATTTTCTATTCCAAAAATTATTATATCATGCTTATCAACAATTCAATCCCTCCATTCTGTCTCCTTGTCAAAAGTGGACACTATTTACACATCACTGGTCACTATTAGCTGTTAGCATACACACAATAACACTCAGTTTGTCACTAATATTGGTACCTCTCTCCTCTCAAAACACAAAGTCTATCAAGGATATAAGATGCAACATTAAAATCAAAGTTCTAATTTTATTCTTTAAGTTCAAACATTTTCAATATCATAGAAATCAATCTTATCACTCTTTTATTTTTAATTAAAGTTATCATTTCTCTCACACCTAAATGTAAATCTAAAAAAAAAAAGAGAAGAAAATTCCTAAAATTAATAAAATCATAAGTATGCTACAGAATTCTTATAGTTTATGTACAACTTCAACTTTCACTTAGGCTATCCTAATTTAAAACACATACAAATTAAGAACATAAGGAAAAAAATAATTTTAAATACACAACAGATGATGTTGAGCATTACAAATTATATTCATGAAAACATTATAAGTACTTGTATTCATTACGGGGATGGTGATAAGTCCTCTGAAACCTAAAAACAGTTGTTTTGAAAAATAAAAAAAATTGAAAAGTAGGGCAAGATATCCTAAGGATATGGCTGCATGGTTTGGGCTACGATGAAATATTTACACTTCTGAAGGTAAATAAGAAACATGTAAAAGCAAACAAAGGATTAACAGCACTGTAACTTGATCCTACAATCCTATTGCTTTTGAAATCTATATTTAAGAAAATGCTAATTGAAAGGATTATGTCTCTGTCTTAACTTTTTGTATTTGTATTCTGATAGAATAAAAAATGCTATTTGACTAGGACATACTAAATAGCACAGTCTAGAACTCTTTAGAAACAGAACAATTTCCTTAGGACTCTGATACTTGAAACAGGTTGGTTTTGTACAACAAATAATCTACTGTAGCTTAATTTTGCCCTGGTTGTTGACTTTAACTCTTTGTCAGTGAGAAAATTGAGTTATTACCAGAGGACAGACTGTCATTAATGTTGCCATCTGCCAGTGGGGACTGCACAACCATTACAGGTCAAACTAGAGAGCCAGTTTTGTTTGGTCAGGATATGAGAACTGGTTGCTTCATTAGGTATATTTTTTTTTGTCAACTTTTTTTTATCAAACCATTTTTCTGACCAGCTATGACCACAAGCCATAATATTTTGATCATGTCTTACAAAAGTAAAGAAAAAATTGCGTAGTTATTTCTAAAAAAAAAAAAAAAAAAGGAAGCTATAAAAATGTAAATGGTTGTTGATCTCATTCATTCATAGAATGACTATGATTCATGAATGTACATATTGGTATAATAATAATTGTGGTCATTTTATTTGCACCCCTCTTTCTTGGGCAGCTATATTTCTTATTTACATCTCCTTCCTCTTCTACTGGTGATGTGTGGGAGCATGTTGGCTGAGTGGTAAAGCACTTGGCTTCTGGTTTGAATAGTAATAATAATAATTTTATTTAGAAACTGCTTTTAACAAACAAAATGTAGGCTCAAGGCACTGTAATAACATTACAAACACAAACACGAGAGCTAAAATGACAAACTAATCTAAAAACGAATCTTATTTTCATTGTAATTTTCATTGTAATAGTACTGTTTAAAATTTAAAATTCATTCATTACAGCTGATTTATTAAGGAATATTAAATATTGTTTAATATTTGTGCATCTGTTCAAAGGAATATTATTAAAGTGATAAAAGTGTATGCTGGAGTTTCTTCACTCCTCGGTGGTGTTAGTGTCATTAGAATAAATGTAAACAAGAAAAAAAAGAACTGTACTATCCACACAGTCCCATCATAACAACTGGGAGTTTAAAGTTCAGGATGCCCCTGAGTTCACCAGACTCTGATGGGTATCTAACATAGTTGGGGAAAGTAGCATGAGGCAATAGATCGTTGTGTTGGCCATATGACAACCTCGTTAACCATCAGCCATACAAAACAGACTACCTTTACATCTTCTGCCCTATAGCTCACAAGGTCTGAAAGGAGTTTTTTTTACTGGGGATTTTTTACTGAGATATGTGGTAGATGATCATTAGCTAGATGTAAGGACTGGTGAAGCACAGGACCATTTTCTTCAAAGAATTGTTTTCACTCTATTGATTCTTAGGCAAACTCTTGAGAAAGCAAACTGATATTTCAAGCTATTGATAATAAGTGTATGTTTGAAATTTTCAGCATCAACACTACCAGTACCTCTTCAGTTTGCCAGGAGCTCCAGCAGGAGATCATGAATGCCATTGAAGGAAGCGATGTTCCACCTTTAATCAATGGTCTTTATGCCAAGAACAACAGATATGTTGCTATGTTTGGTAACTCAGAGGTTACAAAAACTGGTGACTGGGTGGAGATTTTTTTCCCTAACAGACCTGTTCCACCTTCAGTAAGCAAATTTTATTTTCCTTTTTATTGTACTTAAATAAGTAGTGTACGGGCCTGCCATTAAGGGTGATTCTCTCTAAGGCAAAAGACAGGAATGGAGAAGTAAGGTCAACAGATCTTGTGTGATATTCCAACAGTCTAACAGACTAAGGGATAGGTGAAGGTATAGGTGAAGGTGAAGAAATAAGTAGTGATTTCATAATGATTTTTTTATGATGAAATTTATAATCATACTAATGATGGGATCATGAGAAGCAAAAAAAAGACTATTGGGTCTTCTTAAAAAAATAAAAAATAGTTTGTTTTACATGCACTCTGGACTGTCGTTCGATGGTCTCAATGGTCCAGAGTTTAAATTCTTCCAGTCTTCATCCATCACCACTCTGCAGGAGGTTTGGGCTAGGATGGAATAATCTTCAAATCTAATGCCTAAACAGATTTTAACCCTCCGACCAAATCTTTTTGTAAAATATAAGGAACAAAATTGAGTTTTTTTGTATCACCATCTTTTATATATTTAACATTTAGAAATTCTAATCATTTAAAAAAATAAATGCACCTATATTATGAGATTTTAACTCATCTTTTTTTAAGTCTTCGAGTTCGTCATGCACATTGTCTTTGGGTGCCAATATACAAATATTGTATGCAAAGATTGGAGCTCTTCCCAATCCTCAGCCTAAAATTATTGGTGTCTCTTTCATTTATGATGATGTCCAGCAAGTGGTCTACCAGGTATTTATGAATAGTCTTATAAATAGTTTTGACATATTTATCCCATTTTAACTTTTTTTTTTTCAACAAAGTGTACTTGTACATGTTCCTAAAGATTTTGATTTTACCATAATACTTTGACTAAACCACTTTCAATAAGACCATTATCTAGATACAGTTACTACTACCTACTTTCTACTTTGGCATGGCTGCAATAACAATAGTAGAAAAAAAAAAAAAGGTCATCCAAAATATTGGAAGAGTAAGATTGTTGGAGAAAATGCTCTGCAAGTCAAGACCTCCTTTATAGTACAGATGGAATAATGGTCTAAGTCAGGGGAAAACATCTAGAATTCTGAAAAAGTTACATCTTGTAATTGTTTGTAAATTACTTTTTCGGATGTTCCTTCAGAGTTGAAGATAATCTACATCCTAGCCCAAACCTTCAACAGGTTGATGGGATGGCAGCAGGCAATGTATGAACCCGGGACCATTGACACAACTAAATAGAGTCTAGTGTGCTTACTGAACAACCAGCCAGCCATCTAGGTCACCTGCTGATTCTAGTTTTCAATGCTCTAATTGGACTTTTCTTTGAAAAAGAAAAACGAAACCCTCAGATGTTTTCGTTGATAAAACAACTGATGAAACAGCCAAGAAAAGCTGTGAAATAAAAATCTAATGTATTTGTATTAACATGTGTATGTGCTAATTTTAAAGCTTGACATCACCTTTATCTTTCAGTGTACAGGACCCTACTGCCAGCCTGGGTCCTCAAGCCTTTTACAAAAAGTGGAAATTAGCAGCTCTGTCACCTTCATTGATGTGTCCTTGTCCCCCCAGGCTGTGGAAGGGAAGTACCCAACAGTGGCAGTGCGGCTACCTTATGATTTCTTCTACCCCTTCTTGACTTCATCTGGACAGTGCCATCCAGCTTTTAGTCAAACCTCAAAATTTATGATCATTCTATTAACATTGACTGTGTGGAGTATATTGTAAATGTAACTATTACATTTAGAATAATCCTGAATTTTATTTGATTCAAGAACTTAATAATCACTTGAATTCTATCAGGTCAGAGCATCAGAATTCAAACTGAGGGATTTTATTTGTTTTTAAAAATCTGATCTTCCCTCTTTTCACAGCTGCCTTTTTCAACTTCTTTATAGATAAGAAGTGAATGTGTCCTGTGTTTTGACCATAAAGATTGTAAATTAATCAAGTAATTTATTCTGTTTATTATTATTAGCAACAACTGTATAAAATAAATTTAAATATTTCACAGTTTTACAGCAGTGCAAAAAATAGACACTATTCAGCCTTTATCTCTGTGTATAATTTTTTGTAAATGTTGTAACTACTGCACTGAATTTTATAGTCGAAATGGCAATGATGGTGCATTTTTTTCACCACCGCCATGTTACATTGACTTTACTGTCCACTTCTGTTAAGAATGTTTTATGTACATAATATTTATGTTCGATAAGCGTTTGAAAGAGACTGAAGAAAGAATAGATAAAAGTTAACCTTACCAGACAATGTATTTTATTAACTGATTGTGTGAGATATGTAAAGGATGAGATCTGAACATTTCATGTCTTTTATTCATTTATGTAGTTATTACAAGTGTTTCTTTCTATGAATATAATCTTTCACATTTTGCCAATTATATGCTGTCATGATCAACTAAGTATGTGCTATATAAATAATGGAACTTATTAAATTGGAACATGTTTTATTAGCGGCCCCCTAAAGGATAATAGACACTATTAGTTTTGTGTGGTCTGTCTGTCCCGTTTAGATCTAGTAAACGTGAAAAGATATTGAAAATTCAACATCATAATATTACAGACCATTCAAAGTTCTAATGCAACGGTACTTTTTTCTTTTCTGAAAGCGAAAAATTTAATTTTTAAAATCAACTATGTAAGCAGTTTTTTCCTAAAAAAATACACCATTTTTACAACAATTCACTTTTAATAGTAACAAACACAGAGGCTAATTTAGTAAGGGATATAAATATGTACCTTATTAACACATTTTACAATTGTATTGCTAAGGTAAGTAAGATCTGTCATGCTAGCTACAAAAAAAATGTTTACTTTTTTTTTTAAAAAGAAAAAATCTATTTAGTATTCATCTAAGTAGAACATAATTTAAAACAACAATTAATTAGTAGTTTTTCATATTATCAAGTGAACTGCAGCATGTACACATGAAACACTGAATTATTTATTTTTTTTTACGGAAATGTAGATTTTTTTTTTTTGAGTCTTTGAATAGGAGATCGACCCTTTACAGAACAATTAGATAATCGTTATATGACATTACTTAGGCCAGCTTTACATCAAACTCCACTTTCACCTATCCCTTGGTCTACTGAACCGTTGGGGTGCCACACAAGATCTGTCAACCTTTTTTCTCCATTCTTCTCTGTCATTCTGATATTCTTTCTGAAAATATTAAAACCTACCATTTTACCTGCCTGGGTGGACCACTTCGGGGCCGATTATTAGTTTGTTTCCACACAAACTGTCTTTGTAACCTTGTTATTTTTTTTTTTTTGTTATTATGTTGTTGTTTTTTTTGTTATGAACTTGTATCCAGATAGATATTTTCACTTTTTTTTTTGTTGCTTCATAAATATGTAGACACTATCATTATAACGTAATATTTGAACTTGACCTAATTTTTAGAAAATATTTCTTCTTCAATTCTCCTTATCTAAATTTGTCTAAGCCATTTTGGCTGCTGATACATTCAACACTTTTGCCCGCTTGGCTTTCACATCAAAGAGAAATTTAAAGTAGGAAAAATCAAATGTGCTTGAAAGGATCCAGCTATTCTCACATTCAAGCTGGCACTAGACCTAACATCCAGCTTTCAAACCTTTTAAGTTATTAGTTTATTTTTGTTATTTTACTATTGGCTTTCATGTTATATATTGATACATACCCAGATGAACAGAGATATTTGTGAAAATGTATGTAGTTATATTAGTTATAATAAAAATGTATGGAGTTATAATTGATATTACTGTTATAAAGTAACAGTCAACTATCTATTAAAGTGAATGTGAATGTTGTAAAGAAAACAGTATATGAACATTGCATTGCTTAGGTATCTTCTCTTTTATTTATAACTATTTCAAATGTTCATCTAATAATTTTATAAATATATTTTATTTAAAAAAAAAAAATTTTTTTGTCATTATGTTGTTTTGCAATTAGGTTAAAACCTGATTTTGACAAGCTGAGAGAAGAAAAGCATTCATCTTTTTTTTTTTAAAGTTTAGAAGCACTAAAATCATTTTGCAACTGACTAGATTTCCAGCCATGTCTTCAAATCAATGTCAATCCCTGCAGTAACCCCATAACTTTGAATATAAAGACCAAGCCTTATTATTATAATGACTGATATTTACATAATGAAGACCAATTGCAATGCAACAAACTCAACCTTTAATACCTCCAAAAACCAGACAATATCACGTTTGTATCAAAAGATATGATTAAGATATAGTCAAGAACATTAACAAATCAACCTTCATCCTTCATGAGCTTATCACAGTCAAAATACATTCAAATGTGCATACATTGTATAAAAGAAAATTATTGCTATTTATTGCCTCTCTCAGTCTTGGAGCTGCTATGGTTCATCTTATAGAGATGAGATGAAAGCCTAATCACTAGCTATGGTCGGAACTATGTCGCCCACATTAGCAGTTCCACCCTCTCCACGCAGCTGACTGAGTGTCAAAAAGAAGAGTTTGGGATCAGCCGTGTGGTAGGTTCTGCCAGGTGACCCGGCATAGAATCACCAGCTCTTGAAAATTAATGTCTTTGTATCCTTATAAATTCATTAGTAATTAAAATAAAAGTAAACACAGTATACAACTAGAAAAGTTGCTTACTATGATTACTGTTATTGACATCATTAATGAATTTATGCAGTTCAAATATAGAAATTCTTTTTTCCAAGTGAGTCTTAAGGGGAAACCCTAATGGCAACTATATTATTATATAACAATGGTTAAGCGTGTATCTAAAACAATGTTTGATAATGGAAACTAAAAACAAGAAGAGTAAAATTTTTGTTTTTTAAAAATAAATTAAATACTATATATTGTTATGACTGTGGTGGCAACTGGGATAGGGGTACTTGTGGATGTGTAATCAGGTGACAGATAACACAGGTCGCCAGAGGTAGGTGAGTGGTCAACTGCGACAAGTGGCAAGGCTTCAGGACAGATCTGTTTCATGAATGCTACATACACCGGATATGGCCATGTAATCATTCAGAAGGGATGAACGATGTTCTGTCAGTTTCAAGAAGGCCTTCGGAGACCCTATATAAAAAGTGAAGGTGTCAAGAGTCAATTCAAACCCAGTCCGGTACTATGAGTCCAGTGTGAAGTTGAATCCAGTAGGAGTCCAAGACAAAATGGATAGACCAGTAGAATTTAATTCAGAAGTATAGAGGTTATACAGCATTGTGTTAACTATGGTGGATTATTTGTACAGTCATTGTGTGAAGTGCTGCTGCCAAATGTACAGCTATGATTTATTGGTACCCTTAGTTGACAAGTACTTTAAGTAAGTTGATTTGAGTTGTGTGGTTCAGCTTTTTAGAGAGCCAGGAAAGAGAGAGGCATTACAATATTATTAAAAGAGGCTTATTAAAGTGGATATAATGCTCCAAGAAATATGAAATTTATACCAAACCAAACCAGGATAATTAAAAGTAACAAGTATTGCAAAAGATGTGGCTAAGATAACAACAACAGAAAGCAATCAATGAATACAAATAATAGTATAAAAATAAACAAATCATCACCAGTTTTAGCAAGATACATAATATAAGAATACAATTGTGATGTCTGGAAATGTTCAAATACATAAAGCTTATTTATGACATGAATAAATATTTTGGCAGTTTTAGATTCAGTTTAAGTTTTGATTTAAAATCAATTTAGGTAGAAATGTGTGGTTATTGTTCAAACTAAAGATCCTCAGGCTTAAGCCACTCAGTCACAGAGGTCGAGTAGTTGTATAAGTCACTGATGTAAAGAAAAGTACAAAAGCACATATTCTATACTCAAGCTCAGGTCCTCCAGCATGCATAGGAACCCAAGCTCTTTCTACAGAGATAGTGGGGCTAGCGACCCCACTCTGTAATTGCTACAAAAATGGCAAAAATAAAAATAGAGATATTCTAAAACAATTCTCATGGATATAGATAAATTTTAAAAAAGTAATAGTGTATCAATTCATACAATTATTTGTAAATTGGCCATGTAACAATACTTTGTGATAATGGCCCATGCAATATTATGTGGAAATATCTAAATCTTATTTAAATCCTGACAATTTATCAAATTAAAAGGTTTGCTAGAAGTTGTTTTGAAACTTTCTTGTGAACAAAAACCTAAACCTAAACAAGATTTAATACTAAGTTTTGACTAATAATTTTATTTTAAAATAAAATTTCACCAATTAAAGATGGCTGACTGGTCATGTGGAGGCACAGTGGCTGAGTAATTAAGTGCTTAGCTTCTGAACAATAGATCCTGGGTTCAAATACTGGTGAAGAGTGGGATTTTGAATTTCGGGATCTTTAAAGTGCCTCTGAGTCCACCCAGCTCTAATGAGTACCTTACATTAGTTTGGGAAAAGTAAAGGCGGTTGGTCATTGTGCTGGCCACATGACACCCTTGTTAACCATGGGCCACAGAAACAGTTGACCTTTACATCATCTGCCCTATAGATCACAAGGTCTGAAAGGGGAACTTTACTAAGATGTGCATAGAATGTTACATCATGTATAGTTGCTAATTGCCTATTGTGGTGGGTGTGCATGATTTATACTGGTCATGTGATATGCACACAAGACTGTCATCACAATGGTTCCAATTTTGAGCCCATCCCCTGCCATCCTGAGGGGTTTGGGGTTCATTTCTGAAAAAAGCATCTGAAACTCATAAAACCTTTTATCGGTCTTATAATAAATCATTTCAGAAAAAAGCAACAAAAAAAAACAAAAAAACTTTCTTGGACCAATATCACAAAGAGTTAGTTGTTCAACATTTACAGGTTAGGTACAAACAAACCAAAACAAAAAAAGGGGGCAGTTCATATTACATTCAAAAACTTTTAATGAAAATGTTGGAAATTATTTGTCAGCATCTTAAAACGATTGCCAGAGAAGGTTATGGTGATAAATAAAAATAATTTGAACCAGCTACCCGAATAAAAGAATTTTTTAAGTAAAAAAAAGTGATTGCTGGCACATTTTTGTTGCTATTAACCTCATCAGAAACACCTCATCAAAAACTAAAAAGAGAAGTTATGAACAGGGCTTAAAAAAAAAGTTACATAATATTTGTATTATTTTGGCAAGAATGGTTTAAATGTTTTATTTATTTTCTCAATAACAAAAGGTAACAAAAATTACCTCAACAAGTAGCCATAAAGGTCTAGTTATCATTTAATTTCTTGAAAAATTCTTATGACTTGTGCAACATTGCAGCATTAAAAAAAAATTACTTGAACAAAAAGCACAAGACATATAGCATTAAAGTCATCAAAAATTTTCTCATTAAAAAATGTTTTTTTTTACATTATTACTGCATAATAAATTACTTGAACTGTTAGAAATTCAAGAATGATAATCTTTATAATTCCAAAATAAAATGTGTTTATGGCTGTGCAAAGAGAAACTTAATAAAGAAATGTAGATGTTTCTGTCAAATTAACTCCAGACAGAACAGTCATTCAGCTTTCACTTTCCCCAACTCTCCTTACTTCTCTATATACATCGGCTATCAACATAGTTTCTTCAATAGGCTTTGCAGTGCTAAATGTTGGAGCAAGGGGATTCATATAATCCAGCCGTGGTGTTTCATCAGGTGCTTCGAGTTGAAAACCATTGTGCAATAAACCATTCACTAACGCGGTGGCCATCTGTACTGAGCTTTCTTCCTTCTCAAATTGGAGTTTTTCTTTTCCTTGCTTTTTAAGTAAATGTTTTCGTTTGCTCATCATGTCAGGAATATCCTGTGATTAAAATGACTTTGCCATGAAAAAAGAAATGAAAAAAAAATTAGGGTGTTTAAAACAAACTTTTATTTTGAAATAAAAAACCAACAATTTTGAATAACAGTTGCCATATTTGAAAACAGACAATAATTAATTCAATTCCTTCACATTCCCTGCTTTTTTTTTTCATTGTTGAATCCTCATTTTCCAATTTTAGATTCACAAGCTACAACTGATAATAATGTATGTGGCAATGACCAGGAAATCAAGATTACTAGCCCGCTTATAAGAAGAAATATCAAGAGAAATAATACTGCTGTCTGCTACTTAAAAAATAAATCTGCCACAATGTTTTACTCTTTCAAATATTTCTTGTAAGTGTAAATAACTTTTAATACTCTAATACTTTTAAGTTCATACCACACAATATTTTACCTTACAGTGAGCGGTTACACTTTTACATGCTCTCATATTTCTCCCTGGCTTTGAACCTGATGACTAAAGATGATCCATTTGTTGTTACTTCAGTTTAAATGTAATATATATGTAATATATAATTCTATAATTTCTGTAATTTATAAAATAGAATCTAGTAGCATGAATTATGTAAATTGATGTATGGTTGTGTAAGTAAAGTAAAATAAAGTTCCCCTTTTAGACCTTGCGATCTACATTGCAGATGATTAAAGGTCATATGTTTAACAAAAGTGTTATGTGGCCAGCATAACAATCAACAGCCTTTAATTTTCCCCCAACTAATGTGGGTGGACTCAGAGGTGCCCAAAGATCCCAAAATTTAAAATCCCAGTCTTCACCAGGAAATCAAAACTGGGATGTCTGTGCCAAGTGCTTTACCACTCAGTCACTCGCCTTCTGTATGACTGTGTGACAATGACAAATCAATAAATTGTCTCTTTTTTGTAAAATGGTAGGAACAATGAACATGCATTCAGTAGATGTTTGGAGAACTGAGAGATATTTTAATGATATAATAGCTTAATTAATAAACTTGTAACTGTACAGTAAGAGATACACTAATTGCTACATTTTTCTTGGATTATAAGTATATATATAAGTGCAAACATTTAGACAGCTAGAATGTGCAACAAAAAAAAAAAAAAAGACCATCTATATGAATTAGAAAAGTTTTTAAGATGTGCAAAATCTGGGCAGCCACCAGTCAATAAGGTGTTGACAGTCTTGCCTGTCTTCCTTTCTGGGTAGGACTAAATCTGATAAGAAAACACAAAGCTAGTAAAGTCAAGTTGCCTTTCAGACCTTGTGGTCTATAGGGCAGATGATATAAAGGTCATCTGTTTCTGTGGCCTACAGTTAATGAGGGTGATGTGGCCAGCACAATGACCAACCGCCTTTACTTACTTTTCCCCAACTAATGTCAGGTACTTGTTAGAGCTTGGTGGACTCAGAGGCATCCAAACCCCGATCTCTGTTTCAGAAGCCAAGCACTTTACCACTCAGCCACCATGTCTCCCGCAAAGCCAGTGTACCAGTTAAAATGAAGGAAAAAAGGAGGAGCTTTTAAAACTGGGCACCTGGAATGCATGGACCTTACAAACCACAATGATAACTTACTGGACATAGAAAATTTACTTAAATAAATGATGAATTGTCTAGGCTGAAGGTAGACATAGCTGCCCTCCAAGTAACTCATTATTTGACTGTGGTTCAACTTTCTGGTAAGGCAAAGCAGAATGTAAGGGAACACAGCGTTGGTTTCGCAGTTAAGAACACATTGCTGAACAAAGTAGCTACATGTGATGTCACTACACCTAAACACATCTAATTGTCACATGATTTTGATAAGTGCCTATGAACTACTCACAATGTAGAACTCAACAAGCCATAGACAAGATGGTTGCTGGCAAAGCCCCTGGCTGCAATGGCATCCCCCAATGTCTGAAGCAGTGCAAAGGTACTTTAAGCCAATCTCTACATTAACTGCTCTACAAATGTTGATAAGATGGTGCTGTGCCACAGGACCTGCAATATGCTAAGATTATCCCCCTGTACAAGAACAAAGGTGACAGAAGTGACTGCAACAATTACAGGGGAATTTCCCTCCTAGGTATTGTAGGCAAAGTCTTTGCTCGAGTGATACTTCCCAGGCTATAAAAACTTGCTGATTGGGTATCCCTAGAATCCCATTATGGCTTTTGCTTAGGGACATGACATTAATGCTCCTTCAGCTGCAGGAAGTAAAAGTGCAGAAAATAAAGGATGCCTTTGTACATTGCGTTCATTGACCTGACTAAAGCCTTCAATTTAGTCTTTAAAATTTTACAGAAAATTGGCTGTCCACACATAGTGGGTACTGTGCAGTTCAATGGCACCTGCTCCCTCCAAAAATTTTAACATAAACAGCAGAGTTTTACAAGGGTATGTCCTGGTCTAAACCCTCTTTGGAATACTCTTTTTCCAGCTAATCCATCCCACATCTGAAAAATCCATTGAAGGCATATATCTCCATTCCAGATTCAATGGCAAGCTTTCGAATATTGCCAGACTGAGGGCCAAATCGAAAATCAGAACCACCCTTGTAAAAGATATACTATTTGCGGATGACACAGCCATGGTGGCACACACACACAGAAGCCTCTGTCAATATTATCCTGCTTCTCTCAGGCCTGCAAATAGTATGGGCTAACTATTAGCATGAAGAAAACAAATGTGTTGGGGCCACGCCACAACACCACCCTTCAACCTCATTGATGAAGAAAAAACTAGAAGCTATACATGAGTTGTGCTAACTGGGATCCACAATTCAAGATGACATGTTCTCAGGAGAGGAGACAAAAAAAATGCATAGGAAAGACTGCGCCAACCTTCACTAAACTCAGAACAAAACAATTATATAAGTGTTTTTTCTTTAACAGAACATTCTTAAAAGTCTTTTGAACAATACATTTACATTTATGAGTGCATTGTTCATTAGGTAAATGTGTATAATCACATTCCAACGTCTTGTCGGTTGTATGTATCTTCAATTTTTTCTTCATTAATATTTTTTACACCATTTTGTACCCTACAATAAAATATATTAAAATGTAAAAAAAAATATTCTTACATTTCTGTTGAAAGATTGTTCATCTGGAGGATTTAGAGGATCCTGTAAAAGTAATAACAAACAAACTAGAAATGACAAAATAATCACAATGTACGAATATTAAAGTTTATATATTTTATATGATTTATATATAACATTGTTTGAAGACCAAAAGGCTAATATTTAGCATAGATAATTGCTATGTCATTTACATTTATTTTCAGGATTTAATAAAAAAAAAGTGTTGATGTTTTGAATTTCAAAACTTTTTTTCTACAGTATAACTTTATTTACATGTATCTTTTTTTTTTTATAGAATTGTTACAGCCTGCCAGATGATCTAGGCCACATGTCTCCATGTCTCACAAAGTTATGTATTTTTAAATCTGAAAATAACAGGCAGCTAATACTCATTAGTTTTGAATTGTTGAGACAAGAAAATAGTTTTACCTTACTTACTACAAATTTGTCATTACTTTTAGTGTTTGATAAAGTACCTTATAAGTAATCAAAGTTCTAACATCATCTAGAAAGTTGAGTTCATCACTCTGCCCCATGAATGCATTCTCAAAATCTGTATTATCATCACTGTAAGATGTTGAAGGTAATGGGTTGTGGCGATCTTTAGAACAGATGCTTGGACACTTGCAGCCCATTTTCACTACCATTTCAAATTTTTTAGGTGAAGCCTGAAAGAGCAGAAACACAGAAAATAAATGTCAATACTGTTTTAATGTTATTGACAGACAATGTTTTCACATTTTTAGTTGCCCACGAAAGGGGAATAGATGCTATTAGTTTTGTGTGGTCTGTCTGTCTGTCCATCCGTCCATCCCGTTTAGATCTCGCAAACTAGAAAAGATATTGAAAATCCGACATTGTGATATTTTAGACCTTTAAAAGTTCTGATGCAACGGCTACTTTTTTCTTTTCTGAAAGAGAACAATTTAATTTTTAAAATCAACAATGCAAGTAGTTTTTTCATAAAAATACACCATTTTTAAAACTATTTACTATTAATATTAACAAACACAGGAGGCTATTTAGTAAGGGAGATGACTGTTTACCTTATTTTTAACACATTTATGCAAGCGGTCTTAGAGTTTTTGTCCAAAAAAAAATAATTGTTTTTAGAATTGTATTGCTAAGTTAAGTAAGTTCTGTCATATTAGCTACTACATTTACAAAAAAACATTTTACTTGTTTATTTTTAATATACTATGCATATACGTGGAATATAATTTGAAACAAAATTAATAAGTAGTTCTTCATATTACCACATGAACTGCAGTGCACTAATAATATGGCCATGGAACACTGACTAAAGGAAATTTTTTTTTAATACCGAAATTTTTTTTCTTGAGGATTTGAATAAGAGATTGACGCTTTACAAAACAATTACATCAGTTAGATAATCATTATATGACATCAATTAGGCCAGGTTCACATCTAACTTCACCTTCACTTTCACCTATCCATTGGTCTGCTGGACCATTGGGGCACCACACAAGTCCTGTCAACCTTCTTTCTCCATTCTTCTCTGTCATTTGCCTATAATAGAATTTCATTCTGATATTCTTTCTGAAATTATTGAAACCTGCCTTTTTCATTGCCTTGGTGGACCACTTCAGTAGCTGATTTTGAGTTTGTTCCTACACTGTCTTTGTAACCTTGTTTATTTTATGGAATCTTAAAAAGTTTCCTAGATCATCATCTTTTTTTTTTGTTTCGTATAACTTTCATACTACTGCACAGTTATAGCACAAGCTCTCTTGTGAACCTATGGAGGGAGGGAGAAGCTGGAAGAAAACTTCTGTGATGCCTTTTGGCACTCAGCATACGTCACTTAGTTCGAGTTAGAATTCCAACTTGAGCCCTCCCCTTGATAGGTTGCAAAGTTGTAGTTTTTTTTGCCAATCATCCACACAACCGCAGTTGTGTTGAACATCTGGATTTTCTGCATATCTGCACAACTCAGGCCATGTCATGCCCATAATCCCTCCAAACTTTTAAGAGTTACACAACTGAGATATTAAAAATAAGGTCAGAAGCTGGTTACTTTAAGGGGTAGAAATGCTTGATGACAAACTAGTATGTTTTTTTTTATAATATAGCACTAATCAATCAGTAAAAGTTTATAGATTATAAAAAAAAACTCACCATTTTTTTAAAATGAAAAATGAAACTCACCATTTTTTGTTTTAAATTGTAGGCTACAGACTTAGTGGTAACGTTTTTAAGGAAGTCTAGAGACAATAAAATCAAATAGGCTATGTTAATTAATAGTTACAATGTTTCAAGATAGTCTAGACACTATACAAATATAATAGTCTATGTTAATGTTTACACTTAGGTACATGTGCAATCACATTTTAAATAGATTTTTATTAGAAATGCTATAAAATCTGTATTTTTTCATTTTCCAATCAAATATGCACATGGTAAATAAGCCCACTTTACATTTTAACTAGATCTCAGAAGCTTATTTTTTTTAGAAGTTTAGGCTGAAATATATATATATATATATATAAATATATATATATATATATATATATATATATATATATATATAAATATATGCAAGGACCTCCCTCATTCATTCACCTATCACTAAATTCTCCCATTTGAGGTGGAAAAAAAAATGTAACCTGTTATTACTTACATTGGGTCTAGAAGAACTAAGCCATTTTCATGATTAAACCAAAGCATTTTAATTTACCAAAACAATTTTTTATTTGCAATTTCAACCCAATTTTGTTTCCAGCCCACATAAAGTAAAAAAGTACAAAATTAAACTTCTGTTTTTAAGCACTATTGAAAGTCTTTTTGGGTGTAACTTTCAACAGCACTTCTATGTGCATATCTTGCTTTGTGACAGTGTATAAAAATGATAATTTTTTTTAAAACTATGAAGCTGACATGAAGTCTAATAATAAAAATAAAGAACCACCCCAACTTCAAATAGATGTAGGGTATAGGAACTGATTCATTATGAAAATGAGTACTATATGATTTGTTTTATAAATACAGATCTAGGATATAATTTAGGATTTAATAGAATTATAGCAGATCTAGACCTGGATTATTTTATAAGCTGAGGGTGTCCTTCCCGAAACAAACCAGGCATCCTCAAGGATGGCAGGAATTTAAATGGAAACAGCTAGCCAGATTTTGAAATCCAGACCATCTTGATGACATAAGTACCAAACAACTATAATTTTACTTAAGACTATAATAGTCAAATAGATCTAGAATATATAGCATTCATGGTCATGGTAGTGAGCCTGAATAACAGCAATAACTGCCAGTATTTAATAACATTAAGGATAGATAGCACTCTGCTACTTGAATAGCATTCCAAAAAGAGGTCCTGTATGACTGCAACAATTAATTACTAGTCATTAGCCCCTCTTAAAAAGTCAATCAACGGATGGCTGCCTGGTCGTGCGGTTTGTGCGCTGGACTGTCGTTCGGATTTATCGACGGTCGATGGTTCAAACCCTGCCCGCTCCCATCCCCCGTTGTCCTGCGGTAGGTTTGGACTAGGAAGTAAACTTTCTTCAACTCTGAAAAAACATCCGAAACATGTAAAACAAAACATCAACCACTCTTTCATTCTTCTTTACCTCCCTCAATGATATTTCTAGATGAAGATCTAGCCCACTTTTAACAATTCATTTAACACTTTAATAATAATTTTTTTATACAAAAAAACAATTGTTCATACAAATCGCCAAATGTTCATTTTAGTGTTTTCTAAAAAAATACAGCATCCTTTTGAGCAATTAAGCATTTTTATTTAGCATTTGAGCTTTATGAAAACTTATTGTGGATAAAAATAAATTATTAATTGATTTGGGAAGATTGGCCATTATTGGGGTAATTTATTAGATCTAATTCCAACTATAGATCTAAATTGGTAAATAGATCTAGATCTAATAAGAGGTTTACATATTTTTTTTTTCCTTCAAAGTGAAATAATGAGTCTAGATTGATCTGTAGATTTTCATACAACCATTGTGACAAGCAAAAGATAGGCCTATATAATATACTTTATAGACACCAAGTGTGACCAAGCAAGATCTAGAACTTTAAATAGTTTAAACTTAGACTTTAATTAAGGCTTTAGATCTACTAATCATCTACTAATACTACTAATAATAACTAATAGTAATATTCTATATAGTTAGTTATACACATAAATATATTGATCTAGAATTAGATCTAGTCTAGGTCCATATTTTGAATTTAATAAACCATTTGATTTGATTTAATTGTCATTGTAAATTAGCTTTCACTTTAGACTTAACTTAGGCATTGTAAACCTTAAACTAGATTTAGACTAGACCTTTAAAAACTAAAATCAACAACAGTCATCATGAAATTGCTCTGGCTATTTATCCTAATAATTACTAAATACACACTAGCTGAACATAGAACTAGATCTACCTCAGTCAACACTAAACTTAAAAAGGAAACAACAGTCATAATCAATCATCACACTCTAGATCAATGCAACTTCAAAAATAACCTAACATACACATCCATAACATTAAAGAAGATCACCCATCACAAATGGAAGTTCTCAATCAGACACAGCAGAAATAAATACCTATCACTGTTAATATTAATAGCAGGAGATGTAGAGTCAAATCCAGGGCCTAGATCTAAAGATAGATGCAACATCTAAAAAAGGTATGCACCATTAAACAGAAAGCCATTCAATGTGACACCTGCAATGAATGATACCATGCATCATGTCTCCATATGAATACACCTGTGTATTATGCCTTAGGCAACAAAGACGCATCATGGCACTGTGTACCATGTGGGTTACCTCAGTTTACATCAGGACTGTTTGATTCCTTTGATGCAGACATTTCTAACCCATACAATATCCTAAACACCATCCCAAACCAAACTCACCAACCACTAGCCAGATCCACTCCTGTTAAACCTAAATCTACTAAAATGAATACAACAGCCTCACTAAACAAACCTACTAAAGTGGTAATACCAAAATACCTTAAAACCTTAGTAATAAATTTTCAAAGCATTAGGAACAAAACAGCAGACTTAGAAATTTTATTAGAATGTGAGAAACCAGACATAATTGCAGGAACAGAAACTTGGCTACATCCTGAAATTTATAATGCAGAAATTTTCAATAGTAATTATGAAATTTTTAGAAAAGATAGGGCTGATAATCATGGAGGAGTTCTTCTAGCAATAAAAAACACTCTTATAGCAGAAGAAATTACCTTACCTAACTCAAAAAATATAGAATCAACATTTTGTAAAATTAATACCACCTCAACATCACTAATAATAGGCAGCATTTACAGACCACCAAATTCTAGTTTAGAATACATGCAGGAACTATGTAATCAGATTACTACACTTAAAGAGACAAATAAAAAATGCAGTTTTTTGGATTATGGGTGATTTCAACCAACCTGATATAAATTGGAAAACACTAACCATAGATAAACACCAAAACCTTAAGGACATAAATGAGCTTTTCATAGAAACTTTGCACAACCTAAGTTTAGATCAAATCATTAAAAAGCCAACCAGATTAAACAACACATTAGATCTCTTCTTAACCAACAGACCTGGATTAGTAGTTGATTATGATATTATCCCTGGTCTATCAGACCATGAGATCATAAAAATACACAGTCAGATAAAAGCAGTAGCCTATTCAAAACCCAAAAGAAAAATCTTACTCTGGAAAAAATGTAACCTAACACAACTACACCAAGCTGCATTAAACTTTCAACAAACATTCTTATTAGAAAAAGACATTAACCAACCAGTCGATGACCTCTGGAATTTCATTAAAAACCATCTTAAAAGCATTATAGAAAATCATATACCAACTAAATACACATCAAACAAAATAAATAAATGCTGGTTTAATAATAGACTAAAGAAGCTTTGTAAACAGAAGAAAAACCTATATAGAAAATTTAAAGAAACTAAGGCAGAAAGAGTTTACAAAAAGTATATAAAAATTAAACACTTAACCCAAAAAGTAAGCAGACAGCTGCAGAGTGAATACATAAACAATGTAATATCTAAAGATAACAACAAAAACCTATGGTCATACATTAAGTCTAAGAAAATGGAAACAACAGGCATAGCGCCATTAAAAGATGAACATAACATAATACATAATGATAATGAAACTAAAGCAAACATCCTAAACAAATACTTTGCATCAGCATTCTCAGCCACAGGAGACAAAGACATATTTCTTAATTTGAACCAAGTAGACAACATAGAAGATTTAGTAGTACAAGAAAATGGAATTAAAAAACTATTAGCCAACACCAAACCAAATAAAGCATCTGGACCTGATGGTATTCCAGATAGATTACTCAAAGAACTAAGCAATGAGCTAGCCCCAGTGTTCAAAATACTCTTTCAGGCTTCACTTAACCAGGGCAGAGTACCAAAGGACTGGAAAGAAGCTAATGTCACCCCCCTATTTAAAAAAGGAGAAAAATCTGACCCAGGAAACTACAGACCAGTATCACTTACCAGCATCACATGTAAAATCCTAGAACACATAATAAGTAGCAACATCATAAACCACTTAGACAAACAAAATGTCCTCACACCATACCAACATGGCTTTAGGAAATATAGATCATGTGAAACACAACTAATAGGACTAATTGATGATTTTTCTAAAGGTTTAGATAATAGTGAACAAATAGATGCTATCTTACTAGATTTTTCTAAGGCTTTTGACAAAGTTCACCACCATAGTTTGCTTAAAAAATTAAAATATTTTGGCATTAATGGTCTACTGCATCAGTGGATTAAAGATTTTCTGATAGGGAGAGAACAAACTGTAAAAATAAATGGCTCTAAATCAACACAGATAACAGTAAACTCAGGTGTACCTCAAGGAACAGTCTGGGTCCACTACTATTTTTAATTTACATAAATGATTTACCAAATTGCATTACTTCAGGAACAAAAGTCAGATTATTTGCAGATGATTGCATAATATATAGAACAATAAAAACAAAACAAGACACAGATATTTTACAAAGAGAATTAGATGAATTACAGAAATGGGAATCAAATTGGAGCATGTCTTTCCACCCAGAAAAATGTCAGTTGTTAAGAGTAACAAAAAAACTAAAACAAATTAATTCCACTTATCTTATTCATGGCAAACTAGTAACACAGACTAAAATCGCAAAATACCTAGGTGTTATAATAAATGAAAAACTGTCATGGAATCCACATATTGATGAAACTATAACAAAATCAAACAAAGCATTAGGGAAATTTCTATAAATCAAATAAGAACATAAAACTAAAATGTTATTTAACCTTGATTAGGCCAATAATAGAATATGCATCCTCCGTTTGGAACCCCTCAACTCAAGAAAACATTAAGAAACTGGAACAGACACAAAATAGAGCAGTGAGATTCATAACAAATGAATATTCACATTTGACTAGAGTAACACCTATAGTAAAATCACTAAATTTAGAAAGCCTTCAGGACAGAAGACTCAAAAGTAAAGTAGCAATTATACATAAAACATTGAACCATAATCTTCAAATACAAAAACAAAATTTAATAAAATACTCTGAAAGACACAAAGATAAAGGCACATTCCTCGTCCCATATGCTAGGATAAATTTGTACAAATACTCATTCTTCCCTAGTGCTATTAGAGCATGGAATGGGTTGCCTGAGCTAGCTAGGAAAACCAGTGACTTGGCAGAATTTAAGTCATTGGTTAATATGCATGACTAAATGCATGACGCGTAGGACGTAATCATCTTCTTTTTTGAAGTAACGTCTGTATTATATAAGATAAGATAACTAGACCTTTCTTAGTTTCTAGATCTAGACTCTAAAGCCTTAAACTTTAAGTACTTAAAGCTATTCTACTTCAATAGAAACTAGATCTAGATCTTCACTTAGACTTATAATAGAATACTAAGTATAGTTACTTACTAGGTTAGCTAAGTTAATCGATGAGACTTATCATTGTGACTTTTGATTTACTTTACTAAGTTTCTAAGTCCTACTCCTAATAAATTTAGTCCAGTTCAGCGACACATTATAATTTGATCATGTTTTCTAGAGAAAGCCGAGGTGTTTCTGGGAAAATGTAAACTAATTCTCGACATAGATATAAAATACTGGCTGTTAGAATCGATCTTAGACGTCTAGATATAAAATCTAATCTAATCTAATCTGTAGATTCTAGAGCCCTTATAAGACTTATTCATATAAAGATTCTGAAACTCTTCTGTTTATAGTGTTACTAATAGCAACGCTTTCAGTTCACGTTACTGCACTAGCCTATGTAAATTTTAATTAATAAATAAAAATGCTTGGTGTATAATAAATGTTTAATAAATAGACTATCTAGTCTAGATCTGGAGTCTAATCATAGACATCTCTTGATTTAGACATATTTCTAGATCTAGATAGATCTAGATCTAGTCATAGAGTTAAGGTTATATAGAATTCTAAATCAACACTAGATTCTATATGTAAGATCTATATCTATATATAGGTCTGTGATTTAGCCTCAGCCTTAAAAAAATTCGTTTTTATAATCATATTATAACAATAGTGTAGCAAGATAAGTATGTATATAGTATATATATTTATTTAAAAAGTCAAAGTAGCAAGAATGCTAAAAATAGATTTGAAAGCTTTGAGGAAATGCAATCTACCAGGCTTTGATTCTAGATCAGGGGTGGGCAACCTTTTTGTATTGAGGGCCACATTTAAAAAAAATAAAAAAAAATTGGGAATGGAGGGCAGCATAGGAAAAGCAAAGGAAAAGGCTTGTTCACTGAATGAGACAATATATGTTCCGGAAGTTAAATGTCGGAACGAGAGAAACTTGCCCATCACCAGAGAATGCTGACCATGTCCTTCAATGGTGAATTCTAAATCAAGAGACCTGAACAAGACTTTGGGCCAAAAACCCTCCTATAGAACCAAAACTATTCAGATATACGATTACTGATCTGAACTCTCCAACATGTAAAATGAGAATGAAGAAGAACAGATGTATGTGTACACAAATAGTGTGAACAGCAGCAATTTTATTTTAAGTGTGGAAATATAGCTTCTGGCATTCATAAGACACCGTGGTCGTACTGACTGGAACTTCTCTTTGCTTGGAAATAAGTCCTCTGGAGCTGAATCAGCTTCTGCGCTAAATGGTGAGCTGATGATATTGAAATCTGGTTCTTGACGTCTTAAAATTTGATTTTATAAATTGCACAATTAAGAAATCTAAATAAGTGTTATACTTTCAATCATTTCACAAGAAATAGTTTCACCTTTTAGCAAAGGAAAATGACAAAACCTATTTTCTTTTGCTTGCTTGTAAAATTGGAAAGCCTTGTTTGAAAAGATTTAACATGTAATTATATTTCATATGCAAAAAGAGCCCATCGCAATAGCAATCATGAAACACATGAAATCTGTCTTCCACTCTTTATTTTAAATATTGGTAACAAAGTCACAGTCAATGTCCTTCAAGTAATATAACAATTTCTTTCTTGAGATTTTATATTCTTCTCATTTGCCTTGCCCATGCTAAGATAGTGGATACATTGGATTATTTTGTTCCTAAATAAATACCTGTGGTTGACACCCCTAGCCCTAATAATATTCATTACAATGTCATTTTTATCAATAATATATTGAAATTTTATGCAGCTTTGTGCAAACTTTCCTGTTTAGAGTTTATGGTTGGGATATATTTTTTTTATAAAAACAAAATATTTTACACTATCAAAGATCGAGCTCCATCAGTTGTTACACTTGCCATCTTGTTTCAAGCATATCCAACATTCAACACAGTTCTTCATAGCATTAAATACATACTGATAAGAGATTGTCTTGAATTGAGTGTATTGAAGTATAACCAATAAGCATAATCTTCGTTTACTTGAAACTTTTTATAATGAGACAGTTATAATAATTTATATAGATATTATTTTAATATATTTGCTTTTTAATCTGTATATACTGTGGGCATACCTGATTTCTGTAGATGTTGGCAGGTCTCATAAAACACTCTGCCGGGCCGCATGTGGCCCGCGGGCCGTAATTTGCCCTCCCAAGTTCTAGATCTAATAGCTTGGAATTAATCTGAATTATAAGTCACAAAAAAAAAAATATAGAATGTCTTTCAAAGAGTAGGCCTGACTAAAATACTCAACAAAATTGGCAAGAGTGCCAATAGCATAGGCTGGTCAAGAACTCCTGAGTGGGAGGCATGATTTTGTTAAAAACCCAGTTAACCTTAACCTAAAATACTCTGTCTCTCATTCTTTGGAATCGAAGACATTGCCACATAGAATAATTATAATAATGGCAATGTCTCTGATTCAGAAGATTAAGGATTTGTGCAGTTTAGTGCATATTTATTTATATAGGCCTATACATGTAAAATTATAATAATAATCTTTATTATCCATAAGGAAATTTGTCTAACACATGTGTGTACATTTAAAGGACAAAAAAAAGAGGGATCTATATTAAAATTTAGAAAAGTTTTGGTCAAACGTATCACTAAAGAATTTACGTTTGTGATCTCCTTAGACAGCTCCCCATAGTGGGATTCGTTTTCTTGAATTCTGAGCAGCACAGATCCAATTTCCTGGGGTCTACAGCGCAAATTCATCCTAGTAAAAATGGCAGGTAAAATATGGATTTGTAACTACGATGAAAAAAAAAAGAACCTCTTCGCACCTTACTTGTCTATATGTCTCGCCCAGAGACAGAAAAACGCTGATTTCCATTTAGGAAAGATTTGGGGGTCACTCTTCCCCCCAAAAAAGTGTCAGAAATACATATAAACCCAAGCTATTGCAGAAGGATTCACACTATTAGAGACTAGACTGGGAATAATGTTTACATTAGAAAGAAGAAGTATAAAGCTGATGAAGATGCTGTTCTCACGGCAGACATTGTTACTATGTGTTTGTGATGTCTTCCTGTGATTAAACATCTGTATAGGCCCTATCATTGAGTTGCCCCCCTTAAGTTATTAAAAAAATATTTTTAAAAAAGGTGCATATCAAGAAATCTTAATGATGATGTAACCATAAGAACGTGAATGCAGGGAAATTTAGTGATGCTTTGAGACAACTGTAAAACCTAGAAAACAACAGTGTTGTGACACGTAAAGTTACTATACGGCATGTGTCCAACCGTAACACACGGTCAAGTGTGTGACGATACGAGACTTGCATACAAAAATTCATTTGAGTTGTTCCCAGCCAACCGTGAGAAACTTTAAATTTTAACTTTATCATTATTTTCATGTCCACCCACATTTAAATTCTTGTAGGATTTATCTCCCCTCGTACTGTTTCTCACGGGACGAATCTCAACGTAAAACATTAACTAGCTTCTCTAGGGCTAACTTTTAATTTTTGACCGCTGGACAGCTGACCAGCACACAATGGTCGCGGCACCAGCGCTACACGCAGCGGCTTAATAACTTTTCACACCCATTCCCCCTTTCTCCCCCCCCCCCCGCAGGATACGCACCGCTCTAAGAATAGCGTTGCACCCGGACTGGACAAATGCATATTCGTCTTAGTCCCTACTCTCACGGTACAGGCCATAAATCGGACATGACGCCTGACATCTCCGGTACGTCGATACCTGTGAGAAAATCACATAGCTTTCTTCCCCACCCGTTAAACGAAATGCCCCAACCATATATAGAGAGAGACCCAAGCATTCTAAGTTAGGCCCGCTAGGATTCATATTGTCTCCTCTATTAGGAAGTTTAGTTGTGAGGTTTCATTAGGGACAAACGGTTAAGTGTAAACATTTTACTATACTTATTTTATCTTATAGGAATGTGTGAGTACACATTAGTACACAACCACGTTCCCCGTCATTACATTATGACATTATTGTGTATGTACATTGTGCTATTATTCTATGTCAATGCTATATCTTCATATAGTATTATTAATGCCGCTATGATTGTCCAAGTTTGAAGCCATAATTATTATATTTGATGTGTTATGTTTCATCCATTCCTGTATCTTAGTGATTGATGTAAACAATAACCTTTCGTGAATCTTAGTACTGTTTATGAACTTAGATCACAGTGCTCTAAACTTAATTATTTCACTTTTCTATTATATCCCTCATACATATTATTATGTCTCACACACTTGTGAACTTATAATTCCTTAGATGAGTTTAATTTTGATTAATTATATCAAACCCTTATCATTGTATCTCGATCCCTAGTATTTTATTTTCATCTTATCCTTTAGTATATAATATGCTCATTCCCCATTGTACTATAACTGATTGCTTATCGTCGTAATCAAATTTAATGGATGAATCTTGACTAGTATCATCCTACATTGTATGATGACACATTTATTGTGGTTATCTTACTTGTATCTTTTTGTTATTGAGTCATATGCATGCTTTAAGATTTTATACTTAATTGTCTTAAATGCCTTATTGGGATTGATACCAATGCCTACATCTGATTGATTGCAAGGCATATGGGAATCCCTGCTCAATGCCTTTAGGAGGTTCCTAATTGTCTGTCTTATCCCCAGCCTGGTTGCTACCCCTGATTGCTATGCACGATTGCTACACCCGATTGCTACAACTACCAGATCTCCACCCAAAGCTGTAACCGGAGCAGATCACACCAGATACCCCCCCCCCCCATTACATACCTGTTAGCAAGAAGGCATTGCCTACTGTCCTTGGCCTTAACATATTGCCCAGTGTCCACAGTGCCTTATACTGCCCAGTATCATCTGCCCAGTACCCGGCCCAAACTGTCCACTGCCCTATAGCTATTGCCTAATGCCGACAGATTAGAGCAACCTTCGCTGCAGAAGACAAACTGGTGTTGAGTTAGCACGGCTCTCTACGAGCTAGAGATCACAGCTGAGAGATCACCCCACTACAACTTAGTCTGCAGCACCAACCCTCTCTACTGCTAAACAGGCAGCGGCCTCACCCTAGAGCCAGCTTGCCTACAGCATAGAGACTATCCCGAACCGACGTCCTAAGACAGAGCCGGATGAATCATCCTTCTGAGTGCTAGTCCTTCGACCGCCAGAAGACGACCCACAACCCACGGGCTAGCAGCAAAGAGTATAAGTACTCAAGGCATAGGAACACTCTTCTTCTCTTCCAATCACTCACCAATTAGCAATCCATGATGAGCAGTTATGTTAGATATTAGCACCTTCATTTCATTTCTTAATTATAAATTTATTTGATCATTTATCTTTTGTAAACTTTCATTTATTAAATTATTTTTATTTATAAACTTATAATATTGGTCTGTTCTTACTGTTAGTTGCGGTGTGCCTGTACAAAATCTTATATGTGAGCGGGATAAAATTAATAAATCTCCCCTAGACTTAAATAAACTAGCCAACTATTGACTAATTAAACAGCTCGTCACAAAGTGTGTGTATATGGACTGGAGAGCCAGCCATGAGTGTGTGTTGTTAAGAATGAGAAAGAAAACATCTAGTGGATGCGTTTGTGTATAAATGTTAACCTTATGTACACATATTGTTATTAAATTCTTTGCAAATAAAGACTTAAAGGAACTTGTATCACCACAACTGGCGACCACGACAAGGCACAAGTAAGTGATAACTAGGAAATGTCAATATACAAAATATAGAGAGAAACGGGCAAAGAAAATGGCCTGCAAGGTGAAGAACTCGAAAAATTCATAACACTGAAAATGACACAAGAGGAAGAAAGAGAAGAAAGGCCATTAAATAGGGAAGAAGCCAAAGAAGAAAATATTAGAATGTCTCCATTCGACGAGAGCCATAATTAGTGCATTGACTCATATCTACTGAGATTTGAGGACATTGCAACAGCCTGCAACCTCCCACAGTCAGAATGGGCAAGAATCCTCATGGGGCGCTTGAAAGGGTGAGCTATGAATATCTGCATTCAACTGAGAGAAGAAGAAAGAAAAGATTATGTGGCCGTGAAGGAGGCTTTGCTGAGGCAATTTGGCTCCACAACATATATATTGAAGACTTATTAATCGTCATAGGCAGTACCAGTTCTCTTATAATAGACGTTGCATTGTATAAAATGTCATTTTTTTTTTCTTTGTCGATGTAAAGCATTAATAATGTACACCCAAACTATTGGGTTCATGAAATTTTGATATTATCAACATTTTTCTCTGCCCTGGGAAGACTGTGGTGACACAGTTACTATATGGCATGTGTGGCCAATCGTTAGACATGGTCAAGTGTGTGTACCTGGACAGTTAGTGGACTGGAGAGCCAGTCACGAGTGTGTGTTGTCAACAATGAGAAAGAAAACATCTAGTGGATTTGTTTGTGTCGAATGTTAACCTTATGTAAATATATTGTTATTAAATTCTTTGCAAATAAAGACTTAAAGGAACTTCTATCACCACAAACAGGTTATTGAAATCTTTCAATTTTCCTTTAATAAATGAAACAATATTTCCTTATGAGATCATTTTTATAAAATGAAAATCCGGATGAACAAAAAGGTTGAAAAAAGAAATTAAAATATCTTTAAAATAGATTTGGACATAATTTAAAGTTAGGTATAAGGTGCACATAAATTATAAGGCACTGTATCATTGATTCTGCATTCATAATATCAATCCTGTGCTGTTCATAAGTTGACAGAAAAACAAGAATAAAAAGTTTAAAATAATTAAATGTACAGAACTAAAAATCAACTTGACATGCTTACGTATATATTATTGATATACCGGTATTTAAATTGTTTTGGGTAATAATGTACTTTTTTTTGTCTTTAATTTAAAAAAAAATCTTAAAATATGTGTCATCTCTCACCACATATTTCTATTCAAAGTTATTGTTATCATTATTTATTATTATACAATTCCTAGAAATCACACATTTTCAGTTTATTGAAACTTGACAGCATATGATTGTTTTTACATCAATATAACAGAACATAGATCACAATCATGAAGACTATATTTTAGTGGTTGTATAGTTTTTGTGTCAAACATTATAAAAATAATGCTGAGGAAAAAAAATTTGTAATCAAACTACATAGCCATTTATTTCTTATTACAGACAGTACTTCAAAATGTTACTTCACATGTTCTATATGTATCCTTTAAATACTAAAATAATATTATCTGAAACATTGAAAATAAAATACTTAAAGATCTTGATCTTTAAATTCAAAGAACATATAGACAAGATGGAAGAATTCCAAAAGACATCTTTGACAAGCTTGCAGAGAAAGTCAGACCCAAGGGACACCCAAGACTAGCCTACAGAGATGTTGTAGACAAAAGAATGAGAAAGAAAGCTGCCCTATCAGATAGCCATAATACAGTGTGGCAAATTTGGTGGCTAAGTGCTAAAGCAATAGATATAGGTTTTCTAACTGGGAAGTCCTGGTTTCAAAACCTGGTGAAGACAGATTTTTAATTTTCGGGAAATTTGGGGTGCCTCTAAATCCATCCAGCTCTAATGTACCTGATTTTAGTTGGGGAAAGCAAAAGCATGTGCTAGTCACATGACACCCTCATTAACTGTGGGCAGTGAAATAGATCATATCATCTGTTCAATACATCGCAAGATCTGAATGAGGAACTTTACTTTTATATATTATGTCAAGTACTGATTTTATTTATAAAAAGCAAATTACGATTTTTATTAATGAACCTTCAATGTGACTGCTGTAAATATAAATATTGCATTATATTTTCCTGAATGGCGTATGAACGTAAAAAAGGCAGTCTTTTTGGTGAGCTGAAAGGTGGTCAATGGAACATAGATGCCCCACGGAAATGCTTTAAAGACCAGCTTAGACACCAACTTGATTTAGATAACATGGAAGAGAGCACCTGGCCGCAGGCGGCTTAGGAACGAGACAGCTGGAGATCACTTACAAAAGGCCACTGGATACACATTTGAGACCAAAAGAAAATCCACTGCCAAGGACAGATGTAGATGACAAAAAGAGAATCTAAATCGATCACCGCCGGATTATGCACGGGATGCAAAAAAAATATTACAGTTCACAGCTGGAACTGTCTAGCCATGTGAAGTAATGCACTAATCATTAATCTTGGACTCAAAGACAAGCCTCATTATTATTTAATTGGCACATAATCTAATTAGGCTTCAACATGATTTTTAGATAATTTATTTTGTATAAAACAAGAAAGAGGAAAAAAATTCTTAGCAATTGTATATAGATAATGAAAACTTTTTAAGTGTTAGAAAAAGGTCATCCTAAAAATTGATGTCTGATGCTAAAGTTACAAAATATTGCTTAAATAGTTCTAAGAAACAAAGATAATTTGCTAATGGAAAAAATAAGGACTTAAATAAAAAATGTTTGTTTGTTTTACATGTTTCGGATGTTCCTTCAGAGTTGAAGATAGTTTACTTCCTAGTCCAAACTTCCTGCAGGACGACGGGGGATGGGAGCAGGCAGGGTTTGAACCCGGGACCAAATCCAAACAGTCCAGCGCGCAAACCGCACGACCAGGCAGCCATGTAAAAATGGTACATTTTATTTTTCAGTTTTTTACCCGTTTAATAATTTCTTCCAGATCTTTCTTTTAGCCTGACATTGACTAACATGTTTTTACATACATTCACTTTGGCTCTTAATTTACTTTTATTGCAGACAAGCTTAATGCCCATTATGAGCTGTCAAACCAAAGGAAGGTGTAGATTATATCCAAAGTTGAATTATTAAAAATATTTGATGTGTCATATTGTAAAAGATTTACAAAGCCATTGAATATTTTAAGCCTGTACTAGACAGGAAATAAAATGTTGATACTTATGAAATAAGATATTCAAAAATATGGACTGGACTAAAATAATACAAACTATTAATTACAAAAGCAAGCAACTTCTGTTGTTCTGCAAAACAAAAGTATAAAAAAAATAATTTATCCAGTCACAAACTAACTAGATAAATTTGTTAGAGTTATAAATACAAAGGACATCATAATCATATTGGTACCTTTAATAAATAAAAATAGAGATTCAATCAAGATTTCCCTAACTTTCTTATTACAATAACAAAAACATGAAACATAAGTGGTATTTCAATGTGAAATAAAGAATATATGCTAGCAATACATTTTTCATTTGTTTGAATTCATACAATTAATAGAAAATTGTACACTTCTTAAAATACAGGCTTTGACAGTGTAGTTACATTTGATCACTTTTAATAATATACTGGTAAGACATCAACAACATTTTTGGTGTGTAACATGATTTTAGTTTAACAAAAAAAGAATGATTCTCTGTGTAATTCACTATCATAAATTAAAATAAAAATCCAATGAAGCAATAGCTCTTTTAGACCACACTTGTTAAAACCAATGCTTGGTTAAAAGCAGACAATTATCATGAAAACTAAAAAAAGGCTGAAATCTGAAAGTGATTATTATATATATATGTATTATATATATATATATATTTTGGTATATCTTTAGATATAGATCTACTTAAAAGAAGAAAAAAATGATCAGAATTTACATTTGTTAACAAAAACCTCCAAAGCACAATTTCAAATGGCAGTTCCCAAGTGACTGGTTTTCTCAGCAATATCACATTAAGATCTTCTGATTAAAAGTTTAATAATGCCCCAACAAAAAGGAGACTTCTGGGTAAAACAAGGCAAAAGAGTTACATTAAGGAATCTTAGTTTCTTCTTTAACTTTTAAAACTTTGAGACAAAAGAAAGAAAAAACTATAGATAAAACACTGGTTAGTAGTACAGAGACAAAACCTTCATGCCAGGAAGTCCAAGAGGCAACCACACTGAGAGGGTAACCAGCCAGCACTCGACCTACTGATGAAAAAAACAAACAAAAAAAAAAAGGGGGGTTAAGAACTGTAAAGTATAAATGAGTACATGTAAATGAAAAGTTAATGTTTGAAATTTTCCAAATATACTTTTGAAAAATTGTAATAAGTTCTCTGACATTTGTATTTAACCAGTAAAAAAAATCAAAAGCTTATGATCTTATGACAAATACAGTAGCTGATTAAAGTTTTTTCTTCTTTGAATATGCTAATTTGCCTTTGACCAATTTAAGCAGCAGCAATTGGCTATTTCACCAAAAAACATTTTTAACTTTAATTTGTGACTAGTTGTTTACTTTTTAGTTACGGAGGAGTCATTCCGCAACACTTTTGATAATAATTGCTAAAACAAAATTTTCAAAACTAAAAAAGAAAAAAAGTCATGAGCATTATGAGTGTCTTTTACATACATCTTTGCATATTACAATACAGAAGAATATTTAAGTACATCAAAATTTTAACAGCAAGACTCTTGATAAATTTAACAATTAGGCAGGGGCATGACAAGCAATACTAAATGTATACTTTATAGATACACCCACTTAACAATAAATCTTGACACATGAAATTGACTCATAAAACTCACTTTATTCAAAATTCAAACAGAAAATATGACAATGGAAACAGTAAAACAATAAGTATACTAACTGACTTCAATGTGACACCTGCGATGAATGGTACCATGCATCATGTCTCCATATGAATACACCTGTGTATTATGCCTTAGGCAACAAAGATGCATCATGGCACTGTGTACCGTGTGGGTTACCTCAGTTTACATCAGGACTGTTTGATTCCTTTGATGCGGACACTTCTAACCCATTCAACATCCTAAACACCATCCCAAAACCAACTCACCAACCACTAGCCAGATTCACTCCTGTTAAACCTAAATCTACTAAAATTAATACAACAGCCTCACTAAACAAACCTACTAAAGAAGTAATAACAAAATACCTTAAAACCTTAGTAATAAATTTTCAAAGCATTAGGAACAAAACAGCAGACTTAGAAATTTTATTAGAATGTGAGAAACCAGACATAATTGCAGGAACAGAAACTTGGCTACATCCTGAAATTTATAATGCAGAAATTTTCAATAGTAATTATGAAATTTTTAGAAAAGATAGGGCTGATAATCATGGAGGAGTTCTTTTAGCAATAAAAAACACTCTTATAGCAGAAGAAATTACCTTACCTAACTCAAAAAACATAGAATCTACATTTTGTAAAATTAATACCACCTCAACATCCCTTATAATAGGCAGCATTTACAGACCACCAAATTCTAGTTTAGAATACATGCAGGAACTATGTAATCAGATTACTACACTTAAAGAGACAAATAAAAATGCAGTTTTTTGGATTATGGGTGACTTCAACCTACCTGATATAAATTGGAAAACACTAACCATAGATAAACACCAAAACCTTAAGGACATAAATGAGCTTTTCATAGAAACTTTATACAACCTAAGTTTAGATCAAATCATTAAAAAGCCAACTAGATTAAACAACACATTAGATCTCTTCTTAACCAACAGACCTGGATTAGTAGTTGATTATGATATTATCCCTGGTCTATCAGACCATGAGATCATAAAAATACACAGTCAGATAAAAGCAGTAGCCAATACAAAAACCAAAAGAAAAATCTTACTCTGGAATAAATGTAACCTAACACAACTACACCAAGCTGCATTAAACTTTCAACAAACATTCTTATTAGAAAAAGACATTAACCAACCAGTCGATGACCTCTGGAATTTCATTAAAAACCATCTTAAAAGCATTATAGAAAATCATATACCAACTAAATACACATCAAACAAAATAAATAAATGCTGGTTTAATAATAGACTAAAGAAGCTTTGTAAACAGAAGGAAAACCTATATAGAAAATTTAAAGAAACCAAGGCAGAAAGAGTTTACAAAAAGTATATAAAAATTAAACACCTAACCCAAAAAGTAAGCAGACAGCTGCAGAGTGAATACATAAACAATGTAATATCTAAAGATAACAACAAAAACCTATGGTCATACATTAAGTCTAAGAAAATGGAAACAACAGGCATAGCGCCATTAAAAGATGAACATAACATAATACATAATGATAATGAAACTAAAGCAAACATCCTAAACAAATACTTTGCATCAGCATTCTCAGCCCCAGGAGACAAAGACATATTTCTTAATTTGAACCAAGTAGACAACATAGAAGATTTAGTAGTACAAGAAAATGGAATTAAAAAACTATTAGCCAACACCAAAAAAAAAAAGCGTCTGGACCTGATGGTATTCCAGCTAGATTACTCAAAGAACTAAGCAATGAGCTAGCCCCAGTGTTCAAAATACTCTTTCAAGCATCGCTTAACCAGGGCAGAGTACCAAAGGACTGGAAAGAAGCTAATGTCACCCCCCTATTTAAAAAAGGAGAAAAATCTGATCCAGGAAACTACAGACCAGTATCACTTACCAGCATCACATGTAAAATACTAGAACACATAATATGTAGCAATATCATAAACTACTTAGACAAACATAATGTCCTCACCCCATACCAACATGGCTTTAGGAAATATAGATCATGTGAAACACAACTAATAGGACTAATTGATGATTTTTCAAAAGGTTTAGATAATAGTGAACAAATAGATGCTATCTTACTAGATTTTTCCAAGGCTTTTGACAAAGTTCACCACCATAGTTTGCTTAAAAAAATTAAAATATTTCGGCATTAACGGTCCACTGCATCAGTGGATTAAAGATTTTCTGATAGGGAGAGAACAAACTGTAATAATAAGTGGCTCTAAATCAACACCAATAACAGTAAACTCAGGTGTACCTCAAGGAACAGTCTTGGGTCCACTACTATTTTTAATTTACATAAATGATTTACCAAATTGCATTAGTTCAGGAACAAAAGTCAGATTATTTGCAGACGATTGCATAATATATAGAACAATAAAAACAAAACAAGACACAGATATTTTACAAAGAGAATTAGATGAATTACAGAAATGGGAATCAAATTGGAGCATGTCTTTCCACCCAGAAAAATGTCAGTTGTTAAGAGTAACAAAAAAACTAAAACAAATTAATTCCACTTATCTTATTCATGGCAAACCAGTAACACAGACTAAAAACTCAAAATACCTAGGTGTTATAATAAATGAAAAACTGTCATGGAATCCACATATTGATGAAACTATAAAAAAATCCAACAAAGCATTAGGGTTTATTAAAAGAAATTTCTATAAATCAAATAAGAACATAAAACTAAAATGTTATTTAACCTTGGTTAGGCCAATAATTGAATATGCATCCACCGTGTGGGACCCCTCAACTCAAGAAAACATTAAGAAACTGGAACAAACACAAAATAGAGCAGTGAGATTCATAACAAACGAATATTCACATTTGACTAGCGTAACACCATTAGTAAAATCACTAAATTTAGAAAGCCTTCAGGACAGAAGACTCAAAAGTAAAGTAGCAATTATACATAAAACACTGAACCATAATCTTCAAATACAAAAACAAAATTTAATAAAATACTCTGAAAGACACAAAAATAAAGGCACATTCCTCGTCCCATATGCTAGGACAAATTTGTACAAATACTCCTTCTTCCCTAGTGCTATTAGAGCATGGAATGGGTTGCCTGAGCTAGCCAGAAAAACCAGTGACTTGGCAGAATTTAAGTCATTGGTTAATATGCATGACTAAATGCATGACGCGTAGGACGTAATCATCTTCTTTTTTGAAGTAACGTCTGTATTATATAAGATAAGATAAGAATCAATCTAAGACACTAAAGGCAACATAAAAAGAAATCTTAAAAAAAAAAGAGCTTTGGAAAAATTAATACATTCCTACATATTCATACCCAATAGCAATCAGAAACCATTTAGGAGATAGATGAAGCAGCTACTGTTTTTTAAATCAGCTTTTTGTTACCAAACAGTGAAAGATTATTACAGAATGCCACCAAATCTTTCTCAAAAAATTCTTTTTACTCATGACAGCAATAGCAAACTCGATGAAATATGCAAAATAAACTTTCCTAAATAAATCAATATTCATCAACACTAGAGTCAGGAAGATTCTTATGGCCATTGGCAAGACAAGTTCACCAGAGAGGATCTGTGGCAAAGAACAAAGGCAAAAGCCCATTAAAAAAAAGATCCTTCAGAGATGCTGGTGATGGATAGGCCACACCCTTTGCAAGCCTGCTTCCAACATCACAAGACAAGCCTTGCATGGAACCCACAAGGAAGCCCCAGAAATACACAGTGCCAAGATTTGGATGCAGATGCAAAACAGATGGGCAAAATGGAGGATGGAGAGTGGCCCAGAACTGATATGCCATGAGGAAGCTGGATGGTGGTCTATTCCCAAAACAGGATCACAGGAAGACATGATATAAATCATATACACACATTTTGGGATTATAGTTATAGTAGGTACTAGAATTTTAGGCTGTTGTGTTAGCCACATCTAACTCCTATTAATTATTGGGTCAGAAAACAAATTCCACTATACTTCCTTAGACTGCTGAACTTTGAGGTCAACAGATTATTTATGAGGTAATTTATAGTGAGTAAAAAAAAGTAATCTATAAACATCAAGACACTTACTATTTCCTCCTAGAGTTACCATAGAATGAGCAGTGCCTGAAAGATTTTCTGGTGCTGTTTCCATGGCTACGACTCCTAGTAAAGATATGGCACTGTACATGCCGAAGCCAATACTAAAACCAAACAGGTTGATTAAAATCTGAAAGAAATAATAAAGCATTTTAATACAGCTTAAAGAATTGAAAAACACCTCTTTTAATTGAAATGGTTTATACTTTGGCAAATACTTATTGAAGAAACTACAACACATTGATATTATGTACAGAAAATACACAGTGCAGAAAAGATTTTGACTTTAACAAACCTGGTAGGAAAACGTATTGATATGAAATATCACCAAATACACCCCTACAGTCTGTAAGCAGGTCAAATACATGATAATTTGTAGTCGGGGTCTGGCAGTACTTGATTCCTGATTAAAAAATAATTATTATTAAATGAAATGTTTTCATGGTAAATAAATATAAAAAAAAGGGATTGCAAAAGAATATTTTAATAAAAAATGTTATTTTTAGAAATATTAATAGATCCAGTACATTAGGTAGCAATAAGTAAAGAAAACCAAGAATAAGTACAGCAGGGTAGCAGGTAGAAAGAATAATGATTCATTAAAGTTATTCTTATTTAACATGAAACTGGAAGAGATGGAAAGAAATTATTTCTGTTACATTTTTGACAAAAGGTACGGTATTGCATATTGCAATAACTTCTTATCTTCATTAAAATTTACATGAAAGCCCACAAAAATGTAATTTTTAAAAATTTGTTTCCAATTGGAGTGTGATTTAGTAAAAGCTAGCTGACTTGAACTAATTTAGAATGGTTTATGATTTACTGAAATTTGAACTCGGTGAGTAGGTTCTGTTTTTAAGTATATATAAACATACTTTAGGCCTTGCTAGATTATCCATTTTAAATTAGAAGTTACAGAAAGCAATGCAAATAAGTGATATCCTCCCTTGGTGCTATACATATTTTAGTATGCAATGAGTTACCTTAGAAACCATGTAGTCAGAAATGTACCCAGACAAAATAGATCCAAGCATGCCTCCGACTTCTAAACTGCCAATGAAACTGCTCCCTTTAATAGAAACAAATATAAAGGTGCAACAATTAAGTTTTAGATGTAAGTTTTATTGATATGTAACAAAAAACAACAACAATATTACGACAATGTAAACGAAGTGTATACTGATAAAATAGCCTCACTTAAACCACACAATCGCGATCAACTTTAGAAAATTGGCTTTTTTTTGTGTGATTTTGTGACATAATTTCTCGAGGATGATAAAAGGTTAAAATCATGTTCCAGAGTGTATAACATAAATCTTACAGAAAATGTATAAGGCACGAAATGCTTAAAACAAAAGGACTAATTAGTAAAATTTGAGCTAAATCTTTTTCTTTCATAAAGAATGGGCCATACTCATATAAGTAGGCGAGCCGGTATGTAATTTCGTAGTTTCCCAATATTTTAGATTATGTGTGATTAAAATTTATTACAGGAGAAGATAAATGGAAATCCTTTAATAGTGCTCAGAGGTTTCACAACAATGAAGTCCAATTGCGGGAGTCAAAAACCACCCTTACCTGCTTTCGTTGTAGAAATATAACATTCTCAGCTCACAAAAAATAATTAAATCATACCATTCATAGCAAAAGAAAAATATAAAACAACAACAAAAAAAACAACAACAAACAAACCAATAACCTTGGTATCATTTACAATTTCAAGGGAAATCACAAAGCTATAAAAATTTTCTAAATAAGTACATAACTATTTTAATCCCAAGTTTTATAAAGGAAATAATTTTTTTACAATTATGTAAAGTACCATTTAATTTTGATACATAAGCACATTTCTTTTTCAGGAACTAAAAAATCAACAAAGAATGTTTATCTAGCAATACCAAATTCCAGCAGCCTTAAAAATGTAAAGGAGATTAGCTACAACCAAATTGAACAAAAATCTTTAATTAAATGGCTGCCTGGTCGTGCGGTTTGCGCGCTGGACTGTCGTTTGGATTTATCGACGGTCGATGGTTCAAACCCTGCCCGCTCCCATCCCCCGTCGTCCTGCGGGAGGTTAGGACTAGGAAGTAAACTATCTTCAACTCTGAAGGAACATCCGAAACATGTAAAACATTTTACAAAACAAAACAAATAGGACAAAGGTTTCTAAGAAGGTTAAAGTGGCAGCAACTTCTCACCTGCCAAATGTGACTGGCCTTTGTACTTGATCATGTATAGCAGCCCCCAGTCATTGCAAGCTCCTCTAATGATAGAGACAAGTAAATAGTTTACAGTTAGCAGGATCAACAATGGGTTGAACAAACTGGATAAATTAAGTGGTTGTACTGGAAACAAAACAAAACAAAAATATTACCCAACCGTGTAAGGCTGGAATTTTTACAATTAATCTAAACTTAGTAAACTTAGTAGCTAAACCAAGTCCCAGATTTAAGGTATTTTAAAACACATCCCAGGGATTGTAGCTGTCCAACGGAACATGAGACTCATATATATGTATAGAAATTAATTTTGAAATTTAAATAAAAAAAAAATATAAAATGAATATATATTATAAAGTTTGAATATTTTACCACTATTGTAAAAAATTGATTATTTTAACTGCTATTGTAAAGTTGTAACGTTTCAATGTTTAAATGTTTTATTGCAATTATAAGGTTTGAATATTTCACTGCTATTATAAAGTGTAAATGTTTTATTGCTATCACAAAGTTTGTATGTTTCATTGCAATTATAAAGTTTGAATGTATCATTTATAAAGTTTAAATGTCTTATTTCTATAATATTGTTTTACTCCTATTGTAAAGTTTAAATAATTTACGGCTATAGTAAAGTTTGACTTTTTCACTGCTATAATAAAGTTTGAATGTTTCTTTGCCATCATGCAGTATGGGTACCTGACAATAACTGAGGAAAAGTAAAAGTGGTAGGTAGTTGTGCTAACAGGACACCTTTGTTAATCATTGGTCACAGAAACAGATGACCTTTACATCATCTGCCCTATAGTTGGCAAGGTCTGAAAGGGAACTTAAGTTTGACTGTTATAACGGTATAGTATAGATTGAATGCGTCATCAATTTAAAAAGGTTAGGATGTTTCCCCTCAATTATAAAGTTTAAATGTTTTACTGATACTATAGAAATTGAACGTTTTACCACCATTGTAAAGTCTGAATAATTTACTGCTATAAATAGTGTAAATGTTTTGTTGCTATTATAAAATTGAATCTTTTACTATAATAATAAGGTTTAAATGTTTTACAGCTGTTATAAGGTTTGAATATTTTACTGCTATTTTTAAGTTTTAATTTTTTATTCCTATTATAAAGTTTTAATGTTTCACTGATATTATTAAGTTTAAATTTCTGAAATCAAGCAATGAAAAATATTAACAAAATATTAAGAAAATGAGTAGATTTACACTTTTTTTAAAACCATTTTATTTACCTCTAATTTCCTTGGAAATTTGTTGATATGAGTGATGCGACTTCAACAATTTAAAGAAAAAGTAACACATTACTCCAATTCCAAGTGAAGATATGGCTAAAATATATATTTAAACAGAAAAAAGATCAGGGAAAAATATCCTAAATAATTCATGAATTTTTTAAATGTAAACAGAACTACCAGGACATTGAGAAAACCAGTTTCTTAGCAAACTACTTTATAGCAAACCCAACACAATTTCTTCTTTCCTATGGAAGCTTTGACATTTCATTATTAAGAAGAGCAAAAATTATGTCTACAAGAAAAGCTGTGAAAATGTTTTTCATAATTTATGACATCACTTTTGATAATTTATCTTAAAGTTATCTTAACTACTAATTCATTAGGATGAAAGTCACTGTATGCTTCAAATTAATTGTAAAAAGTGAGTCAAATAGTGAGTCATGAGCTGTGTTGTTGTTTTTTTCCCAACAACAATAATAAGAATAGACAATATAGTAGTACTTGAGTCATCATTTTCAAAGAACATTAAGAGTCATGGGAAAGCTGATCAAAATTATATAGCAGTTCTAGATTATAAGTAAATAGAAAAACCATACTAATAGTTTTTTGTGAAAATAAGCCACATACCAGCAGACAGTAAAGAGGCTTGCCAACTTAAAACACTCACAATATACTGAGAAATAAATGGGCCAGCTGTACCAGCAACATTTGCTGATGTAGATAATACACTCCACCATGTAGCAAACTGATCAGGTGGGAACTTCTGTAAAAAAAACAACAATAACAATAAAATTTAGGGGTTAATAAAATAAAATTCTAAATTTTATAACAAATATGTGACAAGTAAATAAGACTGAAGAAAATAAATATAAGAAAAAAAAAACAACAACAACAGAAAGAGGTATAACTATATATTTGTTAGCTTTTATAAGAACTTAAAGATTGTACAATGCCAAGTGGTCAACTTTTATAGAACTTTTAAGCTGGGAGGCTAACATATATAAATTTAGTATATTGTAAACCTAACAAAATTGCTGAACAGTACAAAACCAGAGGTATCAAATTGTAATCCTATAAATTATATTATAAATTACAGATGTTTTTTCCAAATAGAAAATAATTATGTCCTACGCATGTATTAATCATGTTAATTAGAGACTTAAACCCTGCTAGGTCATTGGTTTTTGTGTCTGATTCAGGCAACACATTCAATGCTTTAATCCCACTATGTAAGAAGCCTCAGTTCAAACAGTGTTTATTGGGTACCTGGAAATTTTTTGGGGGAAGGCAAAATGCCATTGTTTGTTATGTTGGCCACATAGACACCCCTGGTAACCACAAACAGATAAACATTAATTGATGCATCACTTTGTCTATAAAGGAACTTTTCCTAATGAAATTGGCTAAAAAGTAATTCAAAGTGTCCTAAAAGCAACATTATAGAATGATAGTAACATACTTAACTCTTTCTCTCCTAACCGATGATACACACATTGATTCCATCAGAATGTGGTAAATAATTACGGAGAGAAAGAGTTAATTTTAAAAGTGCAAGAGTGATAGCCAGTATCGATTGCTTCTCCTTCTATACAGTAATAATAATATTTAAGATTGTTCAGTATGTATAATTAATTACCTGCTTCAGTAATACAGCACATGCCGACCATGCTGGTCCCTGAGCCATGCCGCACAGAAACCAAAGTGTTGCAAAGTAAGAAACTGTATGTACAGCTAAAGAAATGAAAAAAATGTTTGTTAATGTCATTACAGCAATGTAAGAGAATCAAATCATTGAAAAATACTTCACAGAATGTACAGTTAGAGAATATGTTTGTGACTGCCTGGATGTGTGGTATGCACTCTGGACAAATGTTTGGGTTGTGTTTGATTCCTAAAATTAAGAATGAGTGCAGTTTTTCAAGTGACCAAGCAAACCCAGTTGCAACCTGTATATTTTGCCACATTTGATACAGACAAAGCCATTGTCCACTGGGGGTCTCTTTAAGTATTTTTCTTGTTGCCTTTAAGAATTTTGCATCTTTTGGAAAGGCATTTTTCATGAAAACATTCTTCAAGGAACTGTGTTACAGTGATATACAAAATTTTTTAAATTGATTTCTTTGTGCCAATGAAATATTACCATACCAGCAGGTGATAACAAAGGTAATTAGACTACTGATGGTGGCTGTAAAAATAGTTTAATTTTAAGTTTCCCAGTTTCCTAAGATTGTTAAGTTTTTGATGTAGCTTGGTGTAAAGTTTTGGGCACTGTTCACTCCATTTTGTATAGTTGTTTATGGTTGTACCTAGATATAATATATTCTTTACCAGAATTTAAATTGTAAAAGAAAACTTATGCAAATGGCATATCTACTCAAGCAAGGACTTTTTGATACAGCAGATCTGCTTAATCACTTTAGACTTACTTAGACTTAGGTCCTCCCGCGCCGTTCGGCGCATTGGGCGGCAAGCTGTCTCCATAAAGATCTGTCACTAGCAATGTCTGAAGCCTCCTCCCACCTGGTGTCCACTGTTTTGAGGTCCTCCATGAAGGTGTGTCACCAAGTAATATGAGGGCGTCCCTGTTTGCGCTTTCCTTGTTTTGGTTTCCATGTTATCGCAACTCTTGGTGTGCGTAATTCATTTTGACGTAGAACATGTCCCGCACAACAGACATTAATATTAATCCACATTTAGGTCAGCAAAGTGGATAATGAAGAAAGTTCCTTTTCTAGTCACTTTTTTAAGGTTAACAGACAAACTATCCACCATACTAGGAAGCAGGAATGCAGATTTTCTTATTTTTGGGTAAGTTGAAATGATCTTGTTGCCACAGGGATATGCTATGTTTTTTTTTTAAGTTTATAATAAAAGAAATTATAACTTTTGTTTCCAAAGCATGATTTCTTTCAACTGGTTTTTTGGACTTCTAAAAAAAAACAAAAGAAATTCTAAGACTTTTCTAGCTTTTAATGAGCTGTGGTAGTTTCAATGTTAATTATGTTAAACTCATACCCGTAAATGTAGCTGAAATCAATCCTGTTAAAATTAGACATGCTGTAAAAGTAATTCCAGGATCTAGAAGATCTGCTAATGTACCACCAATAAATTTAATGAAAGTGTAGCCCAACTGTTGACTGCTTATGATCACACCTGTAACAAAAAATTAGCTTTTTTAAAAAAAAAAACTCCAAGCACTATCAAAGTAATTTTTTGTACTCTGTCTCCTAAAAAGTTTGTACAGGTTATTTCTCCCACACCCAATCTCAGATCAAGTTGGAATTTTACACAAATATTTCTTGACTGATCCAAACAAAATGATAAAATTTCCCTTAATACTAGCTTTGTTTGTTTTTTTTAAATATTTTTTTTTTCTTGTTTATTTTATATTCAAAAAAAAAAAGGAAAGTTACCTAAATCAGTGTTACTTAAATTCTCTGACTCAACTATATCAGGAGCTGCAAAAGAGACAGACTGTCTTACATAGACTAAAGTGGAGTAGCCCACATATAAAAAAACAAACATAACTTTTTGATAGGCATTCATTTTTCAAATAAAACTGTCTGAAATGAAAGAAAAAAAATCACATAATTTTAAAAACAAGTAAAAAACAACAAAAATTAATTTCATGACTTGATAAAGTTAGTCTATCTCATGAGGCATATTAAGATGAATGGCTAGAAAACTGTGTTCTTTGACATGTATTTTAAGAAAGACAGAAATTCTAGATCATAGATCTAGTAGTTAGTGAAAAAGTCTAGATAACTGATCTAGATGTATAAGAATTTTGTTTTTGGATTTTAGTTTGCTGTTAGATCTAGAAAAAGTAGGTATTTGTTTAAGTGTACAGATACATGAACTGGGCAAGGTGTTGACAGACATAAAATAAAACAGTTTGATCTCCCTTGTCTATATTCACCATGTATTTACTTTCTTTTAGAGTGAAAGTGTATGTTATGCTGCCAGCAGATATATTTTTATGTTTATTCTGCACTTTTAAGTAATAAAACCCTAAATTTCTAAAAAAAAAAAAAAAAAAAAAAAAAAAAAAGCAATGAACACAGAAAACAAATGCCAAATACTGATAGGTCAAACAGCGGAGAATATCACGTGTTGGTCCTTAAAAAAAAACAATGTATACTTCTATAATTATAATACAATAATAATAATTGAAAACAAAATTTTTGTCAGTAATGAAAACAAATAACATATATTGTATTAGGAATCTGCATTTTTTAAAATATGATTCTTAAATTTATATGGAAATATAATTTCACATATCTTACTGGGTAAAAAATATACAATAAACTGATTAAGATCAACATCTGAATTAATATTGCCCAATGTTGCTAGTTGCTAGACTAATCAGACTAATAGAAATTAAGCTAAAATTTGAAGGAACATTGAATACTGTTTACACATCAGCTATGCCCATTGATTTGTTCCAAGGGTACATATATATATATATTTTTTTGTCCAAAACCTCCTTTCCTTGATTTTTTTTTTGCACTTCAAATAAAAGGGCCCACATTCTAACAATCTCTTATTGTAAATTCTAGTATGGCCTGCTCTTACTCTCTATCTTCCGTCAACTCCTTCTACCTTTCCTTCTTTCTCTCTCTCTCTGTCCTCTCTTACTCTATAGATCCTATTATTTCTTTGCCTGACTCTCATCCCTTTCTTTTTTTCTTCACACTTTCCAATTTCAACTTTTAACTTGAATTAGAACAGTCTGCAATTTCTCTTTATCTTACTCAACAATCTCTCTCCTTTTTCTGGGCTCTGGACCCCCCCCCCCATTTGTTTTCCCCCTGCATATCGCTATGCTCACCCCTACAGTCTCCTTCTCTCCCACTATAAATACATATTGCAGAAGTGAATCTACTTCTTTTAATACAATCTAAATAATTTTTAAAATTAACACAGATATAATTTATTAACAATAACATAGTGGTGTTTCTTAACGGTGCTCAATGTGCGCTAAAGGAGCGTGCTAGATCGGCGGCTAGTTACGTAGGGCCACGTACCGTATGTTTTGTTTTTAGGTCAACCAAGTAAACTGTTGTATCCTGCAATGACTTGGGGAGGGCGGGATTATCTATTGGCTACCAAAGCTTATTAGGCTCTCCCCCAAATAAATAATATCTGGATTTATTAATGGCCTTATATCTCAAAATAACTTAGACCTAAATAAGTACTGGTACAGTAATGTGTCGGTAATGTGTTACTGGGCTTAGCACCGTCAGTTTCTAAGCATAGCTGATCAGTGATAGATTCCTTCGATGTGGAGCATGTGAAAATGACTAAAATCTGTCTGTCTTGTCATGGCGTAAAAAGAAAATGATATAAATAAAAAAATATAGATTATAACACTTTTGAAACACCATACTTTTCACAAAATTTTAAGATTATAACACATTTAAAAAACCATACTTCTCGTGTGTTCGATAAGTTCTTAATATGTTCGATAAGATAAGATAAAGGTAAAACAGTGTTCGATAATTTAAGCTTTTGAAATCATCGACCTGACCCACTTTAACATCAAATATAAGTTTAACTTTGAGTAGTAATAGAATAAAACATGTCTACTTTTTAAGAAAAATGGATGAGGAGTTCATAGATACAATGTTTTTTTCTAGGTCTAATTTTTACGGAGATACACAAATTCAAACATAAAAAATGGCGGCGACTGAGCTTAACTTGTTCGATAAACGTAAGTTACTGTAGATCTAATTATTCTAATAATATTTTTAAACTTATAAACAATAAACTATAATTATAAATATAAAGGCCTAAGCCTAAGCCCACTAAGTCTAAGTAAGAAAAGATAGGGCTGATAATCATGGAGGAGTTCTTTTAGCAATAAAAAACACTCTTATAGCGGAAGAAATTACCTTACCTAACTCAAAAAACATAGAATCTACATTTTGTAAAATTAATACCACCTCAACATCCCTTATAATAGGCAGCATTTACAGACCACCAAATTCTAGTTTAGAATACATGCAGGAACTATGTAATCAGATTACTACACTTAAAGAGACAAATAAAAATGCAGTTTTTTGGATTATGGGTGACTTCAACCTACCTGATATAAATTGGAAAACACTAACCATAGATAAACACCAAAACCTTAAGGACATAAATGAGCTTTTCATAGAAACTTTACACAACCTAAGTTTAGATCAAATCATTAAAAAGCCAACTAGATTAAACAACACATTAGATCTCTTCTTAACCAACAGACCTGGATTAGTAGTTGATTATGATATTATCCCTGGTCTATCAGACCATGAGATCATAAAAATACACAGTCAGATAAAAGCAGTAGCCAATACAAAAACCAAAAGAAAAATCTTACTCTGGAATAAATGTAACCTAACACAACTACACCAAGCTGCATTAAACTTTCAACAAACATTCTTATTAGAAAAAGACATTAACCAACCAGTCGATGACCTCTGGAATTTCATTAAAATCCATCTTAAAAGCATTATAGAAAATCATATACCAACTAAATACACATCAAACAAAATAAATAAATGCTGGTTTAATAATAGACTAAAGAAGCTTTGTAAACAGAAGGAAAACCTATATAGAAAATTTAAAGAAACCAAGGCAGAAAGAGTTTACAAAAAGTATATAAAAATTAAACACCTAACCCAAAAAGTAAGCAGACAGCTGCAGAGTGAATACATAAACAATGTAATATCTAAAGATAACAACAAAAACCTATGGTCATACATTAAGTCTAAGAAAATGGAAACAACAGGCATAGCGCCATTAAAAGATGAACATAACATAATACATAATGATAATGAAACTAAAGCAAACATCCTAAACAAATACTTTGCATCAGCATTCTCAGCCCCAGGAGACAAAGACATATTTCTTAATTTGAACCAAGTAGACAACATAGAAGATTTAGTAGTACAAGAAAATGGAATTAAAAAACTATTAGCCAACACCAAACCAAATAAAGCGTCTGGACCTGATGGTATTCCAGCTAGATTACTCAAAGAACTAAGCAATGAGCTAGCCCCAGTGTTCAAAATACTCTTTCAGGCATCGCTTAACCAGGGCAGAGTACCAAAGGACTGGAAAGAAGCTAATGTCACCCCCCTATTTAAAAAAGGAGAAAAATCTGATCCAGGAAACTACAGACCAGTATCACTTACCAGCATCACATGTAAAATACTAGAACACATAATATGTAGCAACATCATAAACCACTTAGACAAACATAATGTCCTCACCCCATACCAACATGGCTTTAGGAAATATAGATCATGTGAAACACAACTAATAGGACTAATTGATGATTTCTCAAAAGGTTTAGATAATAGTGAACAAATAGATGCTATCTTACTAGATTTTTCCAAGGCTTTTGACAAAGTTCACCACCATAGTTTGCTTAAAAAATTAAAATATTTCGGCATTAACGGTCCACTGCATCAGTGGATTAAAGATTTTCTGATAGGGAGAGAACAAACTGTAATAATAAATGGCTCTAAATCAACACCAATAACAGTAAACTCAGGTGTACCTCAAGGAACAGTCTTGGGTCCACTACTATTTTTAATTTACATAAATGATTTACCAAATTGCATTAGTTCAGGAACAAAAGTCAGATTATTTGCAGACGATTGCATAATATATAGAACAATAAAAACAAAACAAGACACATATATTTTACAAAGAGAATTAGATGAATTACAGAAATGGGAATCAAATTGGAGCATGTCTTTCCACCCAGAAAAATGTCAGTTGTTAAGAGTAACAAAAAAATTAAACAAATTAATTCCACTTATCTTATTCATGGCAAACCAGTAACACAGACTAAAAACTCAAAATACCTAGGTGTTATAATAAATGAAAAACTGTCATGGAATCCACATATTGATGAAACTATTAAAAAATCCAACAAAGCATTAGGGTTTATTAAAAGAAATTTCTATAAATCAAATAAGAACATAAAACTAAAATGTTATTTAACCTTGGTTAGGCCAATAATAGAATATGCATCCACCGTGTGGGACCCCTCAACTCAAGAAAACATTAAGAAACTGGAACAAACACAAAATAGAGCAGTGAGATTCATAACAAACGAATATTCACATTTGACTAGGGTAACACCATTAGTAAAATCACTAAATTTAGAAAGCCTTCAGGACAGAAGACTCAAAAGTAAAGTAGCAATTATACATAAAACACTGAACCATAATCTTCAAATACAAAAACAAAATTTAATAAAATACTCTGAAAGACACAGGGATAAAGGCACATTCCTCATCCCATATGCTAGGACAAATTTGTACAAATACTCCTTCTTCCCTAGTGCTATTGGAGCATGGAATGGGTTGCCTGAGCTAGCCAGAAAAACCAGTGACTTGGCAGAATTTAAGTCATTGGTTAATATGCATGACTAAATGCATGACGCGTAGGACGTAATCATCTTCTTTTTTGAAGTAACGTCTGTATTATATAAGATAAGAAGATAAGAGTCAACTAGATCTATCTACTTAGATCTAGAATCTATAGAATTAAAGATAGGTTAATCTATAATATATTAGATCTAGTAGACTGGCTTAATTTAGATTAGATCTAGAATCAATCTTAGAATCTATATCTAGATCGAGACTAGACATACTAAATTATTACTAGTAAACATAAGAAATGAATCGTGGCAGTTTTTCATATTCTAAATTTTAACAGTAGAAAAACGTTTTTTAAATGTCACTGACCTGTAAGCAGAAATAAATACCATTTCATAAACTCTCGTTACTGCAACTTTTTTTTAAAAAAGAACTTATGTTCAGTGCACTTAATCATCATCAACTCGATCTCCCCCCCCCCCCCCCCCCCCCCCACACACGCTGATTGACCCAAAGGCAGATCCCGAATGAGGATGTATATGGAGACATCTACAACAGCTTGGGTTTCGGGCATGGAGACGAAAAGCTCAGGAGAGATCTTGTAATTTTATACATGTATTATTTGTATATTATATGGTAATTCTTATATTTTTTCCCATCCTGAAATCGAATATTTTCTCCTGGAAAACTCTTGGAAATCTCCTGAAATCCTAATCTCAGAATGGTGGGGGAACCCTGTGAAAATGAATTCTGCACTTCTTTTAAACATTTATACACATATTAATATCATTAATTAGTAACAAGAGGTTAACCAGCCAGTTAAAAAAAAAGGAGGACGGCAAAACAGAGTCCCCCCCCCCCCGAGTAAGCGCTGTTAACATCAACTGAAGCGTCATTTCACCCTCACTGGTATAGAGGAAAGTAACTGCCAGCATATGACCTCTGAGAGACTGTTGGAGAGCTGCGAGTCAAACATTTTAGACGGAAAGAAAATGCGGGAAAATATGCTGGTCGCAACTGGGCGTAGTCATGTGAAACACGTAGGCCTACTGCACTCATCCTTAATCTTCGCAATCGAAGACATTGAGTAAGGTTAAAAATAGGCCTATTATTTTAATATTTCAGTTTACAAACAATAACAATAGATAAGACAAAAAGAAAAACAGATTAAATCAGTAACTAAATTATTATTAATGGCTTTTAAGCTTATAATATGGGTTTCGCTGAATAGGTTTTTAGTTAAAAAGGTCATTTTGAGCGAACACCCCATAATATTTTTTTTTAAACGGAATGAATAGCCTAAGCTATTCTAGCTAACTATTTCCTCATTCATCGATTTAGAAGCATAATATGCATTTTTTTCGGCCGATTTCCATTGGTGCTTTAAAATCGCCTTAAGTTCGGACCTATTCTCGTTTATCCGGAAACGTTTTGAGAATGAAATTTCCATACATGTCAACTTTGACCTTCAGCTATGCTTTATTGTATGAGAGAAAACGAAAGTGAATATGTGGGAAATGTAGAAAAATGAAGTCTTTGTAATACCATTTTAGTAGTTCTGCAGTTATTTTTGAAATAAATAAGAATTACGGGGAGGTGTTCGCTTTATATGCCATTTCGCTGATGGGCCTTTCCTATATTTGGGAAAGGACCAATGGCGAACGCTTTTGTGTCAGTCAGTTTAGAATTTATAACTCCTCAATGGTTAAACTTTTTAAAAAAAAATTAAAACATCTGCGGACTCCTCAGCTATTGGGCGATAATACTAAATTTGACTCTTTTTTTCAAAATCAGCTATTAAATTTATAATTCAAGTCAACACTGCGGTAGGGGTAGGACCTAATCAGCGAACGCAATTTTCGCGGGAGTCATAATGAGCGAAAAGCCGTAAAAAATAGCGAAATAGCATGTTAAAAATATAGGAAATTAAGCTTCAATTAGTAATTAGTTCTATCATCTAATTCTTCCTTGAAGCATTATAACTATTGTCCTCCTTGTGGCATTAGGTCTAAATTTGTTTTCACTTTTCTCGTGCTCCACATCTTCTTTCTCTGCTTGGAACTGATGTCTATATAGCCCATAGCCTACGAAACTTACGATTAAATTTTTTTTTAAAGAAAGAAACTACAAAATTCTGTCTCGCCTCCTCCCTATAGGCTAGTCACGTCATTTTACTCTCCATTTCATAAACTCTCGTTATATATACTGCGACTATTTTCTTTTTAGAACACATGTTCAGTGCACTTAGTGCATATAATTTATAAATATAAAAGTTCTCTTTTTTTACAAGCAAATCTTTTAAAAACACTAGATCTATTTACATTTATTAATCGTATTTAATTTTTTTTTAAATTTTCGGTGAATCATTAATTTTTGCCGCTCACATTCATGATTACCTTTATTTTTTAAACTTGGTACATTGAAAAAAAAATATTTTATATTTTTTTCTCAGTTAAATAGTGCGACACAATAAATTTGAAAATTGCGACATTACTTTTTAAAGTTGGTTGCTATACACAACAAAGGAATGAGTTACTTCCCCCTCAAAAGACGGACTACTGCTCATGCACTAATACTCAGAATACTGAGAAAGTTTCATCTTGTCATGAGAAGGTGATAGAAATATAGATCTAGATATATATCTTTAGTTTACCATAGACCGTTTATTTTGAAAATAAACTCTTAATTCATTTTATGAAATATTCTAAAAGTAAATTTCTTAAAATATAGATCTAGATTAGATTACTTAGTCGACTTAGAATTACTAGATCTACTAGAATACTAGTAATACAGATACTGGTAATACTATCATTACTAATAGAGTCTACTTACCCTAGTGCTATTAGAGCATGGAATGGGTTGCCTGAGCTAGCCAGGAAAACCAGTGACTTGGCAGAATTTAAGTCATTGGACTGGTTAATGTTCATGACTAAATGCATGACGCGTAGGACGTAATCATCTTCTTTTTTGAAGTAACGTCTGTATTATATAAGATAAGATAATTATAATACTATAGACTATAGTCATAGTAAATACTAACTAATTTAATATTATTATAAATAGGCTACTACTAGAGTCTAAATAGTAAATACAGTATTACAGTTATACTAAGACAGACTAAGTTATAGTTAGATCTATACTCTATAATCTATACATCTAATACTCTAAATATCTAATTACTAATACTAATAAATATATAGTAGAGTATCTAATATATACTAAGTATACATATAGAGCTATATAGTCATATAGTAATATATTCTAGTCAAGTAAAAGTTTAAATTAAATTTAGTAAAAACAATGTTACAATAAAAAAAAATAATTTTAAAAGTTTAAATTGATAAATCTAGATTGTAGTTCTGATATTTGAATTTATTTTAGATCTAGAGAAATATATACATTTAAAAAGTGTTTTCCACCCTGTGAGTCAGTCCTAATTCACATTCAAATATTAAATCAGCATGTTTCAGTGTTTGCATATATATTGTATAAACCTGGTGGTGGCACAGATGGGGGTAGTGGTGTGTGTGTAGTCAGCCGACACAAATCGCCCCAGGCCAGCGCTAGATGAGCGGTCAGCCGAGTCGAGTGTCAACAGGACGGTTCGGGAAGGATCGCCGTCGTGAACAGAGCTCAGGAGCGTCACGAGAGTTGTAGTCATCTGACCACCTAGAAACGTCGAGCGGCATTCTGTCCGGTTCGAGAAGGCCTGTAGGGACCCTATATAAGAGCAGAGGTGTCGCAGTCAAGACGGTCGAGAAAAGGGGCTCAATACAGCACGGTTCACAAGAGACGGTTCACGAAAGGGGCTCAGAACACGGTCAACTACAGCACAGTTGAACGGTGTGGTTCTGTACGGAGCATTACGACGGTTCAGTGCGGAGTACTGTCAAGTACAGTTGAGACGACTGGTGTCTTGATCTTGGTCTGCGATCGAGTCCGAAACAACAAGCCTAGTGTGTGAGGTCAGTCCTGAACTGTTGAACCCAGCGCAAGCCCGGAACGAGACGGAGAGGCCAATGCAAGAGTTGATACTGCGGTACGGTGTTATTGGAGAGATATTTGTACAGTCTTGTGTTACATGCTGCCAATTGTACAGTATTGGCTCAGATCTGTTCAACTATTAAAGTTTTACGTTACTTTGGAGCCCTGAGTTGTCAAGTTCTTTAAGTTGGTGGTGTATGGTGCAGTTTGCAGAGAGCCTGGATAGTGAGATTCGTAACAATATTGATGTGTTAAAATGTTTAGCTTTTGAATCAACTCACATGATTTAAGAATTATCATATCATATGAGTAAGAAAAATGAACATGACTACCATTATGATTATACCAGATAACTATTGTGTCTTTTCAGATCTATATTTTGATTGGAAACAAATCAATCTAGTCTGAAAATGGCAGATGCGGTAAGACTTTTCACAAAAATTCATATTTTTGTGGTTTGCGTTGCATTTACAAAATATTGTTAAAAAATAACATTTAAATATTTTATAAATCAATTTGAAATTTGTTAAAATCAAATATTCCCAAAAAAGCTTTAGATGGAAAAATATTATATGCATTTGAACATAATTCAATATTTTTGTAAAATCATTCTATTCAGACCAGACTTTTTCATGAGATTTTAAATGAACTAACTATCAGAAGCATTTTTTTTAAAACAAAAAAAGTTGTCATTACAAAAATTAAGAAATAATATTTATAAAATAAGTTATTTATAGTTTATTCTTACTTTTTTTAAAATAAAGTTATTTACCTAGTGGTTTAATTAACTTTTCATTGTGTGCCAATATTTTTTTTTTTCTATTTTAATTAACATTTTTTCTGTAAATTATAATATTTGCAGCTAAAATATTAAATACTGAATGAATTATCCAAATATAGAGACAGACATTTTGTTGACACATGTTCTTTTCCTTTGTGTTCTTAATATTTACATGCTTTTTAACAGGCTAAGAAACAAAAATCTAAACCCTCAGGATCAGCCAACAAAGTATGAATTCTAGACATATTTAAAAAGTTTAAGATTCTTTTCTACATTATTCTACATTTTTAAACATTTCTCAAATTTTTCAAAATATTTTCTTATATTGGCATTAAAGTATAGTAGATTAATTGGCTTATAGAAAATTAAAGCTAAAATATTGTAATTTTTAAAAAATTTACCTTTATTTCTTGTATACTTTTACAACATAATACTCTAAATCAGGAAGTCAGATTTACAAAACGTTATAAAGTGTAGTTGTTTACTAGTATATATAATTTACATTTGAAGTGACAAAAAAAAGTATATTTGATAACATACTTAATACAAATGTTATTAACACTAAGAATAACTGTCTTTATTATTTTTAAAAAATTTTCTTTTTTGGAAAGTTTATATTTTTTCCATTTCTTTCTCATCTGTATTATGGGAAGGTGCAAAAAAAGGTTGCCTTTATCTGAGATAAACGTGTGCACAGATTTCCATTGAGAGTTTGTCTTTGAGAAACTAAGTATGGGGCCATTAAATTAACTTAACCTCCTGAAACATTTTAAAGTTTTAACATACAGATTTGATGGTGGCCTATTCAACCCGAGGCGTCTCAAAGCAAAATCCGAAAATAAAATCAGCAGTAATCAGGGACTTGCTATTTTCTGACGACTAAATGCCTGCTTTGAAAATTATCTGCAGAACATCGTCAGTGACTTCTCAAGAGCATGCTCAGACTTTGGCCTTACCATTAGCAAAAAAAAAGACTGAAGTCTTATATTTGCCTGCCAGCTTATGAAATATATGAAGTCTTATATTTGCCTGCTCCAGGGAAAGCCTACTTCAATGCAAGCATCAAGATAAATGGACATGATATAAATGCAGTGGACAGATTCACATATCTTGGCAGAACACTCTCGAGAAACGGAAAGATTGATAATGAAATCGACCTGCATATCGCCAAAGCCAGTGCATCATATGGCAGACTCTCTAAAAATGTCTGGAAGAGATGAGGTATCACCACAAATACAAATCTATTGAGCTGTCATCCTCCCTACATTGCCTCAGAAATGTGGACAGTCTACAGAAAACATGCAAATAAACTGAACCACTTCCACATGACATGTCAAAGAAAAATACTGAATCTCAAATGGCAAGAAAAAATAACAAATACTGAAGTCCTTTGAAGAGCAAGTCTGCAAAGCATCCACACAATCCTGATGCAATCCCAGCTGCAATGGGCATGACACGTCTGCAGAATGGAAGACTGCCGCATCCCTAAATGACTCCTGTATGGTCAATTAAGGGAAGGAAAGCGTTCGCAAGGCAGACAAAGAAAATGCATCAGGGACACCCTTAAAGCTTCTCTTAAGGCTTTCAGCATAGACCCAGCCACCTGGGAGACAGAGGCACATGACAGAGCATCATGGTGTCGCACTGTGCACAGGTTGCTGAGGAAAAGAGAACAGCGCTGGCAGAAGAAAAGTGCCATAGAAGAAAACCAAGGCCAATGACACTAGCTCCAACTGGAATAACCTGCCCAGTGTGCAGATGAACATTCCGGGCTCACATAGGTTTCACCAGCCACATGAGGAGGCACAAAATCTCAGTGCAAAGCCATCAGCCCCCTGGTCATCATTAAACCATGATGGACAAACTATATATAAGTCTTAAATGATGTTGTGGTGGCCTTCTACTGTGGCATGTGTATGGATTTCAGAACATGTTTTGTCTTGTTGTGTTATGTCATGTCAAGATGCAAAAAGTTATATGTAGGTCATTGTGAAAGCACCCTTTTTTTTTTTCAAGTAATTTCTTTAAGAATTGGATTAATTATTATTCTATATTTCGACCTATGCCTATCCAGAATGAAGTGATATTTCTGACTGCTTTTTTCTTCCTTCTTTCATTTTGTTCAGTTAGATTGTGATTTCATTTTTCTGGATTGTGTATGTGTTAAAGAAGTTGTTTTTTTTTTACTGTAATTTGCTATAGAAATGAATCATTAGTGGGGAAAGCCGAAGTTTAAGGACAATTTAGTCATACTTTTTTGTGTCTTCTATGTCTTGTGCCCTGAAAGTTCCACTCTAAGTCCTGTCTAGCTCTGTAGTTGGTATCTTTTCTAAGGTGTGACCAATCCACCTCCACTTTCTCTCTAAGATCTGCATCTTTATATTTCTCTGTCCGCCCATCTCCCACAAGTTGGGAATTATACAGGTGATTAAAGCTAGCCATAATGCTCTCACTTTTTACTCTAGGTGTCCATTGAATGAATTTTAGATTCTTGAAATTAATCCTTGATGTTTAGTCTAGTTATTATTTTCTATTTGCTATCTTCTTTGGCATAATGCTGAGTCAAATGAGGCAGTGATTGCATGAAGGCATCTACATCAGGTTTCGTTCAGACGGCAATGTGTTCAATCTTAAACGTCTACTATCCTATACAAAAATAAAGGAGATGGTTTCTCTATGCTGATGATTGTGCCCTGCTAGCTCACAATGAAAATGATCTCCAGAACGCAGTCAAGGAATTTGCATACGCTTCTGGCTCTTTTTGTTTATCTATAAACCTCGTGAAGACAGAAGTCATGTTCCAGAAATCACCCAATAAAACCTACTCAGCCCCAAAGATCACAGTAAATGGTAGACTATATCACATATCTGGGTAATGTAGTATCAAATGATGCCTTACTTTCAAGGGAAGTTGATAACCGTCTGACCAGGGCCAGTAGCGCTTTTGGACGCCTTCAGGCGAGAGTTTGGCGGAATAAGCCAACAAAAATCAATGTCTACCAGGCAGTGGTTCTCTCAACCCTTTTATATGGATTAGACATGGGTACTATACAGCAAACAACTAAGACAACTTGAATGCTTTCACCAAAGATGCTTGTGCTCCATCATGGACATAAGGTGGCAAGACCGCACTACAAACAGCGATGCCCTTATGAACGCCAGTATGGACAGTATAGAGGGACTTCTTATGATCCAACAGTTATGCTGGGCAGGGCATGTATCCCATATGGGAGACGAATGTATGCCAAAGGCAGTCTTTTTTGGTGAGCTTAAAGGTGGTCGACGTAATAGAGGTTAATCCGCTGCTGAGGACAGACGCAGATGGCGAAAAGAAAATCTAAATCGACCACCTGCTGACAATGGTTATGCTTGCTCTGGATGTGGCAAAATATGTAGGTCACAGCTGGGGCAGCAATGAGAAATACTGCATTCCTCACTAATCTTCAGGCTCGAAGACAGGTCTTCTTATTATTTTTACTTCATTCCTCCTCTCCTGGCTCCGCAAGCAAGACAGCAGTTGTTTCATTTAAGTTTTCTCTCCTAGATGACTTGCTCTTCTTAGCAGAGACCCAAACTTGCTTTATTTTACATTTATTTCTTTATAAATATGCTTTGATGAAGTCTTATTAATACAAATTATGTATTCATCTCCTTGCTAGTACTGTCTGAATCTTTTGAAATAACATGCAACTGATGTAACTATTACTTAAATATTTGTAAACATCAACATATTATTGAGATAAATCTAAAACTATGTCTCATTTTGAACACATGAGAAAAAAACAACCTCCATCATTCTATGTCATTTTGGCTTAAGTGTTTTTTAATTAGTAATGTTAAAAATGCATTATTGACATTTTGATTATTCAAACTTTATGAATATGTTTTCCTGTTGTCTTATGTATACTCATTATTTATTCCTTTCCTACTTTTGACTAGCATTTTTTAAAATTTTTTCTCTAAATTCATTTTACTAGTAATTTTATAGATTATCCATTATTAAATTCTTTAATGGTGCTTTATAACTTTTAACAACACAGCAATACAAACTTCAATATCCATTAGCTAACATAGAACTAAATAAAGCATCTGGACCTGATGTGAGAATTTTTCAAAAGGCTTAGATAATAATGAGCAAATGGATGCCATTTTATTAGACTTCTAATAAGCATTAGACAAAGCTTGCTTAAAACATTAACATATTTTGGAATTATTGGTTCATTATATCAATTGATTCAGAATTTCCTGACAGGGAGTGAACAAACAGTAATATATGTCCTCCTTTGTGGGCAAAGATGAGCACATTTCTAATTTCCTATGAACTTGAAGATAGCTTATGTGAAGTCCAATCCTCACATTAAAAAGCTGGCCACATACATGGTAAAGGTAAATTGGGCCTACTATACATGTGCCTGCTTTTTTTCTCAGCATTTTGTTAGCTCTATGTACTTTCATTCTGGCCTCTTTCCTTTCCTCTTGATACTCTCACACCCACGGCTTCTGGCCAGAAGGGTCGATCAAAAGTTAGTGTTTCCCAGCCATGAATGCCAATCATCTTGAGTGAGTTCTTAAGGGTGTATTTGTAATGCATGTGTTGACCCCCTGCACACAGCTCCCCATAAAGAAGACATTTGGGGAGGAAATTTTCTGGCAGATGTACTACTGGTCTCACAAAAGGCATCTTTCAGCATGTGAAATATGTCAAGATGTCAATGCCAAAGAGGAGCTCTTGAAATCTAGACTACTAAAAGTTAAAAACACTTGGAAAAGTACATAGCTTTAAAGTTTCATTTAGTCCTACAACTATTTGACTGGGTCCATTGATTTTTATTCTATGCATAGAATGCATTTCATATAGGATTATAAGTTAAAATATTTTCAGAGTCAGATATCTCTTTAGACACTAAAAGCCTACATATTATAACCTGTCATTTATTTTATAATTAGGCCTACTATGTTACAAATGTAATAAACTTCTTTTAGTATTAAATTATATTGTAAACCATTGATATCAAATTCAACAATAAAAACTCATTCTTCTTTAAAAACATAGAAATGCATTAAATATTTTACTATGATTGGAGTTTTGAAAATAATTTAATTTAATAGATAAATGATGAATATGTGAATAGTCATAAGACTTTTTTTTTTTATTAATAATAGTATACAATTTTGTATGATAAGCCCCTTAAAAGTTTCAAAATACATAAACATATTCAAGAAATCACAGTAAGATATGAATTAATGCAGATATAGTATCATAATTGAGTAATATTAAAATTTTTTATTTTTCTCAGAAGCTACTTATATTTTATAACATTGCATGACATACATGTTTCTTGATTATCTGTTTTTGTTTCGTTTTGAACATTTAAAAGGTTATTAAAATCACTTACTTAAAATATAAACTTATTAATCATATCTATAACTTCATTCAATGATCCATGGGGGTCACATATTAATTTGCACATTTCCTGCAAGGATATTGTAAAGTTTAGGCCTGGAGGGTCTCATTAGCCTTAGCTGGCTATCCATCCGGGAGAAGGAAAAAACTCAAACCTCTGCTGCCTTGCAGCTATACCCAAACATGGGAAAGGCTTTTGGAGTCAACCCTGGTGAGAAATCAGGAGCTGGCAACCCTAAGGCAGTTTACAGCACATAGTGCTTTACCCAAAAAGAGCCTGTGAGACTTTTGATTCCTAACTGTATTGGCCCTTTGAGTGGAGAGAGGGGAACTGCTGTGTGGGTGACATTGTTCCATCCATATCTAATGCCAAGACAGATATCTCAATTGATACTTGAGATGATCCATAATTTTTTTTGCAACTGAGGGAGGCCATAAGATTGTCAAGTAATTAATTTCAGATTTGCAAAACATTTGTGAAGTCTCGTGGTAAAACTCAAATTCATATTCTTTCATTAAAAGCAACAAATGACCCATATACAGATCTTTTAAAACTCATTCACTTTCTATTTATATTTTTATATGCTATATTTTAGAAACTTCTTTTTAGCAACTTGAAAAAACAAATATATTACCCAAAAACTGCATTGCTAATACAGATATATATGATAATATGATAATACAGATATATGTTTTCTTATTTTGTGCAATACAGGCTAAAAAAGGGAAAATGACGAAAGCTGAAAAAGAAAAACTAAAAAAAGAGGAACTTGAGAGAAAAGCTCAGGAAGAAGGTAAGTGCCTCAGGGCATTTGTTTTTCTTTTACATTTTTAAGGCAAAACAGTTTTGTTTGTATTACATGTTTCAGAGGTTCTTTCAGAATTGAAGATAATTTCATTCTAGACCAAACCTCTTGCAGGACAACGGGGGTTGGTGGATCCATTGAGACCATCAAATAACTGCCCAGAGTGCATATCACATAACCAGGCTTCTTGTAATAGATTAATAGTAGATTAGATAAGTATATGCGATGAGAGACTTAATTTTTTTCTGACATACAAACCTGAAATTATTTTAAAAAATCTGGACTGTCCAAAGTGAGGATAAACAACTTTTTTTCTAAGAATATCAATCTATCTCATAAATTTTCAGCACACATTTGGGAATGTTGCTTTATCACTTTCAAATTATCTATCTTTAAAACATTTTTTTTTAGTTTGTAATTTTAGAGAAATTAATGAGTATAGTGCACCCAGAAATAAACCATAAATTTTGAGATGGTATTTTAGTTCAAACCATGCCCACTGCCATCCCTACCCACCCTGCTGGAGGTTTGGGCTAGGATGTAATAATATTCAATTCGGAAGGAAATTTTGAAACTTGTAAAACAAATAAAATGAGATTTGTTGATTATGAGATACAATTGTATTAGAAGTTTGTCAAGTTAGTGAAATCACTTGTTATAGATGTGATGTAGATGGATGAAACTGGGAACACCAATTCAAGCATCCACTAAGATTTGATAGGATCAACAGCCAACTAACAGTAACCTTCTTCTCTCTTTATGTGTATATTTACCATCATTAAGCTTCTTTTGAGTGAGGGATTCAGAGGCTCAAATACTTTTTTCTAAAAGCCTAGGACAAAGTATCCTATGGTTAGGGTTATGGTTAGGTTATGGGTAATACATTTGTCCTTATATATTAGTCATGAGAGAATGGCTTTGCAGACCTGTTGAACTGGAAACTTTCATGTGTGGAACAGTTTCTCATTTGTTGTTATTAAATTATGTCTTGATGATTGTGATTTTCCCAAAGATACATCATTTAATGCTTTGGATGGAGGCAAAAAAACATCTGTTAATGAGGGTGAGTAGACTTTGAACAAGAAGAGCATCTAGCTGCAAAAGACTAAAACAGATTTAAAAATCAATGATACTTGAAGAAAATAAAATTAAATTAAAAAAAAAAGAGAAAAGAATTTCTTTAAAAATAAAATAATAATAAAATCTTAATAAGAACTTATGTGTTAATAAAAATGGATATACAAGCTATTACTACAATTGTATTCTAAACCTCACTGGTAAGAATAACTACAGATGGTAGTATAATTGAATTGGTACTATTTGCTTTTCTTGTATTCTTTCATTGGACAGACCTTTAAAAAAAAATGTTTCAGTACTTTTTTTTTAAATTAGCAAATGATGTTTTAATATTTTATTTATTATTAATGTTTCTTATTTGTTTTTAATTTTTATATACATATGTGTGTTGATAATTCTTCATTTACAGCTACTTTTGTAGCTTATTTTATTTCTTGACATGTTAAGGACCACTTTAAAAAAAAAGAGTTAATATTGACTACTATTTGAACCGAATCAAGTCATTATCTCCTTGTTTATTATAAAAGCATTAGGTATCCCAAGAGTCAGAGAATGAAAGCAACTAGAATTCTGGACCTCTGTAACTATTGTCTAATTGTCTATTGCATATATCAACTGCACTAGCAGCCATGTGATGTAATTTCAGCTATTTCTGAATATATTAAAGTTAAAATCAAAGCAGGACTACACAATATCATCATTCACAATATTTTTCAATAAACTTTGTGCTCCAACCAAAATTATCAATCTCACAGCTGTTTGGCTTTCTCAGTCACTCTTCAAATAACACTTTACTTAACCTTTGAACATTTATTTACAAGAGAAACGTTACCCTGTCCTCTATACTAAGTGTCCCCATTGTCACTACTTCTAGCATTTCTAAGATTGTCATATTTTCAGCTTATTCTATCTACCATTTTGGTTCTGAGATTACTACTCAAATTACTTTCTTAAATATGTATCCTAACATAAGGCAGTAAGATCAATCCCCATACACAGAACTTCTCCATAAGTAAAAATAGTGGTTTTGCTGTGCTGGCTATAATTTAATTCCCTAAAGATCTTCAATGTAACATGTTTATGCTTTAAATGTCTATTGCAGGTGACTTTGTTTTTACATAGGTCACATTTCTTTAATTTTATACCACTTACATTTTATTTTGTTAAATCATCCTTTTACTCTTATTCATATTTTGTTAAGAATACAGTTGAAAAACAAGAAAGAAAAAAAAAGCTTATATCACACTGTTATATCCATTAGTTTGGATCAGTCTTGTAATTAAATTTGTAATAGATCTACACTAACAATAAAAAATCATTTATAAAAAAAAAGAAAAAAAAATTTGAACTCATGGCTCAAACCTTCTCCAGCCAACATTGGAACCACTCTTATGATCATGGAAGATTTTTTTTTATGGTCTCGTTGGATTTCATGTTTGTGTGATTCAGATGACCACCTATAAAGGGGACTAATTCAGCATATACCACTACTTAATTGCTTGAGATACCTAACAAAATAATTTTTTACCAATGGCAAATCAACTATTTGGTTAATTTTGTAAATTGATTATTGTGTTGTCAGGTAAAAGAAATAACTGTGCAAATTTTCAGCTTGATCCCAGATTGGGTATGGGAGAAAACATGTACAACATTTTTACCAGGCAAACAGACAGAGTGAGTTGATATAAGCTTTGTAAAAAAAGGAGCTTCTGAATTATCTTTTACATAATTAACACCAAATGGCTTTATTAAGGCTTAAAAAGATCACTTTCATTTTGTGCAAATAAAAAAGTTGAAATGTTATGTGTCATATATATTTAGTCCATGATTAGTCCAGTTTATATGAAGGATGTGGACAGTATGTATGCTGTTATGCTGACTTTCTCACAATATGTATCACCCCCTACACATTTTCAGAGGCTTTGAGACTTCAAGCGCTTGAAGAAGCAAAAGTGAAGAAAAGGGAAGAAGCAAGTATGGCAGTGGAGAAGATGAAACTTGAAAATGAGGTTTGGAAGTATTACAAATTGAATTGATACATTAGAACTCTATATCATGGGCTTCATTGATTGAGTGCTCAATAAAGCGCTGAATAAAATGCTAAATAAAATGCTAAATAAAATGCTAAATAAAATGCTAAATAAAATACTAAATAAAATGCTAATACCACCAGGAACGTAGAAAGAGAAGGACAGAGATGGGTGAACTTCAAGATATAATTACCAGCATACAGTACCAGCTCAAGCATCAAAGTATTGCTAGAAGAAATAATGCAAGGGCAAGTTGGCTTTTGTTCTGTTCTTCAGGAAATATACATTTCTTTAAAAAATGAATTAATATGTTTAGTTAGACATTAAAATGTTTATCTCAACGATGTTGATAATTAAATTTTTGAAAAGTTGTTAACTATGTTTACACTTTTTTATCGAGGTTACTTCCCTTAAAGGGGGCATGGTGGCTGAGTGGTAAAGTGCTTGGCTTCTGAACTTTGGGATTCTAAGAATGCCTCTGAGTTCAACTCTGACTTGACTGACTTGTTCCTGTAAATCCCCAGGGGAGCATAGGGCCATGATCACAACTCTCCATCCAACTTGGAGCAGCTTTATTCATCTACTCCCATGTCTTGACATAAGTTGGGGAAAGTAAAGGCAGTTGGTCATTATTCTGGCCACATGATACTCTTTATTAACCATTGGCCTTGGAAACAGATGAGCTTTACATCACCTGCCCTATAGATCAAAATGTCTGAAAGGGGAACTTGACATCATTTTTTACTTAATACAAAATGCTTACAATTTCAACATTTTTTTCTCTTAATTTTTTCCACAGTGGGCTCGTTACATGAGATGTGATGGCTCACCTGATCCTGTGAATCAAGGGGAGATCAATACCTACATAAATCTGCGAGTGGAAGATAAAACCAGAAATGATTCAGTCAGTGTACTAGCAGACACTCTGTTGGACCTTTCTGTAAGAAAAAATACTTCAGATATCTTAAAACTAATAAAAACAATTCCAAACTAATTGTTGCAATAAAGCATATTAAGGCTTGTCTTTGAGTCCAAAGATTAAGGAGGAGTGCAGTATTTTATGTGGCTATGCAGTCTAGGTTGTGATCTACATGTTTCGCCACATCCAGCACAGACATAACTATTGTCTGCTAGTGGTTAGCTTAGGTTCTCTTTTTGCATCTATTTCTTTCCTTGGATGTATATGTCCTTTTGGTCTCAAAGGTTTCTCTCGAGGCCTTTGTAATAAATCTCCAGCTGTCTCTTTTGGAAGCCATCTGCTTCCAGGTGCTATCTTCTATGTCAGTTAAAGCAAGCTGGTGCCTAAGATGGTCTTTAAAGCATTTTATTTAATCTTACTTTAGCAATAAATTTGTTTCTACTTCACTTTCAATCTTTCTGATTCATCCATTATCTGTTGATACAAAATTACTTATAAGAATACATTCTATTTCATCTTAAAAATAAATTATGTTTGTTAAGTTGTAAGATTGCAATGATAAGTTTAATTTTCTTTTGACAGTTGATTGATGAACTTCAGCAATTGATGAATGAAGAAGAATTATCAGAACAAGAAATCAATTTACACAAAGAGGTAAAAAAAAAAAAATTTTCAAAATCATACTTCACCCTTTGTGCCATTACGTATGTGAATTCTATATTCTTCATCTTCATAGCTACCAGGGTATTTTGTGGCCATATTAATGATCAACTCCCTATACCCATCCTGTGGATGTCCATTGTCTATTACTGCTGGGGTAACTCAAAATCTTGATTTCCAGATGAAATGATGTTAATTTTCTTATTATTTGCCACTGTTGAACTATTACTCATTGTTTTCATGGGCTGATTCTCATCTAACTAATGTCTACGCTAGAACAAATTCATACAAGTGCTCCTTCATCCCTAGTGCCATTAGAGAATGGAATGGGTTGCCTGAATCAGCCAGGAAAACCAATGACTTAGTATAGTTTAAGTCATTGATTAACATGCATGACTAGATTAACACATGAAATGTGTAGGACATAATTATCTTCTTTTTTGAAGTAACGTCTGTAATAACTCTTGTGCATTTTATTATGGCGAATGATAACCATCTATACTAACCATGGTCATGTGGAATGTGATTTGGACTATCATCATTCATTAGCCACACACTATACAGCATGCCTGTTAAGATCATCACCTGACTCTGACTTTACGTTACCCTGACTTTGACAGTCACTCCATATAAACAATAATCTTGACATTGCTGACTTATTAGACTGTCCTTGTAAATTGCACACTACATAGGCAACAGCTATCATACTGCTTTCCTAGTTTCCCAATTGTCTCTTGCATTGATAAATGATCCTAATGCCATGTTGAGATCCAAAATTATAAATGAACAGTGATGTGTTCATCCTCTAAAAATATCTGGAATATAAAGCATTTAAGTCACTGCACTCATGAATCTACTGTTAATCTTTTTTTGTTTTTCTCACTTATATCTAAATACCTTAGCTACTAATGTAATGTCCTTGCACTATCTTGTCTCACAGTTCCTAACCTTTATGTTGTTAACTCAAGAATAATTTGTGAGAACAGTTTTCCCTTAATAATTCTCACATAGAAATGACTTAACACCAAAACTTTACAGCCTCTATGTTTCATAATTAAAAGCAGTGATCATTCTACATTTACCAAAACTATCTGACCTTGAAAACAAAACTTTATAAAAAAAAATAAATACAAGTTTAGCTTGTATCTTTAATAACTTAGATCAAATATTTAAGTTCATCTATTTTTTCTTTGCTATTTATTTTGAATATTTTTTTTGTTTTATAAGTTTTGGACCTTCCATCAGAAATGAAGATTATTACATTTTAGTTTAAAGCTCCTTTAAGATAGCAGAAGATGATATTTTCAGGGTTGTTTTTAAGCCTTAAATTGTCTAGTTGACATTCTATCAAAGTAAAAGACAACAATTGAAAAAGGAATAAATAACTGACTTTCAGATGCAATGAATATATACAGTATACTGAAATTATGATATTGGTGATAGGAATCAATGTTGCAAACATTGGTGTTATGAATAGATGTTACAAACAAATAATACTGATGATATGAATCAATGCTACAAATACTGATGATATGAATCAATGTTACAACTAAATATCCCATACCTTAAGGTCTCACAAACTAATCACAGTACAAACATGTTCAACACTCTATTGTTGAATGTTATTCAAGAAAAAACTATCTTACCCTAGCTGAGGGAGATCAAATTACTGATGTCTGCTCAAAGCATCACGAAGACCAATAAGAGGTCCAAAAATACAATGAAAATGAAATTGCCCAAATTAAACAAGAAGAATAAATAATCAGTAATGTAACAACAGTACTAAAATAATTGGTGATGCCAAATTGTGCAGATGCATATAACAGGCAGCAAACAGAGTTTTAGAGGATGACAGTCCAAAACACATACCACAGGACCAGTCATACTGACATTTCTAATTGTAACCATTTTATCTCAGGACCAGGCATATTGTCACTTCTAATAGTAACCATTTTATCACAGGACCAGGCATACTGTCGTTTCTAATTGTTTTTTATTTGTTGAGAAAATTTTCAGCATTTTAAAATAAATCAGATTTGATTGTATAAAAAATATATAAATTGAAAAACTATTTTAACAGACTATTGAAAAACTTCAAATGTTAATATCTGCCAAATTGGATTTGGCAACTCTACAAATATTGTGTGATGCCACAGAACTTCAAGATCAGGAAACAAATAACTTACAACATGTTATAAGAAACAGTCAAATTTGTTTGTGCGTTTGGGGAAACATTGTCAAAAATCCTCGGTAACCTTTTTTTTTCCAGCTTTTATAGATTTCTTAGTTAATCCATTCAATCTAGAGTTTTTAAGAACTTAAAGTCAAGCTAAAATTTTTTTAAAAATTTTGAAAGACTGTTATAAATGCTTTAACTAAAAAAAAAAAAAAATACTTGCTGTTTTTTTTTCCTTCAACCCTCATTTCAGTTCTAAATTTCATGGTCATCTTGATATTTTTGTTAAAAAATATTTAGAGACCATAAAAAAACACAAGATTAGTATAGGTTTTTACTTTGTTAAAATATGTCATTATTAGCATGCTGTTAAAATATGTCATATTAGCATGCTAAAAATTAATTTTATAAATATCAAATAAATGCATTTATTTAAAATTCTTAAAGAATTATTAAAAAAACAACTTTCTTTTTATTAACAGCATTAGGTCATTTGAGTTCCAAGAAATCCAGTTTTCTTTTGATATTCCAAGAGTATTGTGTCTGAGTGACTGTGCAGTGAGAATAATGAACACCAGGTTTGACCATCTCTCAGCTAGTAGTAAAGCTTTGGTCCCACGTTTGAAAAAGAAAGGTAATAGTTCATTTAAAGCTAAGAAAAAAACATACTAAAACTGACAGTGAATACATTCTTCGTTCCATATGCTAGGACTAATTTGTACAAATGCTCATTCTTCCCTAGTGCAGTTAGAGCATGAATTGAAGTCAATGGTTAACATGCATGACTAGATGCATGACGCATAGGACGTAATTATCTTCTTTTTTGAAGTAATGTCTGTATTTTATAATATAAGATGATATGAACCTTATACAGATACATGTACATAGAATGTGATTTCCAGTTGAAATGTGTTTTTTTTGTAAATATATTGAGTATAAAATCGAATGTTTTTTGTACAAATAATTGAGCTTGGGTAAATTGCATTTAGAACTTGCAAAGCTCAAGACGAATTGGAAAGACAAAGGCATAGCCCTTGGTATTAAAGCTAGACTGTTGTGCTCCTTGGTCGTGGTGACATTCTTTTATGCTTGCAAATCTTGAAGACTAACTGCATAATCAGAGAGAAGGAATCTAGCCTTGCTATTGAGATGTAGAAGGATCCTAGGTACTTGGTATCACCAAACAAATGAGGAAATTTAAAACAGGATGACAATGGTTATTGAACCCCATGATGACCTGCTGACCATTGTAAAAATATGCAAACTTTAATTGTATAGCCATATCATGAGGTTCACAGTCCTCCATAGACCTTCCTGCAGGGAACAGTACCAGGGAAAAGAAAGTGAACCAGACAGAAGAAGGAATTGGAAGGTAGCATTAAAAAAAGGGGCTGGCCATTGAAAGAGATTCTAGTCAAGGAATGGAGAAAGATTGTGTGGTGTCCCAAAGGTCTAATAAACTTGGGGATAGGTGAAGGTGATGGATATTATATTTATAATTAGCTCTTCTTAGAAACCTAAAAAGAAACTGTGAAACATGTATATTGCCCGCTTCTGGCTCATAAGTTTTATGTAGCTAGCTTACACAATGACCAACCATCAGCACAACATATTTACTACATCAATCAGGTTTCTAATTTAATTTTAAGCCTCTGATTAACAAGAACAACTAGGCTATGGATGTAATTATCTTTCTTTTTTAATGAATAGAAAGAAGGTAATACTGGTATTTTTTAAAAAGGTTGATAACCCATGACATATTCTGTTCACTCTTTCAGACATTCCTATTCCCGTAGAGGAAGTCAAACCTGTAGTTGAAGAAGAGATCAAGGAAGAGGCAGAGAAAACGGACGAAAAAAAAGAGGATGAACTTATTATACCTGTGTGTATATTTTTTTTTCTTTTGATTTTTTCCTGTCACTTGTGTTTTCTAATTTATATAAATGACCTACCTTATTTAGATATAGTTTAGGAACAAATGTTAAGCTATAAGAGTATGATTACATAATATATGTAAAGTTCCCCTTTTAGACCTTGCAATCTATAGGGCAGATGATGTAAATGTCATCTGTTTCTGTGGCCAACAGTTAACAAGGGTGTCAGCCACCTTAAGTTTCCCCAACTAATGTCATTAGAGCTGGGTGGACTCATAGGCGCCCAGAGATCCCGGGATCAAGCAATCTATAAGTGCAAGATGTTCCTCTAAGTTGTTTTTCCCATCTATACATCAATCATAGCAATGACTTCCCAGTCAATTGTTTTGTAGCCCAAGTCCGGCTGCCTAATTGTTCCAAATTTGAAAGCCTGATAAATGTTCTTCAGTCTGCTCACGAGTTTATCATCTTATCTTATCTTATATAATACAGACGTTACTTCAAAAAAGAAGATGATTACGTCCTACGCGTCATGCATTTAGTCATGCATATTAACCAATGACTTAAATTCTGCCAAGTCACTGGTTTTTCTGGCTAGCTCAGGCAACCCATTCCATGCTCTAATAGCACTAGGGAAGAAGGAGTATTTGTACAAATTTGTCCTAGCATATGGGACGAGGAATGTTCCTTTATTTTTGTGTCTTTCAGAGTATTTTATTAGATTTTGTTTTTGTATTTGAAAATTATGGTTCAGTGTTTTATGTATAATTGCTACTTTACTTTTGAGTTATCTGTCCTGACGGCTTCCTAAATTTAGTGATTTTACTAATGGTGTTACTCTAGTCAAATGTGAATATTCGTTTGTTATGAATCTCACTGCTCTATTTTGTGTTTGTTCCAGTTTCTTAATGTTTTCTTGAGTTGAGGGGTCCCAAACGGTGGATGCATATTCTATTATTGGCCTAACCAAGGTTAAATAACATTTTAGTTTTATGTTCTTATTTGATTTATAGAAATTTCTTTTAATAAACCCTAATGCTTTGTTTGATTTTTTTATAGTTTCATCAATATGTGGATTCCATGACAGTTTTTCATTTTTTATAACACCTAGGTATTTTGAGTTTTTAGTCTGTGTTACTGGTTTGCCATGAATAAGATAAGTGGAATTAATTTGTTTTAGTTTTTTTGTTACTCTTAACAACTGACATTTTTCTGGGTGGAAAGACATGCTCCAATTTGATTCCCATTTCTGTAATTCATCTAACTCTCTTTGTAAAATATCTGTGTCTTGTATTGTTTTTATTGTTCTATATCTTATCTTATCTTATATAATACAGACGTTACTTCAAAAAAGAAGATGATTACGTCCTACGCGTCATGCATTTAGTCATGCATATTAACCAATGACTTAAATTCTGCCAAGTCACTGGTTTTTCTGGCTAGCTCAGGCAACCCATTCCATGCTCTAATAGCACTAGGGAAGAAGGAGTATTTGTACAAATTTGTCCTAGCATATGGGACGAGGAATGTGCCTTTGTTTTTGTGTCTTTCAGAGTATTTTATTAAATTTTGTTTTTGTATTTGAAGATTATGGTTCAGTGTTTTATGTATAATTGCTACTTTACTTTTGAGTCTTCTGTCCTGAAGGCTTTCTAAATTTAGTGATTTTACTAATGGTGCTACCCTAGTCAAATGTGAATATTCGTTTGTTATGAATCTCACTGCTCTATTATGTGTTTGTTCCAGTTTCTTAATGTTTTCTTGAGTTGAGGGGTCCCACACGGTGGATGCATATTCTATTATTGGCCTAACCAAGGTTAAATAACATTTTAGTTTTATGTTCTTATTTGATTTATAGAAATTTCTTTTAATAAACCCTAATGCTTTGTTGGATTTTTTTATAGTTTCATCAATATGTGGATTCCATGACAGTTTTTCATTTATTATAACACCTAGGTATTTTGCGTTTTTAGTCTGTGTTACTGGTTTGCCATGAATAAGATAAGTGGAATTAATTTGTTTTAGTTTTTTTGTTACTCTTAACAACTGACATTTTTCTGGGTGGAAAGACATGCTCCAATTTGATTCCCATTTCTGTAATTCATCTAATTCTCTTTGTAAAATATCTGTGTCTTGTTTTGTTTTTATTGTTCTATATATTATGCAATCGTCTGCAAATAATCTGACTTTTGTTCCTGAACTAATGCAATTTGGTAAATCATTTATGTAAATTAAAAATAGTAGTGGACCCAAGACTGTTCCTTGAGGTACACCTGAGTTTACTGTTATTGGTGTTGATTTAGAGCCATTTATGATTACAGTTTGTTCTCTCCCTATCAGAAAATCTTTAATCCACTGATGCAGTGGACCATTTATGCCGAAATATTTTAATTTTTTAAGCAAACTATGGTGGTGAACTTTGTCAAAAGCCTTGGAAAAATCTAGTAAGATAGCATCTATTTGTTCACTATTATCTAAACCTTTAGAAAAATCATCAATTAGTCCTATTAGTTGTGTTTCACATGATCTATATTTCCTAAAGCCATGTTGGTATGGGGTGAGGACATTATGTTTGTCTAAGTGGTTTATGATGTTGCTACATATGATGTGTTCTAGGACTTTACATGTGATGCTGGTAAGTGATACTGGTCTGTAGTTTCCTGGATCAGATTTTTCTCCTTTTTTAAATAGGGGGGTGACATTAGCTTCTTTCCAGTCCTTTGGTACTCTGCCCTGGTTAAGCGATGCCTGAAAGAGTATTTTGAACACTGGGGCTAGCTCATTGCTTAGTTCTTTGAGTAATCTAGCTGGAATACCATCAGGTCCAGACGCTTTATTTGGTTTGGTGTTGGCTAATAGTTTTTTAATTCCATTTTCTTGTACTACTAAATCTTCTATGTTGTCTACTTGGTTCAAATTAAGAATTATGTCTTTGTCTCCTGGGGCTGAGAATGCTGATGCAAAGTATTTGTTTAGGATGTTTGCTTTAGTTTCATTATCATTATGTATTATGTTATGTTCATCTTTTAATGGCGCTATGCCTGTTGTTTCCATTTTCTTAGACTTAATGTATGACCATAGGTTTTTGTTGTTATCTTTAGATATTACATTGTTTATGTATTCACTCTGCAGCTGTCTGCTTACTTTTTGGGTTAGGTGTTTAATTTTTATATACTTTTTGTAAACTCTTTCTGCCTTGGTTTCTTTAAATTTTCTATATAGGTTTTCCTTCTGTTTACAAAGCTTCTTTAGTCTATTATTAAACCAGCATTTATTTATTTTGTTTGATGTGTATTTAGTTGGTATATGATTTTCTATAATGCTTTTAAGATGGTTTTTAATGAAATTCCAGAGATCATCGACTGGTTGGTTAATGTCTTTTTCTAATAAGAATGTTTGTTGAAAGTTTAACTCTTTCAGTGCGAATTATTTTGATAGTTTTTCATCATTTGTTGTAAAATGTTTTGTTTTACATGTTTCGGATGTTCCTTCAGAGTTGAAGATAGTTTACTTCCTAGTCCAAACCTCCCGCAGGACGACGGGGGATGGGAGCGGGCAGGGTTTGAACCCGGGACCATCGATAAATCCAAACGACAGTCCAGCGTGCAAACCGCTCGACCAGGCAGCCATCAGTACTCGCTGAGAGTAACGCCGCACTGAAAGAGTTAATGCAGCTTGGTGTAGTTGTGTTAGGTTACATTTATTCCAGAGTAAGATTTTTCTTTTGGGTTTTGTATTGGCTACTGCTTTTATCTGACTGTGTATTTTTATGATCTCATGGTCTGATAGACCAGGGATAATATCATAATCAACTACTAATCCAGGTCTGTTGGTTAAGAAGAGATCTAATGTGTTGTTTAATCTAGTTGGCTTTTTAATGATTTGATCTAAACTTTGGTTGTGTAAAGTTTCTATGAAAAGCTCATTTATGTCCTTAAGGTTTTGGTGTTTATCTATGTTAGTGTTTTCCAATTTATATCAGGTAGGTTGAAATCACCCATAATCCAAAAAACTGCATTTTTATTTGTCTCTTTAAGTGTAGTAATCTGATTACGTAGTTCCTGCATGTATTCTAAACTAGAATTTGGTGGTCTGTAAATGCTGCCTATTAGTAGGGATGTTGAGGTTGTATTAATTTTACAATTTTGTGGACATGTCCACTATCTATCAAACAAGAAAATCTTGCAATTGATGTTTTCCCCATTAAGAGTAAGTTTATTCAACCATTCCTATGCTTTATGATCTAAATTCTGTCACATTTTAAAGATTTTTTTTTTGGGGGGGGGGGGAACATTTTTTCCACTTGGTTGTCACCCTTATCCGGTGTCACCTGGTGTGACCCGCACCCTCCTAGTGACACCACTGTCCATATGTAGGAATAATTAATACAAGTGCTCCTTCTTTCCTAGTTCCAATAGAATATTGAAGAGATTGCTTGAATCAGCCAGGAAAATAAATGCCTTAGCAGATTTATAGTTTCTGATAAACATGCATGTCTAGAATAATACATGGAAATCTGTAGGATGTAGTTTTTTTTCCTTTTTGAAGGAATGTCTGTAATTTAAAAGATAAAATGCCTGATATAGATTTAACTCATTAAAAAAAAAACATAGATAAAAATTGATTAAATTTTACAAAATTAAACCAGATTTTTTGGTACAACATTTTAACAAACTGTGTTAATGTTCATGGCAGCTGATTTTTTTAAAGGGTTTTTGAATGGAATGTAGCTATTATTTTACAGTTTTAAGTTGATTTCTACTACTGCCTTTCTAGTCCAATAACAATTCTATGTTAAACCATTTTTCCCCTCTCAAATTAAGAAAATTCGATTGGTCTGAAGTCTTCGACTATTGTCTAACATTAGCATATTAGTGTGAGAGCAGAAAACAGCAACTTGTTTACTTGTTTCTTAATAAAATTTTATAGACAATTTTTTTACTTTTAAGGAATCTAAGTATTGGTCAATTCTTAAAGCTCCCTGCTGAAGAACCCCTCCCTGTTTAACTTTATTCTTTCCTATATTTTTCACCTAGGACTTGGTTATTGGCCTTATTAGCCCCTTGGAAGATGAACCAAAAGTGGAAGAAGAGCAAGAGATAGAAGAGGTGCTTGAAGAGGATTATCCTGATCCTCCAACACCTGGTCAGTGGCCGTTCTCATAATTGAAGTATTTATTTGCAATTCAGTATGGGAAAACTTGACTGTCTTAAATATTTAACTAGAATATCTTCTTGCTTGCATTGTTTCTGTGTTTAACAAATAGCCCTGGTAAAATTCTAACCATTTTTTTTTTTTCAAATAATAATTAAAACATTTTAAAACTTTTAGGATAGGATAAAGTAGAGTAAAGTTTCCTTTTCCTTTCCTTGCGATCTATGAGGCAGAACCTAAGGATCATCAGTTTCTGTGATCTATGGTTAATGAGGGTGTCATGTAGCCAGCAAAATGACCAACTGCCTTTACTTTTCCCCAACTAATGTCAGGTACCCATTTGAGCTGGGTGGACTCAGATGCACCCTAAAGATCCAGAAAAAAAATCTCAGTCTTCACCAGGATTCAAACCCAGGACTTCTGGTTTGAAAGTAAAGCGCTTTACCACTCAGGCACCATGCCTCAAAGATAGGTTAAAAACTATAATTTTACTTGAAAGTATTAGATTTAGCTTTGTATTGCAGTGTTTGTATATATTTTACTGCATTTTCCTTTTTATTTTTGCATTATCAAATACAAATTAAAAAAAACAACAACAAAAAAACTAGCATATTAAAAATAAATTGCTTTGTTAAACTTTTTCTGCTTTAAGAAATTCATATCTTTCTTTTTAGTTTGTTTCTACTGCACCAGTTTTTTAGTCCATCTCACGCCCATTATGCTGGCTCTCTACTTAGATGGAAGTAGTAACATAAAGGAAGTTCCTATTCCTATCTTTCTTAATCATAGCTCATCTTTTTCAACATTATATAATCCATTAAAGCATTCCTTGTGGTGTCTTTTGAAAAGGAATTTCACTACCCAAAAAAAGTTTTAATTTCAGTCTGAGGTAGTTTTGTCTCCTTTTTGCCTAATATTTTCACAATAGAAGATTTTAAAAATTATAATTTGTATGGAGCTATTGATCTTTTTTTTTATTAGTGTTAAAAGAATGCTAATAATTCACAAATATAATTTATATTCTTTATTTAGAGCCTGCTGAATATGATGATTTTGATGAAGAAGATGATGTGGTGGATCTAAGAGCTTATGATGTGTTGGGTGGCATCTATCACTTCAACTTGCTCCACTTACCCCCTCAACCTAAAACAGTTGGATCTTGGACGATCACTCAATGTAAATATGTGCTTGCTGTAGGGATGTGCTTGCTGTAGGGATGTGCTTGTTTTAGAGATGTGCTTGTTGTAGGGATGTGCTTGTTGTAGGGATGTGCTTGTTGTAGGGATGTGCTTGTTGTAGGGATGTGCTTGCTGTAGGGATGTGCTTGTTGTAGGGATGTGCTTGTTGTAGGGATGTGCTTGTTGTAGGGGCTAATTTCTTAGCTTATCAACTTAAAACTAAAACTGGATATATAGACCTACTGATGTTTACCACAAATGTTGGCCACTTAGATAACCTGTCACAGAGAGAGACCATTTTAAGTTTAATATTTCTTTCTTGTATAGTTTTGATAACAAATTTTTCTCTAATTACTGGGATGTTAATAATTTAAACTGATAACACATGTAGAACATAATGGCAGTTCTAGAATACAAAAGTAAATTAGGAGAAAATGATGAAGTATGACAAAACAAAGCTAAACTTTGAGGATGAAAACTATCTAGCAGTGACATAATACATTGTTAACTTCTTACATTATGGTAATTGTAAAATGTATCTAATCAGTAGAGTTAACTGGTACTTTACTCGCTATGCAGTTGTCATGCTTTGACAAAAAGAAATTGTCAAATTTTCATGACAACACCCCAACTCACAATAAAAGCTCCATCGCTCACTCCTTGGTCAGAGCTTACCTTTATTTCACAATATTTACCTTTCTGTCGACTCTCAAAATATAATTATGTATTCTAGGTGATAATAAGACAAATTTAAAAGATCAATTTTTAATAAACAGAAATTTTTCTAGTCAAACTTACTAAGGCATCATTTCAGATATAAAGCATCAGTGGTTTTGAATCAATGAAATTTATTTACCTTTTTAACATTTTGTTTGCAGTGGTAGAGCCACCAGAGTTATCAACATTTGACTACGTGGCAGATTATATGGTAACTCCTGAAGACGGGAAAAAAGAAAAAGAAAAAAAGGATGAAAAGCCTCTTATCGGAGTTCATATGCTGTTAGTATTAGCTTTTATTATCATTAGGTTTATGGCAGTTTCCTTATTGGCAAGATCAGTTTTTAATCAGTTTGAAATATTATGCACTAATGGGTCTTAAGGACAATGTTTTGATAAACTAAAAAGTAGAGGTTTCCTGGCTTCAATTTTTAATAGGTGAAAATATCAATCGGCTACCATATGGTTGAAGACCATAGTATATTATAGGAGTGGATAGAAGGATTTACTAGTACCAGCCTATTCAATTGTACCATTGAAAGTAAACCATTTTCTTTAACACTCCTTTACAGATATAGTTCTTATTATAGATTTTATATAGTGCGTCTGTCATGTTCCTACTGCTTGCTCGGTACACTCTGGTCCAATTTCTTTTGAGGATTTTTTTAAAGGGTTTTTCAGGGTGAAGGTTTCCATGCTGTCTTTAGTCAAACCTGAATGAAAATTTCTTGTCTAAATCAGGATTTGAACTTGAGCCCTCTTGTTAGATAGCAAAGTAGTTTATGCCTTTCAGTAACACAATCCCTGTTGTGGTACATAATAGAAAGGATGAGTCCAACATCAAGGTATTTTGCCTTTGGCTTTGTTAAAAGAAGGGAAGAGAGGAAGTAGCATCATGTCTTTGCTGTTGAGATGTTTTTGCATATGGCAGATTGACTGCCCTAGACATACAAATTTGGTGACAAATCTTCGCTATCTTCCCTAGCAGTAAACTTCTTTAGGTCGCCAAGGTTTAAAAAAGCTATAATTCAACAACTATTTGAACATTGCAGTTAACCTGAATTTTTTTTTTTCTTTTTTTCAGCCTTCCTACTGATGCAGTTTTTCTAGAAGCCCCAACCATTGCAAGATGGGATTATGACAGAAAGTTCTGGGTAACAAAAGGTTTCTCTGACCAAAATTTAAATGAGAGTAAGTTTTCCAAAATATTTCAATGAAAAAAATTTGATTAAAATTTTTCAAGAATCCAAAACTACTGAAATGAAAAGTTTTTTTAATATGCTGAAAAAAAAAAGATTGGCCTTTTTATCATTGTGAGAGATAAGATTATAATTTGGCATAAAAAAATGAGTATAGTGACATGGCAAGTGTTAACAAAAATATAAAATTGGTAGGAAAATAGCATAGTGACAAAATAAGCTAGTTATGCATAGGTTTGTAAATAGTAAAGATGTGTTTTTTTTTACTCTAGGCATTTAAGACTTATGTATAGTGACAGGGACATATTATTTATAGTGACGGATGTATGATATGATTATATTGGATGAAATATTCTCAATTATTCAATACTTAATCCTTGAGATGATTATATTGTATTTTTTGTTGTTATTAGTGTTGAATAAAAAAATTAAGTAATAACTCAGTATAATTGCAGCATGACTGTCTTTTGCACCCTGAATGTATCATTGCCTAACAAGCTAAACAATCATAAAAATAAACTTTTTTTTTTTCTATGAAATTTAGCAACAAGGATTTTCTCATTCAAGATAAGCCATTTTGGCACATTCTGTCTTCTTCAAGACACACACATAAACATGCCATTTCAGTCCTGGGAACTCAGGCCACATAAGCTCAACCGATGTCTGTTCACTATCACAGCTGCTATTCTGGAGCTGGAAATAGAAATACGAGTAGGTATCTGTGGAGCAAACTTAAGAAATATAATTTTGTATCACTGAAGAGACACTTCTCATTCTCTGTTAGTAAAATCTTTCTGTTAGTCCAGCTTTGATTAGAATCCATTTTTGAGACATCAAGCACACAACATCATTTTAATCTATGAAACTTTTAACTGATTTCTGAAATAAAAATGTCTTTTATCAGCTATAATTTGCATTCTTCATGCATTTTTTTAAAAAGCTAAAGATAAAATTTTTTTTTTTTTTCTAAATTTATGTTAATACAACTTTTATCCAACATTGAATTTAGTATCAATTTATTGTTTAAAATTTTCTTTAGAAAAGGTAAGTGTTTAGAGGCTTTTATTTTAATAGCAGGGTCAAAGAACTGATTTTTAAAAAAATCAATAAAATGTTTAAAAGTGATTTTTGATATTGCCAGGATGGTCTTTGCTGTCTAAGTCAGCCAAAAGAAAGACCAGAGCTAGCAAACATTATTGACATATGGGTGACACCACAAGAACTAATAAAGGTTAGATACAGTTATCACTGTAATTGTAATTCAGATATATTAAAGCTACTAATTTTTAAAAATTTAATGATTTATTGTAATTAATTTGATTTTGATACATATAATAAAAAACCCTGAAAGAAATTATTTTGAAAATTAAATCTTCAGATGATGAAACTAGCCGGAGTAAATGTTTTTCCAAATGAAGATTCTGCCAAGTTTGTGTCCCTTCAAAATAAGGTAAGAAAGGGAACTTTTAAAGTCCTACATATTCTGCATCCATTGTTTTGTGGTCATAATGCTAAGATAAAATTAGCATGCACTGACAAGGTTCAATACCATATCTGTTGAGATGTAAACATGCATTTTCAAAGTTCAAAGCTGAAAGAAATAAAGCATAAAGTTGCAATGTAAGACCAATGTCTTTGAGAAAATCATAAAGAAATTAGAAATAAACAAAGACAAATCTTGACCAGAGTCTTGACCCTAATTCCCAGACATCACCACCTGACATTTAAACTTCACAAAATGCATCTTCCAAATTTGGGGAAGATAACTGGTTCTACATAACTACTCAAGGTTGTCATCAAAATTGTACCTGTTCAGGGTCTAGCTACCTCCATGTTTTACTATAAACTTCATTCTTTAATCACTACTCGGCTTATAAATATTATAGTACAAGATTTGTGTAATAGAAACTCTGGTATATATTATCTTTCTTGCACGGTCAGTACAGTGGATGGCTGCCAGATTGTATGGTTATTAGCTCTGGGGCAATGGTCCCTGGCAATATCCCTGCCTTCAACCATCAATATAACATAAATAAGATGTAACATAACATAAGATTCAGTAAACAGGTTGTTAAAACAACAAATGTAATGAAACTCTTTGAAATCTTTGTGCTGAAACAAAGTTAATGACTGCTAAGGCTTGCCTTACTTTCTTTACTTTTCTCTAAAATCTCTGGCTATACTATTTTCTGTTTCATTTTTAATTCAATGTTTGTAGTACATAAACTAAAACTTTCAAACATGAATGGAAATGTTTTGGTGTCAGAAACTTTTTGGCTGCCTATGTTATTTTTTTTAAATTTCAAAATTGAAAAGGTAGTTTGCATAACTACACATTTAATACTGTTTTTTTTTTTTTGCTTGTTACATATTTCAGGACAACAGTATTAAGGTTGTTGGAAGATATTTTTAAAAATGTTCTCAACCAACAGTTACTTTTGATTGTTTTTCTTCTTTTTTCTTTTAAAATTCTTTTCATTTACAAAAAAAGAAAAACAAAGTCTGTTGAGTTAATTCATTATGCACTAGATGGCATTAGGCATCCCTTATTAGCATCTGTTCTGACAACAGAAGCTGTTATGTTGCTCTCTCATGGCCCAGGATCATTTATGGCTTTTGCCATTTTTGGATTTCCAGTATGTTAAATTGTTATAGACGAATGTGCCTTTATCTTTGTATGTATCAGAGAAATTTTCATTAGGTTTAGATTTTTTTATTTGTAAGATATAGTTCAGTGTTTAGTGTTATTGATACTTTATTTTTGTGTTGTAACTTGGGAGTGTCCCTTAGTTTTCAAGATCTTACTGATAATTTTAGTCTAGTAGTTGCTCTAATTAGGGCTTGATCTAGTTGAAGAATGCCAGAGAATGAATTTTCTAAATATGCTTAACTTAGGTTAAATAGCATTTTAGTTATTCATACTTGTTTAATTTGTGAAAATTTTATTTAGTAAACCCTAATTATTTCTTTGATTAAATCAATTTTTTATCAATAATCATAACTTTTCGTTTAATAAATTACCAAGCTAATTTGAGTTTTTAGTTGGAGTAGTGTGTTTACTATGAACAAGATATTGTTTATTTTTTAGCTGATTTTTTAATATTATAATTTTCATTTTTCTGGGTGGAAAGACTTACTACAATTTGATTCAAATTTCCTAATTTATAATCAATTTTGTTAAATTTAACTATAAAGCCTATATTTTGTTCCTAAACTAATGCAATTAGGTAGTTTTTTTAAATATAAATTACAATGATTGCTCTTTGAGAGAAACCTAAGTTATTGGTATTGATTTTGAACTATTCAAAATTATTTTTTTCTTACTGTTGATTATAAGAAAAACCTGAATTCTTCAGAACTGTTTTTTTTACATTTTTATCACACATATAGGTCTACATACTTTTTTAAACAGAAATAGTTATGTATCAGGTGAAAGTTTAACTTTGCTTTCCTTTTTTCTCCAAATGGTTAATGTATTGACAAAGACATTAATAGTTGATAGTACCAATGAACTAATTAAACTTTTATTAATAGAACGTTTTAATTTGACATTTTTATATTCTGTTATATTGTTTTATATGTTTTACGTTGTATCATCAAGGATGATAGACTAATTTAATTAATCTAATCCAGAGTCTTTCTAGATTTATGATAAACGTTAAAATAAAATAATATCAGGTGACCGCTGTCAGTGTACATATTGCTAGTAGGAATAGGACAGGACTCTTCTCAGGATATTCAGTTGTTATGAATAGAATATATTTGGGTACACATAGTACAAACCTCATAACTTAATTGTTCATGATTTACCATAGAAATCAATTTTATTTTGAAAAGATTTAAATTTACATAAATTTTCTAAATTTATACACATTTTTAAAGTATGAAGAAAAACAACAACAACTAAACTGTCAAAATTATTTTTTTGGGTCACTGTTAATCAAGTTAGTTTTTGAAAGCCATTAAAACCCTTTTTTTAACATTCTCATAATAAACCTTCACTATAGGCTACAGCCAACACCAAACCAAATAAAGCGTCTGGACCTGATGGTATTCCAGCTAGATTACTCAAAGAACTAAGCAATGAGCTAGCCCCAGTGTTCAAAATACTCTTTCAGGCATCGCTTAACCAGGGCAGAGTACCAAAGGACTGGAAAGAAGCTAATGTCACCCCCCTATTTAAAAAAGGAGAAAAATCTGATCCAGGAAACTACAGACCAGTATCACTTACCAGCATCACATGTAAAATCCTAGAACACATAATATGTAGCAACATCATAAACCACTTAGACAAACATAATGTCCTCACCCCATACCAACATGGCTTTAGGAAATATAGATCATGTGAAACACAACTAATAGGACTAATTGATGATTTTTCAAAAGGTTTAGATAATAGTGAACAAATAGATGCTATCTTACTAGATTTTTCCAAGGCTTTTGACAAAGTTCACCACCATAGTTTGCTTAAAAAATTAAAATATTTCGGCATTAATGGTCCACTGCATCAGTGGATTAAAGATTTTCTGATAGGGAGAGAACAAACTGAAATAATAAATGGCTCTAAATCAACACCAATAACAGTAAACTCAGGTGTACCTCAAGGAACAGTCTTGGGTCTACTACTTTTTTTAATTTACATAAATGATTTACCAAATTGCATTAGTTCAGGAACAAAAGTCAGATTATTTGCAGACGATTGCATAATATATAGAACAATAAAAACAAAACAAGACACAGATATTTTACAAAGAGAATTAGATGAATTACAGAAATGGGAATCAAATTGGAGCATGTCTTTCCACCCAGAAAAATGTCAGTTGTTAAGAGTAACAAAAAAACTAAAACAAATTAATTCCACTTATCTTATTCATGGCAAACCAGTAACACAGACTAAAAACTCAAAATACCTAGGTGTTATAATAAATGAAAAACTGTCATGGAATCCACATATTGATGAAACTATAAAAAATCAAACAAAGCATTAGGATTTATTAAAAGAAATTTCTATAAATCAAATAAGAACATAAAACTAAAATGTTATTTAACCTTGGTTAGGCCAATAATAGAATATGCATCCTCCGTTTGGGACCCCTCAACTCAAGAAAACATTAAGAAACTGGAACAGACACAAAATAGAGCAGTGAGATTCATAACAAATGAATATTCACATTTGACTAGAGTAACACCTATAGTAAAATCACTAAATTTAGGAAGCCTTCAGGACAGAAGACTCAAAAGTAAAGTAGCAATTATACATAAAACACTGAACCATAATCTTCAAATACAAAAACAAAATTTAATAAAATACTCTGAAAGACACAAAAATAAAGGCACATTCCTCGTCCCATATGCTAGGACAAATTTGTACAAATGCTCTTTCTTCCCTAGTGCTATTAGAGCATGGAATGGGTTGCCTGAGCTAGCCAGAAAAACCAGTGACTTGGCAGAATTTAAGTCATTGGTTAATATGCATGACTGAATGCATGACGCGTAGGACGTAATCATCTTCTTTTTTGAAGTAACGTCTGTATTATATAAGATAAGATAAGATAGGCTCCCTTGCTGCTTCTAAGATTACTTATGATGATTTGAACAGAATGATCCCATAGTATCTTTTCTAATGTGCCCTTTAAAACTGGACAGATTTAAACCCAGGCTCACATTTTCCAGTGAAAATATGTGACTGTAATCAATTTTATAACATTGAGTTGTATTGCAAAGCATTTCAATTTTTTTTTACTACAGTTGGCCCTTGATACTCCAACACAATCAGTAATCTGATGTGGCACCCACTTGGCAACAATATATATATATGATTCAGCAGCACATGAGTGTTTTGACATGCATATCTTGCCTCTTTTGATGTACTTCTTGCTGTGTAAAGTGGTGATAGATTCTTCATTGTCTTGTGATAGATTCTTCATTGTCTTGTGATAGATTTTTCATTGTCTTGTGATAGATTTTTCATTGTCTTGTGATAGATTCTTCATTGTCTTCTGATAGATTTTTCATTGTCTTGTGATAGATTCTTCATTGTCTTCTGATAGATTCTTCATTGTCTTGTGATAGATTCTTCATTGTCTTGTGATAGATTCTTCATTGTCTTGTGATAGATTCTTCATTGTCTTATGATAGATTCTTCATTGTCTTTTGATAGATTCTTCATTGTCTTGTGATAGATTCTTCTTTGTCTTGTGAAAGATTCTTCAATGTCTTTCCATGGTTACTGTTACACAGTTTACCTGCTGTAGATTTTAGTTTTGAAGTTTTTGTTACATTTTGTATAATGGTGAGCAAATTTGGCAAAGCTAAGCATTAAACATCCTCTTGTACTGATTAAATAGGCATTTATCAAGAGGTATGACCATAGCTTTGAATTTGTTAATCCCATGTTTTTGATAATTTGATACCACCCTGGTCTCGTAACCTTCAGACTATCAAGGGTGAACTGTACTTAGAATATCTCAAAACTTTGCAATTTTATGTCTGATTACTATGCCTGTTTTATTTATGTATTTTTTTTTATTTCAGGAGTCTTCCATTAATAAGGTTCTAGTCATCTTTGCTTTGTTTTTTGTTAACATGATTTTTAATGACTTACAACTGCTATTTTTAAATTCCAAGTCACAAAAATAAATAATGTAAACCCTCACAATAAGTGGAGTATGTTTGATAAATCAAGCCAATATAAATTTCATATGTGTCAAGGAATAAGAACTTAATTAGTTTCATGAAGGAGCCTAGTTTGGAAAAGCCTAAGCATAATTTTTTATCTATTTTGTGAAAAATATTTAACTAAGGCTGACATATATATATATATATATATATATATATATATATATATATATATATATAACTACTTTGAAAAAGGATAACAGATATACAATCTCATTCCATATTTATATTCTTTTATTGAATAAATATTCTTTAAAAGTATTAACATAAAAGTATTATTTCTATTTCATTTTTGGTTTTCTTCTAAAAAAAACTGAATATCATGTTTTAAAACTTTTTTTTCTTCTTTGATCTATAAGAGGCAAAAGATGCTTGTAATAAAAAATCTTTTTTCTTGTCTCATACCAAATAAAGCTTACTAATTTTATTATATTTTTTTTATCTGAAGCTTTAAAGATTATATTTTATAAGGCTGTAAATATTGTTTCTTTGGGGCTTAATACAATAACTTTGAAAGTGATTTACGTAATAAACAGTTTTGTGCAATTTCAGGCATGCTTTTAAATTGGGTATTTTTGTTAATTTTGTTTGTTTTTGCTGTTGATTTTAATCTATAGCTCTGGTGTTTGGTTTGTTATTAATTTTTTTTTTCCAGTTACATTGCTTAGAAAGGCTCTTGTTGTACAGGCCTTCTCTATTCTTTAACAGCAAAATATTTACCTCCATCCTCCCCCCCCCCCCCAAAAAAAAACACAGAAAAAAGAAAAAGACTTTTATTTAATAGCAGTGTTAAATTGGACGCTGGGTGATGTATTATTGACATGAATCAAATTAGTGATAGAACAATCCATTAATTAAATCATCTTTACACCACTTTTACCTTAAATTATTTCTCCAAAATAACCCTAACCCTAACCTTACAAATAAAACACAATTGTAAGTGAAAAGAATTATTAGAGGCCAATTATTATTGATTATATAAAAGAAAGAACAAAAATTTAATGAATGGACTCGCATCTCTTGCCATATGTTTCTTCAATAGAAAAAAATGAGAAACTTGTAAATGGAAATATACTTTTTTTTTTAAACTTAATAAAATAAGAGTGCATTTATGTGTTGCAACATACATTTGACTTCAGCTAAATAATTTTTGCAGTACAAAACTGACAATACTTGAAATATATATTTTAATTACACATTTATTATGCATGGAATGAAAACTGATAAACAATGAATAAATATCCACCCATAGATACGATGTATGTCTTTACATTTTATATTCTCGACACTCTGGGTAAATATTTCTGCTTCACTTTAAACTGTGAAACAAACTCTTTTCACTGGAAACACATATAGTTATCTAAATATATATGTAAGGCATCTTTCGTCAATTTTATACAGTATATAAAAAAAGTGACTTTAAAAAACAAACAAGGGCATGGGACTTTCATTTTAATTAATAATATAAATTGCCGATGCTTAATGATAGACTAATATACCAGTTTGTTATTTTTACTAATTTGATGTGCACTTTAACATTTATCAATATTTGATTTTTATTCACAATCATAAGTTCATAATCAAAACCTGTACTATGGACCAAACATTTCAAAAAAATGATTTCAATATATAAAGAGGGAATAAATTAAAGCTATTTATGTTACTTTGTTCAATATAGTATATATCTTTTTTCTTAAAACAAACAAGAAAAATATTTATGTAGACATATCAAAACAAGTTGATAATAATAAGGCGTGTCTTGGAGTTGAAAGATTAATGAGGCATGCAGTATTTCCCGTTACTACGTAGCCTCAGCTGCTACTTACATATTCTGCCACTTCCAGTGCAGACACAACCATTTTTGGCATGTGGTCAATTTAGATTTTCTTTTCACCTTCTTCATCTGTTTTCAGCTACATTTATTTGAAATGTGGTCATTGTGGTTGAGCTTCTAAACCAGAGTTCCCAGGTTCAATTCCTGGTGAAAGCTGGGATTCTTAATTTTGGGATCTTTAGGGCGCCTCTGAGTTCACAGCTCTAAAGGTGCCTGACATAAGGTGTGGAAAAGTAAAGGCTGTTGGCCATTGTGCTGATCACATGACACCCTCATTTGCCATGGATCACTGGAACAGATGATCTTTACATCATCGGTCTTATAGAAACCAAGGTCTGAAAGGGGAACTTACTTTTTTTTTCTTACATTGTGGTGTGGTTAACACATGTACCAAAAAAAATAAAAAAATGTTATTCCTGAAATCAGAAAGCACAGTGCACTAACCTCCAGTTTGTGTGCTGCTGAAAATATTATGTCAATGCTGTTGCTAGCTTTATATTATCATTTCTTTTTAGCATCCGCTCATAGAAGAGAGGCTGTATCAACACATGGCACTAACTGCTTCAGCTTTTGCTTACACCTGGTCCAAATGGAATGCAGAGAGAAATGCAGGAGAGATTGTTTTCCAAGCTGCTGAAGCCTTGGATGATGAGCCTTTATTAGAGGTAAGCTTACTTGATGAGCCTTTATTAGAGGTAAGCTTACTTGATGAGCCTTTACTATTTGGACTCTCAGTAGAGCATAGGGCAGCAACAGTACTTAGCCATTAGACTCTGTTCTGGAGGATCAGTGTCTGAAAGGTAAAGTGCTTGGCTTCTGAACTGGGGTCTGGGGTTTGAATCTTGGTAAAAACTGAGATTTTCAATTTTGGGATCTTCAGGCGCCTCTAAGTCCACCCAGCTCTTTTCACATTGCAACGCCATGATGCTCTTTCATGTGCTTTTGTCTCCCAGGTGGCTGGGTCAATGCTGAAGGCTTTCAGAGAAGCTTTTAAGCTCTAATGGGTACCTGACATTATTTGGGGAAAAGTCAAGGCGGTGGTTGTTGTGCTGGACACATGACACCCTTGTTAACTGTAGGCCAAAGAAACAGATGACTTTTACATCATCTGCCCTATAGACCACAAGATCTGAAAGGGGAACTTTTTTTTTTTTTCAGACTCTGTTCTGGTTAGTTACCTTCATTTAAGACCATGTTCATCTTGCCGTCTTTGTTTCTTGGTCGTCTTATCTCCTCTGTTTGCTTTGCTCTCCCAGACTTTCTCTTTCCCCTGGATTCCAATTCTAGAGCCTGTCTTGCAATGCAAGCCTTACATTCTAAAATTAATAGGTATAAGTCAGATATAATTAAAACCTCATTTATGAATTAACATATTTAAATTATATATTATTGAAAGATAATGTTTATTTTTATTTTAGTCTTTTTTTTATTCCCTCTGCAAATAAATGTAGTCAAAATCAAAACCTTGTTACAAATCTTATATCAACTTTGTTTGTCTGGTAAAAAGTGTGTACACATTATTTCTACCACACCCAAAATTGGATCTAGCTGAAACTTCACATAATTGTTCATTGACACAGAAAAGACATGAATGAATAAAAAAAAAAAGTAACCAATCAGACAATTAATTACTGGTAATTCATTTTTTTTGTTTAATAGCAACAAGGGAAACTAATACTTCAGTATTCACAGATGTGCTCAATTTGTTGGGCTTAGTTTCCTTAAATAATTGTTAACGCTAATTCTCCTTCACACATTCTCTGATCAAGTTAATACTTTAAACTATTATTTATCTTACCTAACAAAACATGAATAATAAACAAAAATCCTCAAATAGTCAATTAATTTTAGGTAATTAATTATTTTGATGGCTATTGAATAAGGGAGATAACTTAGACATTATTGGTGGATATTGTTTTAAGTTCTTCCTATTTAGATAAGCTTTGTTTTTTTTTTTTGAAGTAATTTTGTATATTTTGCTTCTTTTTTTTTTCTCAATCACTTCTGTCAGAAAAATGTTGTATATTAATAGAATTCTTATTCATTTAACTATAGGAGAGTTGGTCTCTGTACATGGCCACAAAACGCAGAGTAACTAAATTGCGCTCATCTGAATTTGATGAAACCTTAAGTCAAATTACTGACCAGGACGCCTCAGAAGTATGTTTTTTTTTTCTATCTAAAGAAAACTTAGCATCAAAATTTGTTTTAAAATTTGCTTTTTGTATCTTATAAATTACAAATATTCCTTCAAACTGAAAATAATTATGTTGACTTGCATCCATGAGTTAATCTAGTCATGCATGTTCATTAAGTCATTTGTTTTCCTATCTGATTCATGCAATCTGTTCTATTCCATACTCTTATGCAAGGGAAGAAGGAGCACTTGTATGAATTTAGTCTAGCTTATGCAATAAGTACAGAGTTAGTATTGTATTAGGTAGGGTTTTTGTCATTGTAAGGTAATGGTTCCATGGTTTATGTATAATTGCTACTTCACTTTTTAGTCTTCTGTCCTGAATGGTATCTATACATAGAGTGATTTTACTAAAGGGGTTTCTCTAGTCATATGTGGATATTCATTGAAACTCACTACTCTACTTTATGTCTGTTCCAGTTTCTTTATATTTTCTTGAGTTGGTCCCAAGCAGAGGACGCATATTCTAATATTGGTTGAACCAAGGTTAAATAGCATTTTAGTTTTATGTTATTGTTTGATTAGTAATAAATGTCTTTTAATAAGCCCTAATGCTTTGTTTGCTTTAATAATTTTGTTCAATATGGGAATTCCATGATATCTTTTTATTTATTATAACACTTAGATATTTTGAATTTTTCATACTGTGTAATTGGTTTACCATAAATTAGATAAGTACTGGTAGTTTTTTTTTAGTTTTTATGTTACTGTAAATAATTGGCATTTTTCTGTGTAGTAAGACATGCTCCAATTGATAATCTGATTCCAATTTCTGTAATTCTTCCAATGTTCTTTTTAAAGTTATGTACCTTGTGTGGGTTTTACGGTTCTGTATATTATGTTATCATCTGCAAATAATAGGTCATTTATTTGACAGCATAAACATTATTGGGTCTAAGACTGTTCGTTGATGTACACCTGAGTTTAAGTTGGTTTGGACCCATTTATAATTAGTTTATCTCCCTATGAGGGAATGCTGAGTCCATTCATTTAATGGACCACTAGTGCCAAAATCTTTTAATTTTTTAAGCAAGCTATGGTGGTGAACTTAGTCAAATGTCTTAGAAACATTTAATGAATTGGATTTGTATGCTCATTATTATCTTATGTTATCTTATCTTTTGAGAAATCACGAATGAGATCAATGAGTTGAGTTTCGCATGACCTAAATCTCTGAAAGCATGTTGGTAAGGGGACTAAGTATATTCAAGTGGTTTATAATGTATGTATTCAAGCATTTTACATGTGATGCTGGTGAGCACCCTGATCAAGGGGAATAACCTTTTACAACTGAACATAAATAATGTAAAAAGTATTATGACGTCATATACTAGAATGAACTCAATTGAAGAACAAGTAAAAGAAGAATGAAAATGATCATTTCCAGATTGGACTCCTACAACAGCTGGAATTACACTCAATGTTAACAAAATATTAAATCTGACAACTTGACAACTACAAAACCTATATCACATCAAATAAGACAATTGTGTGATAGACAACACAACAGCCGCATGACAATGGATGTAAGATCTCTGGATACTCTCTGTAATTTTCTTCACCCCTTCTGGACAGAGTTATTATTTTTTCTTTATTACTTGCTAATTCTCCAATATTTAGCCTTTGTCAGCTTTTTTCCCCTCTACTATGAATGCTGGGATACATTGGAGAACAGTTTTCTTGCATTGTTTCATAGAAGTTTAGACATTATTATTTTGATTCATTGGCTAATAACCTTAAGATTGAAATTTGTTCAAAGACAACACAATTCACTGTAGTCACTTATACAGTGTCCACTCAGGATATTTAAAATTCTGATTCCAGCTCCCGTGGCCTCATTGTGGCAGCTCGGTGGAAGTGAAGTGGATAGGTGCACACTGAGCGGTGAAACTGGTCCTCATATGGCAAAAGTTCACTTTCTTTTACCCAGGGACCCTTTTATATATTCAAAAATGGCCATGTACAACAAAGTGAAAACGCCACATAAATGCATATTATATAACAAATATATATAACAAATGTAAAAAAAACAATAGATTTTGTTGTAAAGAAGTGTTTATTGAGATTATAACGTTTGTTGAATTACATTTTTTTAAATTAATGACTTAGATGAGGTTGATAAGGTTTTATGAGTATATATATGCTCTGCTCAACAAACACATATTTTGAATTAATTTCTTTTATTAGTGATGAGGTTCCCTGAATCCACATTCTACCAAATAAGAAAACAGGAAAGCAGTCAACAACTTCTTTACAGTGATCCATAATACAACATATATACATATATATTTAGTGGGAAGCATGGTCGAGAGGCTAAGTACCCTTGAACTAGGCTTGGATACCTATGAAGGGGGCTCGAGGTTCAACATCCAACTCAAGCAGAGTTGTGTTTACTGAGCGCCTAAAGGCAGCAGCGAAAACGTTCTCCCAGATACACCTTTCTCTCACAAATGAGATTTGACCATAGTATTCTGAGCATGCTATAAGCATGGAAGTAGCACTATATAAAAGCTATAATTATATCTATATCTATCTCTCTCTCTCTCAATATATCTATCTATATATCTATATCTATATCTATCTAACTATCTATATATATATATAGATAGATATAGATATATATAGATATGTCATAGAGGGAGGAGGCTTGAAAAAGACTTGGACGACATCTGTCTGATGAGATAAATCCCAGGGCTACAATGGTTTAGGGGGCGTTTTGTCACTCCAATATGGACTATTTTGAAGATGATGAGACTATTATTATTCAAATTACATGCATTATTTAGAGTGTCATTCTGCTGCTTTAGCTTGCTCAGTGTACCATGGTCCTTTCGAATTTTTAGGGCACCCCTGAGTCCACCCAGCTATATTGGGTGCCTGATAGAAAAGGTAATTGGTTGTTGTGCTGTCCAGATTACACTTTAAAAGAAAATTTAACTAGGAAAGATAAAACTTCATTATTGCTTAATATTTTTTATTTATTTTGTGTCATACACAACCCAATTTACCAGGCAGTCATATCAGAAAAGGGTCCCTCATTTCTGAATGTCATTGAGGAGAGTGATGATGAAGTTATCTATCCAGGTAATTTTACATCGGATGTGGCAAGAAAAGTGTCAGACAATCCCAATTCTGAACTCTTGGGATTTACCCTCAAGAGCATGCCAAGAATATCCTCTGTCAACATATTGACACCAGCGCAGCTTTCACAATTAGAGATTAAGGGGTCAAAGTTGTACAGGAGGAGAAGAACTAGCAGGCTATCTGTTCTGAGGACATCCTCATCTCCAGAGTCCATTTCCAAGAGTGAGCTATCAGCTATCCATCCTAAGAGGAAGAAAGCCAAAGCTATGGAAAAATCCACCATTGACCCACTCCTGAGAATGTTTGACTTGAAAATTTCTCCGGTAGAGCACATAATTGTTATAATCTTAAAACACCGTTCCTGCTTTCTTCCATTATACTGTTGTTTTTTGTTTTGTTAAAGTTATGTTGTACATTGGATTTGATTTGATTTTTCTGGTTAATAACCTCAGTTTATTATTACCGGAATAAACTAGTTAAGTGAATTTTGATTTCACTTCATTTCTAATTATGCATAAACAATCTTTTTTACATTGTACACGTGTTTATGTACTAATAGAAGGCGATATTATAATTGTAGGAGCTTATGTTAATTTAAATAGATTTTTAGATTAAATAATTAAACTGCCATATAACATTACCTAAACCAAAAATAAAATTTTCCTTTTTATAATTATAAATCCACCATGTCTAAATACGATCAATACAATTAAAATAAATAGGTTGATTATTTATAAATCGAATAATGAAATATACAAAATACTTCATGATTTATCTCTTTATACTACCAACATAACAATCTTATCTTCTTCTTATCTTATATAATACAGACGTTACTTCAAAAAAGAAGATGATTACGTCCTACGCGTAATGAATTTAGTCATGCATATTAACCAATGACTTAAATTCTGCCAAGTCACTGGTTTTCCTGGCTAGCTCAGGCAACCCATTCCATGCTCTAATAGCACTAAGGAAGAAAGAGCATTTGTACAAATTTGTCCTAGCATATGGGACGAGGAATGTGCCTTTATCTTTATGTTTTTCAGAGTATTTTATTAAATTTTGTTTTTGTATTTGAAGATTATGGTTCAGTGTTTTATGTATAATTGCTACTTTACTTTTGAGTCTTCTGTCCTGAAGGCTTTCTAAATTTAGTGATTTTACTATAGGTGTTACTCTAGTCAAATGTGAATATTCATTTGTTATGAATCTCACTGCTCTATTTTGTGTCTGTTCCAGTTTCTTAATGTTTTCTTGAGTTGAGGGGTCCCAAACGGAGGATGCATATTCTATTATTGGCCTAACCAAGGTTAAATAACATTTTAGTTTTATGTTCTTATTTGATTTATAGAAATTTCTTTTAATAAATCCTAATGCTTTGTTTGATTTTTTATAGTTTCATCAATATGTGGATTCCATGACAGTTTTTCATTTATTATAACACCTAGGTATTTTGCGTTTTTAGTCTGTGTTACTGGTTTGCCATGAATAAGATAAGTGGAATTAATTTGTTTTAGTTTTTTTGTTACTCTTAACAACTGACATTTTTCTGGGTGGAAAGACATGCTCCAATTTGATTCCGATTTCTGTAATTCATCTAATTCTCTTTGTAAAATATCTGTGTCTTGTGTTGTTTTTATTGTTCTATATATTATGCAATCATCTGCAAATAATCTGACTTTTGTTCCTGAAGTAATGCAATTTGGTAAATCATTTATGTAAATTAAAAATAGTAGTGGACCCAAGACTGTTCCTTGAGGTACACCTGAGTTTACTGTTATCGGTGTTGATTTAGAGCCATTTATTATTTCAGTTTGTTCTCTCCCTATCAGAAAATCTTTAAACCACTGATGCAGTAGACCATTAATGCCAAAATATTTTAATTTTTTAAGCAAACTATGGTGGTGAACTTTGTCAAAAGCCTTAGAAAAATCTAGTAAGATAGCATCTATTTGTTCACTATTATCTAAACCTTTAGAAAAATCATCAATTAGTCCTATTAGTTGTGTTTCACATGATCTATATTTCCTAAAGCCATGTTGGTATGGTGTGAGGACATTTTGTTTGTCTAAGTGGTTTATGATGTTGCTACATATTATGTGTTCTAGGATTTTACATGTGATGCTGGTAAGTGATACTGGTCTGTAGTTTCCTGGATCAGATTTTTCTCCTTTTTTAAATAGGGGGGTGACATTAGCTTCTTTCCAGTCCTTTGGTACTCTGCCCTGGTTAAGTGAAGCCTGAAAGAGTATTTTGAACACTGGGGCTAGCTCATTGCTTAGTTCTTTGAGTAATCTAGCTGGAATACCATCAGGTCCAGATGCTTTATTTGGTTTGGTGTTGGCTAATAGTATTTGAATTCCATTTTCTTGTACTACTATATCTTCTATGTTGTCTACTTGGTTCAAATTCAGTAATATGTCTTTGTCTCCTGGGGCTGAGAATGCTGATGCAAAGTATTTGTTTAGGATGTTTGCTTTAGTTTCATTATCATTATGTATTATGTTATGTTCATCTTTTAATGGCGCTATGCCTGTTGTTTCCATTTTCTTAGACTTAATGTATGACCATAGGTTTTTGTTGTTATCTTTAGATATTACATTGTTTATGTATTCACTCTGTAGCTGTCTGCTTACTTTTTGGGTTAAGTGTTTAATTTTTATATACTTTTTTAACAAACATGATATTACACAATATTAAATGATAAAGTCTCTGTTTGTGTGTTTCAAAGATAATATGAAAGCAAGTGACTGTCTCACTTTTCCTTATTTTATGCAAAGGAGTGCAGTAATTCATCTAGCATTTAGCTTTGAAAATTTATTTATTCAAGTTTATCAGAATTGAAATAATATCAAGTAAACCTTCACCTAACTCTTGTTGAACCATTGGGTCACCACATATTATCTGTAGATCGTCTTTCTCCATTCCTTTCTGTCTGTCTCCTCCCTTTACCTTAGATAGAATCTCTTTCAATGACAGGCCCATCCGTTCTTTAATGTTGCCTAACCATCGCCTTGTCTGCCTCTTCTTTTTCCTGGTACTGTTCCCTGAAGGAAGGTCTTTGCGAGCCCTGAGAGCATTGCAATATTGCCAAAATAGTTTTAATTTGCTTTTATTAAGTGTTCAGCAGGTCATTTTGGGTTCAAATTGCTTTGCTCCAGTGCTTCTTCATGTTTTGTAAAATGTTTTACATGTTTCAGATGTTCCTTCAGAGTTGAAGATAATTATTTCCTAGTCCAAACCTCCTGCAGGATGACAGGGGATGGGAGCAGGCAAGGTTTGAACCCTGGACCATCGATAAATCTGAACGACAGTCCAGCGTGCAAACCGCACGACAGGCAGCCATCCATCATGTATATATATTCAAACCCAGGGGGACAAAATATATTTGTGATTTAAATATAGCACATTTTACTTTCATATTATGTTTTTCCTAACAATTATCAAACCATTTTATCAGCAGCTAAATATCCCATTTCAGTATTAAGTATAAATTGTAAAAATCTCTAGTACCTGAAGTTATTACTTAATATTAAAAAGCCATCCCCTGTCGACACTTTTCATCACAAATGAGCTTTGCCACAACACTTATTTACAATTTCATTTGTTTCAGTACAAATCTAACTTATACCACTTGGTGATGGATACAGCCAGTAAGCCAGCTCAAGAGATCATGCAAGAGACAAGCATCCACTTTATAGACTGTGTCACCCAGCTGCTGAAAGCTACAAAAGTGCTCACTTATTCTTGAACTATTGTCTCTTTGTATCTGTAATAGGAAGCATTATTTTAAGTACTGGTAGCTATAAATTGACTTGATTTATTTTGTTTTACTGCAGCAATAAAATAGCTTATATATTGTGATATTATTGCATAAACTTTTGAAGACATACTATTAATGAGGCCATTTCATTTCTAAATCTATCAATATAAAAAAGAACAAAATGAATTATTTCAAATTGGATGTTAAAATTACAATTAAAAAAACAACTCATTTTTATTTAATACTGTTCTTTTACAATTTCTTTGTGGATAGAAATGTAAGATTGGAAATAGGTCGTAAACTCAGTAGAAAATTGAATCATTTAGTTCAGGCTAAAATTTCTCAAATAGTAGTGTGGCTGGATAGCTCAGATGATAGAGCATAACATTTATAATATGAATATGCTTTGATCCCCATACTGGCCCTTTTGCTTTCCCTATTATTTTTCAATGACAAGTAAAATCTGAATGTTCATTATACTGTATTTTAAACATTACATAGCAATTTATTTTTATTTATTAAATTATATTACTTGTTTACAGTATAGTAATATCTTACAGGCATCCTTAGGTAAATAGCTTTTTTTTTTGTGATTTGGGGGGGGGGGGGGAAGAGAAGGAAATACTTTAAAAAATAAAAAAGGCACATGAGGAACTTCATAACATTTAGTGCTTTATCCAAACATTAGACACATTCATTAGAGAAATGGTGGTTTAAATTTAAATTGTCTGTCCTGGATACAAAAATGTCAGCAAGACAGTCAACTCAACATTACAAGAAACTCTGCTATTCAGAATATGTATATTAAAGTTTTATCTTTGTATTTCCAATATTTATTCCTCTGTGAAATTGGAATTTGTAAAATTGATAATAAATGAGAGAAAAAAAAAAGTGTTACATTTTCTTAAGCATACTTTTAAGGTACTTTTTTTTATTGACACATAATGAAGCCAAGAGTGACTATTTTGCTTTCCCAATGAATGCCAATCATTTTTATCCTTTCAAATTTAGCAACAATTAAGCTAGTCATGAATCAATATCCACAACAGTTTAGTCTGTCTTGAAAAGCTTTACTTTATGTGACCAGTCATTCTCTATTCAGTGAGGGCACTAGGGTACCCTAACATGACATTAAGTTTTAAAGTCCAACCAGTTGAAATAATCTTTAAACTCATTTTAGTCGAGTATAGAGAAAAGCTTTACTTTATGTGACCAGTCATTCTCTATTCAGTGAGGTCACTAGGGTACCCTAGCATGACATTAAGTTTTAAAGTCCAACCAGTTGAAATAATCTTTAAACTCATTTTAGTCGAGTATAGAGTAAAGCCTCATGAGCTATTTTAGGGCAAGTACATTAGTGATCTTTTCTTCAATCCAGATTGAAACCTTTTTATTTTTAGAACATAAAACCTGTTGAACCTACTACAAGCAGTTCTGTATTTTAGTTTTTTTTTCCTAAAAAATTTTTTTTTTAAAACTTGGTAAACATCTGGTATTAAATTGATTTTTGTTGGTACATTAACTTTAAGATATTGTTATCTAATTATGGGGAACATTTTTAAAATTAAATTTTGGATAGATTTAAATATATTGACCAAGAAATGGAGTGCAAGTTAGCTAAGCTATTCTTTAGATACAACGCCAAATAAATTTTTAATAAGTCTTTAATTTGTAAATGCGTTATATATTCTTATTTATATCAATAAAATAATTGTTAAGATAATGTTTGAAATCAGTTGAAAATTTTTTTTGTAATAGAAAACTTACAATTTTGTACTTAGTTTATTTTTTTTTTTGTTGCTTATTCAGATAAATATTGTCAAATCCTATTAACCAATAACATAATTAACTACACAGCTACATTGAAAAGTAATAAAACTTGTACTAAGAAAACATTCCATTATGTAGGCCAGCTTTCATTTCTTGGATCATCCAGATATTTTTTTGGAAGTAAATTATACCTTACATTAGCATACATTTTTAAAGAAATTATACCTTACATTAGCAGCATAATTTTTTAAAAGAATTTATACCTTACTGTTACCATAAATTTTGAAAAATAATTTTTTTTATCACCCAAGATAAAACATGTCTATCAGCATAATCGAATTACTTTTTAATGATATTAATAATTAACAAACTGTGAAAACTTAAAAGAACACTTTTGAATGTCAACATAAATATTTATTATCATCAGTTACATAGGTCAGATTCAACCTACTGAAATGAACATGACACAAGAAGATCAGTTCTATCAATAGCTGAGATTTAAAAAAAAAAAGAAAAAAAGCCACAAATGAAACATTCATTTCAACTATTCAAACTAACAAGTTATTTTTTTTTTTACTTTTTACAATGCAGTCACCATTTGTTAACTAGCTGACAATAATTACAGTTAAAATTAGGTGGTCTTGACCATTACAGCACAATCCAGCAGAAGTAATAACATGACTAACACATTAGTGAATTTGATTTCTTTAGATCACTTCACCAGTCAATTATGTGAAAGAAATCTAAATTGTTAGTTACGACCATATATATATATATATATATGAATTACTTCATACAGTGAAAACATTTACACATTCTCTATTTATTTAAACTGCACCTGAGAAAGTGTGTAACACTCTCCTGTTTTCAAAGTTTCAGATATCATGAGAAACAGAATCAACAAAAAGTATCACTAACACTCTCTAACTAGCACTAATGTTTTTTCCTTGGTAAAATTCTGCAGGTTTAGGAGGCTCTGGATCTGCAAACTCTCCCATTTTCTCCTGATAGTAGGCATACTGGCGGTATGGGTGTAAAAGAAACTTTGCCATGTCATCAAAAGGGGTTAATGTCACTCCAAGGTCTTCTAAAGTTAGCATCCCTGGAACTGTCCAGTCAGTCAGTGCCTCCTGATATTTAGTGGGCAAAAAAAAAATCATATTTAAGATATGCAACAAAAACTGCTATTATTTGTTTATACAGTGGAGCTTACAGTTTAATAAGTCAATGCAACCTAAAATTTTCATACTATCACAGGGTAAACAGTAACATGAAAAATAACTGAAATATATTTAGAGGTAACGCATTAGAGAAGAAAAGACTGCGTATTGCCTCTTCTTTTTTCTGGTACTGTTCCCTGAAGGAAGGTCTTTGCGAGCCATGAGGACCTTGCAATATTGCCAAAAAGTTTTAATTTGCATTTTTTTTTAGTGTGCAGCAGGTCATTGTTATGTGTTGGATTTTGGTATTGATAGTAAGAAGTCAAATTTTAGCACTGAAAAAAAAAATGAGGGTGGGGTCTGGCTTTTTATATTGATCTATATTAGTTGCTAAGATTTGGATAAACAAGATGTGGTCATGTAAGGAGTATAATAAAATTCAAAGTAGAAGGTTATGATTCAAAAAGTGAATGTATATTGATCTAATTTTGCTGAGCCAAGTACTGCTTACTGTTTTTTTATTGGAATTGTACCTAAAATAACCATGCTATTAAGTTTATTGGAGAGAGTGTATGGCTGAACATAGCTCCTGCTGATACTAATGCTGGGCTACCCCACACAAAATATCTTAATACCATTAAACCACTGACACTTACCCTCTCTAATTTGTCAGGATTATACCAAGGCCTAGATGGGATATAATCTAGAAGAGCAGCCCGTAACCTGAAATAAATAGTAATCACTAGCTATAAAGTCAAATAGTGCCTCATATGATGATAACAATGATGAAAAAAAAAGGCAAGACATACACAGACTATAACTAGCCAAACCAAACAGTGCATGGGTCACAATGTGACACACAAGGAAAGCAGATGGACCAAGTTACACAGAACTTCATGAGACAGAAAACAAAACAAAAAAAAAGATGTAGAAGATTAAAGTTGGACAAAATTACACAGGACTTCATGAGACAGAACAGAAAAAGAAAAAATGTAGAAGATTGAAGTTAGCTAAAAACAATAGTGTCAAGAAAAACAGTTGTGTCTAGAATTATGCTTGATTGGAAATGTGCATAAAGACACAACAAGGTTATGGTAGACTATTCAGGGAGTATGGACTTGGCTTCGTATGCAAAAGCTAGAAAGGGATTTGGAGTTCAGTTCACAACTGAGTTTCAGTTTGTTTCTACTCTCTCTCTATATATATACAGAACTTTGAATTACAAAAGTCAATTAAGATTTACCAATGTGCTATAAAGTTTCATGTAATTTTTTATCGGCAGTGTTCTTATGTTTGTATTTATGAAACTGCTACTCATAAGTCAAACACAACATGCCTAATGAGAAAAAAAAAATAAAAAAATTAAAAGTTTCTTGTTTCTGGTAAAAAAAAAAAGGATCTTGAAAAATCTTGGTTGTTTTCCTAGTCTCAAATTTTGGAAGAGTTAAACAAAGGAGTCAAACAGGAGAGGAGATTATTAGATATTTTTAATGCTACTTAATGTAAATTAAAAAATTAAACAATTAAGGATTTATACCAAGTTAAAGCAATAAGACATTGGAAATTCAAGCTTGATTACTTCTAAGAAAAATGAAAATCTTTGAACACAGGACCCCAGGTTTGGAAGCCAAGAGCCACTCCCTATTATTGTGAGGCGACGATAATATATTCATCAACACCTTTAAAAATCTGGTGTTTACCATGATAGCTAAGAGACTTGGGCCTACTGTAAGATATATATTTTACTCTCAATTCTACTGTAAATTGTTGAGAGAAATTGAGCAGTTATGTGTTAATCACAACAGAATGCCTATCTGAGAGAAAGTGCTGTCACTTAAACAGCCTCTGTGGCATCTTCAAGAAACTTTAATCATTTGATACAAGTAATCATAGATAAATCTAAATACAGAATATCAAACCTGATCCAAAATGTTCTGTTTGTCCTAACCAGTCCATGTTCTCGCCTCAAAATGCTGATTACATAATCCACAATATCAGCTAAGTAATAGCGTTGTGGTCTACACATAGAGAAAAAAAAAAGGCAATGTTTAAATGAATGAGCTATCTACGAAAAGTAGCAAATCAGACAAAAAAAAGTTAAAATAAATTTATAAACACCTAGTGTCCGTAAAATCAAATCTTAAGAAATATAAACTGAAAATGGAAAAAAAAAAGACATGTCAGATTTCTCTAAAACTGCATACATCAATTAATTTAATTAAATCACAAGAAGCTTCCTAGAAATGTAATGGAGATGTAGTGAGATGTGTTTCTGAGTGGCAGACATCTCTTGGCTACACATCAAAGGAACTTAAGTTGTGTTTTCTGAGGCAGCACAGATACCTTTTCTCAAATATTCATCCCCCACAAAGGTCTACAAAAGAAATTTCACACCGAACATTCAAATTAAACATCACGATTTAAACAAAAATAAAGAGAACATCCCATACTTATTTTATTCTATTAATAATTGGCATAAATCTGTTTTGCCAAGAGATTTTTGTTTACTAAGCATATTCTTAGCCATAAAAAAGAATCAACATTTACATAGGAAAACAATGATTTATAGCATTAAACAAATTTGGTGCAGTTAGCTATGTAACTAGTTTCAACATATTTCAATAAAGATGGATTTCAAATGTCTTCTTCCAAATTCTAATATGCTTAATACACTCATTAGTCATATCTGTCAAACCCCACCATCCCTTGCCTGACGGGGCTCCTGGTCATTTAAAGTTTTTTTTTTTTTTTATAAATAGCCTTTCATGCTTATTGCATGCTCAGAGTGCTATGGTCCAATCTCTTTTGTGGACCAGTGGGAGGGGGGGGGGGGGGGGTAATCTGTGCTCAGCAAACACAACTCAGCTTGAATTGGGTGTCAAACTTCAAGCCCCCTTGATGGGTAGTTCAAGCATGCTTAGCCTCTTGACCACACATTCCACAATTTGTCTCTCAACACTAAACTTTTTGTTACTTACCTAATGCATAATTTTAAGAATATCAAGTATAACAATTTTATTGTGTACACCATCACAGCATCAGACTTAAAGCCACATATATGCAGGTAAGAAAAAAGGTTGGACAACTAATTTTAGTCAATTGGTGGATTAAGAAATATTTCTGGACAAAAATACTTTACCCAACACATTGAATAGTTTGGCCAGCCATGTCAGGGTTAAGTATGGCCTTAATTATTCCTTCTGCCACATCAGCAACCTGCAAGCAGAAATCAATTATTCGTATGAGAACAACATCACTTTTTTCTTTTAAGTACTTCACTGATAAGGAATAAATTTTCATACTAAAGATTTAAAAAGACTGAGAAAAATTACACACAAAAAATATAGACAAATATATTTATATAATAATATTGTAATCAGTGAAAGGAAGGATGCGGCACGAACAAATATCTGATAATGCATTAAAACCATATTGGTATTTAAATGACAAGATATCTTGTCTTATAAATTACAAAAGTTACTTCATAAGAATACAATTACATCCTAAGCAGATCCATGTGTCAATCTAGCCATGCATGTTAAATCAGTGACTTTAAATCAGCCAAGTCTTTGGTTGCAATTCTTCTAATTCTCTATGTAAAATTTCAGCATCTTGTTTTGTTTTTATTGTTTTGTATATAATGCAATTGGCTGTAAAAAATCAAACTTTTGTTCTTGAACTAACGCAATTTGGTAGATGGATAAAAAGATAAAACATATAATGGCACTTTTTTCATTTATGGAGGCTGCTATTAATGAACTAAAAAAATTCTTAATTTAACAAAACTACAGAGGATAATGTATTTCATATTTTTTTTTATGCGTCTTATTTAAATAGTCTTGAGTATCTTTACAAGAGGGGGCAAGGTGTCTGAATGGTTAAACGCTTGGCTTCTGAATCTGGACGTCCTGGGTTCAAATCATGGTGAAGATTGGGATTTTGAATTCTGCAATTTTTAATGCTGGCCACATTACACCCTGCTCATTAACTTTGGGCCAAAGAAACAGATGATCTTAACATCATCTCCCCTATAGACTGCATGGTCTGAAAGGGGAACTTTGCTTACTTTTAATATGTTTAGAAGAAACGTATTGACTTACATAAACAGGTTGCTTGATTGTGTATTCCCCATTCTTCCAGATTGGTAGACCACTTTTCCATGGAATTAATTGACCAAAAACAGTCCACCTACCTATTATAAAAATACACACAAAAGGATGAATACCTACCAGACTATTCTGTTAATGAGGGAAATTTAGAAGTAAATAAATGTTACTAGTGCTTAAATGCATGCAAGGCACTAATATTTGTACACATAGATGAGAGGAGAAAACTTTTTGCAGATGCTTTATATCTGGGTCCAGGCAGTCTGAGCATTCTATAATAGATAACTGCTTTACTGGTATTGTAACATTTTCTCTCTCAAACAACTATAAAGAGTTTGAAAATCAAAACATGTTTGAGTTTTGGAAATATTTCAAAATATGAGTATTATTCAATTTTGTACAGGAGAAACTTTTTTTTTTATTAAACTTTGTACATAAAGTCCACCAAAGAATGCTTTGAAAAGCAATTGAAAGAAAGCGGCTGAATCTCTGCTGAGTTCTTAAGCAAGACAAGGGAGAACAACCAGAGGAGGAGCAATGCTTAGAGGAAGAGAATGTCAAGCAATAAAACTGTATATTGAGGCTTCCTCATGTGACTCTTTTCATGCTGATACAAGTTGTTTGTAAGAAGTGGATCTTTACTACACTGCCATTGGGCTTTTAAAGCATTAGTAATGATTAGTTATTAGTTCGATATAGAAAAAAATGTGAGCATATATTTCTCACAATAACTATAGATCTAGATCTACTTAAATCTAATAACTTGGATCTAAATCTCTAGTGACTCTAGATCCAATATTTTACTAGATCTATTATAATTTATATTCCATCTAAATCTCTAGTGACTCTAGATCCAATATTTTTTTAGATCTATTATAATTTATATTCCATCAGACTTGTACTACTTAATAACTCACTATAGTCATGTTAAGTAAAGTAGGCCTACATCTATATAGATGAACGGTGGGCCTACTAGATCTAGACCTTATAATAGATCTAGATGTCTAAATCTCATCTCATTTAAACTCATGGAAGTCGGCAGGTAGGGTTCAAATTAGAAAAATCTAGGGGCCATAGTAACAACAGAGAAAAAATTCAAAGCCTGACAAAGCGCATAGCGGCCAGGCAACTCTCTCAACTCCGATACTTTTCAAAAGCTGGCAAGCACACATTGAAATTGAAGCCTAGACACTCTAGATCAAAAGTATTCAAATTAAAGAAACTAGATTATCTTATCTAGAATATATCTATCTAGACTGATTCAAACCACTCTAGGACTAGATGTAGCTAGGTCTAGACTTATAATAAGACAATTAAAACTTTAACTGTGTCAAAAGACCAATGTGCGCATGTTCAATATAAATCAAAATCTTATTTCGGCATTCTTCCAAAAATGGAAAAATAATAAAATTGAATTAGTTTTTTCATTAAATTTTTTTTTTTAATCGGATTTTTAAAAAAAAATGTCAGGGAAAATTTCGGATTTTTTTGCAAATATTTCTACCCCTACAGCTATCCAGATAAATAAACCCTAAGGATTCAGCTAAACTACTTTCATAGCCTCACTGATTTTTTTTTTTAAGCAGCTTTAAAACATTTATAATATCTTAAAAGCAGAGATACTCATTTATGGAAATTGCTTTAAAAAACAAAAAAAAGACTGACAGTATCAACAACATAACAAGACCATAGGCATTAAAAAACAAAAAAAAGACTGACAGTATCAACAACATAACAAGACCATAGGCATTAAAAAAAACAAAATTACTGTAATAGTTGAAATAGTTCAGGAATTGATCTTCTGCACCAAACATGTCCGATGGCTTGAAAATGATGGCTTCTGGGAACTCCTCACGAACAGCTAGTTCTGACTCATACTGAAAATTTAATCAGCAAATTATTTTTCAAAAGCATTGCCAGAGTATTTAAATAGATGTGACATATGAACGTAAGAGGAAAGCAAGCTAACAATAACTAAAAATAAAGTATAATAAATCTCTAATAATAATGTGGTAGCGTGGTGTAGCAAGGAATGTTGGCTTCGTTCAGTAGTGGCCCAACTATGGTTCATCTTGTAGAGAACTTTTTTGTGTGACTGTAGAGTCCATTCTGGAGTTACTGTCCACATACAAAACAGGTAAAGGTAGCATTTGCTTTGGTTGTGGAGGAAAGGGTGTGGAATGTTTAGAGAAAAAAAAAAATATGGTTTACTTTCTTAATAGAAACAATAACAACTCTAGTATGAAATTTAAACCTAAAAATTCTATCTCCACTAGAATTTCAATTCCTAAGCACCAGTTGTCTATAATAATAAAAAGGTCCTTCTTTGAGTCCTAAGATTACTAAAGAGTACTTTATTTCACATGGCTAAGCAGTACCAGCTGGGATCTACATATTTTGCCACATCCAGCGCAGAAATAGGCCTAACCGCTGCCTAGCAGCAGTCCATTTAGGTTCTCTTTTGGCTGTCTACATCTGTTATTCTGTTGGTAGTCTGGTCTCAAATATTACCGATAAGTCTAACTAAATACTGTTTGTACTAGTAACAAAATGAAGTAAAAAATTACTACCTTCGTCTTTAGAAACTCTGAAGTCTTCCAGACTTTCTGAATATCCTTTTTAGCATTCAAATGAGAAACATGAACGAAAGTTTGTACACCAGATTCTTTGGCTATTCTGGCAAGTCTCCGAGCACCAGCCACATGGACATCAGAATATTTGAAATTTCTTAAAGAATAAAAGAAATATATATATATATATTTTTTATATTTTAAAAAAATAAATGCTAGCATTTAAAATATTTTTTGAGTACATTATTTCAAAACTTTTTTTTAACAAAAGAATGAATCCTACTTGGTTTCATACTCTCGTCCAATTAAATTTATGACAACATTTGAGTACTGTACAGTCTTTCGTATAGATTCTTCATCACGTAACTGGAAAGGCTAAAGAGAAACAAGCAAAATAAAAAAAAACTTAAAAAAACAACAACAACAAAAAACAAAGCTTATATTAAGTGTATCAATTAGTTTGTATCAGTCATGTAATTAAATTTGTAATAAGCCTGTGACGACAATCTATAAAGGGGACTAATTCAGACTATACCACACCTTCAGTACTATTTCTTTCCATTGAAAAGAAAAGGGGACTAATTCAGCTTATGCCACCACTTCAGTCAAGTACTATTTTTTTCCCTCGTTTGAAATACCAAGCAAAGTGATTTATTACCAGTAGATGTTAATTAACTAATTGGTTAATTTTTTTTAAATTGATTCTTGTGTTGTCAGGTAAAAGAATAAAATTGTGCAAAATTTCAGTTTGATCCGAAATTGGGGGTCAGAGAAATAACATGTAAAAACTTTTGGACACACAGACACACAGAGTGAGTTGATGTAAGCTTAGTAAAAAAAAAAAAATGAAACAATTAAAATTTATCTAAATGGGGAAAAAAAAGTCAACCCTTACAAAAAAGAGTACTTGACCAAGATCTCCTACAAGTCTCAGACGTTCAACTTCATTAGCATCGCATCTGTAAGGGATAATTACTTGTGACCCTATTTTACCTATAGAATGAGAAAACAAATAATTTAGAAACAATTATGATTAAAATACTTACAAATTTACTGAATACTGTCAAGCAAAACAATAGAAACAGCAATTGTTAAAAAACAAAAAAGGTTTAAGGTAAAAAACGAATAAGAAAAGACATTTTAATTGACTCTCTCAGAAAATTATAAATGGCTCTGGATTTGAAACTGTCTTTTCTGTTAGATAAATGCTTACATTTTTAATGACTTAAAACTCTTTTTTTTGTGTGTTATTTTTTGCTTCTCAAAATATTTTAGTTGCTCAAAATTAAATTAAGTAGTTTCTACAGTTTGTTTTTCTTTTTATGTGTTTTTAATGAGTAGGACATGTTTAAAGCGAGATATTTATGATTTCTCTCTCTCATTTTTTTATGACTTGTATCATTATTCTGATGTTATTGATAAGGTATTTAATAAACTACAGATTTGTGCTTTTTATGTCTTTTTAAATGTATTATTATTAATTTTTTTTTCTAATTAAAAATTCATTTGTATTACATAAAAAAGGATTCAATTCAAATCAATGTAACATTTTCTGATTAATAAAACAAAAATTTTATAATAACATGGTAGTGCACTACAAATCTAGTTGTGAAAGTAAATAATTGTAAAAAATCTGGAAAGAAAAAGTCAATTAATAGGCTGATTACTTTTTGGTCATACAACTCACCTAATTTATTGCAGACATAGCGACCCAAAAAGCCATTTGCACCAAACACTGTTGCCACAACACCACTGAATGAGCTCCGGCCCCCAGTGCCCCTTTTCATGGCTGTCAGCTTTGTTGGTACATTGCTTGATGCATCTCTTTGTTGAATTACAATGCATCCTGCAGCCTTAGGTAACTGATTCCATGTCTGACCTGTCAGCAGAAAAGAAAATAAACTTTTGAATATCATATAAAAATGCTACAAAGAAAAAAAAAATTAGTGTGATGGTTAAATTTATATCTTTAAAATAATGTTACAAATGAACAGTGACAAGTAGAGGTCAACGTGTGAGATGACACAGCACAGAGTGTTCTCTGGAATCTACGCGTATAAACAAAGACAGGATGTCCTCACGTGATGTTCCAGAGGACGAACAGATCTACGAAGGGGGCAGTGTTACAAATGAACAGTGACAGTTAGAGGTCGCTACGTGTGATCTTGGCGAGATGACACTGCAGCAGGTGTTCTCTGGAATCGACATGTATAAACAACAACAGGATGTGATGTTTCCTCCCGTGTTGTTCCAGAGGATACTAGCAGTGTTTTTGCAACTTTGGACAAGCGATTAGGGACTCTATATAAGCCAGAGAGTTAATGTGAAAGTCAGTCGTGAGTGAGTCGTCGGTACTGTTGTCTACTGTACGAGACAGTAGAAGAGAGATGTGTACGACTCGATGCAAGTTAACTAGGGTAGAGTTAATTGGAGTGGACTACTGTCGTTAAAGTCTATACAGCGAACGACAGTGGACTTGAGCCGTTACAGTCGATACAGTCGATGTAAGACGTGTGCGGCTCTGATTCGGTAGACTTGAGTACGACTTGGTTCAGCTTTGGGAGACCTGGAGCGACACTGGGAAGTGTGTCGTTGGTCTGTTCTGTGGAATACGGCTCGATGCCAGTTGAGAAGAGATGAATTGCAACGAAGCGAAGAGATGTATTGCAACGAAGTATTGCTAACTGTAAACTGACAGATATTGTACAGTCTTCTACGCTACATGTTACAGTAACAAATTGTTAGAGTTAATAGTGAATAAAGTTATATGAAGCTGAAAGTTTAGTCGTCAAGTTCTTTACAGTGTTTTTTTATTCGTGTGCCTACTAGTACATTTAGCCAGAAGATTCTGAAATACGTAACAATATGTACATCTAGGATATTGAAATATATATATATATATATAAATATATGTAATATTAGAATCGTTCCTGAAATTTGTAATTGATAGGCCCTAATGGATAGCAAGGGGCATGTGATACACATGTTCTCCTTTGAATAGTGAAGCCAAATATGTAGATCTTCCTCAGTTGTTCATCAAGGCGCTTTAAAATAACTTGTTCACCGGAACCACCCTGATTCATTCATGTGTGTGAGGTCAAAAAAGGATGCTTTCACATCAGTGCACTTTGACTTCAAGTAGAGCTAAGGTCTTACATAGAAACTAGATTTCTACATCAATTTACTAAATGTGATAGAAATGTGAAAAATGGAGAGTGTGTCACGCTACCATAGTATTTTTGGCACAGCCATACCATCAAAATAAAAATTAAAATGCATTGATAACAATACAGTGATAAAATACAGTGCAGGGGTGAAGGTATCAATATGGGTGACAAAATGGGGTGTTCAATTAGGCAGTTTTTCTCTAGATCTAAAGCTTAGATTCTAGATCTAGACTATATCCTAAAAACTAGATCTAGACTAGAATCACTAAATAAGTAGAAGAGGTTTCCAATGGCCTACATGTTTTTTGTCATTTTTGCATTTATTATAAGAAATACTCATTTTTTGTTTTTAGCAATACAGGGTCCAGGAAAATGATCAAACATTCATTTTTTTTTTCACGGTAGATGTCATGCCTGGCTATAAACTTGAAAATACGGTTATCATTGTGGGCTATGGGATTTTTACAGTTTTTGTGAATTTTGATAAGGAAATTTCGTCATCAACTTATAACCACTTGAGGTCATGTAAGGCCTAATATTCTGGATATATTCAAATAGTTTTTGTGTATTAATCATAGTTGCATTAATTTTAAAGCGCATTTGAAAAATAATTGTTTCAGACGATTTTTAAATATTTTGTTATTTTCTGCCATCACAACGCCACCATTTTGTCCCCGCCTCTCTGACATTTCTTGTAGATCTAGACCCGATAATTTGTTTATTTCATCAATATTTACATTTTGAACAAGTAAAGCTCATAAATATAAATGAAATCAGATTTGTATTCACTATGAATACTAAATCTACTATTAAATTTCTTATTTAATAAGTAGATTTATCGTCTACGAAACTCAATTCCAACTTTTTAACTTTTTGAGCGGGGTGTGTGTCTCGCTTAACGAGCGAGACGTTCTCATCTTACTTGTTCCATGTCAACCTATGTTAAGCCAAAACGACACAAAAAAAATCATAACTTTCTAACTATTAAACATACAGTCATAATTTAAACACCATTGGAAAGTTCTTTCAAAGTATTTTAATAATGTACTAACGAAAAATTGTTTTTTCAAAGATTAATTTTTTATTTCACCTCCCTATATCTTATATAATACAGACGTTGTCGTTACTTCAAAAAAGAAGATGATTACGTCCTATGCGTCATGCATATGACTATGTCAAACCATTGTAAAATAATGCGCTGTCAAAGTCAAACTTTTTAAATTTGGGCCTATAGCCATAGTCCCATAGGTCATAGGTGTCCGAATAGCATAAACTATGATAAACTAGTAAATAGTCTATACTATATTATAAAAATAAAATGTTTTTCTTTTAATAACAAATGAAACATTTATTACATTTACATTAAAAAAAGTAAAAATAATTATAATCTATAGTATTTTATCTATAGAACTAGATTTAAATCCAAGCTGATGTAGATAACAAATAACACTATTTTGGGATCTAGACTGATCTAATATAATTTAACATTTAATCTCATAAAAGACTTACGACTAATATTATTAATAGTGGCCTTGGCCACTAAGACCGACGCCATTTTGTTGTACAAGGTTACAGGATAAACCAGATTTTTTAAATTTATTATTTAAAAATATAATCTATGTAGATCTATAGTGCTATCTAGTTTGGATCTAGATCCCGATCTTCTCTAGATCTAGAACCTTAGTCTAAATTAATAGACTGATTTTGAGATTATTTTAATATTTAGATTATATCTGTTAAAACCTACAAATTAACGATATCGATAGATAAAAATAGATTTTATTTAGATCGTTTTTTTCTCTCGATCTGTTTGTATATATGTTTTTAAATCTATATAGGTCTGTGATAATATATTGCTCCTGTTTCGGAAAACAGTGGATGCGCTCAGAATAGTCACTGCTTTTAGTTTTTTCTTGAGAATCTGGTGTGACTGATCAAACCAATTCTGGAGAGGCAAAGTTTGCCATTGTTCATGCATGTTAATGCATCTTTTTTTAGGGCTAGCTGTAGGGCAGCTTTTTTCTGTCTCTTGCTCTTGGCGAGATTCGTAGGCCTACAAGCAAGCACAGTCTGTCTCCATGCTGACCGATCTTGAGCTATTTCCTACCACAATCTTTCAATTATGCCTTTAGTTCTCATGTCTCGCTTGCAAAATTTACGAAAAAGTCCTGGAAATCTCCGGAAATAATTAAAATCTTTAGAAAATTTATCAAATCTCCTGAAATATAGACAAAATTGTCATTCAATATGGAAGATGTCAAATCCTACGCTCGATAAAAAAAAAAAAAGGCATTATGCAATACCCGTAATTGTGGAATATGTTGAAAGAAGCTTCTCGCGCCTCAAACAAATAAAGAATTACTTGAGGTCAACAATTTTCGTAGATAGATTGAAACATTTGGTAGGCTGATTCTTGCTATTGTAATCTATGTAAGAAACATAATTTTTATGTTATAGGCCTACTGTATGACTTCGCTACACGCAAGGCTCCTAAAGTTATTCTATACGTAATAAAATGCAAAGACGAACTTATTTTCAAATAAAAATTCTTAATTTTCACTAAGCCTATTATCCGTATCCTTACCCAAACTGGCCCCCTCGCATTCCGTTTCGCTTAGGTCTCCGCAAACAGTTTAGTCCGCCCTGCCTCCATGTTATCTTTATTTATTTTGTTGGAAAATGATATCGTGTTGAGCAGTTATTATAGTTTGGTTCAGAGACGCACTTTTAATGCGACATTTTTGTGACGTTGTGGTGACAGACTTGACTGGCCCATTCTGTAATACAGGTAATTGCTGTTACACTAGTTTAGACTTAAATGCTTCAGTTTTGGATCTCGTGATGATGTATGCAACACGTTCTCGCATATAATAACACTCGAAAGCATCTTAAAATTAAATTAAATTATAGCTTTTATATAGCGCTACTTTTATGTCTCTGAGACATGGACACTATACAGAAAACAACTAAGACTTCTTGAGCGCTTCCACCAAAGATGCTTGCGCTCCATCAAAGACATACAGTGGCAAGACTGCACTACAAACAGCGATGTCCTTGCGAACGCCGGTATGGACAGTAAAGAGGGACTTCTTATGGTCCGGCAGTTACGCTGGGTAGGGCACGTATCCCGTATGGGAGACGAACGTATGCCAAAGGCAGTCTTTTTTGGTGAGCTAAAAGGTGGTCGACGTAACAGAGCCGACCCCCGGAAACACTTCAAAGACGAGCTTAGGTGTCAACTTTCCTTGGCTGACATAGAAGAGAGCACCTGGTTGCATGCGGCCTCAGACCGAGGTCATTCACGAAGGCTGCGGGATACACATTTGAGACCAAAAAAATCCGCTGCCGAGGATGTGGCAAAATATGTAGGTCACAGCTGGGGCTGCGCAGCCACGGGAAATACTGCACTCCTCACTAATCTTCGGAATCGAAGACAAGCCTTATTATTATTATTTTATGCTCAGAGCTCTATGGTCCAATCTCACTTGTGGACCAGTGGGGAAGGGGGTATCTGAAAGAAGGTTTTTCAGTGCTTCCTTTAGGTGCTCAGTAAACACTGCTCGAGTCGGGTGTTGAACCTCTAGCCCCCTTTATTGGTAGCCAAGACAAACCATGTTCAAGCGTACTTAGCCTCTCGACTACGCTTCCCAGACGTTATGCTATCAAGGTACTTCATAAACTTCAATCGATCCATACATCATTACAATTGGTGACCACAAGTTTAAAGTCAGATCAAAGTTCCAGCAACATCCTGCCATTGTCGTTGGAAATTCTTAGGTTGTTTTATCCTCGATTAAGCCCCCAAAATTTAAACTCTAGATCTGTATTTCTCAAACGTTTACCGTTAGCCCCCCCCCCTCTTAGAAGCTGAGGACCTGGAAGAGATTCCCACAGTGGGGTGCGGGGAGTTTTAAAGAATGTAATGGAAATTTTTTTTTTATATTTACGTCACTCTGTTTAAAATTTACGTTATTAAATTTGACTAAAGCTAGACCGGTAATAGAGTTTCGTATATAACTTTAAGCGTTTTGTGTAAGTCAGTGTAAGTGATCATGAACTACAAAAAAAATAAAAATAAAGGGTAAACAACGAAGTGTCGTTATGTGTGACTAAGTAACCTTTGTCCCGGGTGAAGTGTAGATCATAGACATTCAGTCCGAACGACAGCGACCTCGGAAGTATTTACCGCACTGTTTCAGTTGCTTAGCATCCATGGCGCGAAGGGGCTCAATGAGCCCCAGCCCACGACCATTAGGGGCCCAGTGCGCTTGGGCCCATGACTCTTGACTTGTTGAGAACTTGAGGGTTTTATCAAAGTGAAAAACTAAATTCACTTGTGTAAAAACCGATAAAAAAATAGAATTTAAAAAGCTTCCTCAAAATTTCCTGAACGTTGTATCGTATCAAAATGAATATTTACTTCAAAACCAGTGTTTGAAGCTTTAATGTAAGGATTTGCTTTGCATCAGGTTTTGTAAATTGTAATGTTGGCTAGCTCTAACCGTGCGTTTAAGGTGACAATCGTTTCCATATCGTCCCATTCTTTTTTTTTCCTTGTCTGTTCATAAAACCATTGGAAGTATTACAGGAATTGGTGGGGGGGGGGGGGGGGGAGTGGATGGAGAGAGTTTGGTTAAGTAACAGGGATAGTCCTGATTGTCACTAATTAAAATTTCGATACAGCTGCAAATTATTCAACTTTCTCAAAGCTCATTATGTTTTTATTTTGTTTTGTTTTTAAAAATTGTAAATATCATTTGTTTCTTTATTAAGTAAGAAAGTAAGTAACATTTCACATGTTAGCGTTCAGGCTAATCCGTCAGCTGGTAAACGCACCAACAATATCATTAACTATCAACAATTTTGGATCTTCGCTCTTTGTAATGAACGTGAAAATCTGATCCTGTTTTGACCACACGCTAATGCTCCTATATCTGCGACTATGACTTTATAATTGATGAACTCCATCGGGTATATTACAATGAACAATGTAATTGATCATGAACTATATACTTCTCAATAACCTTGACTGCTCAAAAGTATTATATCTATATGCTCGTATATCTCCGACTATGAATTTATAATAGATGAACTGCAGCGGGTATATTAGTTTGAACAGTGTAAATGATCAGGAACTATATTCAACTTCTCAATAACCTTGACTGCTCAACGTGGATGCGTTAACCTGTTTGTTTTGTGTGCTATTGTAAATGAAATTGAAAGCGGTAGTCTGACCAAAAAAGAAAAATAGTCTTGCATTCAAAAAATTAGTCTGACATAAAAAAAAAAACTATTGAATCCGAAGAAGTTTACATTGTGAAATAGTGTAAGACGTTCAATCAAGACGATGCGTCCACTAAAGTCTTCATCGCATTGTTTTGTTGTCTTCTGCATTGTATACAAAATGTTAATGTAATCATTATTATCATAATATATATATTTATATATTTATAGCTTTTCTATAGCGCTACTTTCATGCTTAAAGCATGCTCAGAGCGCTTTGGTCCAATCTCATTTGTGGACTAGTGGGGGGGGGGGGGAGGGGGTATCTAGGAGTTGGTTTTCCGTGCTGCCCGAGTCGGGTGTCGAACCTCGAGCCCCCTTCTAGGTAGCCAAACCAAGGTAAGTTCAAGCGCACTTAGCCTCTCGACCACATTCAATTATGACGACTGCGCTCTCAGAAGTTTTTATCGCTTTGTTTTATTGTCCTATGTGTTATTATTGATTTAACTAAAAACATACTAAAATAAAAATTAAAAAAACTATAAAAGTTATTCCTTTTTAGGTCTCGAAGAATCAAGAGATAGTGTTAAAATGTCAATAAATATTAAATAAATACATTATTGCTTTTATATAGCTCAGAGCGCTATTGTCCAATCTCATTTGTGGACCAGTTGGTGGAGCACTGGCGGATGGGTGGGTCAGTAAGGGCGCTGATTTGGAACTGAATCATCTAGCAGATTTATTTATTTATTTTTATTAACTTTTATAAAACTCGAGAGTTCATCAAGCCTGGAGGCTTCTGAAGAATTTTCGACAAATGGCTTCAGACGATTTTCGGACCTCATTCACCAATCGTAAACGAACAACATTGAGTCACGTGCTTCCCTTATCTCTTATATACAATTTACGACCTAATTTGAATCAACAATGGTTATCACGTGACATTTTTTGCTGTTGTTTTATCAATCTTATCTTATTATATAAAACAGACGTTACTTCAAAAAAGAATATGATTACGTCCTACGCGTCATGCATTCAGTCATGCATGTTGACCAATGACTTAAATTCTGCCAAGTCACTGGTTTTCCTGGCTAGCCCAGGCAACCCATTCCATGCTCTAATAGCATTAGGGAAGAAGGAGTATGTGTACAAATTTGTCCTAGCATATGGGATGAGGAATGTGCCTTTATCTTTGTGTCTTTCTGAGTATTTTATTAAATTGTGTTTTTGTATCATGTGACCGTTCGTTTTGGTGTATGGGTCCCAATGGCCCCATAAACTAAATTAATCTGTTACATTAAAGAGTGCGTCGTTTATTTCAGTCAATACAGAGGCCCAGAACCCTAGGCAGGTGAGCAAACTAAAAGACTGCATTGCAACCAGTAAAAGGTTTTTCGACTGTACTATCGTCCTCCCCCCCCTCACTCTAGATCCGCTAGTGGTATGTAGGGAAGTAAAATATGATCAGCGATCTAAACGGGATGGACGGACGGACGGGCCACGCAAAACTAAGAGCGGTTTTTCCTCCTTTCGGGGGCACTAAAATAGTAAATATATATTGTATTTTTTTCCCTATGTTTAGTAGGATAGATGGTATTCGTAGATAAAACACATAATAAAATAACACAAAAAGATACTTTTAAAAAGAAGAGCATATTTTATTTAAAAAAAAAAAAAAAAAAACATATCCGATAAAAATTATTTTAAAAAAATGTACTTGGAACATGAAATGTGGATAGAGGTTATCACATGTTTCACAAGATGTCCATCTCTCTATGCTGAAACAAACGCACAAAAAAAAAGAAATTATATTATAAAGATTTAAATTGTAACATGTTTATTATAATTTGTTAGACACCTAGTTTATTTAAGTATTAGTTATTTAGCGACGCACCATAGAAGACGTATATTGAACGGGACTAGTGACGTTTGGGATATTTTGGGTTAGAGACCGGAAAATCAGTTAGCGATAGAATCCTATAGGGTAAAGACGTGTTTATTTTGACAGAGACTTTTACTGTGGCCTTTTATTGAAATAAATATAGTATGAACTGTTCATCAGTGTTGACCACATCTCTTTACTCGTTAAATCGATCGTCTTGTTTATTATGTATTGTTGATCAACTACATTGAATACACCCGAACAATAAAACTCAAACGCTTGCAGAGTAGTTGGTTGAAATTCAACAGTCATCTATAGTTGACCTCAAGACAGCCTGAACAAGCACATCACAGTGGCGACCCCGAACCTCGAAGCCGAACCTTGAACCGGACCTCGAAGTTGAACGTTTGCTTAAGTGAGGGTCGTGCACTTAAAGATATAAAGAAGTTTCATCGGAATACGGCTGAACACAGCATCATCGCAGAGTGACTTTGTTTAAGCTATGTCGTCAGTTCTACATGCAGCCGTCGCCTGCTCGATCGTACGTTTAACGAGCCGTTAACTCAGGGTGACCTTCGTCAGGACAGTGATCATCTCAACGTCTGGTCTACTCAACGAGTATATTATCAACGCCTGTTCTTCGTATTATGAATCGACCTGAAGCCAGAGGAACCGTTCATTCATAACGGGTGAGAGTTTGTCAGTAAACCTGTTGGACATATTTTTTCTTCGCTTGCGAAAACAGTCGTAGGAGCCACATAGTCATATCAAGTTTTACCTCGGCAGTTGAGAAGGACAGTATTGTGAAGTACTACACGTTTGTTAGCTAACTAAATCGCTTTGTCTTACCCTTTGAGAGATTCTTGTGGAGCAGTTTGCTCATTGAACCGGTTGCTTGCCACTTTTTATAACGGTCACTACGTTTAACCTTTGGAAGGTTAGTGAATTCGTATTTGCCGTTGCTGAACATTAATCTATTTATTATAAGTTGGTCTTGACCATATCTAGACTTGTTAGTGTAGAAGTAGTGGAAACAGCTACATCCACTTATTTTTTTTTTAAAACCGTTAATCGTATAACGGAACGTCGTCGGAGGTGACCTTGGTCTCACTTAGTCGACATTGGACATTACGGACATTTTGGTCTAGTGAAGCAGCATACAGCAGCAAATTTCATCGTACTACCAGATTAGCAGCAGAAGCAGTGAACTATTTTAGAGAACCGTTATTCGTCAGCCCAGATCAAGTCATCGTCAAGAAAGTCGTTATTCGCTCGCCCAGATCAAGTCATCGTCAAGAAATTCGTTATTCGTCAGTCGCCCAGATCACGTTGCCGTCAAGAGACTGTTATTTGTCAGTAGTAGTCTACACAAATCAAGTCGTCGCCAGGAGAACCGTTAACCTATTCGTCAGTAACTGTTTACACAAAGTCGTTGGAACTTTACATGCGGTCATCAACAGTCGTCTAAGAAACTGAAACATTTTGTTGTGGCATATCAAGACATCTGGGGCATTACGTGGGATACTCAACACGGATTGTATCCACTGGCAGCACCGGAGAACAGAGTCAGAACAGGAAGAAAGGCAGTGGAATTTGTTGTAGATCTATCATATTCCACTGGCAGCACCGGAGAACAGAGTCAGAACTGGAAGAAAGGTAGTGGAATTTGCTGTAGATCTATCATATTCGGGAATCCGAGCATAGGAATCTTTCTTATCAAGCTAAGTGCCATTTTTCTTATTAGTATATGTTTAGATTGTCCTTAGAAATAGATTTTGTCTAAATTTGGTACGTTAGCCTCAGTAAAATCAGGTGGTGCGCCTTAAACTGTCGGGGAAAGACGTAATTTAGATGAAAAGCTATATTATACGTTTAGGATGAAACTATAAAAAAATCCAACAAAGCATTAGGGTTTATTAAAAGAAATTTCTATAAATCAAATAAGAACATAAAACTAAAATGTTATTTAACCTTGGTTAGGCCAATAATAGAATATGCATCCACCGTGTGGGACCCCTCAACTCAAGAAAACATTAAGAAACTGGAACAAACACAAAATAGAGCAGTGAGATTCATAACAAACGAATATTCACATTTGACTAGGGTAACACCATTAGTAAAATCACTAAATTTAGAAAGCCTTCAGGACAGAAGACTCAAAAGTAAAGTAGCAATCATACATAAAACACTGAACCATAATCTTCAAATACAAAAACAAAATTTAATAAAATACTCTGAAAGACACAAAAATAAAGGCACATTCCTCGTCCCATATGCTAGGACAAATTTGTACAAATACTCCTTCTTCCCTAGTGCTATTAGAGCATGGAATGGGTTGCCTGAGCTAGCCAGAAAAACCAGTGACTTGGCAGAATTTAAGTCATTGGTTAATATGCATGACTAAATGCATGACGCGTAGGACGTAATCATCTTCTTTTTTGAAGTAACGTCTGTATTATATAAGAAGATAAGAAGATAAGGATAGTGATTGTTTTTGTTTGTGTAAACGTCATATCCATTGTGTGCCATATTGTCATATCCCAACCCATAGCGATAGTCTCATTTAATTATTTCATTTGTGTATATTATATCATATTATTTTTTTATATTAATTTAATTAGATTTGTTATTTTTTCACTTAATGATAAAAAGTGCAGGTAAGATTCTTTTATTGTGAATCAGACTAAATAACATTTTTAGTTTGAGCGGTTAAAATCAAATATGATTTTGCCATGAGAATAATGCCGAAACTGGCATAGTAGTCAAACACTGTCGTCTGGCTAATTTTAGATCCACAAATTCTTGTACATTTCGTTTGTACATCTACTGATCTAGACTCTAATTTTGAATATTAATTTGAAAGATGAATGAAAGTAGTACATTCTAGATATATATCTTGTTAAAGATATATTTGACATATTGTATGGACATATTTATTTCATGTGGTTAAATAGAACCATAATTTATTAATTCGCATAATTTCTGGATTAGATTTATCTAATCTACTTATCTAGACTAAGACTTCACTGTCTTCAGACACTTCAGTCATATCAAATTTGAAATTGATCATAGTTATTCATACTCATAGTCATAGTGCTCTTGGTAACTCTGGATCTATAATTATTTAATGATCGAGTAGCATCTACGATTGTTTTGATTTATTAATACAGAATCTGGTGGATTCTAGATCTACTTGAATGTCTTGAATAAAAAACTTAATTTTGGGTATAATTTGGATTTACTGGAATCTAGATCTAATTGGTACTATTATATATACTATAATTTACTAGATTTAAATTTGTGTGATATTAATATACAGATTTGAATATAACTCAGACTAGATTTACACATTTACTGAATCTATAGAGACATAACACTTAAAACTTGTATAAAAGTGTGTAAAAACTTAAATATAACATAAGTTTAAAGTATAGCCATAACCAATATAGGCTAAGTAAAAATATATATAAATTTGGGGTGAAAATATAATACAATGGCTACATCCTCATATGTGGACCTTAAGGAGGTTAAGGAAGCAGCTATGCAGGATGGAAAGGCCATGGAGTTAAAAGGAAAGGACTTGGCAGCTTATGTACAGCAAGTTGTGAGGGAAGAAATCGAACGTCAAGATAAAATAAGAAAGGAAAAAGAAGAGATAGAGAGACAAGAAGAATATCAAAGACAAGAGATAGAGAGACAGAAAGAAGAAAAAAGACAAGAGATAGAGAGACAAGATAGGATCAGAAAGGAAGAATATGAGAAGCAAAAAGAGGACCAAGAATGGCAAGACAAAGAGAGAGAAAAAACCAGAGAGCTTGAGGCTAAAATGGAGAAGATGAGATTGGATGCAGCACAAGCCAGAGCTCAAACTGTACAGACTACTCAAGGAAATAACACAAATAATTCAAATAATGCTACCGCACAAAGAGACAACCCTAATTCGCAAACATGGCTAAAGAGGAAGATACAAAGTTTTGATGAACAGAAGGATGACATTGGTGATTTTCTGAAAAGATATGAGGCAAAAATGTCTTCTACATTTAATATGCCAGAGGAAGAATGGTATGAAATACTGATAGACTTCGTTCATGGTCAAGCTTTAACAATATGCTAAAATCATGACCATCATATTGATGATAGCTATCAAGTCTTGAAAAGAGAGTTGTTGAATGCCTATGGTCATAATGCTACAACTTTCAGAAAGAAATATTTTGATAATGTACCATCATTAGAAATAGAACCTCAAACTACTATTAATATGGAGAAAGATTTGTTCAATAAGTGGGTAAACTTAGAAAAAGTGGGAAACTCTTATGAGGGATTAACAAATTTCATTCTGTTAGATAACTTTATTAACAAGTGTGATCCCCAACTTCAATCATTTATTAAAGAGAGAAATCCAAAATGTTTAGATGAAGTAACAGAAATAATGAGAATTTATAAGAATGCTTATCCAACTAATTCATTCTCTACTAAAGATAAGAATAAGGTAGACTTAATAGAATACACAAGTGAGAAAAAATTCAGAAGAAATGATAGATATTCTAGAGAAAATGAAAATAGGTTTGAAAATAGAAATAGAGATAGAAATGGAAGATCAAAATCTAGGGATAATTATTCTGAAGAAATAACTTGTTTCAATTGCCATAAGAAAGGTCACTTAGCTTCCCATTGTAAAAAACCAACATACTATAGAACAAATGATAAGAACTCATATAGAGATAGAAATCAAAACAGAAGTAGTAGTAAACATAGAGATAGGAATCAAACAAGTAGAGTTTATTATACTAATGAAAATCAGGATAGAGATTATAGTGATGATAGTGAAATTGAGCAACTAAATTATGGTAACACTTTAGAAGAAATTAACATGGTTGAGGGAAAGAGAAATACTTTTAAACTATTCAAAGGTCTAGTAAATGGAAAATCTATAAATTTTATCAGGGCCACAGCATGCACAACAATTGCAATTCATTCAAAATTTGTAGAACCATGGTGTTATTTAGGTTACATGAAAAAGGTTAGATTGTTAGATGGCAGTATTAAGAAATTTAAGGCTTGCAGATTTTTATCAAAACACCTTTTTTCACTGGTTACTGTAATGCTGTAGAAATGCCTAGTTTGACACAAGATATGTTATTGGGTAACATTAGAGGAATTAAGTCTTGTACCATAAGAGACATTGAGAGATGGCAAAACAAATATGAACATTTATTGAACAGAAATGTGTTAAACAGAAATACTAGACAATACAATAGACCTATAAATAACTCATACAATAGAAGAAACATGACTTGTTATAATTGTCATAAGCAAGGACATTTTGCTAGAGAATGTTGGAGTAGGTCTCATACCAATCAGAAGATAGCGAGTTCTAGTTGTAGATTTGGTGGAAGAATTAACCAAAGTAGAAACAAATATAATGATCATAGATCAAATGGGTACAGAAGTTATGATAAACAAAATGACAGGACAAGATATGATGTAAAATGAATAAGTATTCTGAATATGGAATCGTGATCAAGTTTAAACTTGTCTATTAAAGTTTATTTATGTATTGAGAAATAATATGAGACAAATGAATTTTAAATGGAAGTATAATGTTGATTGATAAAGTTTAGGACTATAATGATAATGAGTAAATTCTATGATGTGACATTCCATAGAATAGTAATGATATGTTTAAAACTTTTAAGGTTATAAAACTAAGGTGGAAGTACCTCTTGTACTTTATTGACATTTGGATATTGATTATTGATTGATAATTTTAAATTGGTTATATGAAGTCTAGATTGACATGAGGAACTGATACTTGTAAATACTATGTATATAGTACATTGCTGTTTGATATTATATGGTATTATTAATTAACATGGCACAATTTGAATGTTAGTTGAAAAGGGAAATAAGTAAATTTGATCGTTAAGCAATGGAAAGTAAGTATGGGGATATATTTGTGTGTGAATCATTTCATGTATCATTGGAAAATGTTATGTCGATGGAACAGGGTGAGTGGAAAAGAAAAATGGACTGTAAGCTTATAAAAGGGTGGTAAGGAAAAACTTATTGAATGTGGAGATAAAGTTTATAATTTGTTTTTGAAATATTATATTTTGTCAGATTACTGCCAGAGGAGAGCATTAGTGAGAGATGATACTGTAGGACGTGCCCATGAGATGCCACATTTCCATGATGAACTGTTTATTAAATGAAGATGACTTTGGAACTTTGGAAGTCTACACAGTGTAATAATATGAACATTGGCATGAACATCATGAACTGTCAAGCCAAGATGAAGATTTCAAAATGCCTTATTTTATGTTTGTTGTCTTCCCCATATAATGCAAATGCTCTTGTAAGACTTGACAGTAGTAGAAAAATATTGACTTTTTTTTTTTTCAAGGGGGGGGGGAGGAATCTGTTAGACACCTAGTTTATTTAAGTATTAGTTATTAAGGGACGCACCATAGAAGACGTATATTGAACGGGACTAGTGACGTTTGAGATATTTTGGGCTAGAGACCGGAAAATCAGTTATGATAGAATCCTATAGGGTAAAGACGTGTTTATTTTGACAGAGACTTTTACTGTGGCCTTTTATTGAAATAAATATAGTATGAACTGTTCATCAGTGTTTACCACATCTCTTTACTCGTTAAATCGATCGTCTTGTTTATTATGTATTGTTAATCAACTACATTGAATACACCCGAACAATAAAACTCAAACGATTGCAGAGTAATTGGTTGAAATTCAACAGTCATCTATAGTTGACCTCAAGACAGTCTGAACAAGTACATCTCAATTCATACTCATTTGGTTAACAAAAATAACCAAGTTAACTGGAGAGATTTGTTTTAAAAACCTTTGTTGCTTTAATTGAGCAAAATGAGACAGTTAAATCCAGTGCTGGATTTACCTATGGGCAACACAAGCTTAATTTGCCTTAATGTCCCAAATCCCAAAAATTGTTCCATGGATATTTTCAAACCTTTTGTTGAAATGATTTGAGAATGACGAAAAAATCGCATTATATTAAGCATTTAGTGTAGGCTGGGTGTTTCCTCAGGCTTTTTAAAAATAAAATATATAATCCCCGCATTTTAAGGAAATTTTCGGTCTTGGCAATTTTCTCCATTACTGACATAAAAAGAACACCTGGGTCTAAAGACTGTAACCTGAATATCCATGGGACAAGGTGGGGTTGGCCAATGGTCCATTCTTCGCCATCAACAGAGCTCTATAAATGAAACTTTTCTGCAGTAGAAAGCTTAAGGTGGACTGTGCCCCTGGTATGCCCTGTGGAATCGTCACATCCTAGATCCATGCCCCTTCATGCTATCACATTCACCAGATCCAGGAAAAACTTCATGATGGATTTATATCCTGTAGTAGAGCGTAGTGAGACATAGACCTCCGTCTGAGGGTAGTGCAATCCAGATTTCCGTCAAAAAGCACCTAGAGCGGGGGGGGGGGGAAAGTCCACTATTGTTCGCTTAGCGAAATGCAAGTGGAAAGGCAGTGGGGTTATTTATTTCTCTTGGTCATTTCCAAGCCCCAATACCCACACGGGGGAATAACGCCACAAAGTGGAGGTTTGGAGTCAGAGTTTTCCTTCTCCTAGATGGGTTGCGTTATTTAAGCTGACGTGCCCCATCAACACGAAGCTAAACTGGTTTTGAGGCGCCAGTGTTCCGCCTTTCATCCCTTCTCCTGTCAGTTTGTAAGAACAGACCGCCGGATTTTTAGGTAAAATTACACGTGAAGATCAGGAGCTGAATTTGACTGTCAGAGGCATTTAGAGACTTAAGCCTTGGGAGCATTTCTTGGAAAGTGGGAGCTTATCCCCACTTTCGACCCCGGCATTGACGGTCCTTGGAAGAAGAAGAAGCATAAGGGGCCCCAGATCTCAAATAGCTTAGGGCCTTATTTATTAAAATTCGGCCATTATTTAAAGCAACACACCTGCAACATTTAAGCGAACGAAGGTTTGTTTGTCGTAGCAACCTGTCACGTGACTGGCTCTACACGAACACAACGGCCTTGTTAAAGACTTGCGCGAGGCATTGAAAGATAGTGTAGCCAAGCCTCCAGAACTCGATTTCTTCTGCTGAGCCCCGCAGGTGAGCGTGACCTCCTTCACGACAGGCATGCCTCCAGAAACCTTACAGGAGACGATGAGCCTGGTACCCTCTTGAACGTTGACTGCAGAAGAGTCGATGCCAGTGTAGGTCTTCCCATCGATGGTGATTTCTGGGTAATTGCTTGGTGGTTCTGTTCAATAGGAAAATAATGAAATACATTTAATTTTTACATAATGCAAGAAATGCAGCTATTGTTATTTGAACAACATAGACAAATAAGACCGTTAACTATACTAGACAGTGGCGTAGCTTGTGTACCCTAGTCATTAGCAAACACCTGTGATAAGGAATGATTGCTTGTATGGTAAGTTTCAGACGTTGGGTGGGGGAGAAGACTTGAGGTTTTCTTGTTTCATTTAGAGATTATTTACCAACAGCTAATCTGATCTTTAATCAAAATAAAGTTTACAGAATATGATAATAGTTTCTACATAAAGGCATGCGATCATTTCAATCTGCGCAAAAATAACAAAGAAATATTTCTTTTTCTTATGTACTATTTTTTAAATCTATCTATCGATCTATCTATCTATCTATCTACACCTCTCTCTCTCTACCTCTTTCTGTACCCCCTCTCTGTCTCTCTGTGTCTGCCTCTTTCTCTCTCTCTCTATCTATCTATCTGTCCGTCTTTCTGTCTGTCTGTCCATCTATGAAAGGTAAGTTTGTATAATTACTGCTCTTACTTCTACTTACCTCTAACAGTAATTTTGAGAGTTTTCTCGATAAAAGATACGGACCTCGTACAGCTGTTTCCAGGCCAACAGTAAACGCTGAGGTCACCTCCCCTCTCCACCTTGATTGTTTGGTTGTAACGGTACACTCCATTGACCAAGTCACCAGAGTACCAGTCATAGACGGGTCTGGTACCGTTGACTGTGAAGTGGAACCAGGGTTTTGGGTACACCGCGTCTTTAGGCACCTCACAGACAACCGTGATGGAGTTGGATTTAGCTGGGCAAAGGTCAAACGTTTCTCTGACACCCAAAGCCCTGAGACTCATGGTAGTAGGTCCCTCTGTGGAGTATGAGAATAAAAAAAAGTTAGAATATATAGTGTTATAAACCTGGTGGTGGCACAGATGGGGGTAGTGGTGTGTGTAGTCAGCCCCAGGCCAGCGCTAGACGAACGGTCAACCGTGACGAGTGTCAACATGACGGTTCGAGAGGGATCGGCGTCGTGAACAGAGCTCAGGAGCGTCACGAGGGATGTAGTCATCTGACCACTCAGAATGGTCAAGCGACGTTCTGTCCGGTTCTAGAAGGCCAGTAGGGACCCTATATAAAGAGCGAAGGTATCATAGTCGAGGAGTGACAACTTCCCGATCTACGGTTCGTTACGACGGCTCAGTACAAGTCCGAGACAAGACGGAGAGACCACTGCAAGAGTCGATACGGCGGTATGGCTATTCACGGAGAGATATTAGTACAGTCGTGTGTTACGTGCTGCCAATTGTACAATATTGGCTGTTATTGATTGACATTAAACTATTACGTTATTTGAAGCCCGGAGTTGTCAAGTTCTTTCAGTTGGTGGTGTCGTGTGGAGCAGTTTACAGAGAGCCTGGATATGGAGATTCGTAACAATAGTATCTCTTTATTAAAGTATAGTATTAGGCATACAACTTTGCATATTAATAACATCTAAATGAATCGAAAACAACATGGCCGCCAACTTGTTTTTGTAGGAAAGCCTCTGTTCAAGTCACTCCTTCATGAAGGGTGAGCGAACAGCTGATCTCAAAAATGGCTCTTACGATTTGCCTAGAAATTTAACAGTTGATGCATATCACTTAGAAGAGAATTACCAACTCGTTGGCCACACGGAGAAAACTCTAGTTACACCGTTATAATTTTTCAAAGTAAAAATAAATAAATGTAAATTTGGTCAGAGACTAAATCTAGGTCATCTAGGTCTAGATCCTACATCGGTTTTGAAAGGACTGTTGCGTTCTTGAAAGAACTATCGATTCCCGAATGTAAGGCATTATTGATTCAAGAGTTTAATACATTAATGTTCAGGCAAGTTTTGCGCATTGTCTAGATCTAAATATCATTGGAATATTAAAAGGTGTACTAAATCTATACATTCGCTAAACCAGGATTCTTTGTCGGGGAGAAGGGGCGGGCACACAAATGTTTTTAAATCTAGTATTCATTTATTTTTAATAGAAAAACAATCGCTCAATATACATATAGGAGGTAGGCCTATTGTATTTTAGAAAAATGTATATTTAATGTTTTTCTTATTTACCTTTATCCACATAACGTTGAAGTGATCTTTCTAAGATTTTACAAAACGCGAGTTTATGTACTAAATCGCATCTCGATAGGATAAGAAAAAAATTGTCAAAATAAATAATACAAATTATGAAAGTGTAAGCTAACAGTAGGAATTGAAACAAAAAAAGATTAAACTAAAACACAATTACTTACTTGGATACAGCACGTTAAAGGTTTGAGCATTTTGTTTGCCCAAGTCAGATTTCCAGACACAAGTAAAAGTTTCATTGTTGACTGTAAGGAAAAATGAAGACGCTCTTTTTGGTTAGTACAAGACAAAGAGTCAAAGACAACAGCACAAGGGGGACAGATAATAATAACACAAAACAGATGAAAACGTACACTTGAATGTTGAAAATAACTAAATGTTTTCTAGTGTATTAATAGCCATAGGGTTATTTCATTAGCTTGGACAAAATCGTACAACCGCTCCCAGCCTCCCACTTCTCTAGGGCAATCAGAGCACGGATGGCTGAATAAGACGGGAAAACCAATGACTTAGAAGAGTTAATTAATATACATGACTAGATTAACACATGGATACGCGTAGGACGTAATTATCTTCTCTTTTAAAGGAACGTCTGTAATTTATAAGAAAAGATGCCTTTTAACATATAAATACCAATAGGATAAGAATTACTATCTTAAAAATGGCAAAATAATAATCATGAGACGTTCGATGACTAGATCTAAACATTCTAAACATTAAATTATATGTTACATAGGTTAGGGTTTAAAAAAAACCCAACAAACTTTACTTCATATAACTACTTTACATCACAACGCCTTGTTTTGGAGTTTTTGACATTTTTGTATAGTGTTAGAAATTTACATGTCTAGTCTAGGTAAGTAGGTATAATATATATGTCTGTGCATTAGACTTTCACTCTATAACAGTGGAGGAGCTTAATATGTTATCGTCAAGTTTTGTTAATCAAGTTTTTGGACTTAGTGTTTTGGTTGGTAACAGCGACGACAAAGACGTATTCAGTTATTACCAGATTTAATATTTGACTCGTCAACACTCGAATTGTTTCATTTTATTGTTGACCTCTGACCTCTGTTCAGTTGGTTAGTTGGAACTAGTTATTACGTTTGCCAGAACATAGTTAATACTCCACGCAAGACACAGTGAAGATGTGTCGTACATAGGCTAGTGCATTGTACAAATGTACCATTTGAATTTCAGTTCATTTTTTTTTTTTAAATTGGCAATAGTGAGGTTTAATTTAACGTCCTTGACATTGTTTAGCTTATCGTGAAAATCTCCAATACAAAAATAACGTCTCTGAAACACACAAAAGACTATTAATATTTCATACCTGGTGCAGAGACTTACTTTTTGATGAAGAAGTTACTATCAGCTTTGAACTTGAGTCGGTGTACTGTTGATTGGCGAGTGAGCCGTCTGACCTTACCCACAAGACACGCCCTGAAGGCTGGTTCAGGTTACATGTGCAGTAACCCTCTGTCCCGACCAGGCAGTTATCTACTCTGGCCCAGGGGATGTAGCAGTCGCTGCTTAAGCTGACCTCTGGATTACCGGTGATAGTCTGGCTGCCAGCTACAGTCAATAAAAATATAATAATTATCGAATATATAAATATCAAATGCACAATTGCCAAATATAAAAGTATCAAATATTTATTATCATATAAATTTGAAACATATAGTTATCAAAAAATGAAGTTATCATATTCCCATTCGTAATCGCTTCGCGACTGAAAAATACCTTAGTAGTCATAGATATAGTATCAAGTAGGATACATGAAGAAGCTAGATATAATAATAATAATAATAACTTTATTTATAAAGCGTTGTTAACAAACAAAATGTAGGCTCAAGGCGCTGTAACAAAATTACAAACAAAAACACGAGAGCCAAAATGACAGTTAATCTAAAAAAGTTTTAAACAGGTCTTAATGTTCTTCTTAAAAGTGGTGTAGCATGTTGTCTGTCTGAGATCAATGGGGAGTGAGTTCCAAACCTTTGGTCCGTGAACTGAAAAAGCCCGCAGACCGTAGCTTTTGAGGGAGAAACGTGGCACTACTAAAAGCGTTGATTCAATTGAGCGCAGGGCTCTCTGGGGGACATATGGAGTAATCAGTTCGCTAAGGTACAAGGGCATCTCGTTGTTATATATACACTGATGACAAAGTGTGGCGACCTTGTAATCGATTCTTGCTTTCACGGGAAGCCAATGGAGCGTGCGCAAGAGCGTAGTAGCAGAATCTTGTTTAGTTTTTTTAAGGACTATTCGAGCGGCGTTGTTCTGTATACGTTGCAGCTTGGCTATTTTGTCATCAGGTATACCTGCTAGCACGGCGTTGCAGTAATCAAGGCAGGAGAGTATGAATGCCACAGCTAGCGTTTTTGTTGACTCCGTTGTTAAATATGGTCGGATCTGGCCTAATCTGCGCAGCTGCAGATAAAGACCTTTGCAGAGCTGACATATGTGTGGGTCGAAAGATAGTGTTGAGTCGAAGAAAACTCTAAGATTCCGCACTACATGGACAAAAGGAACATGGCAGTTCGTGATAAAGAGAGAATCTGTGCTTTCAACTTTTGAGACATTGTTCCTAGTGCCAATCTTAATTATTTCTGTCTTGTCTTCGTTCATCTTAAGTTTATTTTCAACCATCCAATCGCTCACCCTTGCAACGGTACCACTGATTTTCTCTGCCAGATGCGACACCTCTGAGGGTACTGATGAATCGTATAACTGTGAGTCATCGGCAAAAAAATGGTATACGATGCCGGTTGGCCGTATGACACCGCTGAGTGGATATGTATACATAGTGAACAGTACTGGGCCTAGAACTGATCCTTGGGGTACTCCGTACTTCAAAAGTAAGCTTGTTGATTCCGTCCCGCTAACAATGACACTTTGGGTGCGTTCCGTCAGGTAGGATCCAAGCCACTTTAGGACGACTCCTGCTAAACCAAAGGTTGCAGAGAATCTGGCCATCATAATTTCATGGTCTAGCGTATCAAAGGCTGCGGACAAGTCCAGCATGGAAAGAATTGATATGTGGCCTTGGTCGGAATTGTGAAGTAAGTCGTTTAGTACCCTGACCACTGCTGTCTCTGTGCTACGGCACTTCTTATATGCAGATTGAAATTCTTCCAAGAGACAGTACTGTTCAAGATGAGAAAGAAATTGCGCTAGCACGATGCGCTCCAGAAGCTTTGACAGGAAGGGAAGATTTGATACCGGGCGATAGTTTTTTAGACATTCCGGGATTTCTTTAATAAGGGCCTGACAAGTGCATGCTTAAATTGCTGTGGTACAATGCCTGAAGTCAGTGAACAGTTCACAATGTTAGTAATTGTGGGTACAAGCTCATCTAAACATTCAAGGAGCAAGGAAGTTGGAATGGGATCAAGGTCACATGACTTATTTGGCATCTTTAAAATAGTACTTTTGATATAATCTTCAGATACACGCTGAAACTCGCAAAAAGGAGAATTTTGAAAAATTGGAGAGTGGTCAAGCTGTGATGAGAGGGATGGCATGTCATTTCTAATCTGCTCAATCTTCCCAATGAAGAATCTATTGAAGGAATCAGGGAGTTCAGATACTGGGATAGATGACGACAAACGTTCGTTATTTGCTCCCCCCTAACATTTCAGCGGTGATCCTTAATAGCTCCTTTGAAGAATCAGAAGTTTCGATTTTTTGTCGAATATGACTAGCTTTTGCGTCTCTAATCATACGGTTAACCTTGTTTTTTTCTATTTGTCGATGTATCGTCAGACCTGTCTTTTGAAATGTACGTTCGGCACGTCGGCGAATAAGTTTGGCAGTCTTTATGTCTTCCGTCAACCAGGGTGCAGATGGCCTAACTGAGACTGTACGAGTGACAAGAGGTGCATGGCTGTCCAGCAACTTTTTCAAGCAAGAATTGTAATTGCTGAGAACGTCTGTGTTGCTCTGTTGCAACAGCAAAGAGGTCACTTTCATTTTGAAGCAGGCAATATCTATGGCTTTAAGTTTACGGGAAGTCACGTTTTTCTTTGGCTTTTTTGCTTTTGATAAGCGCATTTCAAAGTGTACAAGAAAATGATCTGACAAGCCCCGGTCTGAGACATTAAGTTTGGCTATAAGTTCACTTGCATTTGTAACAATCCAGTCAAGAGTATGGCCTTTGACGTGTGTCGGAACGTTTCAGCTGGTCTAAGTTGCGATCCTTTAGCGCATTTTTCAGCGACCTTGCGTATGTCTCATTTTCACTGTCAAAATGCAAGTTCACATCGCCTATGACAAATAGATCTTTTGTTGATATGTGACTGTCAAGGAGGTCTTGAAATTCTTCGATGAAAACTTTTGTTGTCAATTTATTTCTCTTGCTTGATGGTGGGCGGTACAGGAAAATAAAAGTCAGTGTTCTATTGTGGTGGGAAAGGTGAAACTCACACATCTCAAAGGTGGTGTACGTTGAGCTGTCAGGCTTATTGTTACATACTTGGCTAGACTATCTCTGTGCAGTATTGCTAAGCCCCCTCCGCTGCCTGCTTTTCGAGGTAGACTCTTTAATAGTAAAGCCTGGTGGCGTTAGCTCAATGGTTTTTGACTCATCACCAACTTCTTTAAACCCTGTCTCACTAAGGAAAACGATGTCGTAGCTATCATCAGTGATGGTGTCTGCAAGCTCAAGAGCTTCGTTACTGCATGACTGGGCGTTTAGGTGCATTATTTTAAGCAGACTGGAGGATATAGTCACCAGAGGCGTAGCACATTTTGAAGACACCGGGGGAATAATATCACGAATTATAGGTTTTTGATGGGGACATCTGACCTCTGTCGTGTGAGGAGTAATAGGGGTGGGGTGGTTAACAAAACAGTTTAGTAGGGAACTGCTGAACTCTGTCGTAGAAGAAATGACAGGGGTAGGGGTGGGGTTAACAAACACAGTTAAGAGTCCTGGAAACTGTGTGACATGTATCTGTTGAGTTGAATTGCGATGGGTTATACCATAGGCGAATAAGACGCCCAGCCCTAGACCCACGAACTGTCGGCAGTTTACGCCCGATGCCAAGTCGACGAATATTTCGGAAAACCTCGCTATCTAGTCGTGATTTGAGTAACACACATGTGCTTCCTATGCGACGTAGTAGATTAGCGTCCATGACTCCAGTACGGCGATTTGACACACTAGGACTGATGACACACAGGTTTGCGCTGAGACTGCTTTGTAGTGGCCACGGTACACGGTTTTACCAAGCACATTAATCCCTCGGGCTATGAGTGAGTATCTCTCTGTCACTGTTTATATAGATGCTTGTTAAACTAAAGGATAGTAAATGAATACAAAAACGAATTAAATTTAATTAACGTGACTTAAATCTATCGAACTAAATACACCAATCTATAGACGAAATCTACACAAATCTAATGGTATAAGAAAGATCACTTAGCTCTAGAAAATAGCAACACAAAAATCCTTCAAAACGAGAGACGAAAAAACACGACTGCTGCCTGCTGGCGCAACAATAGCAATATACACTAGGTAGTCTAGAAATAAATAATTTTCTTAACAGTAAACAAGTAATGCATTATAAAACAAAATTGTTAACTCAACCCAGCAACTATATCTCCTTCCAAATTTAAAGAAAACTATACAACCTCTTGTATGCTTGGCCTTTTTTTTTTTTTTATATCAACTCACTCTGTCTGGCTAAAAGTTTGTGCACGGTATTTCTCTGACACCCAATCTCGGATCTAGCTGAAATTTCGCACCATTATTTCCCTTACCTGACAACAAAAGAGTCAATAAAAAAATTAACCAATTAGTTAATTAACTATTGGTACTAACTTGCTTTGTTTGGTATCTCAAACATGGGAAAGAAATAGTACTGACTGAAGTGGCGGTATAATCTGAATTAGTCGTCTGAGGCTTATTACAAATTTAATTACATGACTGATCGAAACTAATTGATACACTTAATATAAGCTTTTTTTTAAATTAAAAATTATTTTTTTTGTGTATTTTGCTTGCTTTTTGATTAATATAAAAAACAAATAACAACCGGTTCGCACGTAACCAACGTAAGGTAATTACCATTTAACAAAGCAAATTACCATGAGAGAGGCTCGCCAAGAACAGAAGCAATGAAATTATGGTCTTCATATCTCCGAACACTTTCTTGAATCTGACCACAGCAAATAAAAAAAAAACAAACAATAATTAGAAAAAAATAGATCCGCATTGCCTTTATCTTTCAGGCATGTGTATAACATATAACATTATTACATTATAGCCCAAACCACCTGCACGAAATCAGTCAATGTAGCTGAACAAGGTTAGAACTCGGGAACATTGTGATGACAGTCCAATCGCATACCACAGGGCCTGGCTAATACATTTCATTGCTTTCCAGTTAATTTCGTGTGATATCAGTCAACAATTAAACAGTAACGACTGAGGTGTAGCTACTTGCTTTATGGATAAGAGGAAGGTACAATGGAGACCTCTATAGAATTGTTTGGACGATAAAAACGTTGGATCATGTCACAGTTAGTATCTGTGGCATTTTACGTCTCGAGAGACGATCTTTTCCCTTTGCAACTTCTTGTGTGACTAAAGAAGCCAATCCTTGATACACAGCTGCGATTGCAGGTTGGGCATATGTAATCACCAGGCGCCGTTGCATTTCCCCCCTTCTTTCTGCTTCTGTTTTGTTTGGCATCTGCAATCAGTGACCCTTCCTGTATGCTCTCTCTCCATGTGGATCTATCCAGTGTTACTTTTCTCAGCTGCTAGTGTCGATTTTGAAGAGCTTCATTTAGTGATCTTGTACTATCAGGCTAGGTGGCAGCACATACCGTTGACAAAGCTTATACTCTGTCTGTCTGGGAGGAATCTTGTACACATTAGTTCTCCCACTTGCCTTGGTCGGATCAAGTTGAAACAGTGCACAATTATTCATTGTCGATGACAACATATGAATCGATAAACAAAATTTGCTAATTAGTTAATTGCTTTGTGGAAATTAATTAATTCAGCTTAATATAAAAAATGTATTAAGCAGCTTACGGGAGATAAGCTTTTTGTAGAGACTTAGGTTGTTTTAAAAAATTTTAAACTAACAATAGACCATGAAACCTATTTATACATCATCTCATCTCATCTCTGCCTGCGTTCCCTTCTGGGACATAAGCCACCAATCAGCTTCCTCCAGGCATCTCGGTTCTATGCGAGTCTCTCCAACTGTCCCCACGTCTTGCCGATCTGCTTGGCATCTGCTTCCCGATCGCGGCGCAATTTATACAAGCACCTGAATAACTCTGTGGCAAACACGTCGGCCTTCCACCGTGGAGGCTCGAACTCGAAATTAGACTAGAGCAACGTACTTTTGTGTGTGTGTATAAATAGCTTTTGAAAATACAGCACGGAAACCTTCTTCCAGATACCCCTTTTTTGTTTTTAGGTATAGAGCCTATAATATTCTGACTTAATAACCTTTTAGAGAAAAATTTGTACCTTACAAATATAAAAATAGAATTACAGCTCCTTGTAATGACCACGTTACCTCGTGCATGAATGTTTATGACTTTTATCTTTTCATAGCAATATGTCTCCTTCTCCAGTCACGCAGATCAAGATCTAGCTACTTTAACTCTTTCTCTCCTAATCGACGATACCATCGTTGATTTTGACCTCATTAAATTAAATTAATGATTAATATTTGAACCTGACTTTGAATTATATAAAAAGAGCATGCATTCCCATTTAATTATATACCAAATACAACATTTTCTGATAACAAACTACAAGGCTATTGAAGCCCAATCATAACAGGGTAGTGAAATAGTAATGAGCCAAATGAAGAATTCGTTCAAAACGTGGAAAAAATAATTACGGAGAAAAAGAGTTAAAACGGAAATAATTCGAAATTTAACTCGAGCACAGATGTGTTTAAGTGTCTCAAGGGCAATCCAGAAACCACCCCAATACCATCTCCTTCCACCTGTCTACAAACAAATTTGGACAAGAGTGCACTGAAGGTACTGTGAAGATTTTGTTAAAAAAATTTTAGTTTAACTCTTTCTCCGTAATAATTTTCCACGTTTCGACGGAATTCTTCATTTTGCACATTTCACTACCCTGTTTTATGATCAAGCTTCTATAGCTTTGTCGTTTGTTACCTGAAAATGTTTTATTTTGGTACAGAATTAAAGTAGAATGCATGCTCTTTTTATATAACACAAAATAAAGTTGATAAAATTAAACGTTAATTTAATTTAATGAGGTCAAATCAACGATGATATCGTCAATTAGGAGAGAAAGAGTTAAATATATAGATCAAACTGTAGGTTGTCTGCCTGCCTGAATGTTGTGTATGCAAATCAACACAAACTTAAAACTCTGACATCTACATAGTACAGTACTTTTTTGTTCCAAAATTTAATTCAATTATATAATTGACACTTTGGCACACTGGCGGATCCAGGGGGGGGGGGCGGTAGGAGGGGCGGACGAACTTTAGTATAGGATTCACACAATTTGTATACGAATTTATTACTTATGTTAAAAATATATAAAATTATTTATAATTCAACCCATTTTTAGATTATTTCGCCCCCCCCTCTAGTATGCTGGCTGATTTGGTGGGGTCGGGAGGGGGCGATGGTATCAATCCCGCCCCCCCCTACACTTTCGAGTGGGGGGGGCGGTCAAATTTATTTGTAGAAATCACAGCTTGCTAATAAAATCAATTAAATATCTATATAATTAAAACTTGTTATTGATATTTTTACCGATCTTTTTATTATGTCGTTCCCTGTTAGCCGAATGGTGTGTGGGGGGGGGGGCAAATACCTCTACTGCCCTTCCCACCTAAACCCTTTGAGTGGGGGTTGGGGCGGTACGTTTTTATGGAGAAATCATAGTTTGTGAACAAAATTAGTTGAATTAATATATCAATTTTATATTATGTCGCTCCCTTTCTGGTATTTTGGCCGATTTGGTGGGGTGAGGGGGAACGATTGCATGTACTGCCCTCCCCACTCTAGCCATCTGAGTGCTGGGGGGGGGGCGGTCCTATTTTTGTGGAGAATCATAGTTTGTGAATAAAATTAGTTGAATCTCTATAGAATATAAACTACGTATTGATATGTGACCCATTGTATATTATGTCGTACCATACTCTAATCTCAAATTGTATCATTAGTAAATTTAAATGAAAAAGGGGTGTACCAGGTGGAAGAGGCGATACATGCAATCGCATTTCCCCCATTGGACAAATCAATACCTTTTCTTTTTGTATTATAGTTAAGAAATTACAAAATTAAAAAAATCTGTCACTAATATAATTTATATACACTATACATTAAATTCTTATATCCAGTCGGCCCACCCCTATTCTTAAATGCCAAATGCAATCTTTAGCAGAAATTATTAAAGGAGCGAGGATTAATCGTTTTCACTCTACCGCCATTCCCATTTCCAGACAGAGTTTTTGTAATTTCACATGAATTTATCATAATTATTTTAAGAAAGATTTGGCATTGGAAAAGTTAGAATTCAAACGGAATTTTTCAGCATAAGAGTCATGATTGAGATGAGTTCTTAACTCAAATAATGTTTTCATAGTCGCCTTTTCCCAACCTTTGCTCAATCTGATATTTTTCTAGCTAATTAAATTTGGGACTATAACTTACAATTTATACTAGAGTTTTCTTGAATACTATTTATCGTTTTTTTTCGGCGGCAATCCTCAAAGCAAAAATCTAAAAACGTGGGGTATCCTATCTTGTCAAGGAACAAATCGGTTTTATTTGCAATGTATTATGGGCCTATAAATTCATATTAGAATATTTTTCATGTACAACATTATTCGAAAGGTCTTTTTTTAATAGTATGAATAATGAGCTTTAGGTCAGGAGAATGCGTTTCTGCAGTGAAGAATGCAAGAAAACGCTTTTGGCGTCAGGGCTTCGCCCCGAACTCCATTTATCAATAATGAGTTGTAGATGTCAGGAGAATGCGTTTCTGCAATGAAGAATGCAAGAAAACGCTTTTGGCGTCAGGGCTTCGCCCCGAACTCCATTTATCAATAATGAGCTGTACTTGTCAGGAGAATGCGTTTCTGCAGTGAAGAATGCAAGAAAACGCTTTTGGCGTCGGGGCGAACACAAGAGAAACTTATAACGCTGCCCCAATTATTTTGTTTTTCGACGAAGGTTGAGAAATGCTGCTTTTTTTATTTTTTATGTGTGTGTGTGTGTGTGTGTGTGTGTGTGTGTGTGTGTGCTGTACGCACGTTTATGCGTAGGGTTAGGGTTTACTGGGCGTTAGGGTTAGGGTTTGGAAAAAAATCGCCCCCCCCCACTCGAAAGTTCTGGATCCGCTAGTGCTTTGGCATATTATTAAAACCCTAGTGCCACGAGATCTAAAATATATTGAAACTAAATTCACATCATGTAAGCCATTTGAAATATTTATAATAGTTTGTACAATCTCAAATGGCCACTATTTTTCAGACTAATAAATATGCCATTAATATTTATTATTCTGATGTCTTAATCTTTCCGTTAATGTTAATTACTATAATTAGAAACTCCAACTCTAGACTTAGTATACCATTCTTTTCTCCAAGCTATAATATTGCTTCATTGGTATTTGGGTTAAGAGGGCTCACGTTTTTATAGGATATCTTAACTTATCTTATATAATACAGACGTTACTTAAAAAAAGAAGATATTACGTCCTACGCGTCATGCATTCATTCATGCATATTAACCAATGACTTAAATTCTGCAAAGTCTTTGTTTTTCCTGGCTAGCTCAGGCAACCCATTCCATGCTCTAATAGCACTAGGGAAGAAGGAGTATTTGTACAAATTTGTCCTAGCATATGGGATGAGGAATGTGCCTTTATATTTGTGTCTTTCAGAGTATTTGATTAAATTTTGTTTTTGTATTTGAAGATTATGTATGGTGTATGGAATGCGAAAAGAAGCCCGTTATTGGCGCCTTTCTAAGCATTGGGTCAGGTTATGTTTTGGCATTTGTAATTTAGGTTCGGTGTTTTATGTCTTTTGAAGTTTATAGAACAAATATGTTTTTATTCAATAATTTCATTGCAAAGGGAACAAAAATGTTTGTCTGTTCTCGTTGTCGTTAAATTGTCTAGTATTTTCTTTGTATAGGTAAAATATTAAAATTGTGTGTGTGTGTGATTTTCAAAAACCAATTGTTTCCTCTATTATTTTGAAGATGAATTTTTTTTGGTTCCAAATACTTCAATGAAATCAAAAGAACTATTAAATTATTTGTTTGATATCGGCACGAGACTTATGACGTTAGGTTAAACGGATAGTTGTCTTATGTAGTAAGCGCTTTGGATTGTCGTCAGGATGATCTCTAGATTGCCGACATTCCCTGCAAAGTTCTTACAACAGTTTTTAAAAAGAAAAGTAGTATATTTGGAATAATATATATATGTTTTTACTATAGAAACAAAGGCCCTTTTTCTACACATTAAGTCCAACAATTTTAGAATGCTTCTATACTGCGTTTACATAAATCTAAAACACGATGCAAGGTTTACTTAGTAAAAAAAAAAGCAGTTACCTGGGCGGTAGGTCCTAGATCGAAGTGACGGTTGAAAGGTTGCGCTTGAACTGTATAGTTTGTGTAAAGTCTACTTAAATTTATACATATGTATACCTGTGCCTCTTTATTTACCCACAGGTGTGATAGTTACCTTTGAACAGAAAAGATTGCTCTCACTTACACCCCCGCAAGACCCACCAGGTTATATATATATATATTGCCAAAGTGTGTACTCATTTGGTGGAGATAAAAAATAATTGTCCACGTTGTTAAAAATGACGTCACTATATAACACGACTAGCAAGAAGAGGCGCTAGCAAGACACTGCCACCAGTGTCTGATGTAACAATTACAAAGATTGACCCGTGTGAGTGTCTAGTGTCTGATGTAACAATTACAAAGATTAACCCATGTGAGTGTCTAGTGTCTGATGTAACAATTACAAAGATTGACCCATGTGTGTGTCTAGTGTCTGATGTAACAATTACAAAGATTGACCCGTGTGAGTGTCTAGTGTCTGATGTAACAATTACAAAGATTGACCCGTGTGAGTGTCTAGTGTCTGATGTAACAATTACAAAGATTGACCCGTGTGAGTGTCTAGTGTCTTATGTAACAATTACAAAGATTAACCCATGTGAGTGTCTAGTGTCTGATGTAACAATTACAAAGATTAACCCATGTGAGTGTCTAGTGTCTGATGTAACAATTACAAAGTTTGACCCGTGTGAGTGTCTAGTGTCTGATGTAACAATTACAAAGATTGACCCGTGTGAGTGTCTAGTGTCTTATGTAACAATTACAAAGATTAACCCATGTGAGTGTCTAGTGTCTGATGTAACAATTACAAAGATTAACCCATGTGAGTGTCTAGTGTCTGATGTAACAATTACAAAGTTTGACCCGTGTGAGTGTCTAGTGTCTGATGTAACAATTACAAAGATTAACCCGTGTGAGTGTCTAGTTTCTGATGTAACAATTACAAAGATTAACCCATGTGAGTGTCTAGTGTCTGATGTAACAATTACAAAGATTAACCCATGTGAGTGTCTAGTGTCTGATGTAACAATTACAAAGATTAACCCGTGTGAGTGTCTAGTGTCTGATGTAACAATTACAAAGATTAACCCATGTGAGTGTCTAGTGTCTGATGTAACAATTACAAAGATTAACCCATGTGAGTGTCTAGTGTCTGATGTAACAATTACAAAGATTAACCCATGTGAGTGTCTAGTGTCTGATGTAACAATTACAAAGATTAACCCATGTGAGTGTCTAGTGTCTGATGTAACAATTACAAAGTTTGACGCATGTGAATGTCTAGTGTCTGATGTAACAATTACAAAGTTTGACGCATGTGAATGTCTAGTGTCTGATGTAACATGTAAGTGTATGTAGAGGAGGAAAGGACGAACAAATGAGGAGACGGAGACGGCGATAACATTGTATGTCGAGGTTGTGACGTTGCAGGTCAGCGTTCAGGCCTTCTATGACGATTGGTCTGTGTTAAACTCTTTTCTTTTCCCATTAACTTATGGGCCATGGTACCAGCCCGAAAGTCCATCTTTCGGGGCCCAGTGATATCATAGACTAGCTGATATCTTTTTTCTGCATAATGATTGTCATTAGAAACGCCCTAAATGGTAGCTCAAAAAGGTACTGGACTGATGTTTAGACCTTGAGGTATTGTTTCAACCCCCGATGTTTTGAATGTTAGATTCAAGGACGAAGGCTACGCACAGACTCCCACCTGGTCTTGGCACATGCAATTTCAGTAGCCCACAAGGTCAATAAAAGGAGACGAGACGAGATCCATAAATTCAACACACCTTTTTTTTTTTTTCTAGAGCAAGGTTAGGAATAATAAATACCAGTGGTTCTAAAAAATTGAGCCTGTAGGTATTGCCTACATGTGTGTATTGGGTTGAAGATTCCAGCTACCATATGGCCTAAACGTAGCAACTCAGTTAATACGTCTGGAGTGTAGATTGGCATACAACTGATATCGAACCCAGCCGCCATCGGGCTACTTAGCGGAATTGCGAGGTGAGGAGGAAAAAGAGGCCCGATGATCCGAGTCCGAAAAATCCGCTACGCCGTTATATAAGTAGATATTTAGAATCAGCGACGTTACACTTACAGGCCTACATGCTATTTGTACTTAAAGATCTCGACTAATTTAAACCAGGGCCGAAGTCTAATTCTAAATCAATCTTTGCCTATAGTTTCTCTTTTTACAAAATGCGTTATAGAAAACCGAATAGTCGGTGGCTCATACCTTGGGAAATAGTGAATAATGAATGTTAAGAGGAAATATGAGTATAGTGATAGATCATAAAGAGAGATAGACGAGTATAGTGATGGATCATCAAGAGAGATAGACGAGTATAGTGATAGATCATTAAGAGAGATAGACGAGTATAGTGATAGATCATTAAGAGAGATAGACGAGTATAGTGATAGATCATACAGAGAGACGAGTATAGTGATAGATCATTAAGAGAGATAGACGAGTATAGTGATGGATCATTAAGAGAGATAGACGAGTATAGTGATAGATCATTAAGAGAGATAGACGAGTATAGTGATAGATCATTAAGAGAGATAGACGAGTATAGTGATAGATCATTAAGAGAGATAGACGAGTATAGTGATAGATCATTAAGAGAGATAGACGAGTATAGTGATAGATCATTAAGAGAGATAGACGAGTATAGTGATAGATCATACAGAGAGACGAGTATAGTGATAGATCATTAAGAGAGATAGACGAGTATAGTGATGGATCATTAAGAGAGATAGACGAGTATAGTGATAGATCATTAAGAGAGATAGACGAGTATAGTGATGGATCATTAAGAGAGATAGACGAGTATAGTGATAGATCATTAAGAGAGATAGACGAGTATAGTGATAGATCATAAAGAGAGATAGACGAGTATAGTGATGGATCATAAAGAGAGATAGACGAGTATAGTGATGGATCATAAAGAGAGATAGACGAGTACAGTGATGGATCATAAAGAGAGATAGACGAGTATAGTGATAGATCATTAAGAGAGATAGACGAGTATAGTGATAGATCATTAAGAGAGATAGACGAGTATAGTGATAGATCATACAGAGAGACGAGTATAGTGATAGATCATTAAGAGAGATAGACGAGTATAGTGATGGATCATTAAAGGAGATAGACGAGTATAGTGATAGATCATTAAGAGAGATAGACGAGTATAGTGATGGATCATTAAGAGAGATAGACGAGTATAGTGATAGATCATTAAGAGAGATAGACGAGTATAGTGATAGATCATACAGAGAGACGAGTATAGTGATAGATCATTAAGAGAGATAGACGAGTATAGTGATAGATCATTAAGAGAGATAGACGAGTATAGTGATAGATCATTAAGAGAGATAGACGAGTATAGTGATAGATCATTAAGAGAGATAGACGAGTATAGTGATAGATCATAAAGAGAGATAGACGAGTATAGTGATGGATCATAAAGAGAGATAGACGAGTATAGTGATAGATCATTAAGAGAGATAGACGAGTATAGTGATGGATCATAAAGAGAGATAGACGAGTATAGTGATGGATCATTAAGAGAGATAGACGAGTATAGTGATTGATCATAAAGAGAGATAGACGAGTATAGTGATAGATCATTAAGTGAGATAGACGAGTATAGTGATTGATCATAAAAAGAGATAGACGAGTATAGTGATGGATCATTAAGTGAGATAGACGAGTATAGTGATGGATCATAAAGAGAGATAGACGAATATAGTGATAGATCATTAAGAGAGATAGACGAGTACAGTGATGGATCATTACGAGAGTTTGACGAGTATAGTGATGGATCATTACGAGGAACGACTACTGTAGGCCTATAGATGGTTCATGAATGAGTCTCAACTGGTTCAACACTGACTGAACCCAAACTTTCTTCCCATGGTAACTTAGAAGCTCCACGACAGTCTAAGAGCAACGTGTTAGTCTAATAGCGCCAATGAAACTCACCTTAAATTGGGTAAAAAGTGTAGGGCATGGGTACCTAAGAACGTAGGCAGCTGAGACAGGTACAAGAAAAGTAACAAAACCAGAGAAGTTGCAAACCAAGCTAAAGTGAGGTCTCTCTCCCCCTCCCCCCGTAACTACTGTCATGCAATATGTAGTTTAAATGCTCGATCGTGCTCAACTCTCCACTATCCACTTGGAATGAATGTGAAGTTTTCATCAAATTACTTATTTACTTAGACTTAGAGCCTAAAAAAAAAAAGACTCGAGTGATGAATATGACCTTTGATGAGAATGCAAATTGGGTCAAGTTATTTATAAGTCTAAACACCCTAGCTTGTTAGCCTTTTTTAGTTTCTTTCTTCAATTCGCATTTAAATTAAATTTCCAATACAATTACTTTTACAAATATATATAAATCTGTAAATATATTTTTATAAGCCTACTTCTAAATAAGGCGACTTTAATTTATTTCTTCTAAATAAGGGTATATATATATTTTTGGTATTTCTCAAAAAGGGGAATACAATTTAATACTTTGAATTTTAAAAAAGGCGAATATATTGTATTTCAAATGGCGACTATACTTTATTACATCTTAGATTGGAGAGTACCCGGTAAATTTTTTTCAAAATGACACTATGTGTAGTATGACAACAATTTTTAGAGAAATTGAAAATAGTAGAGACAAATGAGAGAGAGAAAGAGAGAGAGAGAGAGAGAGAGAGAAGAGAAGGAAAAATGATGGCATGATAATAATAAATTTAAGAAGAAAATATTTTGCCTCTTAGTAGATTAAAAAAATTGCATCTATTTCATTTCATTTTCTAACACTGATCTAACCTCCCAGGCTGTTCTAGATCTAGACCAGCACGCTTCGCCCCTGGTGATGATACAATGTAAAGACACTAAAGAAACGTGACATCTGTTGTCCTATTTGTCCGTGTTTACGTTCTGATTTTTACAGGTTCCAATGATAGAATATGATAAAATCTCCCTCCCCCCCCCCACACACCTCCTGGGTTTTCCATGGGGAAAATAAGTAGGACAGATGAGTCAATACTTCCCAGAGTGCACAGACGTGACACAAGTATTTAGTTATAATAAACTTATTTACTAGTGAGGAAAACATTTATTTACGCTAAACTCCGGTAGAGATAACTTCGTTATGTTTTTATGACTTGACTTGATGGTGTAAATAACTTTGTTATGTTTTTATGACTTGACTTGATGGTGTAAATAACTTTGTTATGTTTTTATGACTTTACTTGATGGTGTAAATGACTTTGTTATGTTTTTTATGACTTTACTTGATGGTGTAAATGACTTTGTTATGTTTTTTATGACTTTACTTGATGGTGTAAATGACTTTGTTATGTTTTTATGACTTTACTTGATGGTGTAAATGACTTTGTTATGTTTTTATGACTTTACTTGATGGTGTAAATGACTTTGTTATGTTTTTATGACTTTACTTGATGATGTAAATGACTTTGTTATGTTTTTATGACTTTACTTGATGGTGTAAATGACTTTGTTATGTTTTTATGACTTGACTTGATGGTGTAAATAACTTTGTTATGTTTTTATGACTTGACTTGATATTTGAGAGAAGGGGAGAGGGAGACAAAGTCACCGAGAGACTTTATGAGCGCTCTCACTGAGAAGCACGTACCAGATATAGACCTAAACCTACAGTTAAAGTACAGGCACTACCCCTCCACCACAAACATAACCTCTATCATCATTATACGAGCTGAGGACGAAAATAATGCAAAAAAAAATAAATCATCATATATTTATTTTATATAACTAACTCGGGATCCTTGGGCATCTCTAGGACCACCCACCTCTAGTAGGTACCTGACATTAGTTGGGGAAAAGTAAAGGCGGTTGGTCGTTGTGCTGGCCACATGGCACCCTCGTTAACCGAGGGTCACAGAAACAGATAACTTTTACATTATCTGCCCTATAGATCGCAAGGTCTGAAAGGGGAACATATCTTATAAAATACAGACGTTACTTCAAAAAAGAAAATGATTACGTCATACGCGTCATGCATCTAGTCATGCATATTAAGCAATGACATAAATTCTGCCAACCCATTCCATGCTCTAATAGCACTAGGGAAGAAAGAGTATTTGTACAAATTTGTTCTAGCATATGGGACGAGGAATGTGCTTTTATCTTTGTGTCTTTCTGAGTATTTTATTAGGTTTTGTTTTTTGTATTTGAAGATTGTGGTTCAGTGTTTTATGTATAATTGCTACTTTACCTTTAAGTCTTCTATCCAGAAGGCCTCTAAATTTAGTGATTTTACTAAAAATGTTACTCTAGTCAAATGTGAATATTCGTTTGTTATGAATCTCACTGCTCTATTTTGTGTCTGTTCCAGTTTGAGTTGAGGGGTCCCAAACAGAGAGTGCATATTCTATTATTGGTCTAACCAAGGTTAAATAATATTTTAGTTTATGTACTTTTTTGATTTGTATATTATCGAGTTAACACAGCTCAATATCAAAATGTGAAGAGCACAGTACTTCTGAACCAGAAATTGAAGAAAGTTTTAGAAAATTTGTTATTATAAATCCTCACTGACACGTAGACTTGATTGTCATTTCATCCAAACAATTAATACATTCTTAGAGAGAGAGAAAGAGAGAGAGAGAGAGAGAGATAGAGAGAGAGAGACAGAATGAAAGAGAGAAGCATCACAGACTACAGTTAAAGGGAAACAAACATGAAAGATTCTTGTTACAATAAACCAAACGTGAGTTATCTTCCTTAAAATTTTATTCTTGGAACTGAAACACGAGCTTTTATTGCAAAACATAGTATGCAGGTAGAGCATAGAATAACGGTTCATCTAAAAAACAAAACATAACAAAAAAAACACGCATAAAAAATCATCACATTAACGCTATATGATCACAGACTAATCAAATAAAAGTCATTTGTACAGAATCATAATGTAAACATTCGTATAAGTGATATTCAACTTCATATTTTAATACCCCGAAGATTCATCTAATACAAGTGTAATACAAAACAATGTAATGATAAATAAAACAGGTCAATCAGAAATCTCAGTAAAAAAAGCTAGAAAATAAACTACATGTTTTTTTGTTTTTTTTTCAATTCAGCAATGAGAACAAAATTCGTATTTGGGCAAAACTTATACATTTGTTTGAGTAAAATAGTACAGTCATGTAAGAGCAAAGTTTCGAACTTTTCTACAAGAAGATAAATAAGCTGGGTATATTTATAATTATATATATATATATATATATTGAAATAATAAAATGTGTTTATTGGCCATTATATATCATTATGGTGTTGAACTGGGCGCTCATGTTAATTGTTGATTTAACTTATATTAAATTCTTTCATCTGTCGGCCTATTTACCTGTGAATGGTTTAATTCAAATAAGAGTACGACTTATGAAACATATTTCCTACCAAATTTTCCTCTAAGCTGAATCTTTCAAGACTAAAGTAACCGTATTTATGGTAAGAAGTGTAGCTCTATTAGTAGCAAGAAACAGTCAATCACACAGAGCGAATAGATCTATGAAACTGTTCTTAGATGCTGTGGATAAGTAAAGCTCAAAATAACAGAACTAAATGCTTCGTTGTGGCATGTGACAAGATTACCGATACGACGCAATTAGATGTTTGTTGCCACCTAGATCCAGCTGCAAAAACCAGCCCAGTGTGCTCACATAGGTCTCACCAGCCACACGAGGAGTCATAAAACCCCAGTGCAAAGCCCTCCCCCCCCCCCCCCCCCCGGATGACAAAAGTGGCCATCATCGAACTAAGATGGACGAACTATAGTATAAATGTTAGTTTCACTTTCACCAGAGGTGTGAACACTTGTCCACTTGTGAAAGACATGACAAGAAGTGCTAGGTCAGTGTGTTGATTAATTGATAATAAAAGGGAGCCTGCCCAAATAAATTCTAATCACAGATGCATCATAACAAAATTATTCCCCATTTTATACTGCATTTAAATAAAAACGTATTCTTAAATATAATACAAATTATAAAATTACTTATGCAATGGGCGTGTATGTGTCTGCATATTGATAGGGGAGTTTTGTATGACTGACAATGTCACTGTATGAGTCTATGTCTCTGTAAATCAAGTGTGTGTTTTTAATTTTATTATATAATGACTATAAGACACCTGTTTTCTTACATACAGCTGAGAGTTGGGACATATAATTTCAACATATGAAGGATAATAATAATAATAATAATAATAATAATAATAATAATAATAATAATAATAATCTTTATTGTCCGTATGGAAATTTGGTATTATATAAACGAAACAACCAAAATTTGAGCCTGCTAATACGTCACATTCTAAATATATTTATCACTTGCCTATGTAGACAACAAATTAATTTAGCATATAAAACGATATAATAATCATTATTATTACAAGCATATAGAGGTATGTGAGATTCTATTGCACTATTTATACTACATACATAAGGGGAGGCTATGGCGCAAAACTTATTATCACATTTTATTTCAAGGTTATGTCCCCCAGAACAGTCAACGACATCACCGGTTGAAAATAAACAAATAGAAACAGACAAACATTTATGTGACGTTATAGAACAGGGAGAGGGCGCGGTGGCTGAGTGGTTAATAAGCGCTGGGCTTAGGAACCCAGAGTCCTTGGTTCGAATCTCTGTGCAGACTGGGATCTTCAATTTCGGGATTTTTAGGGCGCCACACAGTCCAACCAACTCAATGAGTACAGGACTTTAGTTGGGGAAAAGTAAAGGCCCCAAAACCTAACGTGATTTAGTATTGTAACAGTCCGTAGGACTAACAAGGGAGATTAACACAGTATGGGGTTTACTTCATGCTTCTATCTCTTTTTTTAACTCACTTTTCAAAAGAGAAATGGTTGGTATAGCAGAAAGTAGAGTAAGGGAGGGGTTGTGCTATTCAGTGTGCTCTTTTCCGCGTCTCCTACTACGCATTGTTCTGAAATTACATTTTAAAAGATTTTGTTTTAACTAATCAGGTGATAGAAGCTTCTCGCGCCTCAAACTTATGAAGTCGGTTTTGACACCATGTAAATTGACAACTGTTATTCCAAATAAATAATGCTAATCATGTCATGTTTATGATGCTTCACATTTGCTTATTGAATACATTTCTAAAAAAAATTATCTTGTAAAAAGAAGGAATAAACTTTAAATAAGGTTTAAAAAAATGCATGAAAACAGTCTTATAATTCTTTTTTTTTTTAACAATAATATATCACATGCAGTTCACATTGCACTTTAAATCTGCATCAACAAAATACAGTCAATAGGTGTATATATACAAACACTTGCAACAACTCCTACGTTATATAAAAATTTCAAAGTAAATAGTAAAGTTCCCCTTTCAGTCCTTGGACTGGACTATTACATTAAAAACACAAATCTTCCCTTTAGGCAATTACAAATATGAACAACTATCAAGAAATTTAGAAGAAAATGATTTAATTTTTAAGAGCCCGCTTTTAAAACCGAAATTCATGCTCTGTTCGATGTATGCTTCTCATATACACTCCACCTCGCTACACCCAGGGCCGGATTTAAGGGATTGCAGGCGGGCTACAGCCCCGGGGTATCCACAAGAAAGGGGCCTCCACGAATGAGAAAAAAATATTTCGAAATTTCGACGGGTCAGAAACTTTTAAGTATTTTTTCTCCACATCTTTAACGCTAACACATTAAATCTTACATTGGTGGCGACAATGTCGTGATTTAGAAGTGTCCCCATCGTAGTTCTATGCTCGAAATATGTAAGTACCGATACAGCTCCAGATTCACGACAATGCGTCTACACAGGACCTTACTCTCCACAAGCACAAGTCCTTTTTTGAAACTAAAATATTTGCATATTGAATATTTTTTTTAAAAAAGGAACGTGATATTAAATGTACAAGTTCTCTAGGTCTTTCTTCTAAAATAAAGCTTGATTTTAAATATAAGTATTTATAAGTGGATCTCTATTAAACAGAGTGTAGGGGCCTCCGCATACTTAAATCCGGCCCTGGCTACACCATTTACTCTCCAGTGGATGCAGTTTAGGAATGAAACTTCACTATACCAAAATACCAAGATATAGGTATAATATCAAAATCAATATCACAATATCATTTATTGGTGGATGCTTCTCCGTTCCAAAGACTAATTCTATTAATGTATAAAAAGCAAAGTACACCTTTCAGACCCAGCAACTCATGGGGCAGACGATGTAAATGTTATCTGATTCTATAGCCGACGATAAACGAACACAACCACCCAATCACCTTTATTTTATCCACCTAATTGAGTACCCATTAGAGTTGGGACGACTCAGGGAAGTCCAAAAAACCCCACAAAATTCAATCTCCCAGTCTTCACTAGGATTTAAATCCGAGTCCCTCAGTTCAAAAGCCTATCAATTGACCTAACCACTCAGCCCCAACGCATCAGGGTATATTACGAAGGAAATGCAATGTTATTTCTCTATTTCACGCGACAGTGACAAAGAAATTATATTTATGCTAAAGTTGAAGAGCAGACGACAAATATTACTCATGATTCCATTCGTGACCATTAACTCATCTAATTTATAAACTAAGCGCATTAATAGTTGTAACAAAAACCTTTTTGTCATGTTAACATTATAACATTTTGTCAAAGTTATGAATAAGAACATATGAAAATAAATAACCGGGGCAATATTTTTTTTTTCGATTAACGGTAGGTTAAGTCATTGTAATTGAATATCAAAACTTGATGTCCAGTCCATAAATGAAAAAACAAAACAAAATTGCATTGCTATTAGCCAACTCTAATTGCAACAAAATATTATGTGTGTTAGCGATTAACATTAAAACAATAAAAAAAAAACTGTTATCAAACAATAAATTATTTAAAATAAATAATTGCCACTTTGACTTTCAAAATTATGGTATACACAATCAATAAAAAAAAATACCAATGTAGTTATGTATATTGTGCTGACTAACTAAATAAAAAAGTTGAACAGATGATAAACCCATGACTGGCGTCTTCAAAGTTCAATACGGACACTGTATAGACATATTTTATTATCACAAATCAAAACCTTACGTTAGTTCAATGGTTGTTCTACGTTTGGAGGCTGTCTAAGTTCAGAGGTCAATATAAGCGACGCTAGAAAGAATTCCTTATACTATGTTGTTCTTACAGTTTTCAATTTGAATTCCATCTTGGCACTTGATAAGCCACACAATCCTGTGGCAATCCTATTTGTAATCTTCAAAGCCAGGCAACATTGTAGTACGTACAACTTTGCAATGGTCTGTTTGATGCTCATAACATTGGATTGTTTCCCCTTGTTATAGACAACAAACATCCTCGATTTAAATCAAAGATTTGTCTCAGAAGCGAAACGAATGTTAAGAGTCAATGGTAGAAGAAGAAAATAACAACAACAAAAAAAACTTGCTGTATTATCCTCATAAGACGGTACTTCAGAACCGTTAGTATTAGCATCAATAAATGCAAAGGTCTGGATAATAACTATTGAAGCCTATTTATAAATGATAACAATGAAATAATGTCAAATTTCAGTCTGAGCATTGCTTAAATGCAGTATTTTGGGAGCGACTTTTGCAGGTGGTGGTGTCCTGGGAGAATATCAAGGCTCCTCAAATTTGTATATAGGGCTGATGGTAAAAGCTTCTCCATATTGCCGGGTGGCTTCCTCCAAGGGCCACCTCTGCTGTATTCGATGTTATGTTAGCGCTTTTTCTTGTGTGCTTTTAATTTATGACATTAAATTTGTTCACTAATGACCTGTAACCAGATTTATTGTTCATCTCCAAGATTTCGTTTCACTCTGTTGCTTCAGCAGACTTCTTTAATAATATACGATCTGCAAGCAATGACCGAAATGGATATATGTATATATGCAGTGTTAGATTTATTGCTTTGGGAGTGACTGTGTCACTTTCACAAAGATAGTTTCAATCATTTTTAAGAAACTTTTAAGGGAGAAAAATTGGTTTACAAGTGGTCACATATCGTTAATAGCTAAGGGCCTTATCAAGCCAAAATCCGGTTATGAATATTTTTTTTTTCTGCAAGGTGAACCCAAAAGAATGGAACATATTTCCGTAGTTTAGTTGTATCTTAAATCTACAACCATTCACCATTTTACAAATTTCTGTCGAATAGTTCTTTTCATACACGTTTTTGTGTTGTTTTTAGGAGTTGAGTTTTAACCACTCCATTATCTAGCCTTAATATTCGTTAGCGACTCTTCCGACCAGTCCACGCTTAGTCAAAGATTAAAGTTCTTCTTAGTGTTCGCTTACAGTCGGCGAATTTGTACCACCAGTAGACGAACAGAGCTGAAAAAAGCTCGTAATTAGGCTCCATCGGCATAGCAACTTTAAATTCAACATTTTCCTTACAAGAAACCCACTGTCTGCTACATACCAGAACGCTGCTGAACACTGTACACTTCATCGCGATGACGACTGTCTCTCTAGTGCTGCTATTTGTTCCAACATTTTTGCCTAAGTGGAGCTGATACTAACTTAGAATAAATCTGTATCAGACTCAAACGAGATCTTGGTGAATAACTGCCACGACCGATAACTCTTGCATGCCAGAGTTCTCCTCTCTGACGCCCTTTAAAATTTAATTACTCGAGATAATTATAACGTCGGATTTAATGTGTATATCTATTTTAATGAGTGTAAGATAGAGCAAAAGGGCATTGAACGAAGCAGCTGATGTAGAAAGCTATTTACATCGATCAGATTCTACTGGAGCTAACAAGGCTCGTGTTACTCATTTGTTACTAAGTAGCTTCATCTACTTATTACTAATAGCATAGTGTAAAAAACAACAAAAATGAATAAGGTTAACTATAGCGCAAAAGGCAGTAAAGGGTTAAGCGAAATGCTAAGATACTTTGAAGCTGACCCTGTGTGCCGACTTGGCGCGGCGTTTGCGCCCGTCGCTGTTCAAGCTGAGGCAGGAGCGACGAAGTATCCTCCCATCGTTGCCGATATTGTTAGCCTGGACATTGCCCGCGTAGCTGACGTCATTCATAGACCTGGAGGACGAGTAAGTGACGCTCCCGCCAATCACACTTTGGCCCGGGATGGTCAAATACGAAGCTGGGGTTGGGCTCGTAGATCGCCTGCTGTTTTCCAGTTCAGAATTCAGCTCGGACCGGGTTGTGGTTCTCGGCTCACCGCTGTGGCGCCGGAAACGGGCCTTGGAGTCTGGGCGAAGCAGCAGGACAGCTTCTTTGTCTTCTGATTCTGACCTTGACCTGCTGTACTCTTTCCTCTTCGAGCGCACATCCGGTACGCGGCGTAAGGGAACTGGGCTGCCGTGACGGATGTGTGAGGAAAACGGCTCAACCGTGTTGACGTTTACATTTTCTGACGCGGATCGTCGCATTTCAAATTTCGTTTTGTTACCTTGGGTGTCAGCGGGAGAGTCTAGAACATGATCTTCTGTTACGTGGTTGTTGTTATGATTGTTATTGGTAGTTACGTCGCAGTCGGTCATATCCACAAGACACTCCGGTACTGTAAGAAACTGGCCGTAGTGCTGGTTAAACATGTTCTTATTATTGTCCTCGCTTTCGTATGCGAGGAAATGCCCGCCACAAGCACCTTCCGGGTTTACCGTAGTGAGCCCTGCCCACCCGCCATTGTCTTTGCCCTCGGTGGATGGATTTGACGATCCGTTGCTGTCGTCGACAGAAGATTTTATATCCAAAGAAGATTGACTTCCAACGAAAAATGCAACAGAGCAAGGTGGGCTGGCGTGGAGTGTGTTGGACGTCACGGACATGGTGGCTACCGCGACCTCTTCCTCGATAATTGAGTCGGGCGTGTCCAGTCTGCAGCTTCCGCCCGCGGCAGCCGCCTCGTCGTTCCCGACTTCCATTTCAACGTCACAGAAGGAGAACGTCCCGTTCCCGCAGCCGTCATCGCTGGTGGGCGAGGTGACGAAGATGCTCGGGCTCCGGATGGCCACATCCCCAGCCATGCTCTCGACGTCCGAGTTTGAATTGGACGGCGGGGAGCAGAAGGGCACGGACAGGTAGTGTTTGAGGGAAGACATCGTCCCCTGGCTGCTGGGTGCTTCGGCCAGGGCGCTGTCCCTGTTGGCGATGTGCCGGAGGTCGTTCTCCATGGAGGAACTGCTGATGGAATCGTTGTCATTGTTGTTCATGGAAGCAGTGCTCATCACGAGCTTCACCAGAGTGTAGAACTTGGAATCTTTCCTTCGCCGAGGTGCAAATTTACCTAAAAATAAACACACACAAAAAAAACAACAACCTCAATAACAAAGAATTTAAATAGTTAAATATTATAATAAACGGAATCTAAACGAAAGAGTTAGGGGACTTAGTTATAAGAATTTAAGGATGGTATTAGAGTCAAAGGTCAAGTATTAGGGTTATACATTTGCAAATTGTAAAGTCATGTTAGGGATATAGTTAGCATTTAAGGACACTCAATAATTTGATATTCTATAGTTACAAGATTTATATTACATTATTTTTTTACGAAATCATAGTATCGACAACAACAACAACAACAAAACACCTTAAGATATAGATCTATATATTAAAAATGTAATATCATGATCCAAAAATGTGAAAAAGCGATCATTCGTCGAGGTGCAAGGTAATTAATTTATTTGAGTTGTTGATACGAAGCCTGTTCCAGTTTGATTTTAACTTACATGCCGATCTACACCAGGAGGGGTGGGAACTCGTATTATTAAATTGTGATCAACTACTTAAGGAATCGAACCTTGACTCTCGGTCGAAAAGAAAGGTGCACAACAATCACAAATGTTTTTGAGATTTTATCAACCACACTTCAACTCAATTTAGACCTAATGAAAGCATTGCTGTCTAGCTCGTGATCACATTCTTTTTTGAAGCAACGTCTTTATTTTATAAGATAAGATAAGCTGCTTCTGAATATACGACAGCTTGTATCTTACTCCCTCCTATCTCTCTCTTTCATTCTCTCTCTCTCTCTCTCTCCTTTTTTCAACTCGTATATTGGCAATCTAAACGCAAAACACGCAATTTGATGCTTACTTTAAATAACTCAACATGTAAATTAAAAAAAGATAATTGGAAAAACCGCAGACCAAAATAACAAAATTGATGAACCAATTAACCGGTAAAATGCATGTTTACGACTGGTCATAAGACGGCACCATGTCGAGGCTGACATTGTGTTTACGATGTATTCACAAAAAAACGTTCGGGAAATCGTATATCTATTTATAGAAATCGTTTCCTTTCTCTATATAGCTTCAAGGTTAATGAAATTATGCTCATTTAAAAGGCACATTTTTTTTTAAAGTGCACAGAAATAAAGATGGCATTGACTCCTATTAATAGATCAACAACGAAGTGGTTTTAATCTCCTCTAATAAGTCAGCATTTAATTAAAAGTAGAATTAACCCCGCAGTCGTCACAGTGACGACTGTTAAAGTCAATCAAAGTGTCACCGAGGTATTAAAAAAGTATTTGTTTTTAAATACAACAGTACAAAGTAAGTGATAATGTTTTTTTGCTCGTCTGCAGGACGACACTATAAAGTGACGTCTTGTTACGTCACTAATGAAGCTAAAAGATTGCTTACATATTGGATGATGACATTAAATTACTTGGGTATTTTATGACGAAATATGAATGAGTATAGGGTGATGAAATAAGATTGCTTGGGTATCGGAAGATGAAAGACTTTCTTTGCCAAGATTATTTGAAATGATAACTGTTATACGATATTGGGTCTAATAAAAAAAACCATTTTGTCGCACTAATCTGTACTAAAAGAATTTTTTTTTCTGGTACTGAAAAATCTGGTCTGATTCTAGCCAGGTGTACAGCACTAAATCTTTTATCTCTAAACCTGCCATACTAATCCACTTGGAGAGAAATAAAAGAACCGCACAGGCAACCGCTCCCTCACTTATCTTGAAAACCTCAATGGACTATACTAGCAAGGTGAATAACTCTTTCCTCGCCATTTCTATAAACAAGAACAACTCAGCCATTTGTTGGTGATGGCCAAGCCTGAACTAAGACAGTAACTTCTAAACTAGTGTTTCCCAAACTTTTTCCTTAACGGAGCACTTTCTACATTCTGAGTATTTTGCGGGACACTTTGCTTATTTCCACAAAGCTTATATTAACTCACTCTTGTCTGTCTGGCCAAAAGTTTGTACACGTTAATTCTCAGACATCCAATCTTGGATCAAGCTAATATTTTGCACTATTATTTCTTTTAACTGACAACTCAAGAATCAATAAAAAAAAATTATCAATTAGGTAATTAACTATTGGTAATTACTTATTGTGTTTGATATCTCAAACAAGGGAAAGAAATAGTACTAGACTGAAGTAATGGTCGTGGTATAAGCTGAATTAGTCCCCTTTATACTAGGCTGTCTCTGAGGCTTAGTGAACACAAACATGAAATAGAAACAATAGATAACTCTACAATTTTCCATGTTCATAGAAACTTCGCTAGCAGAGTGGTTACCGCGTTGGCTTGAGAAGTCTAAGAAGGCGTTAGCCCACAAGTTCGAAATTAGGTCGTTTCCTTTTAAATCCACCACCTTTCAAACTGATCCAGATAGGCTCATAGGATCATAGCGCATTGAGAATGCTAAAAGCATGAAATAAACATTTCTAATCGCACAGATTTATTATTGTTTGTCTAGATCTATTACGAATCTAATCACACGACTGATCCAAACTAATTGATACACTTAATATAAGATTTGCTTTTTTAAAAACTATATTTTGGTATTTTGCTTGTTTAGAGAGATTAATCCACGTGTTGGCTTACTAGTTAATTATTCAAGCAGTTCATGGCACACCTATTCAGGTGCGCCAGGGTTCTGTGGAACACATTTTGGGAAACACTGTTCTAAACTAAAAAGCGGATCGAGGAGGAGGATGGCCACATCCCCAGAGCTAGGGGTGATCTTTTCTGACCCACCTCTTCAGCCCCGAATCCCTCTGTGGCACGAGCCATTGTCGAAAGTTTACTTAAATTCATTTACACAATTTCTACTTATTAATACGTTAGATTTAAAAAAAAAATGTATAGTAACATAATATTCTTAGCAATTCTTATAGTCCAAATATAGTAGTATGCGGTACAGGGCTATGACATCAAAAGCAAGTGTGAATATGTAAATATTTTGAATCGTAATGCACTAAAGAAGACTTTTAATGACAGAATTTTACTTTTTCATTTCATTTAACATAGAGCAGAAGTTAGAAAAGATAGATTAGTAAGAGCAAGAGCAGGCATACTTATCATTTGCAACGTCATGAAATTATTTATCAAAGAAAATTATATATATTTAAATATCATGTTGCCAAAGCGATACTTTATCTTGTATACTATGGGATACTACAGCATTCCACCGAGGTAGACTTTACCATTCTGAACTGTGTCTAGACTTCTGAGTATTGACCACACGAGAACGATGTTTTGACTATTTTCATACATAGCGGCAAATCCATAAATGGCAAGCTTTTTCCAGTGTATCCAGTGTACCAAATAAAGAAAGTGTCAATGACCTGTTTTATTACTATTTCTGTGCACTTTTCAGCCCTGCGAAATACAATTTCTCATGTGAAACTGTTGGTGTTTATAACAATAATGATTATCTTAACGTCCTTAACATAGTTTATCATGAAAATCTCTCATATCAAAATTCGAATACGCTGGTTCAGGGCCGAATTTTTTTAAAAATTGTCTACTCATGTCTTGTGACTGCTAGTCTCAATTTTAATTCTTCGATTCTATTGTATATCTATAGATTTTTGAAAAGAGAATTAAAAAAGGAAATTAAACTGCACGCTTATGAAATTAATTTTGTTCATGATCGATATGCAGCTAATAGTTGTAATAGCATGTAGCTTTGATGCTTTGTAAATATTTGAAAGTTTTAAATGTGAATATGCTCGAATGCAATTTCGATTACTTTGTGCTTTTTGTTTAAATCCGTTTGTTTTTACAACGCATAGAAACTTTATATGGACAAATGCAAAACTAGCAGTCATCTAGATCTAGAAGCTAGAACATACTAGACAAACAGATTGACCAGAACTAGGCACTAACGTATTGCAGAGATAGAAGGAAACTAGAATTCGTTTATCGAAATAATAGAAAAAAAAACATCTTTTTTTAAAAACAAAGCTAATCTTAGGGGTTATCTTAGAAGAAGAGGCGCGCTGGATGAACGGCAAAGCGTTTTTATTCCGAGCTGAGGGTTCCAATCCTGGTGAAGACTGGTGGTTTTAATTTCGGGTTCTTTAGTTCGCCGCTGAGTCCATCCGGCTCTAATGGATACCTGATATTGGTTGGGGAAAAGTACGGGTGGTTGCTCGTTGTTCTGGCCACATAACACCCTCGTTAAGCGTGGGCCACAGAAACAGATGACTATTACATCATCTGGCCTATATATCGTATTATCTGAAAGGGGAACTTTACTTTCTTTTTCTATGTATTTATATTTTTTTCCTATGTATTTATATTTTTACACGCACGCACACACACACACACACACACGAAAACACACACAAATGTCACACACTCACACCATGGCTATACAAATGAATCTTCACAGTGCATCTTAAAAAGTTAATAAGTGCATTCACCTGCCCCACCCCCCTATTTTGTTTTCCAAAGTCAAACACAAACAATAGACAAATCAGTTACAAATAAAAAACATCTTCCACTATTCAAGGTGAGCCATTATAGTTCAAACTTTATTTTAATTTTATTTAAACTTTAATACTCAAAAGCAAAATATTTTTTTGTGTAAGTGTTCTGGGCCACAGAGATATTATTTTTGAAAATAGAATATGAAATAGAAAGCAAGCTAACAAAATAGGGCTGGATTCTGAACTGTAAAGGAAATGTAACTCTGTTAGGAACGACAGCAGACGAGATATTAAGAACATTTCTTGTTCTATTTCTCACTGATTTCCATTTATTGTACCAGCTAAATTGTTCTTTGAAGGATTCATCCTCACTTTTTAACACCAATTTTTCCTCTTTTGCCCAGTTTCACCGCAACAGGAGGATTTTCTGCACAGTAATTTATAACATAGCCATTTTCACTCAGACCGGAAATAGAATTAGCTCCAGGGCTCGTCACTTACCCAGCATGCTATCGATAAGGCTGGCATCTATTCCTTCCTTGATGCAGAACTGTCGGACATCTTGTAGCATTCCCTGAGGACACGAAGTAGGACAAGTTATCTATCTATCAATCTATCTATCTATCTATCTATCTATCTATCTATCTATCTATCTATCTATCTATCTATCTATCTATCTATCTATCTATCTATCTACCTACCTATCTATCTATCTGTCTGTCTGTCTGTCTGTCTGTCTATCTATCTATCTATCTATCTATCTATCTATCTATCTATCTATCTATCCATCTATCTATCTATCTATTCTATCTGTTTGTACTGAAAATCTCAAAAAGTTTTTAATAGTGGCTAAAGCTCTACGCACTGCTTTTACCATGGTTACGACCTCTACAACATGTACTGCACGCTAATTAAAGTAATTTGGGGTGGGGGGGGAGAAACTATAGACAAACGCATTGCGTAACCATGAGGTCAACAACCTACCGATAACAAGTAGGGACTAATTCTTACGTCTGTACCAAGTTAACGCGGAATGATATTTGAACCTTTATTGGGAATCGAACGCTCTTCATGACTCCGCAAACCACTAAATCTAGAATGTATTATATTTAAATTTTAATCAAATTTGGCAGGCGTTGGGTTTAGATGGCAGTAGAATGGATGCGCGCCATGGAATGTTTATGTGTATGTGAGTCAGTGTCTCTTCTCAGATGCGTGGGCGTATACAAATGTGAGTGTGCATTCAAGCGTTTGTGCATGCGTCTTTGCGTGTGTGGTTTTAGTGTGGTATATGTGAGATGTGTGTGTGTGTGTTTGCGAAGTGTGTCTGTGTATGTGTATGGGGGGTGTGGACCTTAAGCTAGTCACCAATTCACCTTCAGCTCGTCCGTCTCGTTCCTGAGTGTTTCCACAGTCTTGTCTAGCTTTTTCTTCCTTGAGTACAGCAGCCTGAGTTTGACATGCTCGTGGTCAATCACAGCCATCACAAGACCTACGACATAAATTTCGATTGAAAACATGCAGCCAAAATGTTTATCAGGACAATGCTAATCGTGTATAGGCCTAGATTTAATGTCAGGAAAGTTTGATTCAAATGTAAGCTATCATAGAATATAGAACAAACCTACTTACTGTTGACCACCCGAATGACCCTCCAGGGCAAGAGAAAGACGAGCACGAAAATGGAATCATCTACTGCGAACTCGGCCAGGCCTTTAATGAAGGTCAGGTCCACAGCGAATGAAGCGATGATAACTATTGCATCAAATACCTGTGGAGAACCAAATATGACTGAAAATTATCAAGTGTAATTGTTCTCTTCAACTTCTTTCAGCGTCTGACTAGAAAAGTTTATCATTGGCACAATAAAACGGAAATACCTAGAGTGTGGACACTATTGTCTTTGAAAGATTTCACTGCATGTGTCTACGAAGTAAACCCATATATACTTATAATATAACTTAGTGCAACTTCAGAATATAAATTAGAAACGTTTTAGTGACATATAAGTATGCACGTCTGATTTGTGGCGTCAGTAAAGTCTGTATTTTGTAGGGTATGATACTTTACACCCCAAAAATGGTGCCAGAGATAATACCAATCATTTTAAAGAAAGAGCAAAGGAATAATAAAATACTGTTGAATACGAGGGGCTCTAGTTTTTCAAATTGCTTAGGGACCTTATCAAGTCTAAATCTGATACTGTCTGGAATGTATCAAATCTTTGTCAGCGTTACAATCAAAGAAATGATTTCTTAAGTCAATAAGCCAATAAGGATAGGAACCTAATAAAATACATGAATACGAGAAAATATCAACTGTAGCACTCTTTACTTAACCAATGCTCGAGGCATCACTAGGAGAATAATTCTTTTTGGTCAGATATAGTTAAAAATGGAAAGTAACTTAAGCCTTAAGCAGTGGCGTAGCTGGGATTTGCCATCATTTGGGGGCCCGAGGGAGGCTTGACCTTAGTGGACCCTGCATTTTGACGTTCGACATTATAACTTAAGATAATGGCGTAATATTAAATATTTAATGAAAAACATTAAATTCGAAGACTCATTTGTGGGCCTCAAGTGGGGGCCCTGGAGAATTTTCAAATTATCCCCCATCTCCCAACCATAGCTACGCCACTGGTCTTAAGTTATCTAAAAACTGAAACGTCAGATCATCGTAAATGAGACTAGATGGACTAAGGCTGAGTACCGAAGACAACATCCTAGTATCATATCGTGTGTTCGACTAAAAGGAAAACATTGTTGCAACAAACCATCCCCCAAGGAGTAACGGCTAACAGGTCTGTACTAGAGAACCCTCCTTACAAGACGAACGGAGGCGGTTGTTCAAGGCCGTGAGAGGCGCCCTTACAGCTTATTTCTTTCTTAACTCTAAATTAAATTTCTTGGTCCTTCATTGCAAACTTCTAACCAAAGCAAAAATAAACAATTAAATGGAAGTGGGCGAAACTAGATTTTAAAGGCTTGTGTAGAACTACCTGGTTTGGAAACAGGAGCGGACTGGGTGCCAAACTCAGCCCTGGAATTCAAACAATATGGTTCAGTCCACAACTTGATTACATTTGATAGGCATAAAACTGAAAACACGTATGCAAACGAGGGTTTCTTTGAACGTTTTGTATTTCTGCATGGACATAGACTTAGACGCTGTAGGAAATCTCAATTTGTAAAAAAACGAAATCTACAATACAGTTGCAATCTTAATTAGTGTATTACATTATTTTGATAGAACTAAAAGGGTACAGCACAACACTTGGTGGCTGCCTTGTCGTGTGTTATGCGCTCTGGAGTGCCGTCTCGATGGTTCACACGAGTAGGCCTTATCTTTCCACTAGTTCGACTTGTAAAGGACTATAACAAAATATAGGTATTATGTTGTTTGTTAATCTCTTAGTGAGTAAAGAGAAAGCTAATCCATTATCGAATATGGGGAATATTTTTACACAGTTAAGTATGTATTATGTATAATGACGTTTACTTGACTTACTGACATGTAATGTGGCTATTTCGGCAGCCCCAAAAGCCCATTTAGGCACCAGCCAACCTGGCATTTGCCTGGTTGCCCATAAAGCCAGTCCGCCCCTGTTTGGAAACCATTGATGATTTCATCTCAGACACAGCGCTGGTTGTCTGAAATCTCCAACATTATAATGAGAACGAAGAATAAGAATGTATTCTTGAGGGGCTATGCTAAGATATTCTTGGTGTACGACTTGGCATCATTCTTAAAATACATTTTGCTTTTCTTTATTGAATTAGCATTTTTAATCTATACACGAGCATTTTATTTAAATACAAACAAGGGGAGGGGTTCCTCAGCAATTACACTGTAGTTTTTTTTTTTTTAAATTAAACTTTGAACGAACTCAATTTTTTTTTGGTTCATTTCTTTCCATCCCGAAAAATCTGCCATTCATGAGCAATATCTCACAGCTATAAATAGCACCTTGATTTGATTGCAGAATCTGCCGGGGACACATTGGATAGTTTTCATCCTTAAAGAACCGCGCTGCAACCAGCAGTTTGCACGCCATGGACATATTGATTGGTACAAGAATAAAAACAAATCACGTTTTTTTTCTTCTATTTTTTTAAATTATTATTTTAAATACTCTTGTCCTTTCTGATATACTATTTCAAGATCTAAATTTTTGTTTGTTTCAGAGCGAACGACAAGAAATTTCTCTAGCCAGAGGACAAATAGATAGAGCACTAGTGCGTCTCATTGATTGTTTTGAAATTCCATGAATTTTTTTTTTTTAAGATTAAAATTTAAAAACCAATCGCCTTTATATAGAGCATCTTTCATGTATTTGGAGTGATCGCTGAGCTATGGTCGCTTTATGTAGACATGTTCTGGGGGGGGGGGGTGTTCAATGCTAAGAAAACAAAACTCAGTTCTAGTTAGGATTCAAACTCAAGCCTCTTGATAGGTAGCTAAGCAATTTATGCAACTCTATACATTTCATGATCACTGGAGATTTGCATAAGCCGAAAGCATTTGCTGACACGAGATGACTTTAGTTTGTTAAACCTATTTGGAGTACACATCTTGTATGTTTAAAGATTCTTCCAGTTTCCATGACAAGACAAACTATAGAGCGAATATTTGAATGAATGCAATTTTGACTATCCCATCCATATAGAATGAAATGATGCATTTCTCTCTTTCTTATAAATGCTGCTAAGGCATCACGATAGCCAAAAGCTGTAATGAAATATTTAAGTCTTAATATATATATATATATATATTTATTTATTATATATATATGACACACACACATATAGACTTAAATATTTGACTATAGCTTCTGGCTTTCGCGATGACTTAGCAGCACACTTAACGAAATGCAATCAAAGACACGTGCACACCGAGCCACTTGTCCATCCTGAGAAGGGAGGGAGGGATATGCAAATGAAACTAATTGAGATCTAAACTATCCATCATGAGACGAGAAGTGGGCAGACAAGGGAGGAAGAATCTGTGTAACAGAGTGAAACAAACTGAGGTGAAGGCTTCTCCGGACATCTTCTGCTCCCCCACCCACCCCTCACTCTCCTACTTCTTCATTCACAAAGCTCCCTATTTCTAAGAAAGATTATGACGTCATATGCAACTATCTTATGGCAGGCCATGGTAAAGGAACGCTGTGACATATAACTGAGAAGACGGGCGCTAGAATATGACGCGCGTATAATGTGTGTCTTTCCACAATGATCATCAGCATGGGCTAGCCAGGATTTTTTTCATGGAGGCTTTTGGGGGGGGGGGCAGGGTGATTTTTTTCTTTCCCACCCAATATAGATAGTCTATGTGTGTGTGCATACGTAAGTAATCTTTTTTACATACGACCTTTTTTTTCTTTCGGACGTTTTTTGTACCCTAAAATAGGTTCTTTCTGGAGTTAATAGAAAGACAGTAGACACCCTACCCTTGCAAGCTAAGTGGTGCTGGAGCCCCAACGCCAAGCATAATTTTCGGTATTTAAAACACACACACACACACACAAGCATATTCTAAGGTTTCTACAGTGCATTATCCTTCAACTCTTCTATTAACAAATTGTACGTCAAAAAACAAATCTCTTTTTCCCTGCACTTTATTAATGGAGCCAGCGACCGCTAGAGATTGGTAACTAAGAGTTCTGTTTTAGTTTATTATTGGAATGTAATAGTAACCACAAAAGGAGGAGACGATTAGACCAATAAGGAAGCAAAAAAAAACAAAACCTGTTGGGTATTCGAGCACCTTGAGATGTGAGTTCATTGCATTGGCGGAGATGGAAGAAAGCCCCAACAAACATGTCACTATCGATACACCGTTCTTCAAAGAGTCGTTTATTATGCAGGACATCTGCAAGGCTGATGTAATACAGAAAAGAAATATGGGAGAGTTTCCCTGATGTGCTCGGCCATTGGCCTCGTTTCTAATCCGAGCGCCTTGGGATGTGAGCTATCGGTATGTAATACATTATCTTTCGCAGACAGAAGTTTGTTCAGACAGGCAGCTAGAAGCAAGCTTCCATAGGCCTAGAGTCATAGACTCAACTCTTTGGACAATTAGATAGAAGAAGAAGAAGAAGAAGAAGAAAATGACGATACATCAATTGCTAAAAAAAAATAGTTAACCAATTAGTGCTAACATAGACATACATAAGTATAGACTGGAAAAAGGAAATAACTTCATGTAACTTGAAAACATGTATATCTATTGTTGTCGGGTTTCCGAAGTCTGAAAAGTTGCATGATCTTCAGTCTTAGAGATTAAACAAAACTACACTGCTGTAGAATAAAGTACACAAAATTGCAAAGTCACAAATTTCCTTTTCATAAAACTCTTTTATTGGCCAGTCTATATTTATTTATGTCTATGAGTGCTAATTAATCATTTTTAAAAAATGTTTGTATTGAAAAAGGAAGCTTATAACGTCAGTATTCATATATATATATGGCAGTGATTTTTAGGTTCTTTCTCTTTGATAATCTTTGTTTTGAAACAAACTTTTATTTATTTCGGCTTGTTTGAAATCTGTAATAGATGCATGACGTAATCATCTTCTTTTTTCAAGTAACGTCTGTATTATAAAAGATAAGATAATACATCTTTAGTGTAAGTTTATTAATGCCTGGTTGTGAGGTGTACAGTTGAGGCTGTGATCACGATGTCCCCGAGTTCGAACGTCCATCCTCTGCCGTCTTGCAGAAGTTAAGGAGGAATTATTGTTATTAGGCCTAAGTTATTAGCAGTTTGTGACTTACAAAAACCTAATTTAAAAAATAACAATTAGTTATCTAGATATTTTGACATGTTTTGGCTTTTACTGTAAATCTTTTTTTTTTTTTTTTTTTTTTTTTTTACATTATTGAAATAATACTTTAAAGACTGTCCAGAGTTTGATGAACTAAAACTAGTAGAAGGGGCATAATTAATAACTCCTATCTCCACGTTTGAAGGTCGTATTTAAATGGCAAAGAAGAAGGAGGGGGAAAAATCTCAAATATTTTCTCAAGATATTAACCCCATTTTCCTGGCTTCCTAATGATTTTTTTTCCTCTAATGGAAACGAAGCGAGGGTCTGTATTCTTGACCACATGAGGATTTCAAGTTGATCTAGACAGAATGAGAGATGGGAAGACATTAAAAAGGGAGGGTAGCCATGAGAGTGACCTTCACTCTTGTGTAAAGCCTTGTGTGACGCAACTGTGAGCAGGCGAGACGGCTGGGCGGTGAAACTTTTTGTTTAAATAGAGGAAAAGTTTTTTTAAACGCATTTCTTTATTAAATAAATTTAAGTTTATTCTCAAGGTCTGGAGCTTCATCAGGTTTCACACCCAGGAACATAACGCCTGCTCCGTCTCGCCGCGACACCTCGACGTAGAAGGATAAGGAAAAAAATGTATAACAATAAGTTTAGCAAATGTATCTTTCTATCTTATCTTATCTTATCTTATCTTACAGATGTTCCTTCGAAATAGAAGATAATTACGTCCAATGTGTAATCTATTCATATGTTTTTATAGTAATTCATGTTAATTAGAGAATTAATTTGTTCTAAGTCATTGATTTTTCCTGGCTGATTGAGGTTACCCGTATCATTCTCAAAATGGTAATAGGGACGAAGAAGCACTTTTACGAATTTATTCTAGTATATGGAATAAGAAATGTGCCTTTATCTTTGTGTTTTTCTGATTTTTAAAAAATATATTTTTGTATAATTTATGGTTGAATATTCATGTGCTATTTGCTACTTTATTTTTTTTAGTCATTTGCTCTCAGAGGGTTAGGGTAAACAATGTTATATCAAATGAACGCATAGTTAACACAGGGGCGCCTCAGGGGGCTGTGACATCGCCATTGTGGTTCATTTTGTACACCAATGATTTTCAATCCGATAGTTGTTTTTGCTCCTTCACAAAATTCGCTGATGATGCGGCTCTTCTTGCCCTGCTCTCAGAGAGCTCAGACGTAAATGAGTATTTCAGAGAAACACATTGAAAAATACTGCAAAGATAATTTTTTAATTATTAAATGTAAAAAAACCACAAAGAAATGATAATCAATTTTCGTAGGGAAAAGAAGGAACATGATATTGTTTCTGTAGCTGGAGAGACTATTGAAATTGTGCAAACCTTTAAATACCTTGGTACTATCCTAGACAATAAACTAAATTTTACTGCAAATACTGATTATATCAGCAAAAAAGGGCAGCAAAGATTACGATTACTAAGAAAACTGTCCTCGTTTAATGTTAGCGAAAAGGCCTTGGCTATGTTTTATCACGCTCATATCTGCAATATTTTAAGTTTCAATATCACTGCCTGGTATGGCAATCTGAGCATTAAAAATAAAAATAAACTTCATAAAATCCTAAATGCTGCTGGTAAAATCATTGGCAAAAGCAAACCCCATTTGAGCAGTTGTTTGAGACAAACATCTATAAAAAAGCTAACAAGATCCTCGAAATAAAGAATCCCCCTTTGTGTCAGGATTTTGTGATTTTACCATCACAAAAGAGATACAAGACACCGATAGCAAAGACAAACAGCCACTAACACTCTTTTGTTCCCCTGGCAATCAAATCATTAAATAGGAACAATCTGATATAAACTTTGTCACATGTAAATTATGAGTGAGTCTGGTGTGAATGTACACTTTGGTTTCGTATAGTTATAATGTTTTTTGTTTGGTGTAATGCACAAATTGTAAGACAAATTTCCATACGGACAATAAAGATTATTATTATTATTATTATTATTATTAAATGTCTCTAGATTTTGTGAAATCATTCGTTTACTATGAATCTAAGGTCTCTGTTTTGCGTCTGTTCTAGTACCAAAAAGTTTTCTTCTGTTCTTTCCCGAAGAATGGAAGCATATTATAATAGTGGTCTAACCAAGGTTACATAGGAGTTTAGTTGTATGTTCTTGTTCTATCAGTGAAATGTTTTTTTTTTTTTGTAATAAACCCTAATGCTTTCTTTGATTTTAAAGTATGTCGTCAATATGGAAATTCCACGATAACTTTATATTTATTATAATACATAGGTATTTTGAGTTTGTAATCAGTGTATCTGGCTTACCATATGTAAGAAGTATATTTAATGTTCTTGTTTTTGTTGCTCTTAATAATTCCATAACTATAACTTTCATAATGCATTGAGAATTACCATGTAGTTAATGTTTACCAAATTTAATCCAGCAATATTTACTATTTTTAGCGATATATTTCGTTATAGAAAGCTGTAGAATACTGCAACATCGCAACCTGTGGGTTGAGGAGACCAATAGATCGTTGCCACGTCGTACAGGGGTGCCCAATCGCTATTGGTCCAAAGTGCCCCCAGTTAGGTTGTGACCTTGCAGGTCAGTTGTGAGGCCCTCTATAACGAATGGTTTCGTTTATAGTTATTATGAATATAGTTATAACCTTCTAAAATTTTATACCCAATTCAATTTTTTTCTAACAATATATAATAATTTTTTTTTAGCGGCCCCCGAAAGGGGAAAAGACGCTATTAGTTTTGTGTGGCCTGTCTGTCCGTCTGTCCGTCCCGCTTAGATCTCAGAAACCAGAAGAGAAAATGAAAATCGGACATAAATAAATCACACAAAACTAATAGCGTCTTTTCCCCTTTCGGTAGCCGCTAAAATCTATTTATCAAAATAACTAACAAACTAGTCAACTAAAAGTCAAATCAGTTAATCACAAATTAAGTCTCTTGGGTTTGTTAACTATTCTGCCAGAGCGTGTCATGTAATGTTCATGTAGTCTATAGGTGTTCGATGAAGCAGTATGTAGTTTGTAAACCTGGACTTTCTAGATATTGTGGTTCCAGTTGTTATGACATGTCATCTGGAAAGTCATAATTATTGTCAAATCTATTTGCTTTCTCAGACGACTTTCTGATGTGTGTCCTGTTTCTTATGTAGATATGATTTCCACTTTTGACATTATATGATCTAGACTTAGAATGCTTCAAAACTACTGTTCCTGGTTTCCACTTAGAGCTAAGTTGCATTCTGACTGCCGTTCCGTCTTGTAGTGGATTAAGACACTTAACTTCCTTCCTCTTGTCATAATAATGTTTCTGAGTCTGTTTCTCGGAGTCAAAGTGTTTCTTCACCACCTTGAGATCTGGTGTCTTAGGTGTGAGTATTTCCTCGCTCTAAGGTAGCAAATTTCTGGGTCGGCGTCTCATGAGTAATTGTGCTGGTAACAAATTAATATTAGTCAGTGTTGTAGTTCTGTAGTCTAACAGCTACACAAATTTGTCTTCGCTTTTCTTCCACAGTTTCTTCACTGTCTGTATAGCGCTTTCAACCTCTGAAAATGAGGACTCGATATTTCATGCTCTATTCCGTATGATTTAGAGAAATTTAGGAATTCTCTAAAAGCGAATTATGGCCCACTATCTGACCTTAACCTTCTAGGTATTCCATGGCATGGGAATATACTCATTGCTTCGATGATATCTGATGTAGTTTCCGGTGTCAGTTCTTTGACATCAATAAACTTAGAGAAGTAGTCAACTAGAAGCACATACTTTTCCCCCTCAAAGTTAAACAGATCACATCCAACCATGCTGTATAGAAGGTCTGGTGACTTGGTAGGCATTAGCGGTTCTGACACATTTTGATTCTGATGTTCAGCACACCTTCTACAATCACTAACTGTCACTTCAATGTCTGCATTCATGCCTGGCCAATACATGACTTCTCAGGCTCTCTGCTTACACTTGACTATTACTAAGTGAGACTTGTGAATCAGATTTAGCATGTATTTACGTAAGCTTGGTGGCATGACTATTCTCAGACCTTTGTATATAATACCATCCGAAGTTGATAACTGGTCTCTTGAATCCCAATATTTCCTGACTTCAATTAGAGTCTCGCTTCTTGTGTCTGGCCAACCAGTAATAATTACTTCCCGTAGCATTGAAAGTTCTTTGCTTGTACAGTCTTGAATTTCACTGTATTTCGAATCACTTACAGAGATCATATGCACTATATATTCTGTAAATTCACATGTCTGTGTATCAGTTCGTTGTAGTAGTCCTAAGCATTCTGCTGTGTCACCACTCAAAATGTCTCTTGACTAATGTCTACTACCTCAAACCTTGCCGTCACTTCCTGAGTATTATTCTTCAAAGGTAACACCACTGCTTCTTAAGACTTAATGACGTGATTAGTGTAAGACTTGAGTGACTTTGCTGAATAAGCAAGTTTTACTTTGTCTTTGAGCTTTTCAAACTCTGACTTGACAAGAATGTTACATCTTGCACCAGTGTCGATACGGAAAATTAATGTCTTGCCATGTACTACTAGTTTTGCAGTCCACTTGTCTTCAATGACGTTGACGTTCTCAACTTTACTATTCTTAGACTCTGGCTACTTGCAGTGCTAATAGGTACAATATTTTCATCACTGTGGCTGTCATCTTCTACCAGATTGATGTTGCGTCTTTTTCTGCACATTTGAAACCAGTGGTTTTTCTTTTTTGCAAATGTAATTACACGACTGATCCAAACTAATTGATACACTTTTACTTCGTATTAGCTTGTTGTTTTTTTTAAAGAATTTTTTATGCTTGTCTTGTTTCTTTTTAGATAATGTATCCTTCAGAGTATTGAGATCCAGTTCTACAGAAAAAAAAGTTGAAATGATTGACCTTGTCAGTGGAAAGATCCTCGCTGGTCCTTTGCGAGACTGAAAATAGTACCACATGACGTCATTCTCTATAATGTGACAAGACTAACTTCAACCAAAAACTATTTTGAAATACAAATTAAAGGTAAAGTAGGTTGATTGCCTAAACAAAACAAAACAAAACAAAACTAAAAAAAACCCACCGAAATCCGAAAAGAAAGGGGGAAGTAATTATTACTCCGTTGAAGAAATTTAGCTTGAAAAACAAAAAGAGTTTTTTTAGTAAAACAAAAATAATGGGATTTATTGGAGATTTTGAGATATGGAGAAAAAAAACTATAAATAGCAGGCTTTTTGGTGTATCCGGTGTACAAAATAAAGGAACTGTTAATAAGCTTGTTACTTTAAAGGTGAATTTGTGCACATTTGAGCACTGTAGAATCTAATTAACTAAGCACTTCTTTTTGTAGCATAAAAAAAATGTGAACAACGAGAACTCATTACTCTACGACTTCAAACTTATTGAAAAACTAATGGGCAACTAACAAGAAGCAACAAAGGAGATTTGACACGACAACGACCTTTCACGCATCGAGGTACTGTTAAAATTATAGCTCAATATTTCTTTTTAAATTTATTTGGCAACGGTGATAGTCAAGCTAGCGTCCTTGACATTGCCTGGTTCATCGTGGAAAATCTTGAATAGCTTTATGTTTCAGAATTGTGTTGGTAGACAGTGATGAGCTCTTCTACTAGCTAAGTCAATTAAGAGCAACTTGATGGTTTCTAATATGATTTCTCTTTACGTAGAGGGAAGGGAGTTGACAATAATGTAATAGACATTCATAAGAAAACTACACTTTACACATTGGAGATTTATAAATAACTAGCTTTTTGGTGTCTCCGCTGTACATTAATATCAAGTAGTGTTGATAAATAAGCTATGTTTCTCAAAAGTCATACGTTGAGTTTTTTTCTGCACTTGTTATCAGCGTGGAATCAAATTTCTAATCTCTTTTGCTTGCAGAACAAAGAAACAAAGACATGTGTATTATTTTATTTGGCAACAGTGATCCTTCAATATGACAACTTTGACATTCTTTAGTTTGTCTCATAGACATATATGTCTAAAGTCTGTTTATTTCAAAGTTCCAATTTTCATCATTTTATTTTCGTACCTTTTTTCTTTAGGCTACCTTATCTAGTCCCAACATTTCTCCGTATTTCTTTTATTTTTTATTTCTATTTCCTATAGTTACTGTATTTTACTAGTTAAATACCCATATTTTAGAAATAAAAAACTAAGCCAGGAGTACACAAATCGTGAAAATCCAAAATAAGCAAAGAGAATTTCTTTTTCAAGCTGTCATTCAAAGTCTACAATAGGGACACAACCAACGATTGCAGAATGGTTGCATAAAGAAAGACTAGAACATTAAGTAAGGAGCTTGCAAGGAAATGTACAATTAATATTAAATAAATAAGAGGATACAGGTCCACTATAAAAATATACAAGTTTGCATGCACTATTGTATTTAGCCCAGGGCCAGGATGATGTAGATAATGTTCATTATCATACGAGACATTTTAATAGTTCGATTATAAAAGAATTGTCATGTTTATTATCAGTTGCCTAATAAATACAACATTTTCGAGGTTTGTTTTCAATATTTTTTTTATTCAAATCGTTATTTCAATAATGATAAAAGGAACTTTCGTTTGTTTGCTATGTACATGTTTACAAAACCTTTATTAACTTTGTCTGTCTGGTACAATTTTTGAACACAGTCATTCCTCCATCACCGTGTCCAAAAAATTGAACCAGACAGACAAAGTTAACATAGGTTTTGTCCCACGCCCCTGGCTTGCTACCCTGCCTCATAGTGGCGCCCGGGTGCAAACGGTCGTGAGAGGGGACGGCTAGGCCAAAGGGTAGCGAAACAAGGCTCCCGTGGGAGTGCCTCAGAGGGTGCGAGAGTATCCTCATTGAACTGTGCGCGGATGAAAAAGAGCTCCTGCAGCGATCTGTCATCATCCAGGCGCCGTCCCTCAAGGGGCCGTTGCATAAATGGCGTGTCCCGCACGGTTAGCATGGTTTAGTAAATGAAAATGACGAGGGTTCCAGTAGTGCGGCCTTCGGCCGCGTCTCTAGTCCGCGAGTCCGGAGTGTCCGTGTCCATTGGAAATGAACGCAAAACCAAACTCTAAGATTAACCCCGAGTCTCACCCCCCCCCCTCCGTCAGACAGGGTGGCGGGACGGAGGCACTCGCCGCCCACTTCAGGCTGATGGAAGGAAGCTTTTATTTGCTTTTGCTGGTCTTAGAGTTCCAAGTGCGACGCACAACTCTACTAGACAATTTCAGATTACTCCCTCGCCAGTTCTTTGATCAACTTGAAACTTTGCACAATTATGGGTATTCAATGTACCTATGAAAACATAAATCAAAACAAAATGTACCAATTAGTTCATTAATTATTGTAATTTATTATTTTGTTGGTATTGAAAAAATAAAATAAAAATGCTACTTATTTAGAGATGAGGCTGTATAAGCGGAATTAATTCCCTTATCACGTTTTGTACATGTTTTTTTTTCTCCCACTTCGCATTAACTATTCATAGTCGATTTCAATACCTGAATCAATAAAAAAAAAACTAACCAGTTAATTAATCAATTAGTTGTAATTAATTTGCTTCTATTGAAGAAAGAGAGCTTATTCCTATTCCTGCAGTACTGCCATATAACAGTGATTTTGCTGTTCTTCCTCTTAGATAAGGATACATTTTTTTAAAAAGTATTTAAAAAATATTTCGCTTGTTATAGAATCAAACCAGAGCTGCCAAGTTGCTTTAACTGAAACTGTTCCATTCACTAATTAAGTGCTAGATTTGATATTCTTTATGTCAGATGGGAAGATCTTTCTCGTTTCTATCCCACTCAAGCAACCCACAAACTGACTCTACGTTCAATGCACTTCCTTGCAATCAATAAAGCTTATCATTGAGCACACACACAAATGTTTTCTTTCTTTCTTTTCTTCTCTCTAATGCAAGGACACACTTGCGCACATGCAAGGCTTTTAGGCTTCAACCTTTAGAGTGAATACTCAAAGATTTATCTACCCAGAAGGCCCCGAGGCTTTAGTCATGCGTACTCCACCCAGTCTCTCCTTTCCGCCCCTTCTCCTTTTTTTTTTCCCTCACTCTTTCCCAATCACAATGATAGCCAGAAGACACAAGACGAGATTAAGCTTTAAAAAAAAATAAAAATCAACTCATAGTAAGATGAATTCAGTAAAATTATGAGTTCCTGGACAGTGTTCCTTCCGATTCGGTCTTTGTGTCCAAAATGTATTATTTATTCATTGCTGGTAAAAGTAAGTTATAAAGATAAATAGTTCAATGTACTATATTGAATTGTTGATATACATTGGGAGGGAAATTGGTCACATCCTAGAAAGCTAGAAAGACCTTAGATTGGGGAGATGAATTAGTCAACCCCTAAAAAAAGATGACAACAATTGAGCTAGACAGACCTTAGATTAGGGTGTGGATTGGTCAAATCCTAAGATACCAACAACAGAGCTAGACTGGGCTTAGATTGGGGTGTGGATTGGTCAAATCCTAAGATACCAACAACAGAGCTAGACTGGGCTTAGATTGGGGTGTGGATTGGTCAAATCCTAAGATACCAACAACAGAGCTAGACAGGGCTTAGATTGGGGTGTGGATTGGTCAAATCCTGAGATACCAACAACAGAGCTAGACAGGGCTTAGATTGGGGAGATGAATTGGTCACACTTTAAGATGACAAAAAGCAATTAAAATGCCAACAAGAGACCGAGGAGAGTCACGTGTTCCATGAGTATAACAAAACACGAATGATGATGAAGATTAATATTTTTAAAAATTCTAACAAAAAAAAAATTCACATTATTTACAATATCTTTATTCATTTAAATTAAAAAAAATATTTGTTCCAGTTCTAGGATGGCTTGACGATAATCATTATAGTCTACGAATCAGATTCAACTGTTTAAAAAAATGGACTCCTGACCAGATTCTGCGCTTTGATCATAAAATATAGACATACAGAGAATTTAAATCCAGGAATTAAAGTTAATAATAATTTAAGGAATTTTTGAAGTCCAAGTGTTATAAGACAAAGTTTAAAAAATCCATAACATTTTTCTCTATACCGGTTGTTGCCCTCAGCAGCCTATTGCCGGCACGCTACTGCGCGTTAAAAAATTTGATGAGATCCGACCGTCAGAGAAGGAGGATGAAATTTAAACATATTTTTTTTATTCTTACCTGAATTTTTCTTTTGAAAAAATGAGATCCCGAGCAGGCAATCTTCATCAACACCTGAGGAAGAGGCAGAGGGTAGAACAGTGTAAGAGGATTATATTACTGTCAGACGTTCACACACACACACACTCTCTCTCTCTCTCTCTCTCTCTCTCACACACACACACACACAGACCCTGGCACAAGAATACACACAGACTAAGACAGACGGAGTGAAAATGGTTGAAGAGATAATTATGAAGTCAAACTAAGCCAGTACTTAAAGTCTGGGAAAGTCGAAATTGAGATTTAGGCAGAAAATAAAAAAAAAAAAAAAAATGGCGACAGAGTTCTACAGGGACAAGTGAATAGTGATATGTGAGAACAAAAGAAAAGAGAGATAGAAGGAAAAGAAAGAGAATTAAAGAGATAGAGAGAAACAGTGGAAGTAAAAAGAAGAAAAAGTAACAGGAACAAAAAATAAAAATTTAAAAGAAAACAACAAAGCTTATCTAAAGGGGAAGAACTCTGACCTTAAAACTATATATATATCAATTGAATTAATATAAGCTTTTCTAAAAAGTAAAGAAATCAGAGAATAAGAGAAATGTATATATATATATATATATATCATGGGCGTAGCTGGAGGTGTGGGTGGGGTTCAATCAAGGAAATCCTATGCCGAACTGGGAGTCGACCCCTTAGTAAGGAGGTGACAAAGCGTCGCATGAGGTTTGCGAGACATTTTCTCCGACAAAATGAACTATGCATAATAAGAGTTGCGATGACATGAAGGCCATTACGAGAAAAGCGCAAACAGGGACATCATAGTACAACTTGGCGCAACACTTTCATGGGTGTGGGAGATATAAAGTGTACACACTTTTTACCAGACACACAGACAGACAGACAGACAGAACGACAGAGTGAGCTGATATAAGCTTTGTAATAAGAGAACGTTAAAGCGAATACAAGAAAGAGAACAAAACAAGAAAAAAGTGGCTGTAAAATAGAAATCTGGTTAGAAGAACAGAGAGAGAGAGAGAGAGAGGGAGAGAGAGAGAGAGAGAGAGAGAGAGTAGTAGTAGTAGTAGTAAATTGGGAGAAAGTCAGAGAGAGAGAGAGAGAGAGGGAGAGAGAGAGAGAGAAGGATCTGTAGGTAACAGAATGATACTACTCCGATCATACAGATGTAATCTAGTTTTTCTAGTCAGTATATAAGAACAGACTGGACAATTGAAATTCTAGTATTTACACTTATTAAACACTAGTTTGTAACAAAATAGTCATTGTTCAACGTCTCTTTCAACCAGTTTGGACTCTGAGTAAGGGACGTGTCTCCACATTTTCATAGCAATACGATTTTCTATTAGAAATGCAAAGTTTCGAAAGCTATGTCCAAAAAGTGTACTACAAATGCAGTCAACCATTATTTTACCAGACACAACTATAGAATGGACGGTGAAGGATTCGGTCTCAATAGGGCCCTGTTCATTGTGGCTCATCATGCGACATAAATAGAACTACGCCACAATCTCTCCGACAGAAGTCTTAAACAGGAGAAAAGAAAATGGTCCGAAATAAATTAAACTGTAAATATCTTCATCTTAGCGGACCAAGTGGTTTTAAGAAGAAAAAAAAAACAAGGGAAGATAACCAAGATTAAATTTCCGGTTATTTCCCTCGTCTCTCTATATCCCCACAAAAATGCCACACAAATAAATAGGTTAACATTTCAAGATGATTCTAGGTTCTAGACCAAATCGATAATAGCATCCCATAAAAATACTTTGTGTGTAAGTGGGACGGTGTAATTCTATTGGCCACCAGTTTTTTTTAACTTTTAGTAGCTTCATTTCGAATATCTGCCGCTCTCTCTCTCTCTCTCTTTATCTATCTCTCTTCGGCGTTTTACTTCGACCAATATCATTTCATTTCGAACTTATCTCCAGTGTCCTCAGTCAGATTATATTTTGTTAGTATCAATCTCTGTTAGTCTTCTGTGAATATTTTAGGTTTCTTCGGCAGTCTAATTAGTTTTAGACGTTAGTCAATTGTGTTACTTTGTCAACTTTGTACATGATTATCTGTCTGTCTGTCTGACTGTCTGTCTGTCTATCTATCTATCTATCTATCTATCTATCTATCTATCTATCTATCTATCTATCTATCTATCTATCTATCTAATCAATCTATCTATCTATCTATCTATCTATCTATCTATCTATCTATCTATCTATCTATCTATCTTATCTATCTATCTATCTTATCTATCTATCTATCTATCTATCTATCTATCTATCTATCTATCTATCTATCTATCTATCTATCTATCTAATCAATCTATCTATCTATCTATCTATCTATCTATCTATCTATCTATCTATCTATCTATCTATCTATCTTATCTATCTATCTATCTTATCTATCTATCTATCTATCTATCTATCTAATCTATCTATCTATCTATCTATCTATCTATCTATCTATCTATCTATCTATCTATCTATCTAATCTATCTATTCGTAATTTGTAACAAAAAACTGTAAAAAAATTAAAAGTCCATAGAGCACAATGTAAGATCTTGTATCAAGACTTTACTCCTCACTCACGATTTATTTTCGTAAATCACACAGCGCCACCTGTCCAATTATGCCATCAAAATCGTGGCGGGGTCTGACCAAAGTCCGAGGAGGGAATAGCACACAATCCAGGCTTAATGAGACCACCAGCGACCAAAAAGTATGCGTCTCGCCTAATAATTGAAAGTTTAGTGTCAGAGCCGACTGTGACCCCCCCCCCCCCCCAGCTAAATATACCCACGTCTGCTCATGCGCACTTGTGAGGCCCGAATCTGTTTCTATTATTATTATTATTATTATTACTTTGGTGCGTGTGGTGGAGGGGTGAGTGGAAAATTATTTTGTCTAAGCCAATACATTTCAATCAATAGGGCTGCGATGACTATTTTGATTTTATAAAATACTATTTATAGTTTCACTTTGTGGTATTCTTGATAGTGTATGTCTTAAGATGCGACGATTATTTAAGGGATTCGATTTACAGGATTAAATGTAAAGGATTAGATGTACAGGATTACATGTTAGGGATTATTTGTCCACTCCCAAACACAACGAAACTCAGAAATGAATGACAGAAACAAATCCACGAAAGCAATTTCCAAATGAACAGATCCAATAAGAACAACCTTGTTTGAATCTCTGTGACATTTTACTGCTCGGGAGATTGCATTTTCTTTTCTTTATCAACTTCTCAAGCGACTAAAAGAGTCCAATGCTAGAATCACATCCACTGTCACAGGTTAGAACATTTGTAATCACCAGACGCTGCAGTGTTTTCGGTCTTCTTCCTACTTCTGATGTGTACACCATTTGCGATAAACGATGCATGTCCTCCATGCGGATCTGGGGCGCGGTGGGAGAGTGGTTAAGCGCTTGGTTTCCGAACCTGGGGTCCTGGGTTCGAATTTTTTTGAAGACTAGGATTTTTGAACTTCTGGATTTTTAGTTCGCTGCTGAGTCCACCCGACTTTAGTTGGGGAAAGTCACGACGGTTGGTCGTTGTGCTGGCCACGTGACACCCGACTCGTTAACCTTGGCCAAAGAAACAGATGACCTTCACATCATTTGCCCTATAGATCGCATGGTCTGAATAGGTAACAACAACAACAACATATGGATCTATACTGTGAGTCCTTCTCCCGACTGTTGGTGTTGACTCTGTCGTGAATTGTCCAGAACTCTTTCCTAGACATTTGACATGGTGCCCATTGCAGTATTCCCCGTGGTCACGCAGCCCCAGCTGCGACCTACATATTTTGCCACATCCAAGTAAGAGAAAGAATGAGGAACAGAGAGAACAGGGAGAAAAGAGACAGAAAGAGTGAAAGAAAGAAAATCAGGAGTAGAAGAAGAAAGAGAGAGAAGCATAGATAGAGATTAAGAATGAAAAAATAGGCCTCATGATACTCAGGGAGAGGGAGAGAGAGTGGGGGAGATAGAGAGAGAGAGAGAGAGAGAGAATATATAAAAATGTATTTCCTTAACACTTATACATAGTTATTAGTTCTAAGCACGCACACACACCTACCAACAAAAACTATACACACATACAGAAGTGTTTCCCTAAGTCCTGTATATATGTACACACACATACAGAAGTGTTTCCCTAAGTCCTGTATATATGTACACACACATACAGAAGTGTTTCCCTAAGTCCTGTATTTATGTACACACACCTACAGAAGTGTTTCCTTAAGTCCTGTATATATGTACACACACACATACAGAAGTGTTTCCCTAAGTCCTGTATATATGTACACACACATACAGAAGTGTTTCCCTAAGTCCTGTATTTATGTGCACACACCTACAGAAGTGTTTCCCTAAGTCCTGTATATATGTGCACACACATACATATCTCCTCCGATTTACTCTCTCTTACGTGTCGAGGGGGGGGGGGGGGTCGAACGTGCGAGTGCGACCTCATTTATCATTCAGTGAGTAGAGCTGACCCCTAGGCGGACCGCATTATGAACCTTGGTCAGTTACGCACACTTCACATTGACTTTAGGACCAGTCACTGGCCACTTAAAACAAAACTTGTACCAAAAAAAAAACAACAACCTACAGGAACGTTTCTTCTAGGTGTCACGTATTACGAATTGAATTCTACTTTTAAATGGCTTGCCTAGGGGAACGTGACAATAGAATAGCAGTTGTGTCACTTATAATAAGTCTGAATTTAATCAAAGACTTACAATGAATAACAAAAAAAAAATGACACAAGAAATCGGAAGGTAAACTATCAACTTAATGTTTAATCAAATATAAAGTTACAAGAAAGAAAAATAAACATTTACTCAATACAGAATTGATGTGTTGACCAAAACCCTTTTACCAAAAATGACATGTAAAAATATTACAATACAAGAGTTTGAAAATGTAATTACAAATACAAGCAAGCAAGGCCTTACATAAAAAAAATATTAACTTACACGATCAAGTGGTTAACCACGCACGGGTCACGCAATGTCTCCGCTATTCTGTCTCACGGCTGTCTCCGTATGTCTGTCCGTCAACGTTACGCGAGCGGTCTTATATAATCTACCGCGCGTCGATCTCTCGTAATTTCTAGAAAGTCATCAACACCCAGATCTAGAACGCTCTTCAAAGAGACAGAAAAAAAAACACCCTCCTTTCAACCAGAGGTACACACACAGGTCAAGGACCGGTCACTGTCTGTGTGGCTTGACGAATAAAAAAGAAAAAAAAAACTTATTACACAAGGGGCAGACAACCTCCCCGTCTCTCGACCGCAACAGGTCAAAGAAGAAAAAAACAATGCCTAGATACGTAACACCTCCCTCCTAAAAATAAAAAGTTTACATTTCCACGAAATGGAAATCTTTTTAGAACTACAAAAAAAATATTTACATTACAGAATGTATTTATCATGATATATATAAAAAAATATACATCAAAATACTTTTTACACTCTAGATAAGGCATCGGCGATAACATTTTCGCTGCCTTTTATGTGTTTAAGATCTAGGTTGTACTCTTGTAAAAATAAACTCCACCTGAGAAGTCGTTGGTTCTTGCCAGACATTTTGTGGATAAATGTAAGGGGATTGTGGTCAGTAAATACAACCAGTGGCCATCTGGACCCACTGATATAAAAATCAAAGTGTTGTATAGAAAGAATCAACCCAAGACATTCTTTTTCCATAGTAGAATAATTTCCTTGATGTCTATTAAATTTCTTGGAAAAGAAACAAATAGGATGCTCTACTTGGAAATTATCTTCTTGGTAAAGGACTGACCCAACACCTGTGTCACTGGCGTCAATAGCTAACCTAAAAGGTTTTCCGAAGTCAGGAGCCATCAAAATGGGGGAGCTAGATAATATCTGCTTAATTTGGTTAAAGGCTTTCTGACATTCATCCGTCCAAGTAAATCGGACGTTCTTTCTCAGGAGGTTTGTTAAAGGACTGGCAATGACAGCAAAATTTTCGCAAAATTTTCTATAATATCCAGACATTCCCAAAAATCTTCGGAGTTGTTTCCGATCAGCAGGGATAGGGAAAGCTTGGATAGCTTCTACTTTGGCCATTACAGGTTTCACCTGGCCTTGTCCTACAATATGGCCTAAGTATTGGATGGAAGCCTGGCAAAAATCACTCTTACTCAGGTTTACAGTAATTTTTGCATGTAAAAGTTTAGTAAAAAGACAATGCAGTTGTTTACAATGGCTAGAAAAATCTTGGCTAAAAATTACTACATCATCTATGTATGCGTGGCAATTCTCCATGTCAGCAAGCAGGGCATTTATCATTCTCTGGAAAGTGGCAGGAGCATTCTTCATGCCAAATGGCATCACTTTGTATTGGTACAGACCATCAGGGGTGACAAAGGCGGAGATTTCCTTTGCCCTATCAGTCAGGGGAACCTGCCAATAACCTGAAAGTAGGTCTATTTTGGTGATGTACTTAGCGTCACCAATACGATCTATGAGATCGTCTATCCTAGGGATAGGAAACGAATCGGTCTTTGTGACAGCATTTACCTTACGGTAGTCTGTACAAAAACGATAAGTCTTGTCCTGTTTAGGTATCAAGACACATGGGGAGCTCCAGCTACTGGAACTTGGTTCAATGAGGTCATTTTCAAGCATATACTTGATTTCTGACCTAAGTATGGCAAGTTTTTCAGGGTTGACCCTGTAAGGATGCTGCTTGACTGGAGTAGCCTCGCCAACATCTACATCATGCATTATAACATTGGTCTGTTTTGGTACATCAGAAAAAATGTCATTAAATTCATTAATGAGCTTCATGATAACTGGCCGTTCTGTCGAAGACAGATGAGACAGTTTTACATCCAAATTCTGTAATACAACAGAATTAGGTATTTTGTATTGTCCAAATTTCTCCTTTACAATATCATCATCAATAGGAGAAACATGGCTATTTGAACAACTTTTGACTGTATTTAAAACACAATTACTCTTCTCTGAGTGATCTGGCCGAGATACATAAGGCTTCAGCATGTTTATATGACATAACTGAGTCTTTTTCCTACGGTCAGGGGTTTTGATTGTGTAATTGAGGTCACTAATTTTGGTCTCAATTTCATAGGGACCAAAATATCTGGCTTGCAAGGGTTGACCTGGTATGGGCAAAAATACAAGCACCTTATCCCCGGGAGAAAATTCTCTAACACGGGCCTTTCTATCATACCAGCGTTTCATGCTGGATTGGGTGTTTTGTAAATTATTTTTGGCCAGAACACAAGCATCATAAAGTCTAGTTTTAAACTTAATTACATAGTCTAAAAGTCCTTCAGTGGCTGTTGGTGACAACAAAGTCTCTTTTATACATTTCAAGGGACCGCGCACCGAATGGCCAAAGACTAAGTCAAAAGGGCTGAATCCCAACGATTCCTGGACGGATTCACGGGTTGCAAACAGCAGCATGTGGATTCCTTCGTCCCAGTCTTTTTCGTGCTCAAAGCAATAGGTTCGGATCATGTTCTTGAGAGTCTGATGGAATCGCTCAAGAGCGCCTTGCGACTCGGCATGATACGCACTCGACATGCAGTGTTTGATGCCCAACTGAGTCATGACTTGCTTGAAAAGATTGGCCGTGAAATTCGTTCCTTGGTCCGATTGGATGGACTTTGGTAGACCAAATAGAGTAAAGAACTTGATTAAGGCCTTCACAATGTTTGATGCTTTTATGTTCCTTAGAGGAATAGCTTCAGGAAAACGAGTTGAAGCACACATAAGGGTCAACAGGTATTGGTTGCCAGCTTTTGTCCTTGGGAGAGGACCAACACAGTCAATAAGTACTCTGCTGAAAGGTTCTTCAAAGGCTGGAATCGGCTTCAGAGGAGCAACAGGGATCTTTTGATTTGGCTTGCCAACCATCTGACAGGCATGACAGGATCGGCAGTACTGGATGACATCTTTCTTCAAACGTGGCCAGAAGAAGTGTGACATAATCTTGTGGTATGTCTTGTGGATGCCGAGATGACCTGACATTGGTGTGTCATGAGCCAGATTCATGATGTACGCTCGGTATCTTTCTGGTAACACGATTTGATGGCATATTCTCCATTCTTCTTCGTTGGATGCGTCTGGAGGTTTCCATTTCCTGAAGAGCATATCATCTTGGATGTAGTAGCACGTTGATGCTAGCTCTGCCTCTTGTGATGTCATTGCGGTTTCTCGGAGTTTGGCGAGCTCTGGATCCTTCTTTTGGTCCTCAATCAACTGTTTTCGAGTTGATGCCGGCTTTTCAGAATTTGGCGTTGGTTCTTCTTCAAGAGAAGCAAAGAATGTGGTGCTCAAGTCCACATCATCTTGGTTACTGTTGGCCTTGACGACGTTCTCTTCTTGAGATGCTTTCAACCTCATTGCCCTTGTTACTGCACACGCTGGATATAACTCTAGGTCTTCCTCGGGTGTGGCAGATAAGTCGGGTGTTTGAGTGACGATGGGTTCGGCTATCACCTTTCCACCTGCTAAGTCATTGCCTAACAGCAACGAGATGCCTTCCAATGGTAATGTTGGTCGGACACCTACAACAACCGGTCCAGTAATGAGATTTGACTTTATGTCAATTAGATGTAGAGGCACATCTATACATCCAAGCTCTACGCCTCGTAACAGGATGCTCTTCCCAGTCGATGATGATTTTGACAAGGGCAAGATACCCTCTAAAAGTAACGATTGTGAGGCACCTGTGTCTCTCAAAATGGTGATAGGTCGTAGACTTGTAGAATCACCGGGTAGTGATACGAATCCTTCCGAAATGAAAGGCTTAAAATCCTCTAATAAAACATTAATTTTGGTTGATGCAGACTGGACTTGGGTCGAACTCTCGCTGGAGTCATTGACATCTCTAGGAGACGCAGTGGAGAAACTCTTTCTTGAGTCAGTAGAACATCTTGTGGATGTATTTGGAGAACTCTTGATGGAGTCATTGGAACATCGGGGTGATGTCTTATGGGAACTCTTGATGGAGTCATGGGAACATCGGAATGATGTATTATGGGAACTCTGGATAGAGTCATTGGAACATCGGGGTGATGTATTATGGGAACTCTGGATAGAGTCATGGGAACATCGGGGTGATGTATTATGGGAACTCTGGATAGAGTCATGGGAACATCGGGGTGATGTATTATGGGAACTCTGGATAGAGTCAATGGAACATCGATGTGATGTATTTGAAAAACTCTTATTTGAGTCATTGGAACATCGGCTTGATGTATTTGAAAAACTCTTGTTTGAGTCATTGGAACATCGGCTTGATGTATTTGAAAAACTCTTGTTTGAGTCATTGGAACATCGGCTTGATGTATTTGAAAAACTCTTGTTTGAGTCATTGGAACATCGGCTTGATGTATTTGAAAAACTCTTGTTTGAGTCATTGGAACATCGTAAAGATGAATTTGAAGAACTCACTGTTGAGTCATTTGAACACCGTGGAGACATTTTCGGAGAGTCTTGTACAGTCAATACATTTGAAACAGGTGATGTCGAGGTATTCTTGATATGACTTGAGGATGAGGGAGTAAACCTCGACGACCACTGTACTGTGCAAGCGCTGACTTTTGAAGGAGCTTTTTCGTTTCTCTTCCTCAATTTCCAACAATCGTCAACTTTATGGCCTTCTCGTTTGCAGTAGGAACAAGTAGCTTTACTTGTAGTAGGTTTTCTGTCATTTGTACTGCTGTTCTTGATGGAGTTGCTAGCAGTGGACTCAGGCTGTTTGACTTGTTTTGGCTTGACATCCGTCGTATACTTGGCAAATTGATGTGATATTATATAATCGTCTGCCAACACTGCAGCCTTGTGCACATCTTCCTCGCCACGATCAGCTATATGCGTACGGACGTCCAGCCGCACACAACTCTTGAACTCTTCCATCAGCATTAGGTTCTTGAATTTGGCAAAGTCGGTGCCGATTTCCCTGGAAGTGAGCCATTTCTCAAAGCGTCGCTCCTTTTCCCGCAGGAATTCTACATGGGTTTGGCCATCCGATTTGCGACAATCCCTGAACTGCTTTCGGTAAGCTTCCGGAACAAGTTCATATGCCTTAAGAATTAAGGCCTTAACAACATTATAATCTTTTTGTTGTTCAATGGTCAAAGAACAAAATACCTCTGCAGCTCTACCAGTCAAAACTGTTTGCAGCAAAGTGGGCCACAAAGTTTCAGGTACATTAAAATTTTTCACAGAAAGTTCAAATTGTGGAAAATAATTGTCAATTGTGGCTTCATTAAAGCGTGGAATTATTTTCAAAAATTTTGTTGCTTCAGCAGTATGACTGGCAGGGGAAGAATCTGGTCTTACATTAGCCGCTAACTCTAATTTTTTTAACTCTATTTGTAATTTCATTTCTATTTCTTTCTGCTCTCTAGCCGCTGCAAGCTCTAATTCTTTTTGTTTAATTTCCTTCTGGGCTTCTATTTCCATTTGTTTTAATTTTATCTGAAGTTCTAAATCTGATTTACCCTCATCGGGTCTAAGGGTTTCTAAAAGGTCTTCAGAAAACACTTCCTCGTCTACATAATGGATTACAATGTTATCTCTGATTTCTTGTTTAAGGGCATTTGATTTTATTTTTAACCCTAAATGTTTAGAAATAAGGACCAGTTCCTTCCTAGTAAAAGCATCAAGCTCTTCCACAGAGGGATTTGCAAGAAAAACCTGAATATCCATGACTAACTAGCAAACTATCAAGCAAAAATATGTATACAATGTAAATATACAGTACAAAATCAGTACAACAAAAAAAAACCTTAAGAGAGTTTGGTCAATACTATTGATACTTTACTTCCGACTCTTTGACACAAAAAATTTTTTTTTTTGTTAAAGTCAACTTCGCCTTTACAAAATTACTCAAGTAAGACGAAAATAGGTTCAGAAAAATATCCGGGACGAAAGCCCTCAAACTTCTTTTGTCACGTATTACGAATTGAATTCTACTTTTAAATGGCTTGCCTAGGGGAACGTGACAATAGAATAGCAGTTGTGTCACTTATAATAAGTCTGAATTTAATCAAAGACTTACAATGAATAACAAAAAAAAAATGACACAAGAAATCGGAAGGTAAACTATCAACTTAATGTTTAATCAAATATAAAGTTACAAGAAAGAAAAATAAACATTTACTCAATACAGAATTGATGTGTTGACCAAAACCCTTTTACCAAAAATGACATGTAAAAATATTACAATACAAGAGTTTGAAAATGTAATTACAAATACAAGCAAGCAAGGCCTTACATAAAAAAAATATTAACTTACACGATCAAGTGGTTAACCACGCACGGGTCACGCAATGTCTCCGCTATTCTGTCTCACGGCTGTCTCCGTATGTCTGTCCGTCAACGTTACGCGAGCGGTCTTATATAATCTACCGCGCGTCGATCTCTCGTAATTTCTAGAAAGTCATCAACACCCAGATCTAGAACGCTCTTCAAAGAGACAGAAAAAAAAACACCCTCCTTTCAACCAGAGGTACACACACAGGTCAAGGACCGGTCACTGTCTGTGTGGCTTGACGAATAAAAAAGAAAAAAAAAACTTATTACACAAGGGGCAGACAACCTCCCCGTCTCTCGACCGCAACAGGTCAAAGAAGAAAAAAACAATGCCTAGATACGTAACATAGGTAATCAATCAAGAAACACTAACAGGATTTAAATCTACTAGCACCATCAAACATTCTTGTAAAGCAGCGAGTCTCAAGCTTGCCTTTTTTTTTACGCACCAACATTGTGACCTAAATGTATTGTGCTGACTTCTATTAATTGAGACTTCGACACAGAGAAATATATTGCCAGAACCATTTTACATAATTAAAAACGCCTTTTTAAAAACAAAGATTTTATCATTTTTCTTTGTCTGTCTGTCTGTTACAATTGTGTACACTTTCTTATCTTATCTTATATAATACAGACGTTACTTCAAAAAAGAAGATGATTACGTCCTACGCGTCATGCATTTAGTCATGCATATTAACCAATGACTTAAATTCTGCCAAGTCACTGGTTTTTCTGGCTAGCTCAGGCAACCCATTCCATGCTCTAATAGCACTAGGGAAGAAGGAGTATTTGTACAAATTTGTCCTAGCATATGGGACGAGGAATGTGCCTTTATTTTTGTGTCTTTCAGAGTATTTTATTAAATTTTGTTTTTGTATTTGAAGATTATGGTTCAGTGTTTTATGTATAATTGCTACTTTACTTTTGAGTCTTCTGTCTTGAAGGCTTTCTAAATTTAGTGATTTTACTAATGGTGTTACCCTAGTCAAATGTGAATATTCGTTTGTTATGAATCTCACTGCTCTATTTTGTGTTTGTTCCAGTTTCTTAATGTTTTCTTGAGTTGAGGGGTCCCACATGGTGGATGCATATTCTATTATTGGCCTAACCAAGGTTAAATAACATTTTAGTTTTATGTTCTTATTTGATTTATAGAAATTTCTTTTAATAAACCCTAATGCTTTGTTGGATTTTTTTATAGTTTCATCAGTATGTGGATTCCATGACAGTTTTTCATTTATTATTAAGCTTTTATGTCACATTGTCTGATAAAGTTGAAACTTTAAACAATTATTCAATGTCCCTAAATAAAATAAATAAATAAAACGAAATAATTAAGAAAGGGTAATTATAACTTTTGTTTGCTATGGAAAAAGAAATAAACCTTACAATATTGAGATATATGGATGTAAATGTGCAGTTCTTTCCCTAATAAAAGCTTTATAATAAAAGAGAAGTGTATTATAACGATGCTTTTAAGGATGATTACTATTCTCTCATATTCACCCTGAGAATAAGTTACGTTTATTTAGTTATTTTTATGTAGGGTGTATGTAGATCTGGATCTAATTGTAGTAGGACAATACTTTACATGATAGAGACTTCTAACTTCCAAAGGAAAAAAATAATAATTTAGTTTTATCAATTGCTTGTGTCTCGAAGTTTCGAATGTACCTAGATATTTTGTGCTTTAAAGAAAAAAAAGAAAGGTCGTATAATTAAAGGTTAAAAATTGAAACGAAAAGGTGGTAGATTATATATATATATCATGGGCGTAGCCAGGATTTTTTTCGGGGGGGGGGGTTGGGGGGGGATTTTGTTCTCCCCCCCCCGCGAATTTTTTTAAAATATGTATTTATGTGTGTGTGTGTACATAATCTTTATTGCATTCTGACCCTTCATTCTTTCGGAAGACGTCTATTGTGCCCTAGAATAGGTTCTTCCATGAGTTAGTGGAAAAATTGTAGATTCCCCGCCATTACTAGCAAGGGGGTCTGGGGGAGCGCTAATTGCTCCCCCCAGCGCGGGGCGAAGCCCCGCCGCCAAGCACTATTTCTGAAATTGAAAGCCAACAAAATGCATATTCTGAGGTATCTACAGTGCATTTTCCTGCTATTAAAAAGTTTTATTTCAAAAACCTAATCTGCCATTCTTACTGACTTAGACCCTCCCGCGGCGTTTGGCGCATTTGCCGTCAAGCTGTTTCAATAAAATTATAGATTACCCGCCAATAGTAGCAATGGGGTCTGGGGGAGCGCTAGGAGCGTTACGAAAAACATGCCTCGTGGCCCAAACGTCCTTTGTTTGACTTGGTCCGGCAGGGTTACATATATGCATGTTTTTCGTATTTTCTATACAGTCGTTTAGCCCTGCAGCAGTAAATCTTTGTTTTTATTATTAAAGAGGTATTTTTACCTTCAAACCCCTCTGAAGTGGGGTTTAAACTCAAAACTAAGTCAAAACCCACTTAGCTACGCTCATAACATTTTGAGTTTTTTTTATATTGAAGAGGGGGTTTATCGTAAATTTTGGAGGGGGGTTTAAAATTAAAATCTCCCTTAACTGTGCTCTTGGAATAAGGGGATTTTCGTTTGCATTTTTTTTTGTTTTGTTTTATAGAAGAGAAGTTAACTGCAAAAACCCCAAGTAGGGGGTTTTAAACTCAAAACCCCTGGTAGGGGTTTTTAAACTCGAACCCCCTGGTAGGGGGTTTTAAACTCAAATCCCCCTGGTAGGGGGTTTTAAACTCAAAACCCCATCGGTTGTGCTGTGCCAAGTGATGGTTTAGTATTAAAATCTCACCTAAAATAAACAAAATCAAAGCAAAAAATCATTCACTAAATTCCGATCCCCCCCCTCAAGCGGGGGGGATTTCATTTCGGGGGGGGGGGTTGAACCCTGGCCACGCCCATGATATATATATGCATATATATATATATATATATATATATATTAAATTTCAAACATTTGTAGACCTTATGTCAGCTTTATACAAACATACTGGGACAAAGCTGAAAATACTAAAATAAAAAAATAAAAAAAATAAAAAAATTGGGGTAAAATTAATCGCTGCCGTTTTGATCATGTAAGGTGCTTAGCTGTTATAAGCATAAGGTAAGTGAAATGGTCATATTTTGTATGAATTGTAAAGCAGTCACTCAGGTACCTTTCATATATTGTGTAGATTTTAGCATCTCAAATTAATGTCTATTTGCGGTTCTTAATTCAAATCCTTTTGACTGTTCATTACATTTCTTTAAGAATAGAAGAAAAGAAAAAAAAAAAATTATTCAGTAGAAGATTACATTACTCACTTTATCTGTCCCTAGACATTCGGTAATAGGGTGTAAAGAATGCAAAATGTGAGAAATTGTTTTAAAATTAAAGAAAAAGTTACTCCTCATTTAATTTGAATTTTTTTACAACTGTGATTAATTTTAATTAATTTGTGAGGAAAGATTAAAAACGAAAAGTCCCATTTCAAATTCTTTCACGGTTAAATAAAAAAAAATGAAATAAATCCTACATTTATTATCTTACATATTTCTCTTATATCTTTTCTTATATAATACATTCTCTTTGAGTTTTAAAATATATTTATTTCATACCTTTTTCTCCTATATCTCCCCTTTTAGTTATCTTTCTGTCTAAGACTTTTATGTAAGATTTCAATATACATCTCTATTTCTTAAGAGTTTCCCTATATTCTTTCTTTGATTTCTTTCCTATATTTCTTTCGTAGATTTCTCTCCTATAATTCTTTCTTAGAGTTATCTCCTATATTTCTCTCTTAGAGTTCTCTGCTATATTTCTTTCTAAGATTTTTCTGCTATATTTCTTTCTTAGAGTTTTGTCCTATATTTCTGTCTAAAATTTCTCTTCAAAATATGAATGTCCATCCGCTTCCCTGCTGTCTTTGTACTCGACTTGCTTATTCGGTTAATAAGCACACATACACACGTTTACAGGCACACACACAACAATAATATGGTGATCACAAAAGGTCAGGGCAACTCCCACAATCTCATTTGCATCAATCTTGTCACTGTCGCTGAGAAAGAATGTGGTACAAGAGAGGAGGGGTGGGGGTGGAGGATAAGGAGTGAAGGAAAACAGAGGGAGGAAGAGAGAGAGAGAGAGAGAGAGAGTGAGATGATGTCACAGACATACAGACATGACCTGGTCACCGGGAAAACGTGACTGCGGACTCGCCGGACGTGAATTAACATCAATGTAGCGGAAGCCAGATCTACAACTACCCGTAATTACATTGAGCCGCTATCAATAGTGTAGTGAGACTAGTTTAACTACTGGGTTGAGGAATCAGCACCACTCTTTCTCTAACCTAGAAAGAGACATTTTATACCAGTCACATTAGATGGTAGTAGCATCTTACATTCCTAATATCTGATAACTTGGAGTTTATCCAATAGTATAATATTAGTTTGCATAAGGACCTGAGGTAGTCAGACGCTACTGCTGATTCTTTCACAAATCGACGCCTTCTGCTTCATTCATATTTAGCTGACAGCTGCAATTTGAACACATAAAGAAATATCTATGATTAATATCTGGCCATACACAGGGGCGGACTGGCTATATAGGAATTCGCCAGATGCCTGGTGGGCCGATAGCCTAAATGGGCAGGTATGACCAAGGGAAGGGCGGCATGGATACCACTATTGCACGTATTAAATTTTTAAATGTTTATAATATTCTCTTATGAAAGGAGCCCTCTGAGCGTCATTTTTGTGTGTAAATCTTTCACAGGCTCTACAGTGTAATACTAATTTAATCTAACCTATTTCCGAAAGAATGTAGTAGCTAGTGCTAGTAGTGGGCTTCATCCTTTAAGGGTCTACACACTTAGCGATAAAAAGGCAAGATAAAGAGTTCCCTTAATGCACGCGTACAGTTATCGATACATTATCAAACTTAACGTAATGATTTTGAGGACAGGTAGACCTAGAAATGGATGCCCATCATACGATATACAATGTATGGGCCGGATTGTATAGAAATGCCCGGGCCGATTTTGTCACCCAGTCGGCTCTTGGTCATACATTATATCTAAGAAAATGAAAACAAGAGTAGCAACATTAAAAGAGGTACATACCCTAACACAAAATGATAATGAAATTAACGCTTTGCATCAGTATTTTCAGCCCCAGGAGAGAAAGGAACATTGCTGAATATAAATTAAGTCGAAAACATGGGAGATATATAGTGTCATAGGTTTGTTTTGTGGTTGTAAGTCTACCTGATTTAGACAAAATACTTCATGTAATGTTTCATTGTCTTGTACTGGTGTATAACTTGTAAGTTCGGTGTAGAAGACAAACACTGTCACAATAGACAAACGAAGAACTAAGTCCAGACTGGTGAATAAGTTGAAAAAAGAAAACGTTTACTATAATAAAACTTACTGGCTAATTGCACACAGGATGCGCTGGCTTCCAAACCCGGGGTAAAGAGTTCGAATCCCGGTGAAGGCTAGAATTTTTATTTTCAGGATAATTGGGCGCCTCTGAGTCCACCCAGCTCTAATGGGTACCTGACATTAGCTGGGGAAAAGTAAAGGCGGTTGGTCGTTGTGCTGGCCACATGACACGCACGTTAACCGTGGGCTAGAGAAACATATGACCTTTACATTATCTGCCCTATAGGTCGCAAGGTCTTAAAAGGGAAACAACTTTTGTAATCTGGCTCATCATAATAAAATAGATCTATAGATTTGGAATTCATCAGCCTTGCTAACACTTGACTTTAAACAACCGAGTTCAATATTTGCAAGCACTGTGGTGGTGCATCTATTCTTATCAACAGTTTTCCACGTACGGGACTTAATGTCTTGGACTACGTCCGTCCCTCACGTCTAGATCCTCCAATTGGTAAATATTCCCATTGATCGCTGCCCGACGTAATGTTTGATGTTTACCCTTCTATTCATCGGTGCGTCAAGGAACGTCCGTTCATGAAGCCTACAAGCTAGACATGTAACGTTAACATGTCCATAAATTCAATGATTGGACTGAACACTGGAACGCTCCCTGTTCAGGGATAGGCCTGCACACAACACACTCATACAAGTGTGCGTCTACTTCAGACTACCTAGAGTTGGTTGTCGTGTAGACTAGAGGATAACATTCATCGTTTGAGGACGCTCTTACTTTTCGGTATCGTCACGTGTTCACACATTTTCATTTTTGCAGCACAAGCATGAACAGATACACGTAAACAGACAAACAAACTCACGCACGCACACACTATCGAGTTTTTCATGCAATGATAATAACCGAGGTGTTTTTCTTTTTTCTCAACCTTTATATTTTCATCACATGCATATTTGATGATAGCTGCATTCATAATCTTATCTTTGAATTAGCCGGTGTAGCTGCATTCATAATCTTATCTTTGAATTAGCCGGTGTAGCTGCATTCATAATCTTATCTTTGAATTAAATTCCGAGGGAACGGAAACATGAAATGTCACGAGCCTTCTGAATTGTACCAAAGGTTCTCAAACAGTTCTCTTCAAATAAAATTCGTTCCTAGGCTGTCGAAACAAGTCTTAATTTACATGTTAAAGCAAAGCAAAATAAGAATTAGAGGATTGGAAGAGGCACATTCGCCATTTTGTTTAACTCACTTTATTTATGATTGTTTAATTTTCGGATTCTAAATCTGTGAAAGTTTTGAATTACGTTTTAAAGTGGACTATTATTTTGTAACTGCACTGTTAAATTATGAAGTGGGCCACCACATGATACATAGTGAAACGAAGTTATAAAGAGTTTTATTTCTAGTCCCTACACGTTTGAAAATCCAATTAGATTTATACGTTTTGTATTAGACCCTATTTATTAAGCGGCGACGTGGCTGAGTGGTTGGCTTCCGAATCTGGGGTCCTGAGTTCGAATCTGGATCTTAAGGGCGTCCCCGAGTCCACCCAACTCTAATGGGTACCTGACATGAGTTGGAAAAGTAATGGCATTAAGTTGGTTATTACATTATTATTGTGGGTTATTGTAATTAGTGAGTCCTTACATTATTATTGTGGGTTATTGTATTATTAAGAGGGTTACTATGTTACTAAGTGTGTTAAAAAATGTTCAGTAGGGTATTACATTTCCATGTGCAGTAATACATTAATAATTGCGGTAGTATATATCTACTAGAAGACTTACAATTTAGTGTTGTACTTTTCTAATGCCGCTTGTTTCTTCTGGTCATAAACACGTTAATTTTTTCTTCTTGAAGTTTTCATTCATTTGTTTCCTAACAAAGACTTTCTGAAATAACTGATTTTCATCATTAAATTGTGTGGATGAGTGGCCTGAACAGGTTGGCTAGCTATCAGGGGGGTTTGAGCTCAAAACTCGACTCTCCCAGATTCCCACTCCTCCCCATCCACAAAAGAGATTGGACCCTAGCGCACTGAGCATGCTATAAGCAAGAAAGATTCCCACTCCTCCCCATCCACAAAAGAGATTGGACCCTAGCGCACTGAGCATGCTATAAGCAAGAAAGATTCCCACTCCTCCCCATCCACAAAAGAGATTGGACCCTAGCGCACTGAGCATGCTATAAGCAAGAAAGATGGACAAGCAAAAATAATGTTAAAAAAATTGATTAAAAGAAGGAGCAAAAAAATGTCCAATTTGTGACAGTGCTCCTGCAGCATCAGAGGCAACAGACTGAACCACTGGTACCTCAAGCGAGCCCATTCATCTTGACAATATGATCTTGCGTAACAAAAAAAACCCAGGATAAAATACAGAGATTCATTTGATAGGTACCTCTTTCAAACCATTCGATCTATGGGAAAGGGGGGGGGGGGTTGGGGGGGGCGCAGATAATACAAATTCAAAGCTCATGTTTCAATACCGACAATTAATGAGGGCGTCATGTGACCAAAACAGCGACCAATCGCTTGTACTCTAACATATTCCAGGTACCCATTACGGTTGGATGTTTCAGAAGTGTCCTAAATATCCCGAAATTCAAATCTGCGCTGATTTAAACTCGAGACCTCTCGCTGCGGAAGTTAAATAATTTACAACTCAGGCACCAAACAAAATGTTTGATTTTGTACTTTGTTTAATTAAATTGTTTAAAAATTGGATAACAAACAAGGGAGTGAACACATTTATACGCTACAGTCAGCGAAGATTGCGTGCTCTTATTGTCTGAGAAGTCCAATCACTATGGAAATGAATAAAACCTGAGAGAAAAGTGGGGCATTGAAGGTAGAAAACTGGCATATTTAAAAAAAAAATAAAATGAATTCCCTTTAGGCTAGATAAATAATTAATGCTCCATAATGATTCAATGCTACACGCAGGAAGAGAGTTGTCCTTCTTTATTGATTTTATAAACAAGGCAGATAAAGGGAAGCTATTTATGCAGGCAAAGATTTTAATCTTCATCTTGGAAAAAAAAATGGATTTGATGAATGGGTCACGTAATATGTGTGTGTGCATGTGTTTGTAATTCTAATTTGAATAATATGTTTTGTTTCTTTTTAAAATAGTTTTCTGTCTTTAAGCAAATTCATTGTACCACTTTCAAACTAAATGGCTTCTTTATTATATAAGTAAAATGTACACCATAAGTATGCTAAGGTATGTAAACTCCAGCTTACATTGGGTTTAAATTATTTAAACCCAGTGATTCAAAAGTTTGGACAGCTAATGAGGAATCTAAACATAAACTGTTGTGTCTCTACAGTACTGAATAAACATAAACAAAAATATTTAAGAAAATGAGTAAATCTACACTTCATTAAGTTTAACATATCAGGTGGAAGTATATCAGGTGAAAGTGTAGACCATTATTACGTTCTACATAAGAACTTTTTAGTGAAAAAAAAACTATGAAAAAAAAAAATAATGTTCTTACATTTAAAGCTTATATTAAGCGTTTTTGGATCAGTCAGTTATTAAATTTGTAATAGAGCTAGACCTACAGGTTTTGAAGACGAAATTATTGAAGGAGGTAGTTGAAGTCAGTTGCATTTATAATCAGAGTTAGGACTTACAAAAACGTGAGATCCAGATTTGTTACTTGATTGTAGAGGAATTTGATCAGCCATAATATTGTAGAATCCTGTATCTGAATTGCAGTCTGAATTGTATTGTATCTATATTTATTGTTTTAAGATCGACTTTAAAAGAATAAAACTCAAGAGAATTAAAAAAAAAATATTCAAACATGGTTATATTTTAATTTTTAGAAATTGGTAGAGTTGACCTGTAACTCAGCTGTTGGGTTGTACGAGTGTGTGTAGTTATATTGTATTATTAGACATGTCCACGCCTCTCTTGGTGCTTCTTTACTTCTGCTAACGCGAACGTCTTTCGGAGATTATTACTTACACAACGAACACAATACACTAAATACATTGAATAAAGATATTTTGTAGCAGACAATAAGTTTATTAAGTGAATATGATTTGGCTAATCCAGCCCCAAAGGCACACATATTAACATCATAAAATATAGTTACAATTCCATGTTCAGAATACACTTCACGAAATACATACTGCAGCTGAAAACCACAAATACGTCCACACTCTACAAGGACCAAACAACTACTGAGGTTTTCACTACCAGGTCAGACTTACACCGGTAGCTTTACTGTTCAAAAGGCACTAGATGATCAAGTGACTACAAGATCACTTTATGTCACAGTGAGTCTCAAACGAGGCTGTGACATAACCCTCAATTGTCTCGCCCATGATCACCCCTCCCCTATTTTTCTGTTCAATGTGCGATATCGATAAATGTACTTTCCTAGCATCTGGAATAAATTTACGTCGCAAAATATTATCGCCACTTGGTGTAAATTAGCAAATAGGGTGTCTATTTCTTTGTCAATCACAAAATTGGACAATAAGGCACGCGGTCTATCTACATGTTATTTATTTACATAACTTCTAAAGCGCGAATCTAGATAACCTGGCCATTTCTACGTTTGGCGACTCAGTGGACCTCATTCACCAATCGTAAACAAACAACATTTAGCCACGTGGTTCTCTATCTCTTCTATACAAATTACGTAATACACACAGGCTGTCACGTGACATTTTCCCCCCGATTGTTTTATCAATATTATCACGTGACTAAATGTTGTTTGTTTACGATTGGTGAATGAGGTCCACTTAGTGGACAACACATAGGCTAAACTGAGGTGTGGGATGGGCTTACACTTCTGTCCATCTCGCTAAGCTGTTCTACCAAGAGCTCAAGACTATAGTTTCCTGTCCTTTGTCTCATTCCACAATGTAAACGAGGTCTTAGTGAGCCATTGGCCAGTTGCCTTCCTAAATTTCTTAGTGGACCATAGGCGGCCTATCTCTAAGATTGTCATCTTTTCCAATGTGTTCATTCCTGCTGACTGTAAAACGCTCTCCGGCTCTCCTAAATCTGCATGGAACTCTCAAGTCTTTCTTAATCAGCTCTTCTATTTTTAGTGGTACGTTTGGACGTGTTCATTTATACATTTTTCACATTTATGATAATATTTTTGTACTCTGCTTGGTTGGCTGAGGCCTGTACCAACACCCACTGATCTCTGGGATAGGAAAGATTCCAATTATAAAGTAGCCTTGAATACAGGCTCTTGACTCGAATCCCAGTCCGTTCTCTAGATCGTTGAAGAACTCCCTGCCCTATTCTGTGACTGAAGAGAGGCATCGGCTTAACCCTGAACTTCCTAGATCTGCTTCTGAAGGTGATTCCTCAATGTTCATATTTGCATCCCTCGAAGGGCATCCCTGCCTTTTACGCCGTCCTATTCGCAGGCGATATCATCTCTGTTAGGGTTGCTTCCCCTTGCTCCCTCCTGCACTACGAGAGCGTGGGACAACCAGTAGACGCTTTAATAACAAGCACCGTCTCAAATTGGGAGTTTATTACTGCTGATTCTTTTCTACTACTGGGACTCACACTAACAGGCATGACCAGCCTACAGCATTCACGTTAGAAGGATTAGTTGAGAGATAACTGATAACAGAAACATCATATAAAAAATAGAGCAAACATGGCTATACACTCAGCAGTCAAAGGATATAGTTACCAACCTACGCATACAATAAAGACCAACAAGCCAAACGGTTATTGGCGTCTCTTAAAAGTGATGCATCTTTGGATACCGTGTGGTGCGTACCTTAAGTTTTTCCTGCTACAATTGTTTTTTGTGCGCACAATTGTTTTTTGCGTGCACAATTGTTTTTTTGTGTGTGTGCAATCGTGGAACGCACCTACCTATAGCTTATCTGTTATCTGTTTTTAAACCTTTCGCATTACACATTGTAATTAAGCCATCATAATGAATGTTACAGTGACATCGTTCTCGGCTCGTCAATTGTTCAGTTAAGCATGAATGTGTTCAATGGGCCGGCACTAACTACTGAGGCGGCCTATGCAAAACGGATAGCGCGTGCCCAGTCTGGGCAGGGATAAGGATAATTAAAAAAAAAATAAGATTTTGTATGAGACAATTTATTTGTATTTCTATGTGACTTTTATTCAATGAAAGTTGACTATTCACTTTTTTTAAAATCGGCGTAGGATCGGGCGTTTCCCATGTTGAATAACACACCAAATGGCAAATTACTCTATTTTTTAGGATAGTTTTATGAGTTTTCAAGAGATTTCAATCATTTCAGAATATTTTTAGAGCTTTTTCGTATATTTTACAATTTTAGAAGATTTCCAAGAGGTGGAAAATCGCGAGAACCCTGTTATAAGTTATAATGGGTTAATTGAATATTTTACACTTAGAATTAGAGCGAGTCCAATGAGAATGTCTCACAGATATTTATTGTAACTCAAATAACCAACGTAATAGTTATATCAACTACAGTTTAACCCTTCAAGCCTCGAGTCCAAACAAAAAAACAGTACATAACCATCGAAACACAGAATGACATTTTGACGCAAATGTCACTTGACATGCACTGTTACGCTATTCCAAAAACAAAAAAAAAACTAAAAAAAAAAACTCCAAACGTCTGTGGCCCTCAAGGGAGTGTATTAACGTAATCCCAAATAGCATGCTAGCAAAGAGCGCATCGGACGATGTTTTAGCTCTGGGCCAGGCGAATTTCACATTGTCGTCTGCCCAAGTAATTTGTACCATCAAAGAGTTAAAGCTAAAAGTTTGGAAAGGATAGTAAAAAGGAGGTCTTCTGGAGAGAATCAGATGTAAGCTTAAGAACACTGTTTCTGATGAGCACTTCTGCTACACCAGACGATGTATTTTGTGTAAATATTTCTAAAAAATGTACTTAAATGTGTATTTTAAAAAAATGTAGTTTGTATGAGTACTTCATAAAGTGTTATGTTGAGTAAAAGTTCCCATTTCTGACAGTGCGATCTGTAGGGCAGAAATTGGTAGACGATGTAAAAGTCATCGGATTTTGTGGCCCACGGTTAATGATGATGTCATGTGGCCAGCACAACGGCCAACCGCCTTTACTTCTATCCAACAAATGTCAGGTACCCATTAGAGCTGGGTGGACTCAGAGGCGCCGAAAATCTCGAAATTAAAAATCCCAGTCTTCACCAGGATTCGAACCCGGGATCCCAGCCACCGCGCCTCCGTAGATTCATACAATTATGAAATACACTTTTATAAACAATTGCTCAGTACTCTCTCCATTTTAGGCCAATAATAAAAAAAAATTAAAATAATTCTGACTGCTACAACCTTTAATAAATTCTGGAAACTTGGAAGCGAAAAGTTAAGAGAATGAATTGATAAAAAGAATAAAGAGAGAGAGAGAGAAAGATGAGAATGAGGAAATAAATAAAGAAAGAGAGAGAGGGTGAGAGAAAGGGGGAAAAGCTTTTATATGTAAATTTTAAAAATAATTTTAGTAATCCAAATATCACAATAAACTTTATCGAAATTTCACCTAAAACAAACTAAATTTTGTATATATACTTCATTGGATCAAAATTGTATCGTAACTAAACGAATCATCATAACATATTTCATTCTATCAAAATATGCCTATTAAATAGATCTGGTTAATTAGTTTCTCTTTGATTTAAGAGCTTCAACAAAATGGCCAACTGGTGTATAAAGTAGACTTTGAGATAATCTGGTTATTTAGAGCAAAAGAATGGTGTGACCAGCTCGCGCCCTAGCTATACTGTCAACGATTGGCATTTTAATAAATAATATTTGATCTATGATTGGTGCCCAACTATAAGAAGAATAACAATTAAATAGAAAGGTATTCACCTAGTAACAAATTCCTCTTCAAATTAACACAAACGTACACAAATTGCAGAGTCTGCTATTTATAAAATGAATAGAAATATTAAATAAAAAACAATTCTGTTCACTGTACAGGCTTTTGAAAAACAGATGTATTTATTGATAACAAAATTGTGTTGCTTTTAACAAGCTTAAATTATCTCCTTTTTTTCTGTCTGTGTGTTGCGAATTTTGAATATATAATTTTTCCAACTTTCCATTCTCGGATCATATTGAAACTATGTACAATTATTGATTAGTCCTAACAAAACATGATTAATTTTTTAAAAATGTAAAATAAATAGTGGCAATTAATTACTTAAGGTTTATATCAAAAATGGAAACAAATATGACAGTATTAAGAGATATAACTGTAAATATGGAGTTCTCTCCCCTTGAACAAGCTTTTTTTTTTTAATACGTATTTTTACAAATTATTTTACTTGCTACAAGTCATAGACTCATTGTAAATGGATAGAATAGATATTTACAAATATGAGTAAAGAAACTCTATAGAATTACTTACCCCAATGAGTAAGATGGACACCACAAATAGACTTGCGTAGTGAAGCTTGTGCGCTATCTCCATTTCCTTGCTGTGGTGAAGCTGCCTCCGCATCATGTCCTTCTCTAAGTCCTGGTTGACTTGCTGCCCAGTCGTCGTGTCATTATGACCCTCGTCAGGTTCTCCAATAACGCTGTAGTTAGAACTATCCACGTCTCGAATCACCCGCCTGATGGCTCCCTTTATCCCAGGGGTGTCATAGTCGCCATCCTCTACCACGGCGTGGATATCACTGAGTTTAGAATTAGTAGCACCCGTGCTTGATTTGTCGTTGAAGTCACGGGCGTCGAGAGTTAAAGACGCGCTATGCTCACTGTTGTGTAACAGAGGCGGATTATGCAGAGGCGTACTGTTGCCTGATTGCTTTGTTGTTTCAGGGGCGGCACCGTAGGTGAGGCGAGTTTTCAATTGCATAGTAAACATTTCTGAAAGCTGGGCGTAGAGAACAAGTAAATCTTTGGCGTATCGAAGGTAACCCTCGCCGAACGCTTCGTTCAGGATGTCGTCCTCTTCCTCGCTGATATATGGATCGTCGTTGTTGTTGGAAGGGCTGGAATTTTGAAGAAGGTGCGCATGAACACCGGAAATGAGGTAGTCAAGTATGTGACGAAAACTCTGTACGAGTATTGTTAGCGAGGTCACACGCGTAAGGTCCTCGTCCAGAGAATCTTCGTTGTTTGAGGCGCTTATCGGAGCCTCGGTGCTATTGCTTTTGAAAGAGCGCCTGAATCGGCGCCCCGTGTGCGAAATATTCCTCGAAGTGTCCACCTGTATAGTCCGACTAACACTTCCGGCTCTGTTAGTCCTCAAGTCGACTGGCGTTGCACTAAAGTTCTCCCACGGTTGGCCCATCGCTGCACTCATGTTGACGGACGGAGTGGATTTGGCCGCTGTTTCCGGCTTAACCCTCAGCCGGATCTGATCAAGCACTGGGTTGTCCCACAGTATGGTAGCGTTTGCCACCTTCTCGTAGATGTAGGCTACCGTGTCACTGTCCTTGAAATCATCAGGGTAGCGTTTCTTGACAGCGAGTATGAAACTAAACGTCTGGTTCTCAGTAGCTGATAAGGTTTCTGAAAATGACGTACAAAGGTGACGTTAACTTACAATTGGTTACTTTCAAGATAAACAATACAAAAACGTCATTATGTAGGTCAGTGAAAGCTAACTGAATTTCTGACACGACTTTGACATCAACACATAAAAGTAAGTCTTTCAACAATAGAAAAAGAAACACACACACACAAGGACATATTAAGAACAGAGTATATATTTAATCAATGCAGTCTGAATAAAAAGTATCTGTAAACAACGCCATTAAATGTTGAACGATTAAATATGTAACAAACATGAAAACTGACTTCTACAGTACTTCTACGATTAGTCTCAAGACGCATGCCTCTGACAACAATAACAATCTCCAATGATTGTAACTCTACTTTAACCAAGTGAGCAATAAAATCAAAACAAATCAGCATAGAATTTGTCTTAACTTACAACCAGGATCCTATTTACTAACAATTAACAATACAACCATCACACAAACACAAGGCTTTATACGTTTGAACGACGTGTCGAGTGTCAAATATATTCAGACAACAAGCCACTACATTCATTTTGTAAACACATTCTACCATTGTTGCACAAGTAGAACAAGAGAATGAAGTATTTCGGATCTTCCTGTGCCTTAGTCCTGTACGTAGAGTTCATCATATTGTTCTATCTGTCCTAGCTAGCATTTGTAAAATGTTTGTAAAATGTTTTACATGTTTCAGATGTTCCTTCAGAGTTGAAGATAGTTTAGTTCCTAGTCCAAACCTCCCGCAGGACGACAGGGGAAGGGTTTGAACCCTCGACCGTCGATAAATCCGAACGACAGTCCAGCGCGCAAACCGCACGACCAGGCAGCCATTGAAAAAAACGGAGGGACTGCTTAGAGCTCGACAGCATCAATTTTTGGTGAGCTGATAGGTAGTCGGCGCAACAGAGACGCCCTATCGGATACGCTATGTCGGTCGTAGCTGGGACTGCGTAGCCACGTGAATACTGCATTCCTCATTATCTTCAGACTAGAAGAAAACCCTTATCAATCAATCAGTCTATCTATCTATATTTATATCTTTCTATCTCTCTATCTATGTATCTATCTATCTATCATTCTATCTTATCCTATCCTATCTTATCTTATCTTATCCTATCTTATCTTATCTTACTACCTACCTACCTACCTACCTACCTACCTACCTACCTATCTATCTATCTATCTATCTATCTATCTATCTATCTATCTATCTATCTATCTATCTATCTATCTATCTATGCAGTCATTTAGTATATTAACACGTTTCAATTCCTCAAATGTTTGAAAACACCGGAAGTGATGTTCTATGTGTGTGTGTGTGTATGATGGTATAGAAAACTCATCATTCAGCATCAACGACCCCAAACAAAATTCCCTTCATCCGATTCAATTTTTTCCCCACACATTTTATCTTTAAAGGGCCATACACACACATACACACCACTAACTAGAAAATCAATCATTCATCTAATTAGTACTAATTAGCAGGGGAGAGTAAAAGCATTCTTTTGTTATGCTGCTATATTTCGGTAATCTTGACTAAAGTAAATATAGTTTTTAAGAGGTAAATCACTTTGACGTCATTTCTTTCCTTACACGCACACATACACACGCACATGCACACGCGCACCCCTTTGATTTAATACAATACAATATAGTTTTAAAAGAAATCGAAATAGATCAATATTAAAAGGAAGACAAGCTTTACGTCCCTTTATGTGAAATAAAGAAACTTGGAACTTGGAAGCTATTCTAGACCGAAAGACCACATCATCCATCACTTGTGTCGAGAATCCTTTTTCTCTTGAGAGATTGTGTACAAAGCCATCCAAGTATTAACACTTTTGTCTTTTCTTTAGTAGCATCTATTGCTAGGTACTAGCTAAGTAAAACAATACAGCTCCCACAAGGATTCTTTATATTAACTTGTATATACGACTAACACATTTAAAGGAATCGCACTTAAACAAAGTTAAAAGAAAGACATTTCAGGATGTGAGGCCTTCGTCAGCTACTAACCAATCAAACCATAAACTCAAACAATAAACACAAATGATATAGTTTTTAAATTTGCTGTAAACGTTTCCGCAACCAGGCACAAGTGATGAGCGCTTTTAAACTCTTACTAAAGGGGATAGTGGTGAAGTGGTCTAAATAGAATATAAAAGATACTTTTAACATTTTTCACCTTTAGTTGAGCGAAGTAGGTCAAATATTACGGTAAAACATACAAAATTAGAACAAACCCCCCCCCAAAAAAAAAACAAAAAACAACCCCCTAACAAACGTAGCAAAATTTCTTTGAGAAAAAAAGACGACAATTTAAAAAAAAGAGTTTGTAAAAAGTAAGCTAACTATTTAGAAATTAGAGCAACTGTTAGATAATCAGTAACACTGGGGAACTTTTGCTAATTAAATTCCAAAAGTTAACGGCTTTATAAAAGTTGAAGTTTGTTCCCATCAACATTCTCGGAATTACTCAGCTTTATGTTTTTAAACTTAGATTCAAACTTACACGTGTTCTAGATACCAGCCTGGTAATGAGAACAAATCTGTGTACATAAGCAGATTTCTCTTTTGGTTATTCAGTTCAGTTTTACAGTCGTTTGAAAAAAACAACAAAGCAAAAAAAAAATAAAAAAAATCCAGAAACAAATCTACAGTTTTTATTTTAACTAAACAAAATGTTAAAGTTTTTTTTTCTAAATTCACCACTGTAGAGGGGAAACTGCTGTGTGGCTAACATTGTTCTGACCATAGGTAATAGATACCAGGCATACGTTGGGAAAGTTAAGGCTCTTGTATTTGTGCTGGCTATATGACACCCTCGTTTATCGTCTGTCATAGAAAAAAACAAAACTTAACATCATCTTCCTCATCATCGCAAGGTCAAAAAGAGATTCCCAGCTTTTTAACCACTGTAGAAAGGAAAACTACCGAGTGACAGTGTCGTAGTAAGGTACTCGTGGGCCCTTGTTCAAGAATATCTTTGTCCCCCCCCCCCCCAATAAGACAAACTAAGTGTGCGACATAAAAAAATCGAGAAGTCTAGTACATGACATACAGATAAACAAGCCAGGTATCGATATATTTACCAAAAGAACTCCAATGCAAATATTGTACCTTTTAAGTTTTTTTTTTGTTTAAAATTAGCTTTTACAAACAAGCAATTAATATTTTCCAAGGGCTCATGTGGACACGAATAATGGGCCAATGCTCAATGAATCCCTTTGCGCCATGGTTGTTACGCCTCAAGCTGTGGACCCCTAATGGTCGTAGGCCAGGGTTCATTGAACCCCTTTGCACCATGGATGCTCCGCCACTGCTGTGTGGCCTACATCGTTCCGACCATGCTAATGCTTTAACAAATCGGTAAGGAAACCAGTGCCAGGTCATTCATCTCATTTCTAGGTGTTTCTTCGCGACTGTATGTGGCATATCAAGCGTGCAACTATGGCTTTCGTCTCGTCCAGGATATAAACTATAGTCATTAGAATATCTAGAAAATTGAAAGTTAACTTGCTAACATTGTCTGAACATTTTGATTGGTTTCGGAAATAAATGGATGTACTTTGACTACTTCCCAAATTTCAAGGTCGTATGTCAAGTCTGTAAGGCAAACACAAAAATCCCTACAATCAAAATCCCAGAATTCACAGAAATCCAAACTCTGACCCATTGGTTCGGAAACCAATTTCTTAATCACTCAACCATGGATTTTTCATACGTCCCCGAGTTCACACCAACTCTAATGGATACCTGACCTACGTTGAGAAAGCTAAGGTTTTTGATCTTTGAGCTAGCTAAATGACACCCTCACATACCGTCTGTCATAGACAAAAACAAGCTTCCCATCATCTGCATCTATAAAGGCCAAAAATGGATGTCGACCACTTTCAGTACCTGGATTTGTCTTTACATGTTCACGTTGATCAAAGACTTGTGTTCCTATTGTCTTCATATTGTTGCGTTGGAAGCATTTATCAATACAGAAAGTCAAGCAAATATCTTACAGAAATTTACGTTTTTACAAAGCTTATATCAACTCACTCTGTCAGTTTAAAAGAATCATCCCCCCCCCCAAAAAAAAAAAACCCACAAAAAACCCAATCAGTTAATCGCTTGGTAGTAATTTATTAATTTTATTTTACATAGTTAGTTAGGAAGCCAAACTTTGCCATCTTGAGATAATTGGCAGTAATGAGCGGTTTCTTTCTTTTAGATAAGTTTTGTTGTTGTTTTTTTAAACTATCCTCTTTTTTTTTTGTTTTTCTTGTTTTTTTTTTGCCTCCACGGGGATCAGATTTCGGGCATAGAGATTTGTGAATCTCGGAGGACAAAAAAGTAAAATCCGAGTCTCCTACTTAGAGATTTGTCAGTGCAACAGTAGAATCGTTGAAATCTGCCTCTGAAGACATTAGAATGCGGACAGATTTATTTTACTGTTGGAAAGTTATCACACCGGATACACCAAAACATTTTCTATCTATACGTTTCCGCCATTTTTTTTTCTGCCATTATTCTGCAATAGTCTAAAAAATAAATGTTTCGAGAATACCCACATAAATAAGAATAAATTGAACGACACATTGTAGACATCGTTGTTAATACCACAATGTCATCTTATTGGATTAGTGATGCCCAAAATACTGCCCGCGGGCCGGACGTCGGCACAAAATAAAAGGTTCAAAAATGTATCTTTGCCTAAGTTTGGGCCCTAATATTTTCTCAGATGGATGGCTACTATGATCTTTAACATTTGTGTGTTATGAATTGGAATTCTGAATGTAGAATCTACCAGGAAAAGTGAACCTATCTCTACTTTTTTTTTTGTTGAACAGAATAATAAGCCAACATATTTATTTGATCAAGAAAGTGTCTGGCTGTTTAATAAAACGACAACATAGAAACGGCATTATAAAATAAATTTGGCGGCATTCTTGGTTTGAGTCGCGAATAAAAGATTGTTAAACGACGCCTAGAGTTTGGAGGATTCATGGGGATATTTACCAAAAAGAGACCACAAAATGAGTCGATGGTAAAGCTAGCTACACTAGTACTCACATTTGTAGTAGAGAAATAAAGCTATTTTCTGACATGTAAAATTATATAATTGTCAAATAACCTTTAATTATGTATTAAATCCACAAGTTTCTACCAAAATAGTTTCAGAACAATTTCATTTCGTTTTTGTAACTTTTCAGTCATGTGGCCCGCTAGACGAGTGTCGGAAATTAAAACGGCTCGCGGGTCGAATTAGGTTGGGCATCACTGTATTGGATCATCGTGCCGTCAAGTACTGACAAGACCTCCAGCAAGACTTGCTTCTCTCATCTCTCTTAACTTATCAATACATCTATCAATCTGTATAGTTATTCATTCTTATTGTCTTGTAAAAATACACAATGCCCTCACCGCGTGCTTAAAGTGCTAACAGATTACTCCAGCTCCGATTGTTATTTATTTTTATAAATTAACATACGAACAAGAATGAGTACATAGCTAACTAATGAACGTTTAGCCGAAATAAAATGAAAACATAAGAATTCTTTTTATTCCCAAACTCTTCCACCTCATTTCAACTCAAAGAAACATCAAAACCACATATCCACATAAGAAGTTTTTATTTAATCAGTTTGCTCACGAACAAAAAAATAATGGAGGCAACATATTTGTTGGGGGTTTACACTTGTATGGCTTACACGCACGCTGATCAATTTATATGTTTGTTGTTGTTGGGATACAGAATGAAACCAGGATCTGTGCCGGCTCAAAGCACTTAGCCCAGCCTAAGTGAGCGCAAATCAAATTTTTTTTTACAGCCACAGAATTTTTTCCGTTTTTTTTATAGATATTTCTTGGTGAGTGTTTGTTTTTAGTCTCCCTGAGACATTCGGGTGGGTATTCTCGAAACATTTATTTTAGACGATTGGAGAATAAGAATATTGCAGAAAATCAATTTATTTTCAAGAAATTGACCTATTTTATGTATGCAAATGAGATCCAAAGGAACCGCTTCGCGTTATAGTTGGCACCAACTCAGTTGCAGAAGCCGCCTGAGGGAATTTCACAGTTGATACTCCCAACGCCTAAGGGACTTTTCTTCGAGGTTGTCTGCTGAAGCCTTAATACCGCAAGGCAGCGGGGGTTTGAATTCAGAGTACCACCTCTCCTAGATGATATGCCCTACTAGGCTGACAACCTCCATCTGTCTGAAGCTCCTGGTTTTGTGGCGCCAGGTATCCGTCTTCATCCCTTCACTTGTTAGTAAGAGCAGTTTCGCCGGGCTTAGTATCTAAGCCACACGAGCAGGCCAGGTTCTGGACTTGGTTGTCAGAGGCTATCTAAGGCGTATCCCTTTAGGAATATTTTATAGACAATGGGAGCTAATCACCATTGACACCACCGGCCATGACAACCTTTGAAACCGATTGATCAGTCACACCAGATTCTGCCCCGTCTCAAGTCAAGTTATCTGTGGCCAAATTGCTGATTCTCCCTGAATGTGCTGACACTAGATCCAACGCTGGATAAGAAAAGTTGAGTCATTTAACCACCTAACCCTTGTGACAAATGTTAACAAAGCTCATTCCCCCCTTTCAAAGTAGAATAACCTAAAATAAAATTGAATTTGACAGAAGACTTATTTGTTATTTGTTTTGTTATTTGTTTTGTTATTTGTTTTGTTACGTAACAAATATGTATTTCCCATTTCCCTTGTTAACAAATCGTAGCAAATTTTTATACCTCCCCCCCCCCACCGGCCGTTACGAAATTTGTACACATTTTTACGTGTTTGAACATCACAGTACATTAAAAAAGTTTTTTTTTAAACTAAGGGTAGAAATTACACAGTAAGTACATTTATTTACTTTTCATTTAGGACAATCCACATGTTTACAGTAGTATTCCCTTTAAACAGCCAGCACTAAAGGTAATCGAGCTCATGATTGTGACACGTATCCACCAGGCCACCGAGATATGCATGATTTAGCTATTATTCATTGATATTTTCATATTATATATACATCTAGAACTAGATAAAGACTTTTGATTTAGAACTGTTAAGATCGAGTCTAGATGTAGATCTACTTATAGATCTCTAGAATCTAGACGTAATCTCTATTAGATTTATGTAGAAATAAAAGCAAAGCTTAGATGAACTATATAAAAAAAAGTTTAAGCAGCTTTAAATTAATAAACAACTCAGTTATCGCTACACTACGGGTGCGTCATTTTTTTGCTCAAATTTATAGACAAAATTAAATTTATTTCATTTTTCATTTCAGCGATATATATCATATGTTACATTTATAGGAAAAACTTTAGAGCCGTTTTTGAGATCAGCGTCAAAGTTCCTCCATGAAGCTTTGATTTGATATAGAGGTATTGTAAAAAGGAATACACATTTGAGAATGTGGTAAAAGAAATTGTGGAACAGAAAATATTGAAGTAATTTTCTATTTCCAAGTTAAAGACATCACAGGCCACACAATACAAAAGCACGGCGGTGCAGTGTGGCCTACTCCCTAGCACAGACAGCCACTCGCTCGTATTGCCCTAGCACAGACAGCCACTCGCTCGTATTGCACTAGCACAGACAGCCACTCGCTCGTATTGCCCTAGCACAGACAGCCACTCGCTCGTATTGCCCTAGCACAGACAGCCACTCGCTCGTATTGCCCTAGCACAGACAGCCACTCGCTCGTATTGCCCTAGCACAGACAGCGACTCGCTCGTATTGCCCTAGCAACGACAGCTTCCGTTTTTTTAGCAACAACAATGTTTGATGTTGTTCTTTGTGCAGTACGCGCGTGTGTGTGTGTGTTTGAGTGAGAGATCACTGTCAAGGCTTCATGTGGGGACTGGCGTATGTGTGTGTGGTTGTGTGTGTGTGCGCAGGGTGGATGAAACGGGGCGTGGTAAAGCGCGGGAAGCCAAGGTGAATAACTGTTATCATCACCTATAGCAGTGTTTACTCACACCGGTAGGTTACCTGAAGAGAGAGGGGAGTGGGGGAGGGGGGTGGCTATTTACTTGACTTTGGTAGAGTTTAGAACTCACACACAGGTAATACGCATCAAACTTCCTAGCGTTAACGGGGATGGAGGCTTGATATACAGGGGCGTATCTAGCGGGTGTTAAGTAAAAGTCTTAACCTAACACTGATAACCAAAAAAAAAGTATTTTAAAGTGACCTAAATTCCTTGACTTCTTTAGAGGAAGTAGCGATTCTTGGCATGAGAAACAACAAAAAAATAATTCTCCTATATATTGGACTCCTTATCATCCTGTAAATAAACATTCAGCCATGCTACCGAATACAGCTGGCTTTACAGCTAAGATATAGATAAATTGCTGGGCTGTGTAGCTGATAGCTGAAGCAGCGCGCTAAGGCCCACAAAAGTAGGATAATTCAAAGAGAAGCATCTGGGTGGTCCCCTAATCGTGTTCCTTAAATCGTAACTAAGCACTGAAGTTGCCGAAGAATTAAAGAAATTAGAATCTACTCCCAACTGATTATAACATAAAATGCGTAAAAGAGCCTAGGCGGACGACCTGTATATGGCCCATTTTAGGAAACATTTGATGTGTGCCCGGTCGATTGGTATGCGACTTGTGGTATAGTCACGATGCTCTCGAGTTTGAACCCAGTTTAAAAAAAAAGTAAAGTTCCCCTTTCAGACCTTGTGGCCTTTAGGGCAGATGATGTAAAGGTCATCTGTTTCTGTGGCCTACTGTATTCAAGGGTGCTATGTGGCCAGCACAACGACCAACCACCTTTACTTTTCCCCCACTAATGTCAGGTACCCGTTAGAGCTGGGTGGACTCAGAGGCGCCCGAAGATCCCGAATGTAAAACAAGAAAAAACTTTTTTAAAATATAAAAAAAAAAAAACAACAAAGCTTATATTAAGCGTACAGTCATGTAATTAAATTTGTAATAGATCTAGACTAACAATAAAAAATCATTTATAAAAATAAAAAAAAAAGGGGGGGGGGAACGACCTGAATTCAAACTCAGAGCTCCAACACGTTAACTACTCTACTAGTGGAGAGCTTATGAATAAGAAAGATTGTATCTATTGTTTCTTAATGTTTCCTAAGATTCAGACAATGATCCTAGAAGAGGGATTAATTCGGCATATACCACCACTTCATTCAATGACAATGTCTTGCCTTTGCTCGAGATACCAAACAAAATAATGTATGACCAATAACTAATTAGTTATTTCTTCTTTTTATTGATTGTTGTGTTGTCAGGTAAAATAAATAATTGTGCAAAATTTCATCTTGATCTGAGATTGGGTATGGAGAAATCACGTGTACAAACTTTATACCAGACCGACAGACAGAATGACTTGATTTTAGATTTGTAACAATAGAAAATAAGTCGGCCTTGAAGACCTTGCGATGTTTACATGCATGTATATTTCAGAAAAAGCGCATACTTTCTCTACAAAACAGCATTGAGAGAGAGAGAGAGAGAGAGAGAGAGAGAGAGAGAGAGAGAGAGGGAGAGAGAGAGAGAGAGAGAGAGGGAGAGAGAGAGAGAGGGAGAGAGAGAGAAAGCATTTCTTTTGGCAACATGTTGTAAATAAACTCTTTTATGGATAAAGGAAATGAAGGAGTTAGAAAGATGAAGTTAAAATGAACTCTAGTTCAGCGTTGTTTCTTTGTAGATCTAAATCTACTTTTCCTGACCTGTCGAGATCTTACATTGCTCAAGAGATCTTCGTTTTCTAATTATGAGAGTCAACAAAAGGCTCTGATGCCACGGAAAATGACATTATCTACAAAGGAAACGAGCACCGGAAAGCAAATTGAGTACAAACGTAGTAAACAAAATGACAGGTAAATTGCCCAACACGGCAGTAACATTAGAATTCTGCTGCCAGTTAGGCCTACAGTTAGGCTTACATAGTATTGAAGTGAGGTAGATTAGTTGACAGGCATTCTCCACATCGAGGTACGTGGTGGCTGAGGGATAAAGCGCACGATTTCCAAACCGAGGCGCCTAGGGTTTGAATCTCTGGGATTTGAAATTTCGGGACGTCCGCACGTTTCTAATCCAACCAACTCTACCGTGTACCTGAAATTGGGGAAAAGTAGGGGCGGTTAATGGTAGGCCACAGAAACAGATGACCTTTACATCATCTGCCATATAGATGGCAAGGACCGAAGGTGGTACTTCGATAACTTCCCTTAGCATTTCTTATTACTCGCGAACAATTAAAACATCATTTGATAACGCTTTATGTAATAGATGGGGTTGCGGTGGCTGAGTGGTTAAGCGCTTGGCTGCCGAACCTATGGTTCAAATTTCGGCGAAGATTAGGATTTTAAATTTCGGGATTCTTAGGGCGTATGTGAGTCCACCCAACTCTAATGGTTACCTGACTTCAGTTTAGGGAAAGTTAAGGCGGTTAGTCGTTGTGCTGGCCACATGACAACCACCTCGCGAACAGTTGGCCAAAGAATCGGATGGACTTTGCATTATCTAAAAGGGGAACTTTACTTATGTTAGAGATCTAGTTACAGTTATAGATCTAGTTACTGTAATATGAATATTTAAATATAATTTCAAAATGTGGGTGTTCTGAACGTTAGCATCTGTCAACTTGGTATTTAAATTGTTAGGTTTCTGATCTCTTTTTGTCTGGCTCCTTTTGTCCATCCTTGAAATACCAAAGGTCAAAAGAACATTGTGTTCGATTGTTTTAGCCATATACTTTGAACTCATTGTTAAAATATTATGCAAGGCAGACATTTCAATTGCTACTAAAAAAGCAAAAATTGACCATCGCCAAGTAATGGACCTCATTCAGAAAATCGTAAACAAACAACATTTAGTCAAGTGATAATATTGATAAAACAATGAAAAAAAAAACTGTCACATGATAGCCATTGTGTATTAAAAAATTAGATCGTAATTTGTTTAGAAGAGATAGAGAATCACGTGGCTATATGTTGTTAGTTTACGATTGCTGAATGAGGTCCATTTATTCTTGATGAAGATATTTTAGTTGTCGTTCATTTTTAAGGGTCAATATATATATCAGGCTTAACCTTCTCCCCATGCAAAAGATTTAAAGCAAATGTTTGGGTTTCCCCACAGCAGTGTGTCCAGCTCTAAGTGTGTCTCTTAGTCTTAACCCACATACTTCATTCCAACTAGGAAATACATAAAAACCACGTGATTCCCTTTTTTTTATTTGGTTGTTGTTCGTGCTATTAAGAATTCGCAAGTATCTGTGTATAGAAAACGAAAGTGGAAATCATGATAACGTTCGTATTACTGTAAACATTCAACTTGCCAAGGAACAAGTTGAAGCTAGTGCTTCTGCCAGGGCAAACCTGAGATAGAGAAAACATCGATATTCGTGTGTGCTGCTGTTAAGATGGTTACAGCAAATCTTTATCAGGTAATGTGGAATTCATTTTATTTTTATTATTTTTTGTATGTTTTATTCACTGCCAAATGACGCGAGACTGAGTGAGGGCTAAGATTCGGTGGAAAGTGGTTAATGGTTTTATGATGTCCTGGTCGTCACCTGGAAAATAAAAAAAAAAGGTGTTTTTCTGTACTGATGTTTATGCTGGGGCATAAGAAATGCTGGAAGGTTATCTTCAAACGCAAAAAAAATCTGTATTTGTTCACGACTAAGTTTTGTTTATTGTTAATGTATAAGAAGAGGCGAGAGGGTTGAGCGGTAAAGCGCTAGCTTCCGAACCGAAGGGTACAATGGTTCGAATTCTGGGATTTTAAATTTCGGTATCTTTAGGGAGCCTCTGTGTTCATCCAGCTCTAAAGGGTACTTGACATTAGTTGGGGAAAAGTAAACGCGGTTTGTCGTTGTGCTGTCTACATAGCACCCTCGATAACCGTAGGCCACATAAACAGATGACTTTTACACCATCTGCCCTATAGACCGCATGGTCTGAAAGGAAAACTTTAATATATAAGTGAAAAGCTAAGGAAACAATTTTTTTTTTTAAACGGACAAAGAAAAACAAGCCCAAAAGAAAAAGGACTGACACCAATGTAGTAGAGGTCACATGAAAGAACACAGAAATAACAAAAGGCTGATAGAAAAAAGCAAGCTTATCTGCATAAGACCCAATTTACCCATGCCATATATCTGGCCGGCTTTTCAGAGCATTACAACCTATCTCAAACCTCTCTCAAGAAGGCGGGCAAGGCAAGGTTCCAACTTGGGATCTTAAAAACCCCTTTAGCAGAAAATCATGATGAGATTACTCCCTTAAAGCACGTGAAAGTCTTAAGTGAGTCTTCAGGTCACCTGTCTCCATACAAGGACAGACCCATTGCCACAAATGGACCAGTTCTCTCTCTAAAATCCTTGTCCCGATCGCTCTTCACGACATGCATAGAAAATATGGACAAATGTCTCATCGTCCTCCATGCAGTGGTGACACTGTGTATCGTAGTGTTCTCGAAACATCCCGGGGTAATCACCAATTAGACAGTGACCGACTCGGAACTGGGCTAGGACGCTCTGCTCCGCAAGATTAAGCTGCTACCACGCGTCCATTCGGTCTGGTCTACTCATCAGAACTCGGAACCAACGAGGCGGCACGACCAGGCAGCCATACCTCCCCCCCCCCCCCAAAGCGTCTTCTAGCAATGTTTTTTTTTTTTAGTATTGGATGTTATTTAATATTTTACGCGTTTTGATGAGCACTTTATTTCTAATGGAACAAAAACAAGGAATGTGCCAACAGGCTGAAACTAAGGCTAACAGACGAATATTCTGCCCGATACTTTGAATTCCTGCGGGATATAAAAAAAACTGCTTGATCACTGTTCTTGAAAACGAATCTAACGATTTTCATAGAAATTTGATAGTATATGTATATCTCTGGGAAAAGTATCACTTGCTAAGTGACCACACGGTGAAAAAATCGGGTTTGACCATTATAATTTTGCGAAATCTTATCTTCTAAAATTTGGTCTGGAAGTCTAGACAATCTAAAAATGGAACACACTTACGTCATCGGATATTCCCGCACGTATTCAAAAAAGAGTGAAATAAATAAATAGACTTACGGAAACATTCTAAGTCTTCTAGGTCTGGATCTATAAGGCCTAGCATTAGAATCGTATATACTCTGAGTAGATTTATACCTAACCTGGGTTTTTTTTTGTCGTAAAGCGTGTGTTTGTTTGGGAGGGGAGAATCGATCCGTGGTGTTGGTGGTGGTGGTGGGGGGGGGGGGGGTTAGGTATGTAATTATTGGCCCATTTTTATTTAAATTTATTATTCATTAGTTATTAACAGGAAAAAATCGCTTTTAGAAATAGATTGGTTAGCATTATAATGGTGACACTGTCTTATTTTTAATTCACTCGTTTTCTAGTATTTTGTGAAAGAGAACATATCAAACTATATACAAGCCATAATTATCTCGCCTTTTTACGTGAATGTCTCATCATGAAACCTTTGAGATTAGATACACTCATCTCTTAAACATTCATCAAACAGACATGCTATTGAAATATCTTATTGATTGTTTTTAAATAGTATTGTCTTTCTCCCCCATACTTACATATAGATTAGATAGATAGATAGATAGATAGATAGATAGATAGATAGATAGATAGATAGATAGATTAGATTAGACAGATAGATAGATAAGCTAATAAATAGGTAGATATAAAATTTAGTAGAAAGTCACTTAGAATGAAATCTCTATGTAAAAAAAAAAAACTAACCATAGTATATCATAAATCAGTTGCAAGTGCTCTGTGAGTGATATAAAGTATACCAACAAGTGTGTGTGTGTGTGTGTATGTGTTTGCGTGTGTGTTGGTAAATTTTTTCTATTTAAAATTACTATTTACATTTTAATTCTTTTTTCTCTTCTAGTTTTCTTTTTCACAAACTTAGTTTGAGTGAAAAAAGATACGCGAATTTTTTTTTTTCTCTGACCAGGTGGAGACCTCTTTCACATCCTGCAAACCTCGCAATCAGAGATTGATACGAAAAAGCAGAGATCCATTCGTTCTACATCTCAAGGCTAGAACTACATTTAGTTTTGTGTGCAAATATGGACATTTAGAATTACACGTACAATTGACTGTGTAAAAAGTGATAAGTAGCTGGTCAAGCCTACTATGGTAGCAACAGTAGCTACAATACAGGAGTTGAGTTGAGTTCGTTTTCCAATAAAACCCATAACTTGAACAACAAGGAACATACCCATGAATACTAAGACGAGTTATCACCCTCAGGCGTTTAGAAAACTGCAGAAATGGCGCAAAAATTTCATTACAGCCAAAAACATGGACACAAGCCCCAAAATGAGTCCTACGGCCAAAGGAAGTGTGCGGCTTTAGATAAGTGAGTTTAAAGCCGGCCTCGCGAAGAAGAGCATCTCAGCCGCGATGTTGCATTCACTTTTCAAGACTGAGCTACGATGGACCCTGAAAGTAGGGGGGGGGGGAGAGAATGAAGCGGAGGAAAGAAAGCTCTGGTCAATAAATGGGGCGTTGAAGGAGGAGGATTGTGGGAGGTAACGATATGGAAGGTAAAATTGCGGGTATTAGAATAATGGGCGCGGGGGTAAGTGGGAACAAATTCCAAACAGAGAACAGCTCGGAACATTCTGACCACTTCTTAGGTCAAGGCAAAAAGTAGTCTCAGAGTTTCAATTCTCCGTATTCTGCCCGGATTAGAGCGTGCCTAGAGTAGCCGAACAAAGGAAGTATAAATGATATGCGGATAGTCTGCAGGATGCGAGTTTTTTAAATTGTTATTTTAATGGATATTAAAATTTTGCAGTGGGAAATTAAAAATGTGGATTTTTATTTCTTGCCGGCAAAGAAGGAACAAAGCAAAGGATTATTAATAAATGGTGTTTCCGGTGGAAACTTGGACTATACAATTAAGCACATAGAGTGATGCATGTTTATCAGAAGGAAAGAGGGAGATAGATAGAGAGAGAGAGGGAGAGAGAAAGAGAGGGAGGGAGGAGAGAGAGGAGAGAGAAATGAAATAAATGAGAGGGGGATACGAGAAGATAGATGGTAAGAGGGGGGAGACAGAGATAAAGTAAGAGACTCGAGGAGTAGAGAGAGAGGAGAGGGACGGAGAGCGAGAATGAGAGAAATGGAGGATAAAAGGAAAAGGGAGGATTGAGAAAGATATAGAGGAAGATGGAGAAAAACGAGAGAGGCAGAGAGTGTGGGAGAGAAAAGGAGAGAGACGTATTGAGGGTAAAATGAATGAGTTGAAGGGAGAGATAGAGAGAGAGAGAGTCACAGTGAATGAATGAGTTGAAGGGAGAGATAGAGAGAGAGAGAGAGTCACAGTGAATGAATGAGAATTACATCTTTAATAAATATAATGATTCATGATCTGATCTTAATAAGAAACTTGCATTAAAAAACAACAACAAAAAAAAACAACAATGTCCTAATCATTGACCCCATGTCAGATATTCTTATGTTTATTGACTTACTTTTGACACTGTACAAGTCAAGGATTAGCTCAGCGATGACCAGGGCGCAGTCTGTAATAGTCAATATAATCACTAAGATGACCACGTATTTACTATGAAGAATCTTTTCACCACGTTTGCGGAGTCTGAAAAAACAAAAAAAAACACAAAACGATAGTTGCACTTTTTAGTTTACAAGGGGAAAACAAACAACTTTATGTAATTTATGATGATAAGACTCTAGCGATCTTTAAAGAGAAATTGAAATAAAGAAGTAGTCCGATCCATTCAACCTATTGGTGCTAACAAACAAATATCACGTGACTAAATCCCAAATTCAATCAAAATTCCTTTTACAAAAAATATAACAATAATAACAATAAAAATAATAATAAAATAACATTAAAACGCATGAAAACTTTCTAGGTGGTTATTTAAAAAAAAGTGTATATAAGATATTGTAAATTATTGTAAAAATGCTGCATTCCTCACTGATCTTGGGACTCGAAGACAAACCTTATTATTATAGTAAAGATGATTCTGAATGCAAATATTCAGAAAGTTTTTTGGAAATGATAATCATTCCGACTGGGTTAATAAAAATGATTAACTTTAGCAGTCTAAATGCATGTACAATTGGATTGTACAGTTTGACTAATGTGTATCTTATTCATGTAACAGAAAAACACACAACACTATTTGAAAAGGCCTCAGTCAGGGCCGGCTATAGGTAATTGGAGGCCCTAGGGCCTAGGCGAAGCGAATAGGGAGGTACATGGTGAAGTGAACACTGTGACCCCAAATGAAATAGAATAACAAAACATTCAGACCGAAAAATATGCAAAGATTTATAAACCTTTCTTTATCTATATGTAAATGAAATAATAAGTTCAATTCAACAAGCGTAATAGCATACACGGTACGCTCTACTTGAGAGGCCAAGTGCGCTTGAACTTGACTTGTCTTGGCTACCTAGAAGGGGGCTGGAGGTTCGACACCCGACTCGGGCAGAGTTGTGTTTACTGAGCGCCTTTTGGCAGCACGGAAAACCAACTCCTAGATACCCCACTGGTCCACAAATGAGATTGGACCAAAGCGCTCTGAGCATGCTATAAGCATGAAAGTAGCGCTATATAAAAGCTATAGTTATAATAGGCTTCAAAGACGATTCGTGATCAGACTAGAAATTACAATTACAATTTCGACGTTTCAAAGAAATAAATAAATAATGGCCTTCTAACAGGTCTAGTCTAACATCTTTTTGGTGTATCTGGTGTACAAAAATAAAAAAAAATGTAGACAGAATCAAATTTTATAAAGCTCTTTCGTTTGTAGCATAAAACAACGGTTATTTAGAGAGGTAAAGAACATAAAGCGATATGAAGAAATGGGGTTGAATATAACAAAGGAGCTTAGCAATGTGATTTTAAGGTGCTGCAAAGTGCACAGACATTACTCTATGGTTCATTAAAATACTTCGCTATTCAATAATTCCGTATTATGTAAACCAGTGATGCTCAGCCTTATTCGGCGGCGGGCCATTTTAATTTCCAACACTCGTGTCGCGGGCTACATCAACAAAACGTTAAAAGAAAGGAAATAGACAATGAACCATTTTTATTAGAAACCCGTGAATCTGGTAGTTACATTAATTTAAGAGCTGTTTTATGTTCTTTCAAAAGAGCCACTCTTTCTTTATAGAGCAGATATGTTGGCTTATTATCAGTACCAATCCATTTACCCTAACTTAGGGACATTTTTTTTTATCAAACCTCTTTTCTTTTATGTGGAGATGAATTTTCTACACTTTGAGCGGACGTTTCGGCGGGCCGGATTGAATTACCTCGCGGGCCTAATTTGGCCCACGGGCCGTATTTTGGGCGTCACTGATGTAAATCAAGGACCGAATTTAAACGTGAGAAGGCCTTAAAGTTTTTTGAGATATGGGGGGTCCTTGTAATCAGCGGAAGGCAACATATTCCATTGCTTTTGCTTTTAAGCAATTTTTGCCCCCTCCCCCATTGTTATGGAATGTGTGTGTGTGTGTGCGTGTGTGTATGTTTATAACTGTATATGGTGGGAATCTTGAATGTCACATGGAAAGAAAAAGTGTGCAATACTGAGATCCTTGCGCGATCAGGTATTCCCAGCATCTTTACAGCCCTCAGACAACGCCGTTTGCGCTGGCTTGGACATGTTCGCCGGATGGAGGACAAGCGCATCCCGAAAGTCATCCTCTATGGTCAACTCGCAACTGGCACAAGAAAAACTGGTCGCCCCCACCTCCGTTACATAGATGTAATAAAACGTGACCTCAAATCAGTGAACATCAACACTGACAATTGGGAAGACATAGCTCTAGACCGCAACAGGTGGAGAGAGACAGTGACCAAGAAAGCTATGGACAGTGAAAGTACATGGGTCTCAGCCCAGGAAGAAAAACGCACAAACCGAAAAACGGCCAGCTCCTCTACCACCGAAGCAAAAACCAAGGGGACCCTAACCTGCGCTATCTGTGGACGGGAGTGTCTCTCCAAAATAGGGCTCCACAGCCACATGAGGAAGTGTGCTATGAGATGAACCATAGTCGTCCTACGACTGAAGGAGGCCAATGATGATGATGATGGTGGGAAGAAGTTAGCAATTGTTTGTGAATGATGCAACATAGGTGGCATTGTCGTCACTTGGTCTTAGTTAATGGAGACGACTCCAGAACGTGAGACTGAACGGTTATGTTATTGTAGTGAGTTAGATTTTTTTAAAAAATATTAAAGTCTACTACATTTGTTTCATTTGATCACAAGTTGATTTTGTTCATATTATAAATAAAGTGTTATTTAGTTCTGCTCACAAAAGGAAGTTATTAAAGTTATTTGAAGTTTTATTAGTTAAAATATATTACACCTACAACGCTTTAGATGTCTTCCAGCAGTTTGGTGCTATAAGTCAACATCCGGTAACAACACCCAAGCAAGTAAAGGGCCCTGTTTACTGTGCTGAAATGCACCGCGTGCGCACTGAACACACCGGATAAATAATAAATAAAAAAATGCTGTTTTTGGATTGGTGTCCATGTGTTATGACAATTATATTCTGTATCGGTTATCGTTCTTATGTTTACATGTGCTTGTAACGTAAGAATGTGTTCACGAAATGTGTGTTGTGTAGTCATTCAGTGTATTAAAGCCATTCTAAGCGGACATGGTTTTCGACTCTTGTTTTTATTATGTTCATAAAACCATGTATGAAAATCTCCGAGAAACTCCGAGATATTAAATAAGTTAACAAATACATAAGAGAAGTAGTCCTCTCTAGTGGGTACCTGACATTAATTGGGAGAAGTAGTCCTCTCTAGTGGGTACCTGACATTAATTGGGAGAAGTAGTCCTCTCTAGTGGGTACCTGACATTAATTGGGAGAAGTAGTCCTCTCTAGTGGGTACCTGACATTAATTGGGAGAAGTAGTCCTCTCTAGTGGGTACCTGACATTAATTGGGAGAAGTAGTCCTCTCTAGTGGGTACCTGACATTAATTGGGAGAAGTAAAGGTAATTGGATGTTGTGATGGTCACAATAACACCCTTGTATACTGTCGGTCATACAAACACACATGAGCCGACCATCTGCCCCATGAAGTTTGAAGGAGACTTTGACCTGGTGTACAGTAAGCCTACCTTTTGACCAAACAAAACAAAACAAAACAATGGATTTTGCGAAAATATTTGCACACACGCACAAAACAGATATAGCTCAACTGCACGAGTTCAAGGAAATTAATTAAAACTTCCAACTGCTCAGGTGAAGGAGAGCTCCTTTGTTCTGTCAAGAGTTATCACGACATGGACAAGAACCAAATGGCAAGATAGAAGCAAAACACCTAGCTGGCAGGAAATGCGAAAGCCAATCGGGGATGGGGGGGGGGGGGGGGGAGGTGAGAGTTAACAAAACATAATCTTTCTTTTTACGCAAATAATCACAATTTTCTCACTTCTTTCTTCCTCTCATGTACATCACATTTCTCTACATTCTTTTTAACCTTAAATTGTCAACTATTTAGAACATACATATATTAAAGAAAAAGAGATGTGTAAGCTCTGTGTTTTTTTTAAATGGTCTTTCTAGATCATGTTGGGTTGAAAGTTAAAAGCAAGCCAAATAAAAAAGAAAATCCTTTTTTTTTTAACAAATAAGAAATATCTGAAGGGGAAGACCTCTAATATATGTGTTGCTTGTATATATATTGAACTTCACTAACAACAGCATAGTTGCTGTAGAAGACTATAAGTCTAGCAATTCAAGACGACATTGTGAACTTGTGAAGTCATTTTTTACTCTACCACCAGCACTAATGGGAAGAGGACGGGACCTTTAAGATACAACTGGGGGGCTTGTTGAGAATTAGTCTGCTTTTCAATTCTCAATTTTATGGCGGCTGTAGAAACAGAGCGACTTGTAAAACCAGTAAACAAAACCTAGCAGTGGGAGGAAAACAGTTATTCTAATTGCTGAGTTTCTTTCTCCTTTTCGTGGGCGTTGTCTAGTGTGAAATCAAGAGATACATTATATAAATATAAAACCAGTAATTTCTTGATTTTTATGAAACTTGATAACACACCAACTATCTAGCAGAATACTAGCTTCACCTGACCAGTTTATTAATTAATTATTTTTTAAAAAGTTCTAAGACTAAGACTGGTTTATTGATCCATATGGAAATTTGTTGTGATTACAAGGACCCTTTTCTAATATAAAGACACAACAGGAACATACACATAAATACAACAGACACAACATAAAGAATTCATTCAGCAACAACACACAGGCATCTTGGTCCTTTTCATGTTCCCTGATCAACGGTCTCTGCTATCTACCTAAAATAATACCAAATTTCAGATAAAATTAACAGGGCTCCCTGGCAGAGATAAAAATTAAGTTTCCCTTTTCGACCTTGAGATCTATGGGGGCAGATGATGTAAAGGTCATCTGTTTCTGTGGCCCACGGCTAACGAGGGTATCATGTGTCCAGCACAAAGATCAACCGCCTTTACTTTTTCCCGACTAAAGTCTGTACCATTAGAGCTGGGTGGACTGAGACGTGCCCAAAGATCCCAAAATTAAAAATCCCAGTCTTTACTATGATTCGAAACCGGGACCCAGGCAGAGATAGAAGGCCCTATTAAATCTAGGAATCGAACTTGAAAGCTTCATTTCTGCAGCAAGACGCTATCCCCCTTAAATATTTCCGAAACAGAATTATTTACAGTAGAGTTCAATTAACTAATAATAAGGAAGAGGCTGGTTTGCTTTTAGACCAGGGGTTCTCAACCTATGGGTCGCTACCCCTTTGGGGGTCGCATGCCCATTTGTCAGGGTTCGCCTAAGACAATCTGAACGATTGGTCTTGATTCAGGTCGCACAGTAGGCCAAACCTTCTAGGCAAAAGCTAGACATGTTCAATTTCTTAAAAAAAAAAAATAACATTCATTAGCTAAGATCAAACTAATCGCTCTATATAGGAGGTATTAGTCTTTTTTTTTTTAAAGCACTTTTTAATTGTCTTGTTAACATCGACATGTTAGAAAATCTTTGTTTAACAACGCTTATAGTAACTCGCTTGAATATTGTAGTCTAGATTTTGGAATCGATTTTTTATATTTCATTTTTTCCACCCTTCTTCCAACCATTTCATCAGAAGGTATGCACCAGAGCTCTCTAAGGGACGATATTCTCAACTTCCGGCTACACGAGACGGGCGTTCATTTATGTAATGAGGCGTGAAGTAAGGGCATTCGTGCTGACGTCGGACGCTAATGAAAAAGCGCTGATGGCGCTTTAAATTCAAATAGCTTCATTAATTCTATCAAATATTCGTTCTCCATCTGTCTGTGCTTTTTTCTACCAGCATTTAAAACAACAACAACTATTTAATGAATCTCACATTCGATCTATAGAGGGATACACTGTTATTGGAGATTTTAGATTTCAACTAAACAATGTCAAGGACAACGAAATAAAAAACAAACAAAAAAGATAAAATTTAAATGTATTTTTTTATGACTACACTAGCCTTTAAATTATAAAATCCAGTTATACGCGGGTGTTTTTAAAATGGCGTCTTCTTTAAAGAACATTTGTTCTGTTGGAAGACAGTATAATTTTCTTTTTTTGTTACTCCACTGTCTTAGAGTGAAAGTATAATGCTGCTATTTGAAATAAAAGTAACATTTCCATTTCCAGACCATGCAATGTAAAGGGCAGCTGATGTATATATCATCATTTTACTGTGGCCCACGGTTAACGAGGGTGTCAAGTGATCAGGACAACGACAAACCGATTTTACTTTCCCCTAACTAATGTTAGGTACCCAGTAGCGCTGGGTGGGCTCAAAGGGGCATTAAAGATCCCGATAATAAAAATCCCAGTCTTCACCAGGATTGGTGTCATTCACGTTCCAGCTCTTGCATCGTTTTAGGAACCCGGTTTTGGAGCCTCGTAGGCAGGGGGACATCGCTAAGAACACTGTTCTCCGGCAAGCTTTCCATCAACGTGACCCCAATTTGCGATGGCTCTCCATCTCTTTAGATCAGGTCAGTATCGAAGAGAGACAATTGTTAACGTGTAGGCAGCCCAGCACTTTGCCACCCAGGAATTCTCCCACAAACATGGTCGGCCATTAACTCCTAATTAGCTTATTCTAGCTTATTACAATAATAGCTTATTCTTGCCACTTTACTTCAGTGGAAGCACCACAGTTGCTACTTAGAAGAAGTTAATGGATTTGAAGGTGCAACAAATTGGCTAGAATTCGGCTACTCAGAATCCAGGGGAGTGCACGTGCACGACCTTGCAACCCCCCATGCGGGATATTTGAACATTTGCGTTTCTCAAGTAGATCTAGTTACGTACATGTCTTTATGACGCCTCCAACGGATTGTGCTTAGCCATCGTGCCAAAAGGTGAAAAACGCTAATTGAGAAACATAGTAATCATGTAGAGGCGAAGCAGTTAAGGTGACATTTACCTAAGCACTAAGAGGGTAAGATGCTAGCAATCTAACTCTGCCTGCTGTGTTCACAATGCGACTCTAAATCCCCTTACCAAAAAGCTATTAACGGATCTCTAGATTGAGGCACAGAGTCTGTTCAATGTGTGTTTAACAGTTGTTAAATTCATAAGATTGATAATTTCTAGAAAGAAAATTTACCTAGTATACAAAAATTAATATTTACCAAACACTATTTCCGAAAAAAAAGAAAAAAACTTAACGGATTAGTTTTGATTCAGTCTGGACTTTAAATTCAAATATTTCTGATATATTCTGTTCCCTCCCCATCACATTCTTTGTGAGGGCTAGTAGCTGAGAGCTTAGCGTACGAACCAAGGGCCGCTCCATAAAAAAAAAGATTTGGTCAAGTACTGTATACTAAGGTATTGGGTTCTAAGGGAATCATCAATTATCCAGTCGCCGCACTTCATCTGAATAGAGGCAGCCTTCACAGGACGCGCAATCCGATGTCATGAAATAATAATTCAGTAAAACAATGAACTGGACACAATAATCCGCTAAATTCACTTACACTTCCTCTTAATATACATCTATCTCTCTCTTCAATGAAATATCTCTCTCTGCACACTCTACATGTGTGTTCCCCACGAGGTATTCACACACACACATACACAACACTTAAAACATGTTGACCAGTCCTCGCTTGGCCAGTATGGAAGTTTGGTTGTGGGGGTGGAAACGGACTTTTCTTCCATTGACTCTAAAAACGTAACTTAGGAGCACATAGAGTGAACACAATATTTGAGTGTTTACTGTACAGGTATGTTTGACTGCCCTGTGTACACTTCTATTCTCTGGGTACACTTCTATTCTCTGGGTACACTTCTATTCTCTGGGTACTTGGGAAAGAAAAACGCCTTTAATCACTTTGCACGTTTACCAGTGTGACTGATAGGACCCTTAAGACTTTATAGACCCCTGTGTGGCATTTTACATCTTTGAAGACGATCTTTTCCCTTTACAACTTCTCATGAGACTGAAGAGGCCAATACTTCATACACAGCTGCGGTCACAGGCTGGGCATCTGTAATCAGCAGACCTGTTGCACCTTCTTTCTATTTGTGCAATACATGATCCTTCCTTTATGCTTGCTCTCCATGTGAATTTATCCAGTGCCTCTTTTTTTCCCCAACTGTTAATGTTGATTTTTAAAGAGCTTTATAGACTCATAGGCTTTGGAGAACCTCAAGACAGTAATGAAAAGCTTTTCGACAGCGGCCCCGTGGACCTGACTGTCTTGGGGCGAAGCAGCAAGACACTTGTCAATCAACTACATTTCTTTAATGCATTTTTTAAAAATTCTTGTTTTTTTTTTGTTGTTTTTTTTTACATGTTACGGACGTTGTTTTGGAGTTCAAGATTTTTACATTCTAGCCCAAATCAAGACAACTGGGTTTGGCGGGGGCGGGGGGGGGCAGAGCTCGAACCAGGGGCCATAGAGACGTCAGTCCAAAGTGCATACCTCGTGACCAGGCAGCCATCTTATCGTATAAGACATAGAACAAACACATTTACAGGCTGCACACTTGGACAAATTTAAAATAGGAACCTGAGACCTTCGTCAGTTACTAAAAAAATCAATCGAGAAAGAAAGATGACATATTTTCAAATGTTTTGTATTGTTAACCCTTTCACTACCGGGAGCAGGTGAATACAGTTAATATGAGTTTTATTATTTAAAGAGATGTGTTCATGAGTCTTAATTATAAGAATATTTAGAATGGTATTTACTTTTTTTGTAGATAAAATTTACTGAACCTATTTACTGATTGGTTTCGATTTAATCTGATTTAATTAAGAATGTTTTACTCATACATATTTGTTTATCGAACCATGCTATAAATATATTAATAAGATTGCAAATTTTTATTCACGGTGGAAAAAATATAAATAGCTTTTTTTTTTTTTTTTTGGTGTATCGGGTGTAAAATATGCCGAAAAGAATTTTTTTTTAAAGGTAAATTAAATGACAACTTTTGTTCCCATATACAATACTTCTATTCAAGTCACACTTTCAGTGTGGAACATTTCGGGTGAGCACAGGATGTGTGGACGCGATTCTCGAAAACAGCTCTAACGAGTTTCCTAGAAATTCCTCAGTTGATGTATATCGTCGGGAAAAGAATTAACTAGCTCATTGGCTAAACCTCTAGTCGGACTGTTATAATTTCTCAAACTATACAAAGAGGAAAATTTCAATAAGAAGAAAGAAATAGCAAAGTCCAAATTGAAATAACTTTCTAAATCCAATTTATATTTTTTAATTTCTCCTCTCTCTGCCTCCCTCTCCACTGCTATATTCTTGTAATCAGTCTTTGAGGAAACACAAATCTTGTATGTGGTGGAGCTATGGAGGCCCGTTGGAAAGGATATTTATATAAAAGCAATGTAAATCATACATCAAATTTTGCAGACGAGGTTGCTGCTAGTTCATTTAACCTTCACCTTACCCCGTGATCCGGTCAAGAACAGGCTTTCTCTAATTTATTGCGCGTTCAGTTGTCCGTGCTGGATCGACATGGCGTCATTCAAGGGAAACTTGCGTAATAAAGAGTGCCGTTTTATGTTTGGAATTTGGGCTGGACAAAACGCGATTATAGCGAGAAAAGGGGAGATTTAAAAATACTAACTTGAAGCTTTCCTTATACAGAAACTGAAGGAGAGAAACAAAATATAGTGTGTCTATTTAATGCGAAATGTTTCTTTTCTTCAATTTCTTATGGGTTTTTTTTAAACGTTGCATTTTAAGTCCTATTCTATGGACCCACGACTCCTATTTCTTCCTATGGCTTTTCTTTTTACAAGGTCTTCGAGACGTTCTAATCAAGCAACAAGAGCCATTTCCCCTCTTTGCATATACGCAGTGCTTTTTTGTGTGACAGTACGCACCGGTACGGCGTACCGGCACCTTTTTAGATGTGGGTAAAAAGTTATTGCTTGTCTTGTATTGTAACATTTATTATTAATTTATAAGTAGTTAAAAGTTAGAAAATCCACCATTGAGTACCGGCACCTATTTTTTTTTAAAGAAAAAAAGCACTGCATGTACTCATTATGATTTGATAACCTGGTCATCTCTCACTATTCTGTCTTGAGCACTGAGGAGTGTCTCTTTTCTGTACAGCTCTCGCACTGTTTCTCATGTTCAAGAATATATTATTGGCTACAATGAGCTTCAAATTCAGCGCAACTATAAAAAAAAAAAATGCTGACTTACTAAGCCTTTTAAAAATGACTAAGAATAGGCCTACATCCCACTTTCACTTTGAAAAGTTATAACTGTCAAACCAGAGTTTTCCCAGAGTGACCAACTAGCGAATAATTCTTTTCCCAACGTTATACATCAGCTGTCAAATTTCTAGAAAATCGTTAGAGCCGTTTTCGAGATCCGTGTCCAGGTTCCATTTGTTTTCGACGATGAATGTATAAGCTGAATAAAGGAGTTGTATAAATGTACCTACGGAATATGCCAATTAGTAATAAACTCAATAACCACAACTCTTGACACAGCCGTTGTGTCAGTCTTCACTCCCTTTTGCCCGCTCTAGTTCAAAGGACATGCACAAATTGAGTTATCTCCCGGCTGTTTACCGCACACTTCCGGTTCTTCCCTAAGTGTTGATCAATGAAAGAAGTTGTGTTAAGAAAACAAAACAGGACCGAGGCAGGAGAGAAGGGGGAACAAGTGACCTTGGCCGACTTGAAACTTCCGATTTATTTATATTGAAATACAAGAGGAACAAGACACAGAAATTAAAAACAAAAAAGTAGCCAATTAGAGAGAGAGAGAGAGAGAGAGAGAAAGATAAGGGAGGTACAAAGTGAAAGAAATGTATTAATCGGCCAGAGGGAGATTGAGAGTGATAGATGGAGAAACTGAGGAACAAGTGAAAGAACTCTAAAAAGTGAATAAAGAAGAACAGATAAAACATTGTACCTAAGTTCAAGAGTGTGTGGAAAAAAATCAGTTAGATTTAATGGAAACTGACTTTTAGTAAGAGAGAGAGAGAGAGAGAGGGAGAGAGAGAGAGAGAGTGAGGGAGAGAGAGAGAGAGAGAGAGAAGTAAATAGCCAAACAAAGATTCGATGTTAGATGAGATGTCACATATAACAAGAGCTTGCCTTGAATAGGAAAGATGAAATCTCAAACAAGCAAAGAGTCTGAGATCAATACCACACAGTTTGTACACAGCTTCTCTCTCTCTCCGTCTCTCTGTCTCTCTCTGTCTCTCTCTCTTCCTCTCTTTCTCTTTTTTTTCTTCTGACATTTTAATTCACGTTTCTGTTTTCTTTATCATTTTCTTTTTTATTTTTACTTTTATTTTGACCTTTTTTTTATAAACACTCCCTTACTCTTTCCCTTTCACCCAGTGGCATAGTTAGGGTGGGGTAGGGGGGATCAAAATTCAAAAGTCCCTCTAGGCCCCCAAATGAATGTCCAATTAATGTATACATTAATATTACGCCACTGCCATAAAATCATGCTATTCGCTAGCAGTCAAAAATACTTGACTAGCATTGATCTAGAGATGATGTTTTAGATGCCTTTGCTGCACAGAAAGCACGACATTAAGGGATATAAATCGAACTGTTTCACGTGTGCATTTTTTCGCCAATACTGTAAGGTATTAATGATTAAAAAAAGTATTAATGATTAATTTTAGTTGATGTTACTTATATACTGTACCAATCGGAATTTAGACATATTTATAAAGTACATTATATCATGTCTTGATGTCGAATGTCAGAATGCAGGGGCTCCTAAAATGGTCAAGCCCACCGGGCCGCCAAATCCTTGCTAGCCACTGCTTTCGCCCCGTTTCTCTTTCGCTATCTAGCGATATGCCACTTTTTCTTTCTCTCCTTCTTTCTTTCTTTCATGCGCATTCTTCTACTGTTTAAATTTCTCTCTCTCCCTCTCTGTCTCTCCCTAAGTTTGTTCGCCCTCCTCCTCTGTGAAGTCTACTTAAATATATTTTTTTCCTTTATTTCTGTCCATTTTTATTTCTCCATCTCTCGCTCCATCTCGATCAATCTTTTGTTCAGGACCCCATTTTTATTTGTTTCTATGTGTTCCTTCTTACCTTCTCTGTCTGTTTGGTTCCTTATCTTTGCTGTTTCTCAGAAAACTGACTTGAATGAGTCAGAAAGGACGCGAAGGTGACATTGAAATAAACAAATAACGCAATCCGTAAGCCTTAGTAATGCTTTTTATTTAAAATGTTACACGTTTCTATTCTCTAATTACATAATGTGGTCCTGAGATTTCTCTCCACCCAATACGCTACCTCCCAAGCACAAAGATAAAGGCACACTCCTTGTTCTATAATACTAGGACAAATTTGTACAAATGCTCCTTCTTCGCAAGTGTTATTAGAGCATGGAATGGGTTGCCTGAGCCAGCCAGGAAAACCAGTGACTTGGCAGAAGCGCGTAGGACGTAATCATCTTTCTTTTTGATGTAACGTCTGTATTTTATAAGATAAGTTTTACCTTAATAGCTTAAATGAACATGCCGCCCATGGATGTCAGCAATTCAATAGAGTACAACAAAGTTTATTAGTCAAGTAAAAGTAAAGATCCCTTTTCAGACCTTAACCGCTCATCCACTGCGCCCCCCCCCCCCACCACCATAGTTTAGTAATCAATGCAATTTTTGTTTTATAAATGGCGGCTGCATTCCCAATCCAACAGGTAATAACGAAAGGTTATTTTGACGCGGTGGCTAAGTGGTAAAGCGTTTGGCTTCCGAACCGTGGTTACGGGTTCAAATCCTGGTGAAGTCTGGGATTTTTTCTTTAAGGATCTCGTGGGCACCTCTGAGTCCACCCAGCTCTAAGGGTACCTTTCATTAGTTGAGGAAAAGTAAAGGCGGTTGGTCGTTGTGCTGGCCGGGTGACACCCTCGTTAACCGTGAGCCACAGAAACAGATGACCTTTACATCATCTGCCCTATAGATCGCACGGTCTGAAAGGGGGAAAAACTTTATTACTTTTTTTTACATTTTGAAGCGGGATGCACATTTGAGACCATGAGAAAATCTAACGCCGATGACAAACGTGGACGACGACACGAGAACCTATATAGGTCACCGCAGACAACTTTTATGGCTGTGCTGGTGTTGCAAATATGTACGTCACAGCTGGGATTGGGTGTCCACGTGAAATACAGTACTCCTCTTAAATCTTCGGACTCGAAAACACGCCTTATAATATTATAGCATTTCTTACCGGCTACGCCCGTTGATTTGCTCCCAGTCTATGTATTGTTATTTTTCCCATAGGCACCTTGTGTGTGTGTGTGTGTGTTTCTATGGTGACGATGGAATGAGGTTAGCGATTGGTTGTGAATGATGCAGCATAGGTGGCGTTGTCATCCTTTGGTAGGAAAGACGACTCCAGAACGTAAGACTGAATGGTCGTGTTATTGTGGTGAGTTAGAAATTGTGTTCAAATAAATATTATTACTAAAGTCTACTGCACTTATTTTATTTATCACAAAGTTGATTTTGTTTATATTACAGATTAAGTGTTATTACAGATAAAGTTTTATTTAGTTTGTTCACTAAAAAGAAGTTCTTCAAGTCATTTGAAGTTTTAATATCAAACTCATTCAGTTTGTCTGTCTGGTTAAAAAAATCCTCCCACACCCATTCTCTGATCAAGTTGAAACTTCGTACAATTATTCATCGACATCGACATAGACACGAATCAATAATTAATAAAAGTAAAACCAGAGTCGGACTGGGTGTCAAAATCGGCCCGGGCATCTATATTTCGTCCGGCCCATAAATTGTATATTATATGATGGACATCCAATTCTAGGTCAACATGTCCTCAAAATCATTCTGTCAAGTTCGATAATGTATCGATACATGCCTATAGTGACTGTAAATACTTCACTCAGAGGGCCTCTTGTAAGAGAATACTAGAAAACCTTCCACAATTTAACACGTGCCTTAGTGACATCCATGCGACATTTATCTTATAAAACAAACGTGATTTAAAACAAAAAAATGATTACTGTGGTCCTACAGGCCCATTTAGGTACCGGCCCACCGGGCATTTGCCCGAATGCCCATATAGCCAGTCCGCCCCTGAAAGTAACCAATTAGACAATTAATTACTGGTAATTCATTATTTTGTTGAATAGCAACAAGGTGGCTTAATTTGTTGGGGTTATTCCTTTAAATAATTGTCAAAGCTATTTCTCCCTTACGCATTATCCGATCAAGTTGATACTTGAAACAATTATTTATTGTATCTAAAAAAGATAAAAAAGATAAATCAATAAAAAAAAGCTAAATTAGGCAATTAATTACGTTGTTTAATATTGAATAAAGGAAATAGCTTGTACATTATTGGTAGATATCTTTTTAAGGACGAAGTTCTGCATCTTTAGATGAGCTTTGTCTTTTAAAAAATACTTTTTTAAAATAATAATAATAATAATGATAATATGATTTGCAAGCAATGTGAAAGTCCTCTATTACTACTATTAAATGAAATTAAGTTTTTCTTTTTTTTTTCTTAAATATTACGGTATTTATTTAGTATTTACTAATTATGAAACATGAATTAATATTATGAGTAAACAGTAAATTCCTATTCCTTATTATATATATAGTTATTTAGGGTCTGAACAATAACGTAGAGTGTTAAAAGTTATTATATTTCATGCTACAAATCGAAAACATGTTGCAAAACACGGACCTCACACACACACTTAACTGACGACTCTTCCAGTTTTTCAAACGAATTAGAAATTTTTCCTTTAAAAATGAGTTTTTAATCACGTCTTTATACTGACTAATAAAATAACGCTCCTTACAAAGGGGCTTCAAAACCCTGCCTCCCATGAAGTAAACATAGACATTCAGTCATGACAAGTGCATTGTGGGAAGTCGTCAGGCTCCTATACTTACTGAACACTTTTAGATACAATACATACATTCAAAATATCGGATGGTTCAACATGGGACTCTCTCCTAGCAAGTCACATGATTTGACGAATGACATTGACCTTTCGAATGAACCAAAGTTTGAAGAAACCATTAAGGCGTACCCCATGAGGAGCTTGTGTACTTTGTTAATTTTCTGAAACAATATGGCTCAGTTTGTTTTCAGTCACACTTAATTTACCGAAAGGGACCTAACGTAGTAGTCCTGAACCCAGGCCCACGGATACATCGCTACGCTACTGATCTGCAGTGCTTTGTCAATGAGAGGGATTGAAAGAGAGATGGATTGAAAGAGAGAGGGATTGAAAGAGAGAGGGATTGAAAGAGAGATGGATTGAAAGAGAGAGGGAGATGGAACGAAAGACTAAGTTGGGCTTGAAAAAAAAACAGCATGTGGAGAGAAGCCAGAAATTGTATAAGCGAAATAGAGAAAGTTTGTGGAAATGCAAAGATTCAAAGACAGCTAGCGTGATATGATATTCATCGTTTGATGTTAAAAAGCAAAATCTCATTTGTGAATCTTTACAAAAAGCTCTTCCTTCTGAATCTAGGTACAAGCTAAGGGATCAAACAAAAAGCTCTTCCTTCTGAATCTAGGTACAAGCTAAGGGATCAAACAAAAAGCTCTTCCTTCTGAATCTAGGTACAAGCTAAGGGATCAAACAAAAAGCTCTTCCTTCTGAATCTAGGTACAAGCTAAGGGATCAAACAAAAAGCTCTTCCTTCTGAATCTAGGTACAAGCTAAGGGATCAAACAAAAAGCTCTTCCTTCTGAATCTAGGTACAAGCTAAGGGATCAAACAAAAAGCTCTTCCTTCTGAATCTAGGTACAAGCTAAGGGATCAAACAAAAAGCTCTTCCTTCTGAATCTAGGTACAAGCTAAGGGATCAAACAAAAAGCTCTTCCTTCTGAATCTAGGTACAAGCTAAGGGATCAAACAAAAAGCTCTTCCTTCTGAATCTAGGTACAAGCTAAGGGATCAAACAAAAAGCTCTTCCTTCTGAATCTAGGTACAAGCTAAGGGATCAAACAAAAAGCTCTTCCTTCTGAATCTAGGTACAAGCTAAGGGATCAAACAAAAAGCTCTTCCTTCTGAATCTAGGTACAAGCTAAGGGATCAAACAAAAAGCTCTTCCTTCTGAATCTAGGTACAAGCTAAGGGATCAAACAAAAAGCTCTTCCTTCTGAATCTAGGTACAAGCTAAGGGATCAAACAAAAAGCTCTTCCTTCTGAATCTAGGTACAAGCTAAGGGATCAAACAAAAAGCTCTTCCTTCTGAATCTAGGTACAAGCTAAGGGATCAAACAAAAAGCTCTTCCTTCTGAATCTAGGTACAAGCTAAGGGATCAAACAAAAAGCTCTTCCTTCTGAATCTAGGTACAAGCTAAGGGATCAAACAAAAAGCTCTTCCTTCTGAATCTAGGTACAAGCTAAGGGATCAAACAAAAAGCTCTTCCTTCTGAATCTAGGTACAAGCTAAGGGATCAAACAAAAAGCTCTTCCTTCTGAATCTAGGTACAAGCTAAGGGATCAAACAAAAAGCTCTTCCTTCTGAATCTAGGTACAAGCTAAGGGATCAAACAAAAAGCTCTTCCTTCTGAATCTAGGTACAAGCTAAGGGATCAAACAAAAAGCTCTTCCTTCTGAATCTAGGTACAAGCTAAGGGATCAAACAAAAAGCTCTTCCTTCTGAATCTAGGTACAAGCTAAGGGATCAAACAAAAAGCTCTTCCTTCTGAATCTAGGTACAAGCTAAGGGATCAAACAAAAAGCTCTTCCTTCTGAATCTAGGTACAAGCTAAGGGATCAAACAAAAAGCTCTTCCTTCTGAATCTAGGTACAAGCTAAGGGATCAAACAAAAAGCTCTTCCTTCTGAATCTAGGTACAAGCTAAGGGATCAAACAAAAAGCTCTTCCTTCTGAATCTAGGTACAAGCTAAGGGATCAAACAAAAAGCTCTTCCTTCTGAATCTAGGTACAAGCTAAGGGATCAAACAAAAAGCTCTTCCTTCTGAATCTAGGTACAAGCTAAGGGATCAAACAAAAAGCTCTTCCTTCTGAATCTAGGTACAAGCTAAGGGATCAAACAAAAAGCTCTTCCTTCTGAATCTAGGTACAAGCTAAGGGATCAAACAAAAAGCTCTTCCTTCTGAATCTAGGTACAAGCTAAGGGATCAAACAAAAAGAAGTTTGAAAAAAAACAGCAACAAAAAAAACTTTCAAACTATATCTAAAAAAAAATTAAATTTTAAATGGAGCTATGAACATTTGCTATAACCTTTCAAAAATTGAAAATTTGGCAACTAGAAATGTTAAGGTTTAAACCTGGATTAACATACACACACAGGAGCATAATCGTTTGTGTTTTTGTTGTTTTTAACTTATTGGAAGTGTGAAACTTTTACATTTCCTAGCTCATTGAAAACATTTTTTTTTTATTTTAAAGGGCAATAAATTAACTTTTCTTTGTTTGACAATTAGAAAAGATGTTGAAGAAATGTCATCCATTTGAGTTGCGCATTTTTTTTTAATTGTTTCAATCGATTTTCTAAAACTGCTAATGAAAACATTAAGTTTAATGTTCATGTTGGACATCTTATTTCAACGTATTCCAGTGGTTCAAACTTCAGAACACTATACCTTACAAAGACTCATATAACATCATCCATAGGAATGAAGGGCCAAAGGTATTTGTGTCGGATATATATCAACTGGTAATCCTCCAAACACAGCTTGAACAAATAGCAAAACTTTATTTAGGCAGTGTTATTGCAAGCGATGGAGATAGTTGGATGCCTCCTCGCTGTCTTGTGTAGGTATAAACGGAGTTAAGTTTAAGAAACCAACTAGCACAGACAAAAGGCCAACAATAACTAGAAAATATTTGTTAAAATACTTTTTAAAAAACAACAAAGTTTATATTAAGCGTGCTTGTATCAATTAGTTAGTGTAAGCCATGTCATTCAATTTGTACTAGAATTAGACTAACAATAAAAAAAACACATTTATATAAATGTATTTTAAAAAAATTGAAATGACCTGAATTCGAACTTGTGGGCTAAGGCCTTCTCAGGCATCTCAAGCCAGCACGGTAACCACTCTGCTAGCGAAGAATCTATTTACATGGAAGATTGTTTCTAGTTCATGTTTGTGTTCACTTAGCCTTAGACGGCAGATACAGTGGACTATAACAGCTTATACCAACACTTCAGTAAAGTAAAATTTCTTTCCCTTGTTTGAGATATCAAACAAAGTAATTTTTTACCAATAGTTAATTAACTAATCAGTAATTTTTTAAAATTGATTCTTGTGTTGTCATGTAAAAGAAATTATTGTGCAAAATTTCAGATGGATCCGAAATTGGGTGTGGGAGAAATAACGTGTACAAACTTTTGTCCAGACGGACAGACATACAATGAGACAATGAGAGTGAGTTGATATAAGCTTTATAAAAAGGTACTCGACGCTGATAAACGATGTCGAATAATAAAACCGGTTTCTCTCTAAAGCCTCCAAAAGTATTCTGTGGATAGTTTCGTTACATCTCCAATCCTAGTCTTTTGTTTATTAACTCTTTCTCTCCTAATTGACGATACCATCGTTGATTTGACCTCATTAAATTAAATTAATGTTTAATTTTATAAACTTTATTTTGTTTTCTATAAAAATAACATCAATCCCCCTTTAATTCTATACCAAATAAAGCCGCGAGTCTGACCCACCCGAGAGACAGAACAGTGTACACTTTTCTTATTCAGGCCGGTGAGAGGGAGCTCTTGTTCACTTTTGCTGGCCTAGAGTTCCAAGAGCCGAAGGCTCAACTCTACCTGACAGTTTAAGAAGAAGATACCAAATAAAACATTTTCTTATAACAAACGACAAAGCTATTGAAGCCTAATCATAACAGGGTAGTGAAATAGTAATGATCAACATGGAGTAATCCTTCGAAACGAGGTACAATAATTACGGAGAGAAAGAGTTAATAGCGACGTCATTATGGCTAAGCCAAAACTTTACTCTCTTGGTGAAACCAATCACTTTTTTTGCGCCAAATTCCCAGTTGTGTTCTGTTGCATGTCGGTAAGAAAAAGCAGGAGCCGTCTTTCAAAAACGACGGCATATCTGGGCAAAATGATCAAGTAACCTGGAGACTATGGCCCACCTTCTCGATACAATCACTGTCCCATAAGCCAACCACGATTGCGAGATTTGGAAGTAGTTGAAAGTTATCCGCATAGGTCAACGTCAAATGCTAAACGTGGCCCAGCAGCGATGGTTTAATAACATACCTACATTTAATCACCTATAGAAAACTATCTTTTACCGCTCAGGCACTCGTCCTCCTAAGCGACACCGTGATAGAGATCTTCGGATCTTACTTTTACTTTTAAAGACAGCCATTACACGGAAGCAGAGAAGAGGAAAACTAAAACAAGGCCGTCCGAGTCTAAAATGGGGTCGCATCTTCTTAGAAAACCTTAAATCCGTAGGCTCTAGCTGGAATGAAGCTGCGTAAGTTGCCAGTGACAGATCTTTTTGGAGAGAGAGCGATAGAGAGCTTACCGCCCTATGTGTCGAACGCCGTGGGAGCTTCTAAGTTTATGTAACAAGGGTCTGCCAACCACAGTTCTCCTTGTAACACGCGACCAGGCATCCATCAAGTTGGCCAGGACAGTAACATTCTGGATAAAATAACAATAAAAAAAACCTTCCCAGACAGACATCACTGCCGAACAAAATTCCTATTGTTTGTTCTCCACTGCTATTCGCTTTCTTGCAGTTTTTATTTGACCTCAATCCTGAGTTCTTCCAATCTCTGAATGACAGAACGAAGCCAATTCTTCACATTACATTAACTTATCAAACTTAGATTATGTTTGCATCTCCTGGGACGCTAACAAACCAATCAATTAGTTCAGATCAATAAAAACAATGTCAGCCTGACATCGAAGATTATCTCACTGCCTCAGAATTGTGCTATTTTTTTTTTTGTTTTATTACTGATGTTACTTCATTGCAATTTAAAACAGAAAGCACTCATTCACTTCTCTACGGACGAGAAAATCGCAACTTTTTTCCCCCCTGCATTTTATGTAAAGGAGAGAATACAAAAGGTTTATGGGGTCTTTCCATTTTTACCAAAGTTTCAAGATGCACTGAATGCTCAGCGTTGAAGGAGTTTGAAAGACTCCCACAACTAGTAAGTAAGATGTGCTCCCAAAGAAACGTTTAATGTACTAATGCATAAGTCATTATTAATCCACAACTTTCAACACATGAAGATGAGCATTCTGTACGCAACTAGAATTCAGCCGACAACAAGGAACATTGAAGCAGGACCATATGGCGCCGCCGTTTTCTGGCAATAGCAAGAAAAACTATAGTACCTAAAACAACTCATTTTATTTCCCAATATATAAAGGTATCTGTTTTCTAAGCAAATGAACTTGTTACTTTATATACTGTATACTAAAAGTGTATACAAATAGAAACATGAAAACTTCGAAGCGATCGATGTTTTCTTATGATTATTTCAGCCTTATAACGTTTGATTTACCGGACACCTACCACTACTATTAATTGGAAGCCCAAAAACTGGCAACCCCCTCCCCCGGGGCCAATAAATAAGCACTCTCCCCAAAATAAAGAACGATGTTTTTGTTTTTCTGATTCAGACATTGTTTAGATCCTCCTCATATTAGGACCTATTATCAAGGGCTGCGGTGGGTGCTGACCAACAGACCGCCTTGCATCGGGGTGGGGGTGGGTGGGGGGGAGATGACTGACTTGTGATGAAACTTTTGATTAAGTGAGGAGGAGTCTCGCAACACGTCGAACTCACTCTCACGCCCAGAAGCAAGATTTGGTGAAGACGTCAGTGGACGTAGATGACCAGAGACTTGCACACTTTGTACACACACACACACACACAACTTGATGTACAAGTAAGCAAGAGCCACATGCCAACATTTTTTCAAGTATTTGAGATCATCGTTATACTGTCTCGAAGCGTGTGAACCTGTGGTCATTCCCATTACAAAATTCTTAATAATTATGCAGAAAATATGATTTTAAAAGAATTAATAAAAATCATTTCTTTCACTTTTTATAAAAAAAAATTTTTATAGTTAATATAAAAAAAATATTGTTTTATTGAAAACATGGGTCTGGCTCAAAAAGGAAGAAAAATAAACACCTTGAATTTGTTTTTCTGTCCTGAATTAATTGATTGATGTTTTTATAATTTAGGAAAAATTACAAAAAAAACAGAGATTCCCTTTTAAAAATCTGACCAAATGAATACAGGGTTGAGGAGACATAGTTGATTGCTCGTTGATGAAATAAAAAAAAATAGTAAGGCATATTTGTGATGGCTGTTACAATTGCCCCCCCCCCCCCTTCCCCTTTTCTCGTCTCTGAGTGCCCCAGGCGTGACTAGTGTACTCCTTGGCATCATCCTATTGCCCGTCTGCTCTATCTGAGGAGCGAGTCGTCTCCTGGAGAGGAGGAGTGCGTCGATGGGTAAACGGATTAAGCCCTCAACAAAGACACCGTAATACGATTGTTGTGCTCGTGCGTGCGTGTATGTGTGTGAGTGCACGAGACGTGCCGGATACTCAGGCAGCTGGGGAAGATGACGAAACTGTCTCTAAGAATCTTTTTAACCTTGGTCGGGTTCAGGGTCAATTGTAGGTCTTTCAGCGGGTCTCCTGGGACCAGCCCGATGTTACATATGTCGAGAAATCGACCTAAGAATACATGTATTTTTTTTTTATCGCTCTAAGTTAGTAAAGGAAACACACAAAATATATATATATATATTTGTTTAAAAGGATGGATGGTATTGCTAATGAAAGCGATTCTATCCAAGGCAAAAGGCACAGAAGAATGGAGATCAACAGATCTTGTGTGATGCCACAATGGTCCAACAGACTATGGAATAGGTGAAGAGACTATATACTTTTCATCTAACTTCTCTTTAAGTTTAAATGTATTCTTACTCGTTTAATCTTATCTTATTATATCTTAATAAAGTTAGTTATGACAGAATTAAAACTTACCGCCGTCGTCCGATGGCGATTTGAAAAAAAGTTAGAGCTAGGATCTAACAATCTTCACCTCTGAAGGAACTTTTGAAATGTATAATACAAACAAGTTTATGTTATATGATAACTAGCTGGATATTATCCGCGGCCTGCGGGCTTTAGTTTGTGTATTACTGATCTAGTGGACTGGATTTACATTTTTGTTTCAAATTTGGTAAAAGTTCTCTTAACATTTTTGTATGGGTATTTTATTGTTACTTTTAGGGGCTTCCGGTTGTGCGAGGGACGTTAAACATACATCTCGGTCTCCGCCATGATCTAAGGAACATTTGTGTCAAGCTATAACAAGATTGTTCAAATGGTTTTGATTTCTACGTGGGACATACATACAGAGATACATACATACATACATACTTTTATACATACATACATACATACATGCCCTGGATGTAGAAAAATATGTAGGTCACAGCTGGGGCCGCGTAGACACGGGGAATACTGCATTCCTCATTTATCTTCAGACCCGAAGACAAGCCTTATTATTATACATACATACATATATACATACATACGCCTTACATTCTACTTTATATATGAGATACCACATTGAACAATACAAAGCTCAAGGTAAACTGTGTCTGATTTGAGATTATCACATCTTTATCTTGTGATCCTCTTCAACGTCACGGGTAAGAGTTATCATGTTTAATTCGATCTCAGTTAGCCAATATATCGAATATATCGAAATAGAGATTCCGAGTTACACCGAATGAACCGCGACGCTAAAAAAAAAAACGCACTAAAAATCTTTAGCATAAACATTGTGAGTGATTGTATTGTTGTATGTGACCCCATACCCACGTAGCAGGAGTTTATGTTATCAAGGTTTTTTTTATTGCATGTTTCTCTCGTGTCTCTCTTACGCAGAAGTGCTACAAGCTGGGAGACGCTCGGCTAATCTAGTCACATGATCAAGGTGGCTGGCGAACTTTGTTTTGGCACCCTACACCCTGAACTGGGGAGAAAGCGGTGGTCTCGTGTAAGTCTTCTCACATTGTTACTTTTAGTCTTGGGTTCATGTCTCCTTGCACTAACATCGTAGAAAAACATTCTTTTATTATTCTTGTTATGACTACCTCCCTCCCCCCCCCCCCCCTCCCTCGTTTGTGATGTAGGATTCACCCCTGCCTCAATTCTCCCAAAGAACCTCTAAGCATCACGACAGGCGGGCGTATCTGATGAACGTATCACGTCCTCTCTCCCCCCCCCACCTTCCAGCCTTATATCTCATCGAAACACGCAACTTTATGCAATTCTTGTTTTGTATTTCTAATGTAGAACTGCGCATGCGTGTGTCTGTTTGGGAGTTTGTGTGCTTAAATTACCGAAGTGGATGGTCAATCGAGATCATAGATTATCAGGATAATTACAGTGAAGATCTTAGAGTTCACAACACGAACTATGTTTAACTGTTTTGTTTTTAACGAGACTTCAGCGCAAGCAACAGTAATATAGTTAGAAGACATTGTTTCTTCGGAAGCAAAGAGTGCATTTTGAAATGTCATAACGAATTCTATAACTGTTGAGTATTGTAACGTTTCTTACTATCCAGGCTCTCAGCAAACTGCACCACACTACACCGCCAACTGAAAGAACTTGACAACTCAGGGCTCCAACTAACGTAATAGTTTGTTTCCAAAGAAAGCACAGCCAAGACTGTACAATTGGCAGCACGTAACACAAGACTGTACAATTGGCAGCACGTAACACAAGACTGTACAATTGGCAGCACGTAACACAAGACTGTACAATTGGCAGCACGTAACACAAGACTGTACAATTGGCAGCACGTAACACAAGACTGTACAATTGGCAGCACGTAACACAAGACTGTACAATTGGCAGCACGTAACACAATACTGTACAATTGGCAGCACGTAACACAAGACTGTACAATTGGCAGCACGTAACACAAGACTGTACAATTGGCAGCACGTAACAGTAGACTGTACAATTGGCAGCACGTAACAGTAGACTGTACAATTGGCAGCACGTAACACAAGACTGTACAATTGGCAGCACGTAACACAAGACTGTACAATTGGCAACACGTAACAGTAGACTGTACAATTGGCAGCACGTAACACAAGACTGTACAATTGGCAGCACGTAACACAAAACTGTACAATTGGCAGCACGTAACACAAAACTGTACAATTGGCAGCACGTAACACAAGACTGTACAATTGGCAGCACGTAACACAAGACTGTACAATTGGCAGCACGTAACACAAGACTGTACAATTGGCAGCACGTAACACAAGACTGTACAATTGGCAGCACGTAACACAAGACTGTACAATTGGCAGCACGTAACACAAGACTGTGCAATTGGCAGCACGTAACACAAGACTGTACAATTGGCAGCACGTAACAGTAGACTGTACAATTGGCAGCACGTAACAGTAGACTGTACAATTGGCAGCACGTAACACAAGACTGTACAATTAACAACACGTAACAGTAGACTGTACAATTGGCAGCACGTAACACAAGACTGTACAATTGGCAGCACGTAACACAAGACTGTGCAATTGGCAGCACGTAACACAAGACTGTACAATTGGCAGCACGTAACAGTAGACTGTACAATTGGCAGCACGTAACAGTAGACTGTACAATTGGCAGCACGTAACACAAGACTGTACAATTAACAACACGTAACAGTAGACTGTACAATTGGCAGCACGTAACACAAGACTGTACAATTGGCAGCACGTAACACAAGACTGTACAATTGGCAGCACGTAACACATGACTGTACAATTGGCAGCACGTAACACAAGACTGTACAATTGGCAGCACGTAACAGTAGACTGTACAATTGGCAGCACGTAACACAAGACTGTACAATTGGCAGCACGTAACACAAGACTGTACAATTGGCAGCACGTAACACAAGACTGTACAATTGGCAGCACGTAACACAAGACTGTACAATTGGCAGCACGTAACACAAGACTGTACAATTGGCAGCACGTAACACAAGACTGTACAATTGGCAGCACGTAACACAAGACTGTACAATTGGCAGCACGTAACAGTAGACTGTACAATTGGCAGCACGTAACAGTAGACTGTACAATTGGCAGCACGTAACACAAGACTGTACAATTAACAACACGTAACAGTAGACTGTACAATTGGCAGCACGTAACACAAGACTGTACAATTGGCAGCACGTAACACAAGACTGTACAATTGGCAGCACGTAACAGTAGACTGTACAATTGGCAGCACGTAACACAAGACTGTACAATTGGCAGCACGTAACACAAGACTGTACAATTGGCAGCACGTAACACAAGACTGTACAATTGGCAGCACGTAACACAAGACTGTACAATTGGCAGCACGTAACACAAGACTGTACAATTGGCAGCACGTAACACAAGACTGTACAATTGGCAGCACGTAACAGTAGACTGTACAATTGGCAGCACGTAACAGTAGACTGTACAATTGGCAGCACGTAACACAAGACTGTACAATTGGCAGCACGTAACACAAGACTGTACAAATATCTCTCTGTTATCAACTCTTGCACTGGCCTCTTCGTCTTGGCCCGGACTTGTACTGAGCCAAGGTACTGGATCGACTCAGTCGACTGTGACGCCTCCTCTCTTTATATAGGGTCCTTACTGGCCTTCTAGAACCGGACTGAACATCACTCGGCCATTCTGGTCAGCTCTGTTCTCGGCCACTTGTAGCGAGTGGAAGCCAGGAACGGGGACGGAGCGCTGTGTACACGTCATGGCCAGGTCTGGTCCAGTCAACCGATATGACCATCTACCATTGAGAGCTCTCAGACAAGACAGGGGTGAAGAGCCCCATGTCCAGGCCTGGTAGTTGGATAAAAGCCTTTCTAACCACCAAGAGGATAATGGCGCCTACGGCGCCGGCGCCCTAATGGACTTCACTGAAGATTAATCACATGACCACATCCCTAGAGACGCTCCTGCGCTTTTCACTCTAGATGTTTCGACCGCCAGTCATCGCAGTTGACAGTCTTGGCTCGTCACGGTTGACCGCTCATCTAGCGCTGGCCTGGGGCGATTTGCATCGTAAATGTTACAAAATGTATAACATGATAATACAGAAATGTATTCTTATGTCGCAAAGTATAAAACGGCAAATATAAAAAAAAAAGTGATTAGTAAGTTTGTGGTTAATTGTTCTTAGTTTCCATTCATTCAATAAGAGATTATCACTTCAAATAGTTTGTATTGTACCTTTATACTTGTAATACAAAAACAAAATCTAATAAAATACTCTGAAAGACACAAAAATAAAGAAACATTCCTCGTCCCATATGCTAGGACAAATTTGTACAAATACTCCTTCTTCCCTAGTGCTATTAGAGCATGGAATGGGTTGCCTGAGCTAGCCAGAAAAACCAGTGACTTGGCAGAATTTAAGTCATTGGTTAATATGCATGACTAAATGCATGACGCGTAGGACGTAATCATCTTCTTTTTTGAAGTAACGTCTGTATTATATAAGATTAGATAAATATGTGTGCTAATTTATTATACTGTTGTAGCTCCAGTGGCGGACTGATAATGTTAATGTGTGTGCGGCCAATCAGACAGGTCAACGGCTGTCGATAGACAAGAAGAGTACTGCTGCTAGCAGGGGCGGACTGGGTATCAAAATCGGCCCGGGCATTACCATATAAACCGGCCCACAAAATGGCATGTCATATATTTTCGGTGTGGGGTGGGGGGATTTTAACCCCCATCCGCCATTTATATATATATATATATATATATATATATATATATATATATATATATATATATATATATATATATATATATATATATATATATATATATATTAGTGTGTGTATATGTAATTAATCTTCATTAAATTCTTATCTTTCATTTTTTAACGTTTTGTCTACCCTATAATATACTATCTTCCTATAATTAGTGAAAGGCAGTACACAGCGCCAAGGGACAGCTAGGGAGTCTGGGGAAGCGCTGTAAGCTCCCCCAGTGGGGTCCGGGGCGAAGCCCTGGATCCAAGCATTATTTCCGTTATTTTAAGCTTTAAAAAAATGCATACTTTGAGGTATCTACAGTGCAATTACCCTGCTACTCTTCCGCTAAAAATTAAAAACTAAATCTTCTATTCAGCGACTGGTAGAAAATGCTAAAATGCTTTAGTTTTGTATTGGAAAGGGGGGGGAACCACAAAACCACTTTTGGCTACGCTCATGAAATTTGGTGACTGTAGTTTGTTTAAGATGGCTGCACTAAGGAAGTAAGTAAAGTTTCACTTTCAGAAAATGAGATCTGAGGCCAGTGATGGTTTGAACTCCTCTTCTCTCGTCTACGCCCATGTGTTTTATCATAGGTGTAAGCCTAATTCTATTCAAACAAGTTTGATAACGCATCGAAAACTGGATGTATGCTTTCGTAGGCTTACATAATGTATTCTATTTATACATGTATGTAGTCTGAAAACTATAAGTGTATAAACACTACAATAGCAGTCTTAATGAGTTTCAAACCATTTGGTATTACTTATAGATTACAGACGTTTCTTCAAAAAAATAATAATAATTAGGTCCTACGCATTTCACGTGTCAATCTAGTCATGCATGTTTATCTGTGACTTAAAATATGCTAAATCATTGGTTTTCCTGGCTGGCTCAGGCAACCCATTCCTTTAAAGTGGTATCACCACAAATACAAAACTAGGGGTCTATCGAGCCGTCATCCTCCCTACATTGTTCTATGCCTCAGAAACAGGGATAGTGTACAGTTAACATGCAAAGAAACTGAATCAGTTCCACATGACATGTCTGTGAAAAATACTGAATGTCAAATGGCAAGTCAAAATTCCAGATACTCAACTCCTTCAAAGAGCGTGTCCGCAAAGCATCCACACAATCCTGATGTTGTCCCAGCTGCGATGGGCAGGACAAGTATGCAGAATGAAAGACCACTACATCCCTAAACGACTCTTGTATGGCCAACTAAGCGAAAGAAAGCGCTTCAAGGACACCCTCAAAGCTTCTCTGAAGGCGTTCAGCATAGACCCAGCTACCTGGGAGACAGAAGCACATGACAGAGTATCATGACGTCGCGCTGTGAAAACTGGCGCACAGGTTGATGAGGAAAAGAGAACAAAGCTGGCAGAAGAAAAACGCCAGAGAAGAAAAGCAAGGCCAGTGACACTAGCTCCAGCTGGAATAACCTGCCTATGGGCTGCCGAACATTCCGGGCTCACATAGGTCTCACCAGCTACACGAGGAGACATAAAACCCCAGTGCAAATCCCTCAGCCTCCTGATGACAAAGTGGTCATAATCGAACTACGATGGGACGAACTATATATATAGATGGATAGATAGATAGATCTATCTATCTATCTATCTATCTATCTATCTATCTATCTATCTATCTATATATATATATATATATATATATATATAAATATATATATATATATATATATATATTCCTTTAAAAGATAAGAGAAAGCAGAACGGTTAGAGAGGTACTTCTAAATGTGAAAAGCTCTTGCTTCGTCCTAGTACATTCTCAAAAAACGCGATCTGTAAAGGAATATATTATTTAAAATATAAATGATTCTAAATCTCCTTTCATTAAATATCGGATGTGACAGCGCTATATGCATTATTTTAATTATTGTAATAATTTTCATTATTAATGACTTCATACTAAGCATACGTTTGCCATTAATCATGATTGGTGTATCTAGCTTTAGATTTATGTTTAAATTAAATACTTTTTTTGTGTAAGCCTTAAGTGTAGTATTTTTAGATCTACGTTATTACATATAAACAAAATCAAACTTACTTTTTCTTTTCAAAGTAGAACTTTATACCCATATTGAGCTGTGAATAAGTTGGGTGGTTTGCAATTTCGAGGTTGTGTGTATGTGTTTTGTCAAAGAGCTAATTGTCTCCCCTTTTGCCGCGTTCTATCAATGTTTTCTAACTTAACCTCTCCCATCCCTCTTTTTCGTTAACTTTCAATGGAACCATCAAAAAACGGGTGAGGGAAGGAGCAAAACAAAAATGGGAGCGCCATCAAAGGCACATGCCGACCAGCAAAATGATCAGGCCAAACACAGTCTCGAAGACATCAAAGTAGTGTTGAAGGCCATGCCGCTCATGCATAGCTGAAAGTACGGTCTAACGTTTTACAAATGATAATACGTACAGTGTATAGTGTAATTCTTAAAATTATATTCTTGTTGAATTTCAAACAAAATTAATTGTAATAATAATTTACAAAAAAACAACAAGAAAACGTGTTCGGGCCTTTGTGTCTTGCTGCTGTCATTTATTTTTTAAGTTGTCTGCATTGAAATATTTTTTTTCTTTGGTCGCGACCAGACCGGCCCATTTGGTACCGGCCCACCGGGTATTTGCCCGTTTGCCCATATAGCCAGTCCGCCCCTGGCTGCTAGTACACGCAAATATGACCCATGTTATGGTCATGTGATCGAAGGCCTTCACGGACGAGAGACAATGTGTAAGAAACGACAGTGCAGTCCTATGCAGCAAGGCCGTAAGGACGGTGCGGTAGAATGTGGGTCCTGGAGAATGTGGCTGTACGATCGGGAGAGACTAGTAGTGTTTAGTTAGGCAGTTCTGTTAGGTACAAGAAAGCATTTGAAGCCAATAGTGTTGTACTGGCTGTCGATGTATTTGTCATGAAACCGCCACATTGTTACAAGAAAATCATGTTGTCATGTTCTTGTGTTAAATGTGCCGTGTTGCTTTTCAGAGTTTACAGAAGGCCCGATAGAGAAAATCGTAACAATACGATTAGGGTCTTTATCGCTACATGGTCGAGTATGTCACCACCAGGTTTTATTACAGTATGTACAGAAAGGTAAACATCTCTAAAAGGGTAAACAAAGCTTATTTAATCTTATATTGTCGTCTCGTTGGATGGGACATTTGTTTTGAATGAGCTCCTGCAGAGATGGATGGGACATTTGTTTTGAATGAGCTCCTGCTAAGATGGATGGGACATTTGTTTTGAATGAGCTCCTGCTGAAATGGATGGGACATTTCTTTTGAATGAGCTCCTGCTGAGAAAACGCGATGGAAAAAAATTCCCAAACAAGGATGTTCATTTTTAGTACAAGCAAATTTACCTCAAAAAAAAAAGTGGTGCTAAATCTTTGTCTGCATAAGACCATATAAATTACCTGCACGAATATCACTGGCCTTATCTTCGCAGATAATTTATAATTCAAGACCAATGGAACTGAGCCTATGCGTTTTTTTTTTTCTTGTAATAACATTTTTACGTGTAACAGAGTGAGTAGAGGCAGATCGCAATGCTTCATGGGCCTGATATGACCCAGAGCTGAAGTATAGACATTACTGTTCCACAATAAAGAGTATCTTCGAGTCTGAAGTTGATTAAGTTCTTGATTTTATTGGCTATGAAGACTCAAAATTTTTGTTTACGCTTATGAATATAGTGTATGGTAAGCTGTTTGAGTTCTCCACTTTTGGCTTAGATGATGCCATTGTCTTCTAAATTCTCTTTTCGTTTCTCTCAAGGGCTTAAGGAGATGTACCACGGTCTTCGCAATTGTTCTACCGCAGTCTCTTCCGGAATAGAATTATGGTCATGTGATATTCCATATTCAAGAAGTGATCTGACGTCTGAACAGTTCTCGGATGCGATGGAGACAAGATTTGGAACATAAGTCAGTGTTTGAAATATTTATCTATGACATTCGGTAGCCAATAACAACCCAAGTAGTTTAATAGTCTAAACGACTCGAAGAAAGAGTGCAAGAACTCACTAACGCCCGTTGGAGCTAAATGTGTATGTGTATATTACTGTATACGAAAGATGCGTTGTTAGGTCGCAAAGTATAAAAGCGGCAAATGTGAAAAAAATATGGTTAGTGAGTTTGTGGTTAATTGTTCTTCACTTCTATTTATTCAATAAAAACTTATAATTTCAAATAAGCTGTATTGTACCTTTATACTTGACATATCATGTGTGCTAATTTATTATACAATGAAAGTCGTGATAATAAATGGTGTAATTTAATAAAGCAGATTTGCATTGAGTGAAATCTATTTCACGGAACTTACGCAAAGCTTGAAGAATGTTTCACTAGACTTATCGATTTGTAATCAACATTTACAAGTAATAACCCAATCCATATAATTCGCAGTGATATGAAACATTTTAAGGTTAAAACATCTTGATATGATTTTAAAAAAATTATATTCGCTGCTGTTCATAAGTAGGTTCGACAAGAATGGGTTAAGAATCACGAGACTAATAAAAAGGAAATGTCTTTAAATCAATACTCGTGTAACTGTAATCTGTCGTAAGACTCCGACTAATGTCTCCGCCCCTGTTAAGAGATAATGCTGACGGAGAATGAAACACGACACTGAGGCGGACGTTATGACAGGTAATGTCCGGGCTCCGACCAGCGCTGTACACGAAAGACTACTCCTACCACTGACAGCGCAAGGCGTCTCGGCGACCCCATTATTCAATCGTCTCAAAATGGACTTAGCGTTTTATGAACATGTCCATATTTCAGTGTCGGCACTTGTATATGTCGGATTTAATTACCTGAACTTATATTAGGTGACCAAGGGCTGGAGGTTAAAGAGAATAAAAAAAACTTAAAAAAAAAAAAAAACTATTGGAAGGCGACGATGAAGCAGGCCTTGGGTTAACCCTTTAAGTGCTGAGCTGTTTTACAATGAGTACATACACAATGGAATTACAATTCTGATGTTTAGAGGCTAAACTACCACAAGCGTTTTAGGGGCTAAGGAACAAGCTACTGAAATGAGAAGATATGTCGAGATACGCGATGTCACGTGGAGGGACAAGAAGATACGAAAAGATACACGAACAGGGCCGCCGCTACCTATTGTGCAAAGTGTGCATTGCACGCAGGCGACCGATTGCAAGGGGCGGCCAAATCATTTCCAAGAATCATTTTTCTTTAAATTTTTGGTTTAATAATTTAAAAAAGGATTAAATATTTTATTTAAATTCTACTGATTCCATTATCCTTTGAAAACTGGGGGGGGGGGGGGGGGGAGACGATATTTGTACAATAAGAAGTTTTTTGGGAAACTTAAGAAGAAAAACAAAGCGGCACGCGAGGGTTTCCCACGGGTTTTTCCATAAGCGCCGACTCTTTCCTGACCTTGAATTTTCGCGGGTAGTTTGTAATATTTCTTTCGAGTCGAATAGCCCGCCCTGTAAGTAGATCTAATAATTAGAATGTAAATTTTAAAACATTGTCACATTGTATCTCGAATTGGGGGAGGGGGGGGCGCAACTTCCTGACGAAAAGGGGTGTTATAGAGTGTGTGTGTTTCCTAGGCGGCGTTAAGTAGAGGTTAAGCGATTGATTGGTGGTTATGCATTTAAGATGATGAAATTAGCATAATGCAAATGTAAAACGTTAATCTTGAGAAATGAAAGAGTTTAGACGTAATTTTTTGGTGAGTTAGATTTCGTTTCAATATCAGTAAATTTCATTACTATTAGAGATGTCTATCTCAAATTAAATCTGTGGAAATTGTAATAACAATTATATTGTGTTTTTGTTCACATAATAAATTTGTTCAAGTTATTTAAAGCTTATTTAGTAAAAAAAATATATAACGCCTTCATTGGTTCAGTTGTACTAGCTGTTTGTAGCGACAAGTCAACGACCATCTAACAACAAGGAGAGGGGGCGTCGAAAACATATTTTATTTTCAGTGTAATTTATTTGAATATTAGTAAAAATTAAAATCTCTTAAGTAGGAGACGGCGTTTTATCTTCTAATAAGATAGTTTTAAATGTAGACCGCTTTTTGCGAGGCGCTTGTGCAACAATATGGGTCCAAACGTTTTCAAGAAAACATTTTAAAACGTCTCCGCTAGTGCGATTCTTCTGGATTTTTTTGGGGTCTCAGAATAGTCGAATTTCTTCCGCCTATTGCACTTTATAATAGTGACGACTTTTGTGTGACAAAAAAGCTCCGCGACAGAGACGTCTGACTTAACACGAAGAATATTGTTCAAAAGCTCACGCCCATTACAGACGTATGTACGCAACATGTATTCCTACCTAGAATGTCCCTTGCATAATACTATTGGCCAGGGCTGCCTCTTTATTATTAGATTTAATATAACCTTCGACTTTTTGTTTGAATAGTGCGTTCTGAAAGAAAACACATCAATATCAGCCTTTTAAAAATGATCTCTTCTTACTAAGAGATAAAGGCCTGAAGACGCTTAGCGTCGAGTCCCGCCCGGAATCAAACCCCTTGCCGCTTGAGCGAAAACCTGCCGCATCTTCAATTCTATCTCCATGAAGAAACTTTTACAACGCTTACAATTTATATAGGTAACACTATTTCGGAAAAAAAACAACTGACCATAGACATATTATATATACGTTTGTGAAACTGACTCATTTTAGTGAAATTTCATTACCGGTACCTAAATTTGGATTCTATACATAGTGTTAAAAATATAAATGAAAAATAAAACCTAAAAAGTGTGATATAATTAAGACTAACTTTCCTTTCTTTTTCATTACATTCTTTACAAAAAATACAAAGTTTAATTGAAAAAACATCTTAGAGGTAATGGGGATACGACAACGATGCGAATATGAAAAGAAAAAGGAATGGTACAAAAATTGATTTAAATCAAAGAGCGCTTTAGGTACAGTATCCTAGCTCAGTCTTGATGATTTTTTTTCTTTAAAAAAAAAATGGAGGGGGGCGGCATTTTTTAACTTTGCACGCAGGCGGCCAGAACCCTCGCGGCGGCCCTGTACACGAAGATACATGGATACATGTGAAGATACATGAAGATACACAAAGATACCTGAAGACACACGACGATACATGGAGACACACGAAGGTACTTAAAGACACGCGACAATAGATAAAGACATGCAAAGATACGTGAAGTCACATGAAAAATACTCGGAAACACACAAAGACACGCTAAGACACACCAAGATACTGGTATTCTGACAAACAGAAAGGTACGCGTAAAAACACAAAGATTTGTGAAGACACATAAAGATACATGGAGACAAATGAAGATTCGTAGAGATATACGAAAATACGTAAAAACACTGGTACTCAGAAGCACTGAAAGATACGTGTATAGACATAAAGATATGTGAAGACACGCGAAGCTACGTGAAGACACGTGAAAATACGTGGAGGCACACGAAGATACGTGAATACACATGAAGATACTCGGAGACACAAAGATACGCGGAGACCCACACAGATTGAGCTATCTTAATTAGGGCTACACTAAACTGAGCAATTGGTCTTATAAGCGAGGGTCAAGAAAAATGGTTTTTGTGAAAACCATGATATTTTGTATAACACCTTGCCAATAACAAAAACAATGAACTAAATTTGCAACGCAGCGAGAGCTGCTATTAAACCAATACACATAGATGAAATACTTTGCTATACATTCAGAAATACCGAAACCGAACAAAACAAGCGTTTTACATAGTCTTAGGACTCGATATTAATCATATGTCTTTTAATTACAATGCAATAACTGCCAGGTAGATTTTGATTTCTGTTCTATTCACCTACAAATAAGTTAGTTAAGTTCCCCTTTTAGACCTGGCAGATGATGTTAAGGCAGGGGTGGGCAACCTTTTTTTTTTATCGAGGGCCGCATTAAAAGATTTTTAGGAATGGGGGGCCGCATACATATAGGCCTATAATATGTATTTACAACTAAAAGAATATATATGTATACTGTATTAAACATTTACATCTTTTTTTACGCTACCAATTGAAGAATTACAACAAGATTTAGTGATTTCTGAAACTAATTTTACGAATATTTTTTAAAATTTTGTTATTGCCTTTTTACATCACAACAATTCATCACAACAATTCGGTTGTGCTGTTGTACATAATGTAAAATATTTAATTTTACACTCGTGCATAATGTTCTGGAACTGTGGTGGAACTAGCTAACTAGTTGTTATCCTTGTGACTGCTGTCAAATCACAGTCTGTCAGCCTGGAGTTGCTCTTACACTTGTTTTTGTTTTCAAACAAGAAAGGCTTGTTCACGAGGTCTATGTGGGACCCAAAGAATGTACACATTTAGCATCCAGTTTTTTTTTAAGTGTGGAAGGTTATAATTTTCTTTGGGGTATTTCGTCTGGAGCTGAATTAGCTTCTGCACTAAATGGTGAAGTGAGGATATTGAAAACTGGTTTCAAGATCTTCATGTCTTAAAATTTGCATTGCAAATTCAACAAGTCTTGTACTTTTCAACCATTTTACTAGAAACTTTTCAGCAAAATGATTAAACCTGTTTTCCTTTGCTTGCCTTTCATGAGCAAGCAACCCATTGAAATGTGGATGAAAAACATCAAGTCCGTCTTTCACTCCTCATTAGAAATATTAGTAACAAAGTCACAGTCGATGTCCCTCAAAGAGCATAACAATTTCTTCCTTGAGATCCATATTCTTCTCAATACCTTGCCCATGCTAAGCCAGGGGACACTACTGTGGTACCGAACATCGGAATGTTTTGTTTCCACACCTTCAAGTAGCCTACTTCTCGGAACTGCCTGTGGTTAAGTCCCCTAGCTCTGATCAATTTGATCGCTGATTATTGGGTCAATAACATTTTTGTCATTCAATGCAGTTTTGTGTAAACTTTCCCATGTAGAGTTAATAGTTGGGTTATTGTTCTTTAATTTATTTTGAAAAAAAAACGCTTTACTCATTCAAAGCACGAGCTCCATTAGTTGTTACACTTGTCATCTTGTTTCAAGCCAACCCAACACTTTCAACCCAGTTCTTCATAGCATTGAATAAGTACTGGCTTAAGTTAATGTGTTTGACTAAATGGTTGGAAATATTGCAAACAAGCGTAATCTTCATTTGTTTTAAACTTTTTAGAATGACATACAGAGACAATGTTTTTTAGGCCCTTCAACATGAGAGATAGGAAGATATTTTTTTCCCTTTATTATATGTTTAATCTGTGGGCACACCTGAATTCTGTAGGTGTTCGCGGGCCGCATAAAACACTCTGGAGTGCCGCATGTGGCCCGCGGGCCCTAATTTGCCCACCCCTGTGTTAAGGTCATCTGTTTCTGTGGCGAACGGTTAACGAGCATGGTGTCATGTGGCCAGCACAACGACCAACCGCCTTTACTTTTTCCCAAACTAATGTCAGGTACTCATTAGAGATGTTTGGACGCCCTAAAAATCCTAAAACTCAAAATCCCAGTCTTCACCGAGATTCGAACCCGTGACCCCAGTTTCGGAAGCAAAGCGTTTAACCACTCTGCCACCGCCCCGGTATTTCTTTTAATTACGATGCAATAACTACCTGTAGATTTACAGTAATTTTCTGTCCGCCTACAAATATGTAATACTACAATTATTTCCAAATATCACCACCTGCTTCCTTTGCCATGGGGAATCGTACTGTTACAATGTTATGCATTCGCAATAAATATAGTTCTTTAATATCAAGTATTATTGTAACGTGATATCTTTATTGGTTTAGTCCGTGTTCTTATTTCTTTTGTAACACAATCCTAGAGAAATATCCACAACAATGAATGCTATTACAATTACAAGCGCTTGAGGACATATAATATAATCGCATGGTATTACAACCATTGCATATATCTGAGAATATCTAACGTAGACATCTTTAATCACAACAAAATCTATTACATGTGCTTTTAGTCTTATGTAATTACAATCAAAGCAATGACATGCATTTGAGAATACCATAATCTGTAATCATAACAAAATCCGTATTGTACTTTCTTAGTACTTCTTGTAACTTGTGTGCGTGTGTGTGTGCGTGTGTGCGTGCGTGTGTGCGTGTGTGTGTGCGTGTGTGCGTGCGTGTGTGCGTGTGTGCGTGCGTGTGTGTGTGTGTGTGTGTGTGTGTGTGTGTGTGTGTGTGTGTGTGTGTGAAGTATCCATTTCTCCCCCGCATTTCATTCATTTATTTTTAGCGCCAGGGCAGATGGTCACTTTCAGGTCGTCTAGTAGCCATTTCTCAATGAACGAGATGGCCACTATCGCTTCTCACGCTAAGCAAACATTAGCGCTAGCGTCTGAAATCGAGAGCTCTTTGGTTGGGGCAACGTAAGGTTTAATGTCAGTCCTTTAACAATTTTTTTTTTTATTTCTTGTAATTACTTTGGGGAAAAATCTGACTCCCTGTTCGGCTAAAACCTTGTATCTTCTGTGATAAGACATAGTTTCATTTCCAGAGCGCAGTGTCTCGTGACGTATCAGATCTACACTGTATAGGGCGTTCGACACCCATGCAAATCAAAGTGATCTGATTGGATGAAATGCTTACAATGAAGAGTTAAACTCCGCAATGTAAAAAAAAAAAAAATGAAAACAAAACAATCTAACTTGAACGCCTACACCTAGCTTACTGTTTTATGGGTCGAGTTACCGGCGTCTCAAGAGTGGGTGTAGCAAGGACTTGGGAATTGATTACAAAACATTTGCAATTCGCTCTATAGACACAATGAAATTTTAAACAGATGTAATATATAAACAAGTAATATAAAAAAAAAAAGTTTATTAAATTCAATTCCGACTTTATGAAGCTGCTGGTACTCTATGATTTCTCCTTAAACTCGGATTAGATCTGATCAATTTTATCATCAAATCGTATCGAATTGAATCTGATTCTGATCTGATCAAATCAAATCGGATATAGATCGGAATTGGATAAGAAATAATTGGATCCAAATTAGATATAATATGACCACCATCGAATATTATCAGATCGGATTTTATCGAATCGGATCCAATGTGATCCAATTTTATCGAATAAGATTGGAATCAGATACGAATCGATTCGAATGGGATAAGATCTGACCGAATCGGATGGGATCGTCATTGAGAAATAGAGTTGGCCAGTATGGGGACCGAGTTCACAAGTACGCGTTATTACTTCGGCACTCCACCAACCTCGCGGCCAGTTTCGTGTGTTTACATTCCTCCATTTAACCTTCTCCTACCTCCCATATAGAGTTAAACTAACAATAAGACTTGAGAAAACTAAATATGCGTTAGTCAATAATACAAATGATACAAAGTAGGTCCAGAAAACACAATACATTAAACTGGAATTAAATTGTTCTTGAATCAATTAATAAAAACTACTTTCAACGTAGGTTCAAAATACATTCTACATGTATCCAAAATACATGATGCGTGTATTCATTGTATTACCTCTATTCAAGTCATACTTTCCGAGTGCTCAAAACCTTCTGGATCGCCAAAAGGTGGGGTGAACGCAATAGTCGAAAACTCAGAGACTAGTTTCCTATACAGTTTATGCATATATATGAAAAGAATCACTAGCTGAGAAAACTCTGGTTTGACAGTTATAATTTTTAAAAGTATGAATAGAAAATTATTAGAATTTGGCTAGAAAACTAGAAACTATTTATATTGAACTAAAAATACGTCTTCAGAGATTTCCGCAAGTAGGTCCTTTTCATTAAAGAGTTTAACAAATACATTTTGCGCACTTTTTCTCCGGAGGGGAGGGTTTTAAAAAAATCTAACATTCGTTAATTATTAAGTGCAAAATAATTACTTTAGAAGATGTTTAACTAAGATATTGTCCTTTTTTTAAAAAGTATTTTTAAAAATGTGTTCTTGTTCATTCCCTCTGTGCACTAAGAAGAGAATCCTTATTCCAGAAAATTCCCTGCGGAAAATTTCAGGGAAACAAAATAGTACAACAGGATGAAACACTGACCTTCCGGTGCAATGAATTTTTTATTAGCGAAATGTACTTGCTATTCTGTTAAACAGATGACGGGTCTCTAAAGTATTTAGTGTGTTTCTAGTGTTCTCAGAAAAAAATGTAGTTCAGTACTTTAGACTAATTGATTGAGGTATATTTTAAAGGTTAACTTATACATTTAACGGTGTACTTTTTTTAGAATTGAATATAATGAAAAATACAAATAAATGAAACCAAAATCAAAACAAAAACCGATAGTATGAAATTAAGTAGGATGCTGTCTTTCAGAGCGATAGTTAGCAATGCAACTCAGTAGAAAAAATAAAAAAAATTCTGAAGACCATCCTATAGTTGCGGAAAATAGAACAGACTTCGTTGGGCGGGTCACATTTAGAGAATCATGGAGGACAGACGAACAAATATTGTACGCCGTCAAAAACCAAATCACAGACGACCCAAAGACAGACCACGAACACAATGGATAGACGATGTAGGGGCAGATCCACGACTTGGGAGTTCTGGCAAAAGGACGAAAGACTCAAGAGAGATCCCAATGGTATCATGTGCTGAAGTAGGCCAGAGCCTTCCGGGGGGTGTAACCCAACAGTCATGGATGAGCTGTTTTAAAGACTCATTTTTGAAAGCCTAGCATGGACGGGAAATGTAGCTGCCCTGAGTTAGGGTTGTGAAGCTTTAGCATGCTGAATTAAATTTGGGGTGCTGGTTAACAAAGTATATTTATATTTATGATCATATTTAAGCTTTCTTCAAACTGGGATAGCGATCACTGGGGATCCTCTCGGTAAACTAAACAATGCCAAGAATGCTACATTAAACTTAAATGTTACCAAAACATAAATTGAGCTACATACATGGGAATGAGAAACAATAGATTCTGCAGTGCTATAAGAAGCACAACAAATTATCAGAGAACTTAAAAGAAAAGAAGCGTATCGTCACTTTAATTATTCTGTACACCGGATACACCAAAAAGCATGCTATTTATAGTTTTCAGACGTAGATCAAAATTCCTCATTTATTTAAGTTTTTTTGTTGCATTTATTATCTACCTTTAAAGAACCCCCCCCCCCCCCACACACACACAGCCTCAACTTCATCTCTACCAGATACTGTGAAGTAAAAAAATAAAGATTTACTTCCATTGCGCTGCTTTACAAATCCAGCTTTACTTCCAGCTTTACACATCAGTTTACAACTTTAAAAAAATACATTTAAAGAAGCAGTAGCTAAAAAGTCGTTAGGATAACTTCATTTAATCCACATCCTGCCTGACCGGCCACTCTATGTAAGTGTTTTACCTTCAATATTGGGAATAGATCAAGGGAAAAGATGATTTAATTAACAGTAATACCAGTAAACGATGATGAATTGCCCATCATGAAGAAACCTGATATAGGAAGGTGGTACTTCTTGGTTTCAAAATGTATAATCAATTCAGCAATGACAACTAAATGAATTGAGTACTTTGTAGCGGCCACCAAAAGAGGAAAAGACGCTATTAGTTTTGTGCAGAATGTCCGTCCGTCCGTCCCGTTTATATCTCGAAAACTAGAAAAGGTAGTGAAATCCGACTTTACAATATTTTAGAGCTTTCAAAGTTTTAATGCAACGGCTACTTTGTTCTTTTCTGAAAGCCAAAAATCTATTTTTTTAAATCACTTATGCAGGCAGTTTTTCAATTAAAAATACACCACTTTTACAACTATTCGCTATTTATAGTAACATACACGGGAGGCTCTTAAGGAAGGACCTCCACAGTATGTCATATTTTAAACACATTTATGCAAATGGTTTTAGAATTTTGTCAATTTTTATTTTTTTATTTTTTTTACATTTGTATTGCTAAGTTAAGTAAGTTCTGTCATACTAACTACTACATTAAAACAAAAATTTTTTTTTATATATTTAAAGAGAAACAAATTTATTTAGTATACATATAAGTTGGACATAATTTAAAACAACAATTAATAAGTAGGTTTTCATATTATAACGTTGACTGCAGAGGTATATGCAATGTGTAATACACTTTTTTTTTTTTGGAAATGTTTTTTTATTTTATGAGCATTTCAATAAGAGATTGACCCTTTACAAAACAATTACATCAGTTAGATATTCATTATAAGACATCAGTTAGGCCAGGTTCACATGTAGGTTCACATTCACGTGAGCCTATCCTTTGGTCTGCTGGACTGCTGGGGCACCACACAAGATCTGTCAACATACTTTCTCCATTCTTATCTGTAATTTGTCTTTTATAGAATTTCATTCTGATGTTATTTCCGAAAATTTTGAAACCTGCCTTTTAATCTGCCTGGGTGAACGACTTCTTTTTTTTTTTTTTTTAATGTGGTTTATTTAGATTATACTTTCACTTACAATAACAGACAAGACAAACAGGTTAACGCATCCACATCCAGACCATATAATACTGTTATACAGCCGAAGTTCCCACACACACTATCTTTAAAATTTAATTAAATTTATTAGCGTTTTTCAGGTATCGATGTAACTTATTAAAATATGCATTTCTTTTCTAAAAGTGCGACTCTTGGGGTTATAAAAAAAGAAAAAAAAGAAAGAAAGCTAATAGGACAGCGCTTATATTCAAATTAAAAATGTAATCAAAGTTTTTGTTTGTTCGTTTGCTAATGTCTCACGCGCGCACACACACAGAAATCAAAGAAGCCATTCTTATTAAGGAAGACATGTAGGCAGTGTATTGATTTGGCCTTTAGAAAATACGGCCATTAAAACATTGATTACTGTAAATTCTCTTACTCTCTCTCCCACTCTCTATCTCTCATTTTCTCTCTTTCTCTTGCCTCTCTTTCCCCCTGTATCACTTCATTTCTTTATCTCTCCCTTACTATCAAACTCCACTTTCCCTTCTATGTTTATGTCCGCTCTGTCAGCGCCTCCCATTGACAATGTAACAATGTCACCCCGCTTCACTCACTAGCTTTCCCAGCATGCTCATTGTATCTGCTATTGATCTGCTTCGATTGACCTGCTTCCGATAAAGTTCGGTTGGAAAAATCAAATCAATGTCCAGGATTCGGAGTGTTGCTATTGAACTAGTAATTTCGCCCGTTGTTCGTTGCGTTGATATTCCCTGGAACTAGCGACATCTAACCATTGTAACGTACCTGTGCTCACACAACCTGTAGCTTATTCTAGGTTTATTAAATATTGATTTTTTATGTTTCTGGCGGTAAACACACATTAAGTGAGAGGCTTTTATCATGAGTTCAAGCAACTTGACAGAATTGACGTCAGAGCTCTAGTGGAATAGCGAGAGAAAATGACGGGCTTTTCCAGAAGGTTTTGTCAAGGCATTGTCCCAACTTACAGTTAAAACACTGCTCCCACCCACCCATTTTCCTGGTAAAAGTACAGCATCGAGGTTTGCTTGTGTTTTTATTAGGTTTAAATACCCAGATGCGGTTTTACTGTTATTTCTTTGCTCAAAACTTGATATGCTGTACAATTTTTTCCCCTACTTTCATGATCGTTGTTTTTATGTACACCCTAATTAATATCAAGAATGGAATTGTCCAGGCCATGTAAGACTGTTTATTAGGAAGAGTTTATTCACCATGGGTGACGAAGGATTCAAACAATCTCTACCCGTTAGTCAATGAGGTCCGCCTTCTTTAGGGACTGGGGTATAATAACTTGAGTTGCAGATACGAAATGATAATCGATTTTCGTAGGGAAAAGAAGGAACATGATATTATTTCTGTAGCTGGAGAGACTATTGAGATTGTGCAAACCTTTAAATACCTTGGTACTATCCTAGACAATAAACTAAATTTTACTGTAAATTATATCAGATTATATCAGCAAAAAGGGCAGCAAAGATTACGATTACTAAGAAAACTGTCCTCGTTTAATGTTAGCGAAAAGGCCTTGGCTATGTTTTATCACGCTCATATCTGCAATATTGTAAGTTTCAATATCACTGCCTGGTATGGCAATCTGAGCATTAAATATAAAAATAAACTTTATAGAATCCTAAATGCTGCTGGTAAGATCATTGGCAAAAAACAAACCCCATTTGGGCAGTTGTTTGAGACAAACATCTATAAAAAAGCTAACAAGATCCTCGAAATAAAGAATCACCCTTTGTGTCAGGATTTTGTGATATTACCATCACAAAAGAGATACAAGACACCGATAGCAAAGACAAACAGCCACTAACACTCTTTTGTTCCCCTGGCAATCAAATCATTAAATAAGAACAATCTGGTACAAACTTTGTCACATGTAAATTATGAGTGAGTCTGTGGTGAATGTACACTTTGGTTTCTTATAGTTATAATGTTTTTTGTTTGGTGTAATGCACAAATTGTAAGACAAATTTCCATACGCACAATAAAGATTATTATTATTATTATTATTATTATTATTATAGGAGAAAAATTTATTTTAATTGTATTTTCTGCAGTATTGGGTATTTATTTAGGGCTTGATTTGTATCATTACAAATTTAAAGCCAAATTAACTGAAGTATTTTAGTCCTATTTTCAAGACGTTGACTTGTGTGTATAAGCCTATGGCTGTTGAAAACATCTCAATATTTTAAATACACATCAATGATTTCCTTAATTTGTCATAACCACTGTCACAAAACGTGAACTCATAACTCTATGGCCACAGCGCAAGGTCCTTGTGGCTCACAAAGACCTTCTTTTTATTTTGTACATGTTAAATCAATGTATACAAGCCATTTTAAGTGTATTTCATATAGCCATACTTTAGAAAACTTATTAATAAGCAATTAGGGAAACAAACATCTGATTCCGAATTAATTCACATTTAATGCTTGAATTTTGTTGTCAGTATTATACGTGTTTCGGATGTTCCTTCACACATGAAGATGATCACATCCTTGCATAAGCCTTCCGCAGGACTACGGGGGATGGCAGCGAGAAGTGTTCGAACCCGAGACCATCGGGATGGCAGTCCAGAGAGCATAGCCCACGAACAGGCAGCCATACAACTATGTTGCAGATCTAAATAGTTTGATATACTATAACTTATTTAAATTTGAGACTACGACTATTAGTATCGTTTACCCTGACTATGGTATATATAGCTAATAAAATGTTCTTCAAGAGTAGAGAAGCATTCCACTATTAAAAGTTTTAAACTGATATTTAGCAGCATTGATATATTACTGGTCATTGCGACATGAAAGAATGTCGTGGCAAGTCATCTGATTTGCATGTTTTGACAGACAAGTAATATAAGTCAAGTTTTTTGAGTTTCAAGACATTTAATGCATAAGTAAAGATTAAACAATGTATACAGTTTATCGTCGTCCAAATAGAGAGTGCCCCATTCACTAAATAACAGATTTCATACTCATGAAAACGATACTTTCGTTGAAGGTTCACGTGTTGGATGAAAGTAGGTCAAGGTCTAACATTTTATGACAGGTGAAGAGCTTGCATGGGGGATGTCAACGATAACATAACAGACATTTCACTTCCTGCAAAAATAAAAGAGTTCTGCCGTAGTGTCATCAACTATGACCTTTGTTTAGATAGGTTAAGAGCATTTAGGTCAGATCATGTTTTCTTTGGACAGACTTGTTTTTATTGAATATTTGGTGCTGGTGAAGACTGTGCAATACAATTAGAATGATATCTGACTATCTAGATATCTATCAATCTATTTATCTATCTTTCTGTACAACCTGTAATGTATTCAAGCTTGATACAAGCAAGTCACTCATCAGTAACATTTCATCTTAATTTTGACAGCAGAATAAATATACAAGTTGGTCTGATAATCAAAATTGAGTATAATACTAAACACATTATTTGATGAACTGAGACGACTTTATATATTGTAAGACTAGAAACCATACAATTAAAGTAAAGCTCCCCTTTCAGACGTTGCGATCTATAGGGTAGATAATGTTAATCTGTTTCTTTGGCCAACGGTTAACGAGCAGGGTGTCAATTGGCCAGCAAAACGACTAATCCGCCTTTATTTTTCCCAATTAAATGCAGGCACCCATTACAGTTGGGTGGACTCAGGGGCACCCTAAGAATTCCGAAATTCGAAGTCCCAGTCTTTATCGAGATACGAACCTAGGACCCTAGGTTCAGAAGCCAAGCGCTTAACCACTCAGCCACCGCGCCCCAATAGAATACATAGACAAGACTAAATCTTTCTCCTTTTTGAGTAGTTGTAACAAAACTCAACAAATGATGACGCAATATATAAACATATTATCACATGAACAAAGTTGCTCTCTATCCTACTTAGAAATTAAACAAACTTGACAAACCAAATACAGCACTTGAAATTGAATAATGTAACTTGCAAGGCCATCTTCTGATGGAAATACATCACATTTAGCAATTTTAAATTGTTTTAATCTCCGTATTTATTTTTGTGGACAAGAAACGAAAGTTAATTGCAATGAAGAAACAAGTGACTTAAGAGAAACACGATTTAAAAGCTGCTTCATTATTCGTGACCTTCTCTAGGGCATTGACATGGTCCTAATTATAAAGCAACCAATCACTTAAGGCGACACGTGCCATGCGATTGAACGTCTTCTGGGAATACTCCCAAGAGTTCTATAGAAAGTTTGTTTACTGATACAATTGATTTATTAGACTAGGGAAAATGCTTTGCTCTTAGAGACTCCCAGCACTGGTCCTTACAGTTACAATTGAGTTTTTGATTTTCCAAGAGAAACGATTTACTCTCTAGTTCTACTGCGCCCAAACAAGAACATTAATGTATAAAAATTGAAGAGCAGTCTGAATGATGTTCCTTTCCTTTGAAAAAAAAAATTGGAAGGATGATTCTAATATTGAATGGAAGTGGCCGAGGGTTAAAACGCTTTGGCTTCTTAATATGGGCATGCCGGTTAAGGCTGAGATTGACAAACGTCCATTCCCTCGATGAACACTGACATTAATGGTTATTGCTCCTTATTAATTCATGATTTAATTATTACATTTTGCCTATAGTCTGACGGACTTTTGGGGCACCATGCAAGACTCGTCGACCGTCTTTTTCCATTCCTCTCTGTCCTTTGCCTTAGTTGGAACCTCTTTCGATGGCAGGCCCGTCCATTCTTTTATGTTGCCCTCCCATCGCTTTCTCTTTCTGCCTCTTGTTCTTTTCCCTGGTACTGTTCACTGGAGGAAGGTCTTTGCGAGCCCCGAAATTCTTGTGATATGGCCATAGATTTTTAGCTTGCGTCTTTTAACGATAGTTAGCAGGTCATTATGTGGTCCAATCGCTGCAATAATCCTATCTCTAATCTCTTGGTTTGTGATGTGGTCTTTGAATGTGATACCTAGGATACTTCTGTAGCATCTCAATTCCATTGCTAGGATCCTCCTCTCTAGCTCTGCAGTCAGCGTCCAAGACTCACAAGCATATAAAAATATGGCCACGACCAGAGAGCACATCAGTCTGATTTTGGTGCGAGGTCAAAGCCTTTGTCTTTCCATATTATTTTAAGTTTTGAAAGGGCTGCTGTGGACTGTGCAATTCGGGCCAGTAGTTCAGGTTTCGTTCCCTCATCTGAGATAATAGCTCCGAGGTACAGAAAAAAAAGTTTAAAAAAATTGTTACACTTAAATAGATTTAGGTTTTGACTATTTTCATACTGCTGGTAATTACTATATAACGCAATACTCTATCAGCCAAAACTTTGTGCTCGCAAGATCTATAAGTTTTTAGTCTATGTATATATAAGTTAATGGATTTTTAAAATGTATTTAGTTTCTCTTTTATTCCTCTAGGGGAGGGTATTATTCAAAGACTCGGATTTATACTTTCCCGCTGGTAACCTCTATTTACTTTAGCCATCACATGTTTTTAGAAGAAAAAAAAAGTTTAAAAAATAGCGAACACTCTTGTTTGATTAACTTTTAAATATAAAATATATATAAATAGTACTCAGAAATCATTTCTGAATCTGGGATGTCTGAGATTTCTGTTTACCAGGACGAAAGAATGCGTCAAAATGAAATTTGAATTGTAGAATAAAGTGGTGTAGCGTGGGTAGGAATATGTCCAACGAGATTCCAGAACTATGAAATGGAATGGGGAAGGTGCTCATCTAGGCTGAAATACATTGGTGAGTGAAGAGTCAGTGGCGTAGCAAACATAGCACGATGGGGCTCAATGCACGCGTTGGAAATATACGCCGTGACCAAAAGTGACTCAAAAGGGGGGGGGGGGCATTCAAATGTTTGATATTTAAAAAATGTGAATAAATTGATTTTTACACATGGGGGTGGAGGGGGGTGTGTGAAACAATATTCATGTCCCATTCTGTCCCAAGGTATCTTGTGTTGGCCTCCATTCAGTCCTACAACAACTAGAGCATCTATTTTTTATGTGAGCCCTATTCTTGAGAGACATTCCCGTCCACATGTATAGCAGGTTTATGTAGCCAACGTGTTGGTGGTAGAAGAGTCAGTCTTTATTTTTTGTTGTTTGGCACGCTTTTCGTCCAGGGCAGACGCTTTTTTTGTGCTGTCCATAGCTTTCTAGCCCTACTGAATAAAGTGTAGATAAGTCAGGGAAACCAATGAACTTTTTCCTTCAGGCAGAGGCGGCCTTAAAATAAAAAGGGGTGGGGGAGGAGGGGGGCGGCTCGTTGAAGAGAATCTTTTGTCCCCGTCCACTCCGTCAGGCATCGTACGAATATTCCTAACTCCGATATGACACGCGCCGGGCGCACTGCTAAGACCGGGTCTGTTTAAGATCCTCATTGAACTAAACCGCTCTTTATGACCTTCGTCACAGGTCGGCACGACGGTACAAAGAGCCATCGGTCTAAACTGCCCACTGGTTGTGACGTCACAGGTCAGTGTTCAGGCCTTCAATAACGATTGGTCTCGCTCCAAGCATGCAACATGTGTGGCAACTACAGAATGTATCCCTGTAGCAGTAAAATAAACAAAGCCTAAGGCACCTTCGCAAATCTCAGTGAGAAACTTTTTGTTTACTTGGCTTCTTTATTCTATATATTTAAAACGTTCTGGTTCTTTCATCCTGCACCAAACAAACACACACTCACGCACGCACACGCACACTCACGCACACATACGCACACTCACGCACACACACGTACACTCACGCACACATACGCAAGTTTACGTAACCTTGTTGACACTTTCTATTGAAACCTAGAACCATTATATTGACATTTCCTTCATTCATTCAGATACTTACTATTCCCTATCTAGGAATCGATTCTTTTTGAGTTAGGTAAACTTAGAGTAGAAAAATGCAACGGAGTCGATGCAATTAATCGATAGGGTGATTGATTCATAGACGGATTTATAGAACGATACTTAATTATACTTTTTATCTGACTCTCAAGTATGTAACGTAGCGCTATTCAATGAATTTGTAGTACAGTATTTGAGGGAGACGAGAGAGACACAGTGAGGGAGAGAAAGAGTGAGAGAGAGAGAGAGAGAGTGAGACATAGTAAGGGCTATAAAAAAAAGTGTAAGAGCCTTTTAGAAATATATATATATATATATATGTGTGTGTGTGTGTGTCTGTGTGTGTGTGTGTGTAGAGAAAGAAAGAGAGAGACAGGGACAGAGAAAGACACAGAAATAGAGATTCTTTGAGAGTATGAGAAAGAAAATGATAATAGAAGGAAAAGAGAGACGGAAAGGGGGGGGTGTGAGAAAATAGATTGAAAGAGACAGAAATAGATAAAGAGATCCCGTTAGAAGAAGAAAGAGAAGGAGAAAAAGAGTTAAAGAAATAAAGATACATCGGAAGAGTGACTAGGACAGAGAAAGAGAGACAGAGAAAGAGAATATACAGAAATAAAGAATGCTACTGAAAGTGAGTAAGTGAGATTAAAAGAGATAAAGAGAGAGAGAGAGAAAGAGAGAGAAAAGAGACGTGGAAGAAAAAGAAAATAACAAAAAGAAAGAAAGCGGGGGGTGACATTGAAAGGCAAATGAAACTAAAGGTGATTAAAATAAAGATTGAAAGATAAAGATAAGAGAAAGAGAGACAGAGAGAGAGAGAGAGAAAGTGATAAAAAGAGATAAGGAAACGTGCGGGAAGGTTTTGTTTTAAAAAAAGGACACGAGAAGTGACGTCAGTCCTACGATCACTTCGAGACTAAGATCAATACGCGAGCCCAGCAATGACGAAGGGAGAAAAAGGGCAGACGAAGGGCTGCAGAAATAAGAGAAAAAATATTATTAATGATTATAATTAGACATTTTTTTTCTACAAGATAAAGAAGAGGCTTGTCTACACATTAGTGTGTGTGTGTGTGTGTGTGTGTGTGAAAGAGAGAGAGAGAAAGGAAAAAAAAAAAAAAGAAAATCGTGTTTATTTTGTACGGCGGATGAAAAGATGCTGATTAGGGGCCAGGAGACAAAAGGCGACTTAAGAATGGAGGAGGCGTGAAAGGGAGGGCGTGAAAGGGAGGGCGTGAGGTTCCCTACTCGGGATAGACTCATCCCCCTCCTCCCTCTAAAAGATGTGGCAGGAATAATTAGTTTACGTCTGCGAAGTCTTACATGCCCGAAGATCCAGATTACGTGCTGACCAATGGTGATAAGGGATGGTCCTACGCCAGACTAAATAGTCCATAAATAGAAGGAATGACGGACTCTAGGAAGAACAGATTTCTAGAGAATTAGAAATGTAACTTGTATTACTAATTTCATACCAACCAGTGAACTAGTTTATATATATATTTGTGTGTGTGTGTGTGTGAGAGAGAGAGAGAGAGAGAGAGAGAGGGAGAGAGAAGGTTTTTTAAAATAGTATTTTAAGATCTAATCCTTTTGAAATATTCAAAATACTCGGCTGTATTTATCCATAGCAAGTGGAAATCTATAAATTAATAAATATATCTAGACATCTTGAGCGTGTTTCCAATACAAGAGGTCAGGTTACGTCAGTTCCGAAGTACGATGTTTCGTCGTTAAAACACATATTCAATATATTATACAAATCAGTATTTAATGAAGATAGAGAGGCCTGCAAGTGATCCTGTACCCTGTACCTCAGCTGCCTCTTCCGTATCTCCAGCACCTTCTGCAGCTTCTTCTTCCCAATACACATGTTCTCTCTCTTTTTTAATTACTGTTTTTTAGCGGCCCCCAAAAGGGGAAAAGACACTATTAGTTTTGTGTGGAATGTCTGTTCGTCCGTCCGTCCATCAATCCGCCCCGTTTAGATCTCGTTAACTAGAAAAGATAGTGAAAATACATCATAATATTTTAGACCATTCAAGGTTTTGATACAACGGCTAGTTTTTTGTTTTTTTCTGATAGCAAAAAATCAAATTTTTTAACTCACTTATGCAAGCAGTTTTCTCATACAAATACACAACTTTTACAACTATTCACTATTAATAGTAACAAATATGGAAGGCTCTTAAGTACGGTGGATATACATACACCCAATTTTTACTAAAATTATGCAAATGTTTTTTTAATTTTTTGTCAAAAATTATTTTTTTTACATTTGTATTGCTAAGTTAATTAAGTTCTGTCATAATAACTTTTACACAATATTTTTTTTATACTTTTTTTTTAAAGAGAAAAAATCTATTTAGCATGCATATAAGTTGGACATAATTTAAAACAACAATTAAATTAATAAGTAAATTAATAAGTAGTTTTTCATACCATCACGCGGGATGCAGCGCTGCACAAACGCCATAGAACACATAACTAAAGGAAACATTTATTTTTTTTACGGAAAAGCTTTTTTTTTATTGAGGATTTAAATAAGAGTTAACCCTTTACAAAACAATTAGATCAATTAGATATTCATTATAAGACATCAGTTAGGCCAGGTTCACATCTAACTTCACATGCACTTTCACCTATCCTATAATCTGCTGGACCGCTGGGGCAAAACACAAGATCTGTCAAACTTTTTTCTCTATTCTTCTTTGTCATTGATTTTTGATACAATTTCATTCTGATGTTCTTTCTGAAAATATTAAAACCTGTCTTATTACCTGACTGGGTGGACCACTTTGGGGGCTGATGTTGAGTATATGTTTCCACACAAACTGTCTTTGTAACCTTGTTATTTCTGATTTTTTAATAATTAGTTTTTGGGTGTAAATTATTGTTTTTTTTTAATTACTTTTTTTTATTACTAGCTATTTCATTACTGTTTTTTTTAATTAATATTTTTTATTACCGTTTTCTTAAATTACTTTTTCATTACTGTTTTATTTTTATACTTTTAAAAAATATTTTTTTTACATTTTTGTTTTTATTTAAAAAAAATAAATTACCTTTTATTACTGTATTTTTTTTCAATTGCTGTTTTTTTATTACTGTTTTTATTACTGTTTTTTTATGTTATTTTATTAATGTTTCATTTCATTACTAAACGTATATTTCCTTAATGTGATTTTTGATAATTATGCAGGATACTGTGTAAGCTGTTTATAAAGGATAAGGGCCTACAGTAAGCCTACTCAGATTCAATATGTAGTTAGGTTCGGACTTAACCGGATATTGGTTTACGACGTGAAGTAGGGACGAATCAAAGCCATTACCGAAGGACCCCCCCCCCCCCCGCCTCTCAGCTCAGTATATGGTATTCTTGTCAGGTCAATACAAATATTTATATTTCATAAATGGCACGACCTAGTCGCAGTCTTGGGATAGTGATCTATTTTTTTACGCCAAAGTTTATTTTATTGATCCTCGTATAAAGAATTATTACTAGTAATTCCTTATCTTATACACATTCCGGGGCGCAGCAGACAAACAGATCATTGTGTTGTCTTTTTTTTTCAACATGAACCACTGACGTCACGAAAATAGGTGCACTGCTCCGTCACTGCTCACTTAAAAAAAAAAAAAAAGATGAGGGTTGGAGTGAATGCAGTGTGGTTGGCGGATGCATACGGTTGTTAACATTTTCATGCCACACGCCATGCTAAAAATAGCACAGTCCTGGTTCCGGTTTACGCAACAAGCTAATTTAAATCATGGCAATGGCAGTTTCGGAAGCATCGATTGGTTGATAATTGTTGACATTAAGATTACAGAGATGAGATAGAATAGCGCAAGAAATTTAGATTTCTGTCGTAATATTTTTTTTTCCTATGTGCTGATTAAGAGAGCAGAGGTGATTCCGTCTCCCCAACAAGATCAGAATATCAGCTGACATTTTCCTATAACTAAATAAAGCATAGGGCTAGATGGCACAGCCAGGATTTGGTTTAAGATAACGCATTATGGGCAGTTGTCTTAGATGCCATGTGCAGATCAGGAATGTTGAAATCGTAAATTTATTGTCCAATCTGTGCTTTAAATTTACGATGAAACAGGCTGCACTGAGACATCACGGCGCAGTGTTTGTTATGGTCAATCTTAAAAGTAGTAAAACATTTTTTTTAACATTCGTAAATCACAAAGGTCAAAGTACAAAACCATTAAATGTTGCCTCATTGAGAGAGATATGTCCGTATACAAAGACAGCATAGCTAGCTTAACAGAAATATCTCATCTTTAATGACAGACGTTCCGACTAAAAAAGATATTGCGTTTTACGCGTATCCTAATGTAGATAGACAGATAGATAGATAGATAGATAGATAGATAGATAGATAGTGAGAGAGAGAGAGAGAGAGAGAAAGAGAGAAACAAGAACATCAATTAAATTGTCAGTGAGGATAATGTTAAACATCAGTCACAATGGCCACACACACACACACACATACACACAAAAAGGGGGTGTAAGAAAAATGTATTTAGTTTTCAAATGCTTTTAGACTTCGTATCTTAAAATAACGTTTAGTCAAGGTTGTAGTCTCAGCCTTTAAGACAGATGTAAACTTGTTCTATGACACGCGTCAAATTTAAAACTTCAGGAAACTTGTCCAACTGTCCTTGACACCGAGTCTATTCCTTGGGAAACCTCACACAATATTTTGCTGATTGGTTCATTATGTCGTCATTGTCCACAGTGGACCTGAGATGAGGCCAGATTTAATCGCCAACTCCAAATGTGGCTTCACATAGGCTAACTAGCAGTTTTATTTGACATTTACTATATTAAGAAATGAGGCAAACATTTTTCTTTTAACTATATTTAAATATTGATTTTGTTTTTAAGATTAACTTCCTAGATCTTGCGGATACCAATTTGAAAGAACTGTTTCTGATTAAAACATGTATTTATGATATTTGGTTGATGGGAAAGTTCTTAAAAACTTGCTCCTCCGACAGATCCCCGCATCAAGTGTCTGCTTGCATTTTGAAAAACAGAATTGCGTTGTCTTGGCTTCTAAAGATTCCTATTTATCCTAGTATTTATCCTGGCGGTCTATAGGGCAGATGATGTTAAGGTCATCTGTTTCTTTGGACAACGGTTTACGAGCATGGTGTTATGTAGCCAGCACAACGACCAACTGCCTTTACTTTTCCCAACTAAACTAAAGTCAGGTACCCATTAGAGTTGGGTCGACTCAGGGACGCCATAAAAATCCCGTAATTCAAAATATCAGTCTTCACTGAGATTCGAACCCAGGACCCAAGGTTCGGTATCCACTAAGCCACCGTGCCCTCCACCCAAAAAAAAAAAACAAGTAAAATTAAGTCAAATAAAAAAGTGTTGACACAGGCCGATACTGAAATACGAGGAACGTGCACGACTTTATGCACGGGGGTCTGTTTTTTGTTAAGCATTAGTCGTCAAAAGTATGATATAACCTCACCCTGAAGAAAGAGGGTAGAGTCTCGTTTGCGGAAGCGTATTGAAATGTCATCTTTCGAAATGCCAAAGAAAGTTTTGAGTCAGTCTTGTTGCAAACGAAAGAGGGTAGAGTCGAGTTTGCGGAGGCGTGTTCAGAGGTTTTACTCCCAAAGACCAAAGAAAGTTTTGAGTCAGTCTTGTTGCAGACGATTTGTTTGATATTGTACGAACGATTCTGCTTCTATGATATAACGACGTATTTTTATTTCATTATTTGTTTTGACTTCCGTGACAAGCTAGTGTCACGTGACCAGCACAACGACCAACAGCCTTCACCCTTTTCCATTAGAGTCAGACTTCCTAAAAATCCGAAATTTATAATCACATGCTTCGCCGGAACTTAACACCAACAACCCTTGATTTAAAAGCCAAGCGTTTGAACTCTCAGCCGTGTCGCCCTCCATATCAAAATATATAAGATACCAATGGCCTCTGGCTTATGTAAAACCGAGGTTTCAAAAACTATGTATCTTTACTATTTATAGATTTCGATTTAAAAAAAAAAGGAAAATACAAGAGAGGAAAAATTGCACCAGGGAGTTGATGTTCTCTCTAACTTGCAAATTGAAACCGAGGCTAAAAAACTATTTGACATTTTTAAATGTTCAAACGATGTTGGTTCTTATTGAGAATGGTAAGGTTAAGAATTAGTTTAGTGCGGATGTCTACTTTCTGGACTTGCACTTTACAGACACGTCCTTGACCTCACATTTACATGAAGATGCCGTTTTGGCTAAGTACGAAGATCTTCTGTGAACATTTTTATGACGTTTTAAGGTCAAGGTTATGGCGTCTCGTGAACGCTTGCCTCACAAATAAACGCAATATGCTGCGGTTGTGGTTTCTATTTTATTTTATTTTTTTACTGCTCAAAGTTTTCTGAGAGAAAATGTTCTATGATTGTATCTTCAGGGATTCAGCCTTCATTCCCAAAATGTCATTTCAGAATAATCGTTTTCAACATTATCTAGGTCAGGAGCAAAACAAAGAAAACAACAAAAGTTTAAAATGTTGAAATACAGTTCGTGTTCAAAACATGTGAGAAACAAATAGAATGAGACACAGTTGGGTTTCAATCAACTTTAATGATTAATGCACGAGCGTCTTTAATGGCCTTTTAATGGACGACAAAGAACGTAAGCAAAGAAGAGAGACTGTGTTTTTATTCTCGAATATTTGGTGAAGATTGAGTTTTAACTTCGGGAATCTAGAATGTTCTCAGTCCTTGCAACTCTTGCCTGCTCCGGGCATCTGTTGGAGAAATGACCGAAGTCTGAATTTGCGTCTAAAGTGAAGAAGATATTGCTTAGCTCCGCTGATTTCTCCCAAATTGTCTGAGCTAGCATTTCAATGTCTTTTTTCTATGATTAATAATTAGTTACGTTAAAGTTACAACAAAAATGTATTATTTTTCGAATCTATTTAAGTCAACTATATACTTCTTAATTCTATATCAATGCAACCTTTTGGCCTGACATATTTTATCTGGATTTTAAAAAGGCCTCAAATGTCAAATATAATAGTCCCTTACAAGGTCTAAATCGAGCCTTGAATGATGCGTTGAAAGAATTGCGCGTTGTCATTTTTTTTTGTTAGCCTTATCTCAGTGCCATAATTAGAGAGTTTATATCAAAGTACTCTGTCTGTCTGTCTGTCTGTGTTATAAATTATGAATAGGTTATTTCTCCCACCTCCTATTCTCGGATCAAGTAAAATAAATAAATCTCACAGTACTTATTATTGTGAGTCTAGATCTATTGCGAATTTAATTATAAGACTGATCCAAACTAATCGATATAAGTAAACTAAATATAATCTTAGTTTTGTAAATAAAGTGTAGAATTTGCGTATAAAGTGCAGAAGTGTTTGCTTAGCCTCCTGATTTCTTCTGGGCCTCCTAAATCTTCTAAATAGGTGTCCCTTATCTTTAACCAGGATTATTAGTAATCTAGGATTAAGATTATACAAAATTCTTTAGTCTAAACAAGACTATATTTATATGAGACTTAAAAGTAAAGTAGCAATTATACATAAAACACTGAACCATAATCTTCAAATACAAAATTTAATAAAATACTAAGAAAGACCCAAAGATATAGAAGATGATATCTGTACAAGTGCTCTTTCTTTCCGAGCGCTATTAGAGCATGGAATGGGTTGCCTGAGCTAGCCAGGAAAACCAGTGACTTGACAGAATTTAGGTCATTGGTTTAAATGCATGGCTAAATGACGCGTAGGACGTAATCATCTTCTTTTTTGAAGTAACGTCTGTATTATATAAGATAAGATAAGAGACTTAAAATGACTTTCTTTAGAAACTGTTCCTCAGACATTCATTTACAAGTAGATGAGAACCACTGTAAGTTAGATACTACAAACTGAACAAACAATTTTCTACTTTGTAGTACAAGATGAAGGGAGGGACAATTTCAAGGCTTTAAATTATGGACGTTAAATTTAAGATTTATTTAAATACAGAAGTAGGCTCAACCAGGGCCTTTTTTTTTGTGACGGTACGCACCGGTACGGCGTACCGGCACCTTTTGGAAAAAAAAATACTTTTGTATTTTAACGTATATTATTAATCTTTAGTAGTTAAAAGTTAGGCAATCAACTACTGAGTACCGGCACCTAATCACTGAGTTCCTGCTCCTATATTCTATTTTACAAAAAAAGCGCTGGGTTCAACAGAAGACAAATATGGACAGCACAAAGGAAAGAATTCAAGCGGTCCACCTTTTAATGAAAGAGTAAAACGCAATTTGAGCTCTGTATAATACTTGATGGATTGTTGAAGAAATTGTTTTAATGAATACACTTTAGAAAGTGTAGAACAATGTTCTGAGTATTTATTTGATAATAGTCAGAAGGTAAAGCTGGGTTTAGAAAGAATAGTCAAGGGAGATAATTACTTGTTATTTTTCTTAAAGTTGACAGCTGCGTTTATGTCGGACTGATCCTTATTCCTCTAGATATCTTAGTATGCTTGCAATCCTCTCAGACGTTGTTAGATGTCTGGATGTTAGGAAAATGTGATCAATTTATTCCAGTAATGCGCAGGATACGGCCAGCGGGCCAGATCCGGCGCGAGATGTGGTTTCACCAGACCCACCGAAACGTCAGCATGAAGTGAAAAAAAAAAAAATCCCCCTCCTCTTTCTTCTTTTAAAAAAAGTTGAAAAATGTTTATTACGTACGTTCCATGAACTTTTCTCTGATGGATAGGTACCATGACATTTAATAGTTGTGCATTTCCGAAATGGGAGATTCGAAAAAATTACAAATGCAGTGCAAACAGAACTGTGGCCAAGGCCCTTCTCCTTAAAGAAAAGCCAAAAACTAAAAACAAGATATTTAATTCTACCTATATATATCTCTATCTATCTATCTATCTATCTATATTAATTAATTAATTAATCTATCAAGAGATATCTGGATATGTCGAACGGATTTACATGAAACTGTGTATACTTGTTTCTTTTACCTTCTTATATGCTCACTAAGAAACGGTTATGATAAATAAGCAATCTAAGTGCGGGGATTCGCCTAAAACAAACCCCGCTAGTCTTCTATTGCCCTGAGTTTAAAAGTCTATGTGGGTGAGCATTACAATATACAAAATGAAAAATAATATTTAAAAAAAGTGCTCCGGCCAAGCAACATGGAGTCCATAAAATATTGAAATATTGAATTGAGTTTTTTTCTCTTTGTGTGTGTGTGTGGGAGGGGTGCGTAGATTGAGGAATAGATACTAGAATTCATGGGCCTAAAGTTTGTGTTTGTGGATGTGGGTGTTATAAAGTGGGATGTTCTAGTCCAACGCACCCTAATACTATAATTCACGGGCCCAAATTATGCTACAGTAAATGCTGGCCGTTTTTAGAACAAGTGCAAGAAAACAAATGTAGTGTTTTTGGCGGAATTATGCGACATATAGGCTGGAAGCAAATCGACGGGCGTAGCCAAAAGGTAATGCTCATACTTTTATAAAAATACATAGTAAATATTTTTGTGTCTTTAAGTATAGGTATTTGAAACAAAATGCCATTACTCTAGCATCAATTTAGTCCTAGTTCATTAGATTCTTCAAAAGAGAGTAGGGGCCTCCATAAAAACTGGCAAGGGCTTCAGCTTACTTAACTGTCGCTCTAACTCTCTTGCCAATGATAACGATCTCTATGAAATACCAAAACTTAAATATTACTTATGATTAAATTAACTTTTTACATAAAAATTGGTTTGTTTTTCTTAATAGTTGCATGCCAAAACTGGCCATACCATAACGTTTGCTTTGGTCGATGGTCTTAATGGTGGTACCATCAATTCCTTTTTTTGGGTCGATTCCCAAATAGCGTTTATTGAGGCGGTTTGTCCAGACATACCATCAAGTTGGTCATTATTCAGACCTGGTCGATGTCTATCTGGCTGTAGCCGTGTTAAACAGCTTGTGACTTTTATGTGTCTCGGATCTTGATTCAAGTAACCAAAAGAACCAAATTAAAAAATACCATCTCCAGTCACGTGATAATGGTGCCTGACACACGTGACTTGACCTTTCTGTACTAGACTTGACTTCACTGTAATCTATTAGTACAATTACTGGCGTCTGTAGCTGGTGAAGTGGGAATATAAGAGGCGTGTTTCATTTGATCAGAATTAGTTTCAAGATTTCAATTGTGTTACTCCACTTTTTAGGACAAATTGTTTCTCCTTTTTTCTTTCTTAGTGCCATTTAAGTAAAAGTAAAGTTCCCCTTTCAGACCTTGCGATTTAAAGGGCAGATGGTGTAAAGGTCATCTGTTATTTGGCCCATGGTTAACGAGGGTGCTATGTGACCAGCCTAATGACCAACTGCCTTTACTTTTCCCCAATTAATGTCAGGTACCCATTACAGCTGGGTGAACTCAGAGGCGCCCAAAGATCCCGAAATTAAGAATCATAGTCCTCACCAGGATTCGAACCCTGCTTTACCGCTAGGCCACCGCGTCTGTGACGTGGCAACGCGCTATTGGTCTAAATAGCCCACGGGTTGTGACGTTGCAGGTCAGTGTTCAGGCCCTTCTATAACGAATTGTTTAACTAGATTGGCCTACAGACACGCGTAGGACGTAATCATCTTTTTTTGAAGTAAAGTTTGTATTTTACAAGATTAGGATAAAGCAGAACCAATACGAATAGGAACTGTGTTTATTTGCTACCCTAAAAGAAAATAAACAATTTAGGGATTCTAGGTGATCATTCTTATCTTATCTTATCCATTAAAAGATAAGATAATTACGCCCTGGGCGTAGGACTGGATTTAAGCTTGTAAGGCCCTAAGCTAGTTGAGATATGAGGCTCTATGTAATCCACGAAAGTCAATTTTTTCTTGGCCCTGTCTGGAAAATGATTGCAACTATCAATGTAAAGAATCTTTTAGGGGCTCGAAGCAAGTTGGGGGGGGGTGCCTTAACTATAGCTTATTTTGCCTATAGGTAAATCCAGCCCTGACAAGTAGTATATCTATGTGTTAACTTAATCATGCATATTAATTAAATACTTAAACTTTGCTAGGTCTTAGGCTATTATCTTGGCTGATTCTGGCAACCCGTTCCATGCTCTAAATCTAATGGTAATAATAAGAAGAAACAATGTATAAATTTGTCCATGCAGAGTAATAAGACATGTGTCTTAGAGACATGACATGTATCCTAGTGTCTGAGAATACAATCAATAATTTGAAAGGACAATCCAGTGACTGTCTCTGTTATGACCAGTTAAGTAAACACATGTATGCATTAGTTTGGCAACATTAACTTTGTGAACTAAAGTACCCTAAAGTACCCTCTTCATTCACTGTATTCTACTGTGTGAACATCTCAGCCGCACATTTTGTCTGGGCCAGAAATATTTCATAATTCTAAATTTCCATTAGGCTTATCAGGAAGTATTGTTGGGAGAATAGAAATTTATCTTGACACATGTCAAAGATAGTCTGGTATCGCTCGAGTCAATCTCAGGTAGGTCAACCTTACTTTTATTCTATACTCTTATTATTATTATTTTTATTAATGTAGCTCAGAAATAAAGAAAAGAAAGCGAAAGAGAGAGAGAGAGACAGAGCGAGAGATACAGAGAGAATACTCTCGAAACCTGGAAATTTAATTACATAATTAGAAGTATATTTTCTTTTTCTGGAGAAGATTGAAAATGCACTTTCCATTTCGTTCAAAATTCTCTCTCTCTCTCTTTTTCTCTCTGTCTCTCTCTCTCTCTTTCAGTTTCTCTCTCCTTGTCTTACGCTCATAAATTCTTAATCAGGTTTTCTTTCTCTCTCATTTTATCTCTTTATATCATTTGTCTAGTCTCATTCTCTCTCTCTCTTTCTCTCTCTCTCTCTCTCTCTCACACACACACCTTCATTCTCCCACTCTTTCTCTTTCTCACACATACTTTATCTTCCTTACTTTAATTGTCTGTCTCCCTCTCACTTAATCTTATCTCTCTCCCACACACATTGACTTTCTCTATCTCTCTCTCTCTCTCACATACATTCACTCTCACTTTCTCTCTCTCTCACACACATTCACTCTCACTTTCTCTCTCTGTCTCTCTCTCTCTCTCACACACATTTACTCTCACTTTCTCTCTCTGTTTCTCTCTCACACACATTCACTCTTACTTTCTCTCTCTATCTCTCTCTAACACACATTCACTCTCACTTTCTCTCTCTCTTTCTCTCTCACACTTATTGACTCTCACTTTCTCTCCCTCTCTCTCTCACACACACTCACTCTTTCTTTCTTTCTCTCTATCTCTCTCTTTCACACACACATTCACTCTCACTTTCTCTCTCTATCTCTTCATCATCTTCCAACTTCCCCTGGTGACCAACACATAAGGCTTGTCTTCGAGTCCGAAGTGCAGTATGCCAAGTAACAAAGAAGCCCCAGCTGCGATCTACATATTCTGCCACATAGCCATTGTCCGCCGGTGCTCGATTTTAACAACCAACATAAGTTATGGTAAAAAAATTCACTAGGAAAATATTTTTGCATTTCTAGACTCCCTTCCACATAACAACATATTTTAAGTAAAGCAACATAGAAGGAAGAAAAACAAGGTCAGCCGCAACGTCGAAGATAAACGCAAAGTTAAGCAAATGGCCAAAAGACGCAGCACCATTCTTCTTATCTTATAATTTACAGACGTCACTTTCGGAGTGAGCAATAATTAGTACGTTGTTTGGGCATTCATTTTTAAACGTGACGTCAATTAAACGATAAGATACACTCAGAGATATGGGTAAAACATAATACTCTCTAATTATGTAAATAAGCGTCTGTGAATTATAAGATAAGAACTTTAAACAATGCTGTTTCTCATACTTTAAATCGCGGAGGTCAATACACGAATGGCTTGAAGATAATAAGGGCTCTTCTTATTTTAGTTTATAAAGTTTTGAATAAATTATTTTTATTATTACAACGTGATAAAGCATTCCAATGATCGCCTTTAACAATGACACTATTTGTGTACAGAAAAGAGAATACCACGGAAAGCCCAAAAGGAAGCTAACAATTTGTATAAACTTTGTAATAAACAGATTTGATGTATTACTTTTCTTAGATTAAAACATTTCAAATGTAGCGAAAAACGAAATTCGGGGGCATTTTATTTGCTGTGCTTTATTTCAACACAATCATAGTGTATTTATTTTCATCCATTTATACTGCGCCACCTAAGTACCTGAAGATAATGTTACATTATGTATTATACGATTCAAGTTGTTGATATAAAATTATATTGTTTTCTAGTGTTGATTTGTGTTAATGAATATTATGTAACGGATTCCCGGCTGCGTTAGGGTGAGTCACCAGATTCAGACCTGGCGTATAGAATGACTACTATGTAAAAAAAAGATTCGATACCACGTCAAAGGTATACTGAAGACGCTATGATCTCTATGGTACTATAGCATGCTTAGCAGACTCTGGCTCAATCTTTTTGTCGACATGTGGGCTACAAGGATATCTGGGAGAAAGTTTCTATGCTGAAATTAGGCTCTAACCAAAACTCAACTAAAACTCGATTAAAATACTAAATTAAAAAAAAAACATGATGAGCCAAATCGGGGGCCACAACTTGAGCGCAACATCTGGACAACCAAAGCCGAAAACCCGTTTTGCAAATCTGTCCATTTCTGTGTAACCAAAGTTGCGCTACGAATGTATTTTCTCAATGCAATTTATTCAAAGAATTAAAACGAGACACACACACACACACAGTGCGAATAATTGAAACGAAAATAAACTATGTAGCCATTATGTTTGTTTCCAAAAAGAGAAACAGATTTTAATGCGCGTGCAAATAACAAAACCATAGCAAGAAGCAATTAAGAATAATCAAATGATGGTCAATAATTTCTGCTCTTTATAAAAAAAACAACACACACGCTCTTTTCGATGGCACAAGAAAAATGCCCAATACTTTCCTAAATAATCATTCTATCGCCTGGGGACATTCAAATTTACGTCATTAAATAATGTTTATTAGCCTCAAACACTAACAACGTAATAACAGAGAAGATACCAAAAAAAACAAACAAAATAAAGCATAGAATAGTGAGAAAAGAGATTTAATGTGCATTATTGTGTATATTTTTTAGCCCCGGGGTCAAATCGAAAGAAAGAACGATGAGATGTATTAGAATGTTTTTTTTTTTTCTGGAAATTATGCAAGATTTAGAAAGAATGGCTGGAACGTGTGGGGGTGGGGGGAGGGGTTTCTTAGAGATTGTATGCAGAGCAATGTGAGACTAGCTAACTAGTAACCTTTAGTGTCTTTACAGGAAACGAATAATGGTGACAAAGGATAGTAATGTGCTGTAATCAATTACTCGAATGCAAATCATGTCTTTGAAAAGGTGTCACCTTTTAGTGCGTGTGTTTGAGTAAATTAGATGTAAAGTTGCAGACGTGATTGCATGAGCATAAAAAAGATAAATAAAAAGATTCAGAATCACACGATAATGAATTACTAGACGAAGAATTACAAAGAGACAGAATCAAGAGGACATCGAATCTCAAAGGTTATGAAAACAAATTTGTCTTACCTTGGCATCCAAGGCGAAGAGAGACCCCGGTTTCGCGGGTTCGTCTTCGGCCCTGCATCGCCCATCAATACGCTCCTTCTCCAGTCTACGGCCCTGGAACTATAAATTCAAAACTTGAAGCTTGGACAGTAGGCAAAATATTCTCTTTTAGAAGCCGATGACGTACTCCGATAGGAATGAGGCGCTCCATAGGGACACTATTGAATTCTGCTAAAAACAAAACATGCCCAGAGTCTGTTTATCCATTATTAGATATAACCAGTATTGCAGTTGTCGCATCCAACACAAGTTACGAGTGAAATACAAATAGTTTTTTAAAAACACTTTATCCATTATGATATTGGAACAGAAACAAAATGATATCCAAAAACAATTTTGGAATTTCCCCCCCCAGCGTTTAATAATAATGAACAAAAAGAAATTTTTCGATTGTGCCTTTTTGAATGTTTTTTCCCCCTGAAGCGTCACAATTATAAATTAATAATAATAACGTATTATAAAGATAATGATAACAAAGTCTTTAAAGAAAAACAATTTTAACTGCTTTTCATAATTTTGTTGTTATTGAATTATTTATATTTTTGGAAATTTTTTATCTGGTTGTACACTATGATTGTCAGTGGGTCTAATTATGAAGACATTACTTTGCAAACATTATCTGTATTTGTTTAAAATACTAAAATGTAAACATTTTGCATTGTGGAAACCAACGTAAACATTTTAGCACATATTGTAGCTAAATCTAAAAAAAAATAAAAAAAAAATGAAAACAATCGTACGGCACAGCTAGGCTTGTAGACTGATATATTGATATATTTAGTGATTTTAATAGATAGTATTGTGCACCGTTCCACAAATGGTTGAAAGAATGGCTACAGGTTTATGGTTAGATGTTTCTAGAATTGATTGCGCTGCTTTCAGTTTGAAACTTCATTCTCTGTCACGCTTACTCAATGTTTGCGCTATCCTGCCGACCAACGGTCATCTGGGCCGTGCCAGCAGACGACAGGAGTGCAGGACATGGTCAGCGGAAGTAGCTATTCTCAAGTTGCGTGTTTTCTTATCGAATTATCCACGTGGTGTGTTCAAGAAGCGTGTTTTCCGACAATGCTTTCTAAATAGGTCGCTGGTAGCATTTTGGGAATGAACTCTTCAACGTTGGAAAACTGAAATGTAAAGATACACTCGTTTAAACTTAAGTTTACATTATGTTTTGAAAACATCAAATCTACTTTCATTAAATATTTATACCTTCTTTGTTTTTTTCATTCTGTACATGCCACTGGCGAATCCAGGGGGGGGGGCGGTAGGGGAGATTGCCCCCCCCCCACTCTGCCGTCCCCCCTCCCCCGAAGGGGGGGGGGCGGACGAATTTTAGTATAGAATTCAAACAATTTGTATACGAATTTATTACTTATGTTAATAATATATACTTATTATTTATATTTAAACCTATTTTTAGATTATTTCGCCTCCCCTCTAGTATGTTGGTCGATATGGTGGGGTCGGGAGGGGGCGATTGCATCAATTCCGCCCCCCCCCCCCTAAACTTTCGAGTTGGGCGGGGCGGTCCAATTTATATGTAGAAATCACAGCTTGCTAACAGAATCAATTGAATATCTATATGATTAAAACTTTTTGGTATTTTAACCGATCTTTATTTTATGTCGTTCCCTTGTTGGCCGATAGGGTGGGGATCGAATACCTCTACTGCCCTTCCCACCTAAAACCTTTGAGTGGGGGGGGGGCGGTCCTACTTTTCGGAGAAATCATAGTTTGTGAAAAAAAATTCGGCGTGGTGGCGGGGGGGCGATGCATGTTCTGCCCTCCCCACTCTAGCCCGCTGAGTGGGGTGGGGGCGGTCCTATTTTTATGGAGAAATCATTGTATGTGAACAAAATTAGATGAATATGTATATAATATCAACTACGTAAACCCATTGAATATTATGTCGCACCACACTCTAATCTCAAATTTTATCATTAGTAAATATAAAATGAAAAAGGGTTGTACCAGGTGGGAGGGGCGATTCATGCAATCACCTTCCCCCCATGGGACAAACCAATACTTTTTCTTCTTGTATTATAGTTAAGAAATTAAAAACATAAAAAAATCCGTCACTAATTTAATTTACACATGCTATAAAATTAAATTCTTATATCGAGTCGCCCCAACCATATTGTTTAATGCCAAATGCAATCATTAGCAGAAGTTATAAAAAGGAGTGAGGATTAATCATTTTCACTCTATAGCCCCCTCCCCTTTCCAGACAGAGTTTATGTAATTTCACATGAATTTATCTTAATTATTTTAAGAAAGACTTTGCTTTGGAAAAGTTATAATTCAAACGAATTTTTTCAGTATAAGAGTCAAGATTGAGATGAGTTCTAAACTAATCTTCCACTAGTCGCCTTTTTACAATCTTTACTCAATCTGATATTTTTCTAGTTAAATAAGTTTTGGACTATAACTCACAATTTATGCTTGAATTTTATTGAATATTATTTATCGAAATTTTTTTTTGCGGCGGAGATCCTCGAAGCCTTAATCTAAAGATGTGGGGTATCTTATCTTTTCAAGGAACAAATCGGTTTTATTTGCAATGTATTAAGGGCCTAAAAAATTATATTAGAATATTTTTCAACATTATTCAAAAGGTCCTTTATAATAGGATGAATAATGAGCTTTAGGTCAGGAGAATGCATTTCTTCAGTAAAGAATGCAAGAAAACGCTTTTCGTGATTGGGCTTCGACCCGAACCCCACTGATAAATAATGAGCTGTCAGGAGAATGCGTTTCTTCAGTGAAGAATGCAGAAATCGCTTATGGCAAACCCCACTGATAAATAATCAGCTGTAGATGTCAGAAGGATGCGTTTCTGCAATAAAAAATGCAAGAAAACGCTTTTTGCATCAGGGCTTCGCCCCGAACAACACTGGGGAATCTTAGAACGCTCCCCCAGACCCCCAAGCTTGCAAGAGAAAGGCCTCAACATGACTTTTTTTTTCGCCGAAGGTTGAGAAACACTGCTTTCTTTTATTCTCATATATATATATATATATATAAATATGCTGTACGCACGTTTATGCATAGGGTTCGGGTTTACTCGGCATAGGGTTAGGGTTTGGAAAAAAATCGCCCCCCCCCACTCCAAAGTTCTGGATTCGTCAGTGATACATGCCAATCATCTTACACTTTTTAAATTAATAAAAAAACACTTGTATTAAAATAATTTCGTCAAGTTTTTTTAAAAAACGTGGTCCAAAGTAATATACTTAAAAATAAAAGAATTATATTGATTTAAAAAAAAAGAAATAAATTTGTGTATAACTATATTAAATATACTTGTCAATCAAACACTGTTTAGTATAATTTGTTTGGAGGTATTAATACATAAATACTTTGATTACTTGCTATGTTTATAAATTCCGAAAAACAAAGAAGAAAAAAAAAAAAGTCATTGTTAAAGATTATATAGTAAACAATTTGTGCACATGTTTAGCCTATGTTCATGCGGTTCACAGGTCTGTGTACTGCTATTCAACTCGTGTGAACACTTCCCATGTTAATCTGAGACCAATCGTCATAGAAGGCCTGACCTGCGATGTCGCAACCAATGGGCAGTTTAGGCCAGCGGTTCTCAACCTTTTAAGCTCGGCGACCCTTTTTTACAATCCCCCACTCTGCCGCGACCCCTCCCACACACACACACATACAGGAATAGAAGAGTAGACAATACCAATCCATATTTTCGATGGTCTTAGGCGACCCCTGGCAAATGGTCAATCGACCCCGAAAGGGGTCGTGACCCACAGGTTGAGAACTCCTGGTTCAGACCAATAGCTCGTTGCCACGTTACATGTCTGTCTGGGATTATCTAGAATGGACTGTCGTTTACTGTGATTTTTTCGAGAAGGCCGTGATGGACCAGATATATAGAGCGAGAGTGTTAGGGGCAAGACAGTTCAGTCTCTGTTCAACAAGACAGGCTGGTACAGTGAGTCCACTGTGAAGTACGAGACAGGGGCCAGTTTATCTTATGAAGCATTTGAACATTTAAATCAACTATATTGCCAATTGTACAGTATTGGTGGTTAATATATTAGACTCGTTAAACAATCACGTCAATAGGAGCCCGAGCTGTCAAGTACTTGAGTTGGTTGTGTTGGGTGTGAAGTGTTTGCAGAAAGCCAGAATAGAAAAGAATCGAAGCAGTATGTGTGTGTATTGTCAGTATGTGTGTACATGGGCGTAGCCAGGATTTTTTTTCGGGGGGGGGGGGTTGGGGGGATTTCCCACCGCCCCCCTCCCCGAAAAAAAGTATATATATATATATATATGTGTGTGTGTTTGGATGGATGGATGGATGTGTGTGTGTACATAATTAATCTCCATTACATTCTGACCCTTCATTCTTTTGAAAGACGTTTATTTTGCCCAAGAATAGGTTCTTACTGGAGTTAGTGAAAAAATTGTAGACTCCTCGCGCTTGACAGCAAAGGGTCTTGGGGACCGCTGAGAGCTCCCCCAGCGCGGGGCGGAGCCCCGCCGCCAAGCACTATTTCTGGTATTAAAAAGCCAACTAAATACATATTCTAAGGTACCTACAGTGCATTATTTTGCTATTAAAAAGGTTTATTTCAAAAACCCAATGTGCTATTCTTACAGACTTAGACCCTCCCGCGCCGTTCGGCGCATTCGCTGGTAAGCTGTTTCCACAAAAATCTGTCACTGGCAATGTCCGAAGCCTCTTCCCACCTGCTCTGAGGACCTCCATGAAAGTGTGGCGCCAAGTTGTACTAGGATGTCATCGCAACTCTTATTATGCGTAATTCATTTTGTCGGAGAACATGTCCCGCAAACCTCATGCGACGCTCTGTCCCAATCTTACTAAGGATACGACTCCCATTTCGGTATAGGATTTCCTTGGTTTAGCCCTTATCTCTATAACTGACTCCTAAAATCAGTCATAGCTATCTGTGTAGAGCCACATTTAGTGCTTTTCAATTTCATTGCACTTTATTAATGAAGCCCAGCCACTGGTAGACGTGTAAGTTCTCTTGACTACGATCTTGGAATTAGGTGACTATTTTGCTTTAGATGTTATATCGAAAAGGGAAATTTTATCGTCAAAATCATCTAAATATATATCTGGAGTTGTTTTTTTTAAAATTCAAAACCACATTTAGCTACGGTCATAGAATTTGGTGATTGTAGTTTGCTTTAGAAATAATATTAAAGAGAGAGGCTCTAAAACGCTGTTTAGTGGGATTTTAAACTCAAATTTATCTTGAGGGGTTTTAAACTTTTAAAAAAGCCATCTGGAGAAGAGGGGTTGAAACTCAAAACCCTCCATTGGCTTGGCTACGCTCAAAGAATTTTAGAGTGTAATTTGCTTTTTTTATATTGAAGAGGTATATTTTTAGCATCAAACCCCTCTGAAGGGAAATTTAAACTCAAAACACCCAATAGTCTTGACTACGCTCAAAGCGTTTTGATTGCGAATTTTTTTAAATTTTTTATTTTGAAGATTTATTTTTTAGCTTCAAACCCCGGGGGGTTTAAACTAAAATCTCTTTGGCTATGCTCATAGCATTTTGAGTGCCTAATTTGCTTTTTTTTATATTGAAGAGATATTTTTAGCTTCAAACCAAGCTGAAGAGAGGTTTAAACTCAAAAACCCTTTGACAACGATCATGCAATTTTGAGTGTGTAATTTGCTTTTGTATATTGAGGGGTTTATCGTAAATTTTGGAGAGGGGTTTAAAATCAAAATCTTCCTTAGATGTGGTCTTGGAATTTTGGGATTTTCGTTTGCATTATTTTTTAGAAGAGGGGATTTAAATACAAAACCCCTTGTAGGAGGTTTAAACTCAAAACCCCCTGGTAGGGGTTTTCAAACTCAAAAGCCTGGTAGGGGGTTTTAAACTTAAACCCCCCTGGTAGGGGTTTTTAAGCTCAAAACCCCTGGTAGGGGGGTTTAAACTCAAAACCCCTGGTAGTTTAAAACCCCCTGGTAGGGGTTTTCAAACTCAAAACCCCTTTGTAGGGGTTTTCAAACTCAAAACCTCCTGGTAGGGGTTTTCAAACTCAAAACCCCCTGGTAGGGGGTTTCAAACACAAAACCCCTCTAAACCCCCTGGTAGGGGTTTCCAATTGAAAACCCCCTGGTAAAACCCCCTAAAATAAACAAAATTAAAGCAAAAGATCAGTCAGTAAACTCCGACCCCCCCCCCGCAGGGGGGGATTTCATTTCGGGGGTGGGGGGTTTGAGCTTCCCCCAAAAAAACCCTGGCTACGCCCATGTGTGTGTATGTATGTTTATATGTATGTGTGTATGTATGTGCGTATATTTGTTTGTACATTTATGTATCTGCGTGTATATGTGTTTGTATGGGTACCGTGCGTGACCGAGAAGTACAAAAGAATCAATACTTGCACTGCAGTTCCATCTCATTATTCAGGGAATTAGTCGAGTGTTTATGCGTTAAGATTTGTGTTGAAACATAAGAGTGAGTTTTAACTTTTGGCAGGAGCCTAATAATGAAGCCTCTTACGCTTTTAACCTCTAATTAAGAGAATTTTTGAAGCCGGGACGAATGCAAACTAAGGTTGTGGCTTAACCACATATAAGAAAAAACATTTGGCAGTCCTTATCGAGCCCACTGAGTCGCTTGGGCAAGCTTTAAATCAGCATCTAGCGATTCAGCTCTATCTCGCAGCCATCCATGCACCGCAGAAACATAAAACTTAATCCGAATGAAACAAGTATTTTCTATTAATTAAGAAATTTCATGATTTATTAGCTTGGCCCCTTTTTAATTAACGTTTTACAATTTTTTTTATTCCTTATCCAATTTCCATGACAACCTTTTTTTTTCTGAACACCAATTAAAACAATCGATATTCCAATCTCTCAACTGTTTTATTGTCTAATTACGTTTTAAAAAATGTCAATGAACGCATCCAATTAATTCTAATTCTTTAAAATAAAGCAGTGCGTCCAAAAAGTAAGATGGTCAGTTTTAATAGCAAGTATAAATGATGGACCACAATGGCGTCCTACCCTGACAGCTATTTCATTCCAGTTGAGTGAGAGTGACAAGTTGAATCAAATGGTTTTAGTTCGGACCCGTGGATTTTGTGCTACATCATCAATTCGCAACATAGGACGCACGTACATCTATGGGTACCCCTCGAGGAACTCAACATTGTTAGTCTATAAATGCTAAAATCTAAACGAGGGTCCATGAGAACGATTGATCTAGAGAAGAAGAAATACACTATAAGCTATATCATTTTGAATACATGTTTTAAATATCCCCTACGTTATAGTGCTGCTGCTGCTCTGCTGCTGCTGCTATTTGTTATTGGTAAGTTCACAACGTGCTTAAAGAATATGTAAACTTTAAAAAATGCAACTTTAAAGTGTTGTATCCTGCTGTTGTTCTCTCTACTATACAAACGAAAGAGAAAAGAGACAAACAATTTTTGTTCATGTCGTTTGAATGAGTTCATGGATAAGAGCGCCTACTGGTCGCCTAAAGGCTGCACGGAAAAACCTTCTCCTAGATACCCCCTCCTCCCCCCCCCCCCCTCCCCAACTGGTCCACAACTGAGATCGGACCAAAGCGCTCTGAGCATGCTATAAACATGAAAGTAGTGCTACATAAAAGCCATAATTTTAATTTATTTTAACAAGAAGTTTAACTTTTCAATGCTATTTATATAAGAAATGATGCCAATAGTTTGTCTTACAAAGGATTTGTTGGGAACAAATGCAACTTGTACATACGACAGACTAGTAATGTAAGCTTGTAACATATATTACTATTTCTTTTGTGTGTGTGTAAAGAATCAGTTGTGAATTTTTTTTTTTTTTTTTTTTTTTTTTTTTTTTTTGACGCTGTCAATGAGTACTGCAACAACCAGAGGGTAGGGTTTGATCTTGCTCATTCATTGGCTATCTTAGCCAATTAATATCGTCCACTAAACAAAACGGTTAAAAGCCGGAATAATCAGAAAAAGGCATGAAGGCCAAAAAAAAAAAAACAAAAAAAAAAAAACCGAGGCGTAAGCCGAAAAAAAAAAGCAAACAAACAAACAAACAAACAAATATTTAAAACGCTTTTTAAAAATAACGAAAGCTAATATTAAGCGTACTTGCACTAATTATACTGGATAGGTCAAGCAATTAAATCTGTAATAGATCTAGACTATCAATAAAAAAGTATTTATGAAAATAAAATGAAAAAAAGGGAAAGATCTGAATTCTTACTCATGCCTTCACAAGCTTCTCAAGCTAACACGGTAGCCACTCTGCTTAAGGTGAGCTTATAAAATTTTATTATAGAGTGATCTATTGTTTCGTCCTATTTTTCAGCTTTGAGTTCACTAAGGCCTAAACGACAACCTACAAAGGGCACTAATTCAGCTCATACCACCACTTCAGTCAAGTACAATCTCTTTCCCTTGTTTGAGATACCTAACAAAATAATCTATTCATTTGAAGTTAAGTTATATTGAAACACGGAGCCGCTGGAATAGGCCAATATTACTGTTAAAGTATACTATGCCAGAGTATATAAAAAAATTGACACCCATATCTATATATATAATTCTCTTCATGGCCCAACCATACGTTACACCACCAAGTCGGACTACAGTTATCCTACGGAACTCGCGCCTTGACAGAGAGCAAGGCTCAGAAATAAAAAAAAGAGAGGGCGTTGGGGGGGGGGGGCAGAACAAGTAATATTTCTCTTTATACACTTTATATTTGACTACATTTATGTGTGTATTTTTTTTTTCACAGGTCAGTATCTGGTGTCATTAAAATAGTTGCATGTTTTTCTGTAGCTTTGTTTTGATTTTGCCCCTTCCTATTTCCCTTCGTTTCCTAACTATGGCCATGGCTTCACATATGTTTCGTGTAGTCAACAGGTACTTCGATTCCTGCATCAGGTAACTGTTTATTTCTATCAGTCGCATATTTCTGTAAAAATGTCATCGACGAAACTGTTGCTCTTGAGCTTCGCTATATGGCTGTAAGCTTTGTTTGCGTACATTAGGATAACTATGGCGACGCCCTGTTCTTTTTGTTGTTACTCACGGAAGCACAGTCATACACTCTAGACGACAATACGCAGCCTACATGAATACTTCTGGCGTTTAATGTGGCGAGGCTGAAATTATGGCGATGTCTCAAATACTTCCCGCTACTATCACTATTCACTTCCGAGAACGTCCGCATGACCCTCCTCGAGTTTACAATCCGGGTCAACGTCCCTCCATCTCCCTTTTATTTAGCGGTTACATTCACCGCAACGTACAGGAGTGTAAAACTATCGCAGCTGTTACCTCACAAACTGTCCTTATTACCAGGACACCCTTCAAATTTGCCTTTTGAGTTTACGCGCAGATAATTCCCTGCTAGATTAGTCTTTGTTTTCAAGAGAGAAAGTAGTGAATTAAAATGCTACGAAAATAAGGGCATGCGCCGACAGAGGCTCGAACCTGTGTCTCCGGATTCGACACCACCGCCTAGCGATAACGCACCAAGCGAAACTAACCTCTAGACCATCGGAATGTCCAAAAACATTCTTCTAATCCAGAGTCATTTCGCCCGTATGCAAATTACCACCCCAGTGGTCAAAGGTCACAAGCCCCAGCTAGCCCCTCCCCCACCCTCGCAGCATCCGTTCACTAACAACTTCAATAGAGCCGACACAGACAGCCGTTAGGCATGTATTAGACAAACGATGGCTCTATCTAATTGTATATCTCTTACAAAGACAAGTGGACAACATAAACACATTACATACAGAAGCTTCAGTGGGTACGAGCAATAATGCTGTAAATGTAAACATAGAGTTGAAGCTAGGTGCTGAAACAAATGATCCGCTTGGTGCGTTATCGCTAGGCGGTGGTGTCGAATCCGGAGTCACAGGTTCGAGCCTCGGTCGGCGCATGCCCTTATTTTCGTAGCATTTTAATTCACTACTTTCTCTCTTAAAAACTTGGTCCCTGGTGCTGTTATTCATTTATGTTTAATATATGTATAGATTAGTCTTTGCCATGACAATTAATAAAGCACAAGGCCAAACGTTCAAAAAGACATACCTGTATATTCCAAAATCTGTTTTCAGTCATGGACAATTGTATGTTGCTCTCTCCAGAGTTCCTTCTTTTCATTTACTCAGAGTCGTTTGCCCAAACCCACCCCCTTTGGACAACTTTGTCTTTCAGGAAGTGTCCACCCGTCACTAAATAGCGGGTGGGTCTATTAGTTGAACATAACAGTCACATTTCATCTGTCGAGGACCTATAACTATTTTGTTAATATTTTTAATAAGGGGGGGGGGAAATAAAATTATTTATATTTTGTTTCATAACAGATATATGATTTTATGCTTAAAAATGAAATTATATGCACATTGTGTATATACTGAAGGACGTATACATGCACATTTATAATTGTCTTTAAAAGGAGTATATATTTGAAGGGCCCATATAACGTCAGCTTTGGACGCCCCTTACCGCCATTAATTGTTGTTAAGTTAGAACAAAGCTATTTTTAGCCGGAGCGAAAAGTAAACATCACGCTCTGAGTCTTCTGGAATCAATGAAGACCAGACAGGCAAACACACACACACACACACACACACGCTGAAACAAACCCTATTTAAAGAAATTTGGAAACTTTAAGAAACACACATATACACAGACTTCCACACACGCTCAAGGGATGCAATCTGATCACGCAATCCTGACTGTGGCAGCAACCCATCCGCTTTCTTTCCTCTGACCAGATGAAGAGGTCAAGCGGTCAGTCAAATCCTGACAAATCGTGACGGCAATAAATTGGGGCGTAGCTTCAGCTTTGTCATTCCCGATCATTTATTTCTAAGAGTAGCTCTAAGGTTGACCTACTATTTTCTCCTAGTCCTCGTCTATGGTGAACGACTTCTCTCTTGGAAATTGATCCCGCTCTATAAGTTTCCCTTTCAGATCGTGCGATCTATAGGGCTGACGATGTAAAACTGATTCTTTGGACAATGGTTAACGAGCAGGGAGTCATGTGGCCAGCACAACGACCAACCGCCTTTACTTTCCATAAATTAAGTCAGGTACTCATTAGAGTTGGGTGGACTCAGGGCGCACTAAAAAATTCCGAAATTCAAAATCCCAGTCTTCATCGAGATTCGAACCTAAGACCCCAGGTTCGGATGGCAAGCGCTTAACCACTCTACCACCGCGCCCCGAGGATGGAACAAATTCTTCGTACAAACCAATGGATATAACTTTTTTTTACAATGTCTCTATGGAGCTTGTAAGTTGTTCATCGGCTATCCTGTAAACTGGAAACCGGAACATCTCTAACAATTTTCCTAGAAGTTTGTCTGTTTAGATCAGTGGTTCCCAAACTTTTTTGTCTCGTAGACCCCTTGCCATGTTTTCTGGTTTTCGGTAGACCCCCTGCTCAACTTGCACATTTTTGCAAATTCATCAACATTTTTTAAAACAAATTTCTAACTGTAGTGAGTTGAGGAGTGAAAAAGTAATTTAAAACTACACAACTACAAATATTGTGTTTCATTTACGAACTTTGTTGTTCTATGAAGTAGTCTTTCCAACATTAAATATTAATTAATTAATATGCCTTAAGTATCATTGTAAAAGGTTCTGCAAAGAGCAGTTTCATGTGTATTTCTTGATCTTTCACGTGTGGCTCAAATATTAAATCTGCGGAACTGTTTTCATTAACAGGAGAAGGGGCAAAGGCGAGAAACTGGAGCCTAAACCAGGTCTCGTGGGTCAACCTTAAGGAAATATAAGGAGACAGTGACCATTAGCGCCATGGGCCGTCCCCTTATCCTCTTTCCTTTTGGGTTCCAGGTTAAGGCTTGCCTTGTTATGCTGGGTGAAGGGTGTGACCTATCCATCTCCAGCGTCTCTGAAGGATATCTACTTCAATGGGCTGCTGCTTTGTTCTTTGCCACAGTCCTCATTCAAGATCTTGTCTAGCTAGCGGATTATAGGTATCTTCCTCAGGCAGGTATTGATGAATACCTGGATTTTTTTCATGGTGGTGATTGTGGTTCTCCAGGTTTCTGTTCCATAAAGTAGTATTGGCCTAACAATGGTGTCACAGAGCCTAATCTTAGTGGTAGTGCTTATTTCCCTAGATCCCCAGGTGTTCTTCAGCTGATGGAAGGCTGCTCGAACTTTACCATGGCACCGCGATTTGGAAGCAGATGATAAGCAGATGGGCAAGACATGGGGACAGTTGGAGAGTCTCGCCCAGAACCGAGATGCCTGGAGGAAGCTGGTTGGTGGCCAATGCCCCAGAAGGGACCACAGGCATAGATGAGATGAGATAAGATGGTGACCATTAGACAGTTTGTAGCACACAGCGCTACACCTTGTCAGACCAAACTGTATTTCTATCTTTTGCAAAGATTTACATAAGAAGCTTTTAATTTTATAACTCATGCCACCGAAGCGACCTTGAACTGTATTGTCGCTTAAAGAAATTCTTTTAATAATAACAGATGTATGTTTGTGTAAAACGGCTGGTAAAATCAATGTTTGACTTTTGCTGTTTTCCGTATTTTTCTATAAGTAAAGAAATCTTGTAAGACGCTCACAAACCATCATCTTCTCTATATAATTTCGAACAGAGATTCTGTGGATCTATTCTGAACTTTGAGTGTTCGAAAGTTTTTCAAATCTCAATATTTGTCAGGGTGGCATTGTCTCAGATGATCCTCCAACGTAACTGGTCTCATATCGTCATAAAAGAGTCACTTAGGCAACTGCTTGTTTGACAAGGAAGGAATGAATCCCAATTTTAAATAATTAATACTGTACTGTCTACATTTCTTTCTTTTTTTTTTTTTTACATATTAGTTGCATGTAGACAAAATAAGTATTGAAATTGAATACAACAATTGTTCGTTTGAATAGCAGGATAAATATTGAAAGGATTAACTCGGGTACAACTCCTAGATTAGTGTAGGAAATAATAACATTAATGGCATGTGAAAATTAAGTAACGACCTCCTTAAATGAAATCTATTACCGTAGACCCCCGTGGACATCTCATAGACCCCCGTGGACATCTCATAGACCCCTGCGGACATCTCATAGACCCCTGTGGACATCTCATAGACCCCCGTGGACATCCCAATTTATTTTTTCACTTTCATAGACCCCTTGGAGGTCTTCGTAGACCCCTGGGGGTCTATATAGACCACTTTGGGAATCACTGGTTTAGATCTATGTTTGAGAAAGAATTATTAGCTAATCGGTCACAAAGGGAAAACTCTGACAATTTAACAATTTAAAGTGCAGGAAAACATTTACATTCCAAATAATAAATCTTATTTCTATCTTATTTTATTTTATCTTATTAATTATATTTGTCCATCTAGATGTACATATTAATTTTAAAATTAAGAATATTTTTTTTCTGGCTGATTCAGGAACTTAACGCTAACGGCACTTGAAAGGAAGGAGCACTTGTATGAATTAATCCCAGCATATGGGATCAGAAATGTAGTTCAATCTTTATGTCTTTCTAATTATTATGATGCTTTAAAATAAATAATAAATTATAAGGTAAATGTCTAAAAATACACATTGTATTGGTTTGGGGGGGGGGTGGTAGAATAAAGGAACAGTAGAAATTGTATTAGCGTTTTTCTCACCAATAGAACAATTCATAAGTTATTTTGTGTGCTAAATGATAAGGAATGGATCTAGTCAAAAATGAATTCCACCCTTAGCAATATTTGCAGACAACATATAAAACAAAGGCTGTCTCAATACCCAAACCTTCCCTAAAACTCGCAGTTAAAAAAATTTCATTCTGAAGTAATCAGAATTTTCTAAAATAAAAATAACTTTACAGGGTGTCAATTTCTTATTTAGAGTACTACAATATGTAGATGTTACCGGCAAAGGGCGAGATCCGGCATTCTATAAAATGCCCGAAACGCCCAGGCAAAGTGAGATATGGTTTCTCCACTGTCTACTTTGACAAGCCATTGTATGAATTGCATGGCATTGCATACAATGACTACAACTGCTTTAGGCAAAGTGTCATATGATGGGTTAAAGTATTTCATTATTAATATAAATTTCTCTGAATACTATTTCTATTCGCCAGTAATCTAAATAATTAAGTCATGTTCTTTAAAGTGTGGAGTATGTTTAATTAGGACTGTCTAAGTGTGCATGCTATAGAATTCCTATGCAAAGAAGAAAATGGAAAATCATTTCGTACTTTGCCTAACAAAGCCCGGCATCCTATAGAATGCCTACGCTTACATTTCGTACTTTGCCTAACAAAGCCCGGCATCCTATAGAATGCCTACGCTTACATTTCGTACTTTGCCTAACAAAGCCCGACATCCTATAGAATGCCTACGCTTACATTTCGTACTTTGCCTAACAAAGCCCGGCATCCTATAGAATGCCTACGCTTACATTTCGTTCTTTGCCTAACAAAGCCCGGCATCCTATAGAATGCCTACGCTTACATTTCGTACTTTGCCTAACAAAGCCCGACATCCTATAGAATGCCTACGCTTACATTTCGTACTTTGCCTAACAAAGCCCGACATCCTATAGAATGCCTACGCTTACATTTCGTTCTTTGCCTAACAAAGCCCGACATCCTATAGAATGCCTACGCTTACACTTCGTTCTTTGCCTAACAAAGCCCGGCATCCTATAGAATGCCTACGCTTACACTTCGTTCTTTGCCTAACAAAGCCCGGCATCCTATAGAATGCCTACGCTTACATTTCGTACTTTGCCTAACAAAGCCCGGCATCCTATAGAATGCCTACGCTTACATTTCGTACTTTGCCTAACAAAGCCCGGCATCCTATAGAATGCCTACGCTTACATTTCGTACTTTGCCTAACAAAGCCCGGCATCCTATATAATGCCTACGCTTACATTTCGTACTTTGCCGGTAACATATACAATATTTATTTCGTTTGTATAAATCATAACTAATCATCATTATCATTGTCATCATCATCATCACCATAATCAAAGCCAATAAAGTGAAAGATGGAGAGGTTCAAATCCTCTCTATAATATGAACTGAACAAAGATTGAATTTTGACGTTTCTCTAAAAGTCAAGATCAATCTTTCTTTTTTTTTTAGACCTGCCGATATGCATCAGCAAAGATTGGGGCAACAGTTATAACAAACGAACTCTAATAAAAATATACAAATATATCACCACATTGTGATGGAAGTGTCCTATTAATTTTCTACACTTTTACGGATTAATTATTTTACTAAAAATTCAGCGACAAATAAACTTAATATATTTTACAATATGTCATATCTTATCTTATATATTAAAGACGTCACTTCAAAAATGAAGATAATTACGTCCTACGCATTGTATGTGTCAATCTAGGCATGCATGTTAATAATTTAAACTCTGCCAAGTATTTAGCTTTCCTGGCTGATTCAAACAACTCATTCCAAGGAGCACTTGTATGAATTTGTTCTAGCGTGTGGATTAAGAAATGTGCCTCTATCTTTGTGGACTTATAGCCTACTTCCGGCACATCAAATGAAAAAAAATATCAGACCTCGTTGAAAACTAATGCTTATTTACTTGATTTCATCACGCCATTGCTTCGAAATGTTTGCAGCTTCAAGTATACTCCTGGTATGAATATATGCACATTATAACTAGATCCAATTGAAGTGAATTTAATGCTTTTCGGAAAGAAACAAAATAGATCCTTTACAACTTACAGAAATGTCTAAGCACCACTGTCATATCCGTTTGACATTTGCAGAGAAAAATAGAATAGACATTCCACTATTTTATTCCTTGAAACTTGATTCTGGAATATTCGTTGATATTTCTCTTCTTCCTTCTGAATTTCAATCTTTTTTTTTTTTTTTTTTTTGAAGAGGCTTTAATAAACAAAATAAAATCAGACGGAGGCAAATTTCTTCTAAGACATTCGCTTCCAAATTTAGACGTGAATTGGATGCCAGAAATAGCTCCGCTACAAACCCGCCCACTATCTCTTAAGGTCTAGCGTCTTCAAGGTGGGTTGAGGTGTCGGTATCGCCCACTACCGCTAGACTGCACTCCCCCTCCCGTTACTTTATTCTCCCCCCCCCCCATCGACCTCCACTTCCTTCTCTCCGTCCGTCTGCGCGCCCGCCCGACCCCCTCCCCCCCCTTCCGTTATCCAACGTGTCGTAAATTCTCCCTACGGTGGAGACACAGCGAGGAGGCTGACAAATTTAATTGTGATCGTTCAGACGTGTTGGCTTGTTTGGGCTGGGGCTAAGTCCTCGGATACTTTCCGGACCGTAAAGACAAAAAATTAAAACAAAGCAGACAATATTTCTTCTTTTTTTTTTTTTTTTAACTAAACAAGAAACAACAAAATAACAACGAACAACAACAAAACAGCATTGCTTATTTAAGGGGTCTAACTCCACATTTACAACCATATATCTCAATACTATAAGAAATACTCCCCATTTTTCGTCATAAAAAAATAATTTTCAATATATATTTAACTATTTGGTTAATTATTTTATTGATTCATTTGTTTTCTTCGAAAAATAAATAATTGTGCAAAGTTTTAACTTGATCCGAGAATGGAGAGGGAAAAAAAACGCGTTCAAAATGTGTATCAGACAGACAGGAAAACGCAATATAAGTTTTGGTATATCCGCAATAACTATTAACATATTCAAAATGATTGCAACTATCTCTGGTTCTAGCAAGTGAGGTTCTAAAGCTATAGCTTATGTTGCCTATATGTGTATGCGAATGTACCATCGTCTTTAATAATGAAACCTGAAAACGTCAAACACATTTCGCGCATTTAATTAATTTTCAAATTCAAATAAATCAAGGCGTCGTCTGCGATTCCGAAGTGTAAGGATGGATACAGTAAAGTGTTTCACATGAAAACACACACCCATGTTGCGACCTGGATCTAATGCAGACAAAGTTGTCCACCTATATTTTCTTTTCATCGTCGGTGCCTATCTTCAGCAACGGCCCTTCTTTGGGTCTCAAAGTCCCGCTGCCTTCGTGAGAGCTCTGAAGCTGTCTCATTCAGAGGCCATCTTATGTCAGCTGATTGAGTGTAGGCCAGTGAGGGGACAATGGCGCCGGATTTGATCTTTACAGTGCATCCAGTACATCAGTTTATTTCCAGAAAGACTTTTCAAAGAATATAGCACCTATTACTAGTAATAGTAACGTAATGTTCAACTCAGTAGAGATTTGTTTTTCTAGTCAAAGTCTCATGATAGTCAAATACTTGTTCATCTTCATTAAGGTATTAAGAAATGATCTTTAAAAAACAACAACTTTTGAAGCCCCAAAAGGTCATGGTTGCTAGTTTCCTCTTTCAGGCCTTGCAATCTATAGGGCAGATTGTATTTGGTCAACGGTTAACGAGCAGGGTGTCATGTGGCCAGTACAATGATCGAACGTTACATTTCCCAACTAAAGTCAGTTGTGAACTCAGGTAAAATAGTTCCCCTTTCAGACCTTGTTGTCTATAGGGCGGACGATGTAAAGGGCATCTGTTTCTGTGGCCTAAGGTTTACGAGGGTGTCATGTGACCAACACGACAACCAACCGCATTTACTTTTCCCTAAAGTCAGGTACCCATTAGAGCTGGGTGGACTCAGAGGCACCTGAAGATCTCGAAATTAAAAATCCCTGTCTTCACCAGGATTTCGAACCTGGAACCCCCGGAAGTCAAGCGCTTTACCGCTCAGCCAGAGCGCCCTATTGATACGCCACTGAACGCCATTTGTAAATTCCATTAAAAAAAAATCCCTTCCCTATTTGCCCTAGCAAATTAGGTTTAATTAATGTGATTGATTTAATTCACACCCTTGACCTTCCGAACCTCGATTACATTTCCTACAGTTAGCAGTGTTTGAGTCTCCCTTTAAAGACTACCTGTTTAGAGAAGCACCGCTTGGTGGCGCTGTGTGTTCAAATTAAACATGTCAAATTATTTTCGGCCACAGTAATTAATGCTTTCGCCTGACGTGCCCGCCTATTGTCTACCTCCTCTCTCGTCCCATCGTATACCTGGTTTATCCCCACAGGTAGATCATTCTAAAAGTGCTTCTGATTTCAAGTTTTGCTTTTTTTTTTCTTAAGTAGGCTTCGTTAGCAGTTCTAGCCATTCTATAATTAAGATTGGGAATTCCCGTTGAATTTTTTCTTTTTTATAAAGACGTAACTGGCATATTATATGAAGTCAGCTGGGGAATAAACAAAGTTTGAATGTTGTTTTGTTGTTTTGTTGAATGTTTTGGCGATCTATTAGTTGAGACTGAGTGTTAAGAGTTTCCTTTCTTTCACGTTCAGTCATGATCCTCAAGCAAGGTACGTGGATTAAGTTGAACGTCCAATAACTAAGGAGAAAGAGAGACAGAGAGAGATAAAGAGAATGATAAAGTGAGACAGAGAGAGATAAAGAGAATGATAAAGTGAGACAGAGAGAGATAAAGAGAATGATAAAGTGAGACAGAGAGAGATAAAGAGAATGATAAAGTGAGACAGAGAGAGATAAAGAGAATGATAAAGTGAGACAGAGAGAGATAAAGAGAATGATAAAGTGAGACAGAGAGAGATAAAGAGAATGATAAAGTGATACAGAGAGAGATATAGAGAATGATAAAGTGAGACAGAGAGAGAGAGAGAGAAACACAGAAAATGATACAGAGACAGAGAGAATGATAAACACAGATACAAGCAGAAACACAGAGAGACAGAGACAGAGAGAGAGAGAGAAAGAGAATGATAAAGAGACAGAGAGAATGATAAAGAGAGACACACAGTACAGAAAAACAGAGAGAGAGAGAAAGAGGGCGTGAGAAAGAGAGAATGATAAACTGAGAGAGAGACAGAAAAATAGAGAGATAGAGAGACAGAGAGATAGAGAGAATGATAAAGAGAGACAGAAAAATAGAGACAGAGAGAGATACAGAAAAATAGAGGGAGGGAGAGACAAAGTAAATGATAAAGAGAGACAGGGAGAGACAAAGTAAATGATAAAGAGAGACACGGAGAGACAAACAGTTAGAGAGAGGAAAGATTTAAAGAAAAAAAAAAGAAATGGAATAATGAATCTGAGTACAATTATAACAAATTGAGGTGGAGGTGAAAGAAATTAGGAGATAAATAAGAGAAACACATGAAAGAATAAACAGGAGGAGTGATAGACCGAGATAAAAGAAAGAAAGGAAATAAGTAGGTCGCCGCTGGGTCTGCGTAACTTGTTTGTTTTGTTTAGTATGATTCGAATGTTCATTCAGAATCGAAGATATAACATCCTAGCCCAAACTTTTCCCAGGACGACCATGGTTCAAACCTGAGACCATCGAAACGACACTCGACCAGGCCGCCATCCGTGCACGTGAAACACCGCACTTTTCCTTTGTATATTAATCGGAAGACTATTATACGTTTTAAATCGATACATTGGGTACATTGGATATATGAAATGACAACATATAGAATCTTATAGTGTCATACGAAACTTTTTTTTTTACATATAAGTGTCATTTTACAATATCTGTGGCATTTTACGTCTCGAGAGACGATCTTTTCCCTTTGCAACTTCTTGTGTGACTAAAGAGGCCAATCCTTGATACACAGCTGCGATCGCAGGTTGAGCATATGTAATCACCAGGCGCCGTTGCATTATCACCCTTCTTTTCTTTCTGTAATGTATGTCATCTGCAATCCGAGACCCTTCCTTAATGCTCTCTCTCCATGTGGATCTGTCCAGTGCCACTTTCCCCCAGCTGCTAATGTCGATTATGAAGGGCTTCAAGGCGCGTTTGCATACATCCGTATAACGTAAAAATGGGTGACCAGCGGCTCTCCAGCCTTCTATTAGATCACCATACAGGATGTCTTCTGGAAGTCGACCTACTGGCATTCTACGAACGTGGCCAAGCCAGCCAAGGCGTCTGCTGCTGATAACAGAGCGGATGTCCTGACATCATGGTCTTCTTGCCACCTTATTTTAAAGATCCGCCTTAGGCATCGGAGGTGGAAGACATTCAGCTTTTTTTCCTGCCATGAGTAAGTTGACCAAGTTTTACTTCAATACTCTACTGGATAAAGACATTAACAACAGGACAGCCAAAGCAATGGGCACCATGTCACGGTTGCAGAAAAGAGTGTGTGACAACATATTGCTGACTAACAATACTAAAGCCTTAGTCTATCGGACCTGTGTGTTGATCACCTTGCTATACGGAAGTGAAACTTGGTCAACTTACTAATTTTACAATATAATTACAAGAGTATCCCCAAATGACTTACACAAATAATAGATTCACCTACCTACGCATCTATATAGTCCACGTCAAATTCTATCATATTCATTAGAAACCAAACAATGTTTTTCTGGTCTATGGGTTCAGTCAGAAGATAAACACCCGAGAAATAATTAGCTTTTTTATCTTTTTCTTTTGGTATCTTAAAAAAAAACTTAGCGATGATAATTTCATTAGCTCTGAGATTAATGTCTAGTCATCATCAATCTTCAGCATTGAGATCTAGAGTTTAGAAAAAAAAAAGTTTTTTTTTATTTATAGGAGAGAAGACTTTCAGCTATCTCGTCTCAAATACTCCTATTTATTTGCTCTATCATCTAATTGTTTCCATATTTATCACAGGGGAAAAAAAACATCATTAAAAGAGCAGCGGCTATAATTAATCAAGTGACGTGGTGGTGTACTCTAAGTAGCCCGGAGGAGTGAAAGAGGCTGACGTCAAAAGTGATCGCATCTCTGACGACTGATAGCAACAACAACACATCATTGTAATTAAAACTTCTATTTTTTTTTTTAAGTTTTGGTAACGGTGATGCTCTAGTTATTAAATAATTTCCTTCAAATACTTTAAAGTATTCATAGAATTAAAATGTCTATATTTAGTATATATTTCGTTGAGGCTGAGATAGAGAAAAGTTGCTGACGTATAATTGCTTTTAAGATCATATGGTACAAGGTGACTTGCGTCGATTGTCGCTGCCTATTTAACATATTCTAAAGGCCGTATCTTGAGCAGTCATGTCGTCAGTCGGAATAGCGATAATTTTGTATTTTATTCTGAAACAAATTTTAGCATTGCGGAGGTAGGGTTGGGGTTGTAGTTAGTAGTTTATCGTTTCTGAAATCCATGCTAAAATAAAGAATATATTAAACATAACCCCCACCCTCTAGACCATCGTTAGTGAACGGATGCTACGAGGGTGGGGGAGGGGCTAGCTGGGGCTTGTGACCTTTGACCACTGGGGTGGTAATTTGCATACGGGCGAAATGACTCTGGATCAGAAAAATGTTTTTTGGACATTCCGATGGTCTAGAGGTTAGTTTCGCTTGGTGCGTTATCGCTAGGCGATGGTGTCGAATCCAGAGTCACAGTTTCGAGCCTCGGTCGGCGCATGCCCTTATTTTCGTAGCATTTTAATTCAATACTTTCTCTCTTAAAAACATGGTCCCTGGTGCTGTTATTCATTTATGTTTAATATATGTATGTATCACATTTGTTTCAGCACCTAGCTTCAACTCTATGTTTAAAATAATGAAACCTGCCTTTTTTATCTGCCCGAGTGGACCACTTCGGGGGCTGATTTAGAGTTTGTGTTTCTACACAAACTCTCTCTCTGTAACCTTGTTGTAGTGTAAGAATACTTGCAGCATTACGAATATATATGTTGCACATCTTTTTGTGTTCTTTGATGTCATGCGCCGAAACTTTGATTAAGACGGAGGCATTAGTAAAAGTTGGACAACCACAGCTTTAATGATCTTCGATCTTGGCGGTACTGAGAATAACTAAGCCCATTATGATATTAATAATAATGTAGATAATCAAGCTCTGTTATGTAATGGCAGTTTAGAGACGCAATAAACTGTTTACACTATTCACTTTCACAAAATAACACGTGTTTACTAATCAAGGTATATTTCTGAACAAGTAGGTCACTATGACCTTGATTAAAGACACAATCTTGTCAGACGTCCTATGAAAGAAGAATCTAAATAAAGAAAGATGGGAGACCACTCACATTTCTTACGTTCTTCAGTTGTCTACACTTAACAATTGATGTAGAAAAATTCTTTTGAAAAAAAACACAAAAAAAAAACGAAATGAGTTTAGAAAACAAAAGGCCGAGGATAAAATACATCAATAACAAGACAAAGATAATTCAAACAACAATGACAACAACAACTTCAGAGATTAAATGTAATGTAGGTTCTGGAGAATGTCTTGCTTATAAATATTTATATCAATCAACCCTCTCTCCCCATTGAACCCGCCCCTGCGTCGATATAAAAAAAAAATTATAATTATAATCTGAAGTTTCCTAAAAAAAAACACAAAAAAAAACAACGAAAGTAAATATTTTTTATTTTTCGAAAGCTACTATCAACTTTCTCTGTCTGTCTGGTACAATTTTTGTACACACTATTTCTCCTAAGCCCATTATCGCATCAAGTTGAAATGTTACTCAATTATTTATTGTATCTAATAAAACATGAATAAATTTAAAAAAAAAAACTTCACAAATTATTTAATTAGTTATTTTGTTTAGTATTGAAAGAGGGAAATAAATCAAACACTATTATGAGATGTGGTTATTCCCCTTACTACATTTTGTACACGTTCCCCCCCCCCCCCTTTTCCCGATACTCTCAGAGAGAAGAACTCTATCTGAAAACCACTGCGCAGTTCATCTCAGGTACAGGACTCTGAACCCTCCAACATAAGAATAAGAACGAAGAAGAAGAAGAAATTACCATATTTATTCAGATTATACGAGAAATTCAACATCCCAGTCGTCACCGAGATTCGAACTCGATACCCCACGGTTAGGAGCCAAGCATGTTATCTCTAAGCCACCACGCCCCCAGAAAAGAACTACAGTAATCAATAATTCAATTAACAGCAAAGTCGGTTGACTACAATTAAGATTCACACTAGGAAATTTAAAAAAAAGGCTACACTACACGGCTGGCAATTTTAAAATTCAAGTAGGCCTCAGAGTCTAGCTTCCCCTTTGAACTTTCTCACCCCGAGGTCACATGATGCCATTGATGTAATACATACGACCGAACTAATTTACGTCGACTTCATAAATCTCTCCGCCAAGGTCAACGGCACAGGTAAGGTCAAAATATCAATTTACGTTTTTTTTCTTCCTTTTAACAAGCTTAAGACAGACTGTCATTATGCTACGAAGCAAAAAAAAAAAAAACAACGCTAAAAACGATGATGTCATTGATAAAGTTCACACAAGTGCATATCGTCTATGTTGACTTAAACGAATGTGGGGAGCTGCTGGCTTCCGATGTGGGCAGTGAAGGGACCGAGGCCTAAAGTAATTTTTTTTTTCTCTGACCTTGCAATCTATGGGGGGGGGGCAGCTGATGTAAAAGCTCATTTGTCTCCATGGGCGGCGGTTAACGAGAGTGTCATGTGGACAGCACAGTCAACCACCATCTATACTTCCCAACGTGAGTCCCTCCCCCCCCCCCCCATTTAAGTTGGGGGCGAACACACAAAACAGCGGGTGCTTATTATTAATATATAATCAGTACCGGATTTTAAGAAACGGAGGGCCTGAACAGGATTTTTGCGGAGGCCCCCTACCCTCTTCAAGCTTCAATATCAGTGTACTTAATAAATAAATAGATCTAACACTATGTCATATTTGTGACGAAAGAAATAGGGTACTTGTACATTTAATATCTGACACATTTTCTTTTGTCTGACACATTTTCTTTTGTCTGACACATTTTCTTTTGTCTGACACATTTTCTTTTGTCTGACACATTTTCTTTTGTCTGACACATTTTCTTTTGTCTGACACATTTTCTTTTGTCTGACACATTTTCTTTTGTCTGACACATTTTCTTTTGTCTGACACATTTTCCTTTGTCTGACACATTTTCTTTTGTCTGACACATTTTCTTTTGTCTGACACATTTTCTTTTGTCTGACACATTTTCTTTTGTCTGACACATTTTCTTTTGTCTGACACATTTTCTTTTGTCTGACACATTTTCTTTTGTCTGACACATTTTCTTTTGTCTGACACATTTTCTTTTGTCTGACACATTTTCTTTTGTCTGACACATTTTCTTTTGTCTGACACATTTTCTTTTGTCTGACACATTTTCTTTTGTCTGACACATTTTCTTTTGTCTGACACATTTTCTTTTGTCTGACACATTTTCTTTTGTCTGACACATTTTCTTTTGTCTGACACATTTTCCTTTGTCTGACACATTTTCTTTTGTCTGACACATTTTCTTTTGTCTGACACATTTTCTTTTGTCTGACACATTTTCTTTTGTCTGACACATTTTCTTTTGTCTGACACATTTTCTTTTGTCTGACACATTTTCTTTTGTCTGACACATTTTCTTTTGTCTGACACATTTTCTTTTGTCTGACACATTTTCTTTTGTCTGACACATTTTCTTTTGTCTGACACATTTTCTTTTGTCTGACACATTTTCTTTTGTCTGACACATTTTCTTTTGTCTGACACATTTTCTTTTGTCTGACACATTTTCTTTTGTCTGACACATTTTCTTTTGTCTGACACATTTTCTTTTGTCTGACACATTTTCTTTTTTTTTTCTTTTTTTTTTTTTGAAGAATGGGCCTTATTAATAGCGAGGCTACCCTGTGCGGCTACACAGTTTGGCTCTGTCCTAAACCCGGCCATGGACATAATGATTTGTGGGTGACATAGGTTTGTTATAATTTAGTCAAAATTTACATCTAAAACAGGACCTGCCCTATGGGAAGTGAATTTGGTGACCCCCAAATGAAATAGAAAAATAAATAGATAAAAACGCAAAAGAACTAATATTACGCCATTGATTCGAAACCTAGTTTACTCTAGCTATAACATTCAATAAGAAATTTCGTTATTTCTTCCCTTAAACAAAAATGGTCATTTGCTAGGTCCCCACCAATCGGAGACCTTATGCGGTTGCCCAACGCCGGTCCCGTCTATTAATATTTAGATTAGCTGGCGGCATATTCCCTTCGTAAGACCTCGGCGTCTCATGGCCTCTTTTTTTTTTAAAAAGGAAACTTCAGAATTTGCGCTATTCAATTTTAGCTTTGTCATCATAGGAATCCTTGGGCCTTAGGCCTCTTTTCTTTGCCTCTTTTGGGGACTTTATATGCCTCTTTTTTGGGCCCTCCTGCCTCTTTTGTGGGCTCTTTTTTTTATTATAAGTTCTGACATTTCACAAATATTAAAGTATAAAGAATTGAAATTTAACTTTGAAATATGATTAATAAATACTTAATTAGTAATTAAAATAGTGAATCTACATAAATAGTAGGTGATAAGTACAAGATTAATGAAAACAAACTTGATGTGTCTTGTGGAGATTAGTCTTGAGACTTAGTTGTCTATTGGTAAACTTTGAGTCCATGTGATGAATATCTTATGTAATTAATAGTTTAAGTATTCTTTTCTAGTTAATATTTCTCTTTTTTTTTTAGATAAGAAAAACAATTTTTTTTTTTAACTTTGAGAAATATAAGTAATACCTTAAAAATATTCCTAGTTGTAAAAGCAAGGATATGTTTAAAGACCGATAACTTTAGTGACTAACATAAGATAGATACATTTCCAATCATCTAATAACAAGTTTTCTCCCCTGTGACATCCCGTGGTAATACGCTATAACCCTTTACCATCAAGGTTGACAGGAGTCTGATAGAGTTATTATGATTGTAATATGTGAACAGTTTTGCGATATGTACATTCACTTCTTTCTAGTTTTACGGTTACATATTTTCAACTTTGTAATGACACTCAATATTAAAACTTCAGATATGTGTTGAGTTCTTTCCTTGAGTTTCCTTTTAAACTGCTGTCTTTGTATTGTTCAAAAAGCAAAGCAAAAGTTGCTCAAATGTTAACTTTCATTTCTGGAGGCTTTGAGGATGTTACTTTAATTTCCTTACGGTAAAGAAAGGCGTGACAATGGTGCGGATCAATTTTTTATTTCCCCAATATCTATATGGTCAGCTAGCTTGTCACACGCAGCCTTGAAGACATAACTCGTAAATCCACCGTTTCCAATCTGGTGAGTATGAATGTTATTTTATAATCCTTTATTTTAAAAAGGAAACCTCAGAATTTGCGCAAATCAATTTTAGCTTTGTCATCATGGGAATCCTCGGGCCTTATTTTGGGCCCTCCTGCCTCTTTTGTGGGCTTTTATTATTATTATTAGAGTTACTTATTAAGTGTAAAATAATCATATTTCAAAGTTTCTTTTATGGTCTATAAAACAATTAAGTTACCGAATAATAATGAAAAAACTTAATCTCATGGTAGACTTAAATAAAATTTTTGGTACGTAAATTTGGTTTTTTTTAATTTTTTTTTGCAATGACACTTAATGTCTGTGAAGTAGATACAAAGTTTGTCTCGGTATAAATAGATTTTCTTAATATATAAATCTAAAGCACAATGTAAGAAGTAACTAATGTATGTATCATAAGTATGTATGTATGTATGTATGTATATATGTATGTATGTATGTATGTATGTATTTTTCTTAGAGAAATCAAAGCCGTATGTATGTATGTATGTATGTATGTATGTATGTATGTATGTGTATATGCATGTATGCATATATGTATGTATGCATGTGTGTATGTATGTATGCATCCATGTATGCATGTATGTATGTATGTATGTATGTATGTATATATGTATGTATGTATGTATGTATGTATTTTTCTTAGAGAAATCAAAGCCGTTCGACCAATCTTGATAAAATTTGGAATAATTGTTCCCTATGTCACGGTGGAGACCATACTGACCATAGTGTATGCTAAATGCCCGGAGGACCTTATAATTAAAAAAAAAAGAGTCCAACTCCATAAACGCAACAGACTTGACAAGATTTATGCCAAACTAGCCATCTTGCGATAGATTTAAACAATTGCTCCTTTCATAAATAGCATTGGTCGCACAGTGAAACCAATCAAATTAGCACATAAGGACACAAACAAACAAAAATAAAAAAACTGAAATTGAATAATGTTCATCATTAATAACTAATCCATTACATAACTTTTATGTCTACGTGTGCAAGTAAACGTCTAGACCAAACATAAAGAGTGACGTGTGAAACTTGTGAACATAATAACATCAATGCCTCAATGAATACGCCCAATCTGAGATCAAGTTGAAACTTCGCCCAATTATTAAGACATGAATCAATTTTTTAAAAAGTAACCAAATAGACAATTAATTACTGGTAATTCATTATTTTGTTTAATAGCAACAAGGGAAACTAATACTTCAGTATTCACAGTTATGGCTAAATTTGTTGGGTTTAGTCCCCTTAAATAATTTTTAACGTTATTTCTCCATTACACATTCTCCGATCAAGTTGTTACTTTAAACAATTAGTTATTGTACCAAACAAAACACGAATCAATCAACCAAACATTCTCAGTTAGTCAATTATTGGTAATAAATTATTTTGTTTGATATCGAATAAGGGAAATAACTTGTCTTAAACTTGTGCATTAATGGTAGATATAGTTTTAAGAACGGAGTTCTTCCCCCTTTAGATAAGCTTTGTTTTTGTTAGGATTTTTTTATATATTTCGTTTGCCTTTATTTAGACTTAATCATGATTATAAGCTTATGATTCACATTTTTTTTACTACACTACGTCTCTTACCTTACACTATCTTAAATTTCCTAAATATTCCTTAAGATAACTTTTGTGTCTTTTATAATGCAACGATTGACATCTTAGTAAGCCAGTGTTTTAAACATTGTTATAGCCTAGGGGTGTTAATCCGAATAATCTCCACTTGTCTATAAAATATTCCTAGAAAGCATGCGTCTCAAATAACTTTTGACAACTAACTCCTGCACTTGACCTGCTCGAGGGGCTTAGATAGTAAGCTCTCCGAAACTACTTTAACGGTCAAGTGATGGGGTGAATGCGGATACCTGGCGCCTCTAAATCCTGGAGCTTCAGACAGATGGAGCTTGTCCGTCTAGTTGAAACAGTTTATCTAGAAGAGAGTACTCTGGTTTTAAACCCTTCTTTCATGCGGTGGTTGAAACTTAAGATGGCAAACTCAAAAAGTACAAATCAGGAGTGAAACCCCTTAAGGCGTTGTGACTATTAACACTGGTATTCCGACAGACAGCTTCCTCAACTGAGATGATGCCTAATGCATTCAATATGATTCTTGTGGTCAACACAAGGATGGTCGAGTGAGTGTGTCCATGTCGAATGGACAACTCATATTCCCGTTATCTTAGGCCCAGGAAGTTTATGTAAAAGGTTGAGAACCGCTGATGTAAAAGGTAAGGTTCTTGTTCCATATGCAAGGACAAATTCAAACAAGTGCTCCTTCTTCCCTAGCGCCATGAGAGCATGAAGGGGTTGCTTGCGTCAGCCAGGAAAATCAAAGACTAAGCTGAGTTGTAGTCTCTAATTCAGAGTTTCCCAAACTGTTCCGCGGAGCCCTAGTGTTCCATAGGGTCAGTAGAAGTCTAGTGCATGATATACACTATCGTACAATTAATCTCTCTAAACAGATTAAATTGTTGTAGATTGTTGTTTGTAATATAGGAGCAAATGCAAATTTTTTTTTGTTCATATTTAAAGTTGTAATAAAAATTGTCGGAAAACTGTTTCTTTAGTTAGTGGGGACCACCAATATTATTTACAGTGTTTAGATTTAACATGTAAGAATCAGTAACACTTCGAAACTAAAATATTGATTTGTTTGCAAGTCTAATTATCTCCCATGATGCTAAAATTGGTCCCAGTCCTGAGTTTTGGAATAACACACTTGAGTTATTCTGCTGAGTGATTAGGTAAAAACGAGTCACGTGGGATGTGAAATGTTGGTCAAACTTTCCTCATCACGTAATCTGCAACGACGAACTTAGCATTACATTGATAAGGAGAATGGGTGTTGTGGGGGGGGGGGACTGGTCAAAATAAGTGGCAGGGTTTAATTACATTTGTTTTTCATTCGCTTTGCTTGAATATTTTGAGGGCTTCTCTGAACTTTTAAAATTGAAACAATGTTAATTTACTTATATATTTTTTTACAAAGCTTACATCAACTGACTCTGTCTGTCTGGTAAAAATTATTTTGAACACGTTATTTCTCCCACACCCACTCCTGGATCAAGTTGAAACTTTATACAATTCTGTATAGTACCTAACAAAACATAAAGCAATAAAAAAATTAATTAATCAATTAATTACTGGCTATTATTTTTTTTTGTAATACCAACAAGTATTCAGAAATATCACTAAATATGTGAGGTTAGTTCCCCTTAGATAATTGTACATGTTATTTCTCACACACATTCTAAGATCAAGTTGAAACTTTCAATATTATTTATTGCACCTAAAAAAAAAATTAACCAATTAGTCAATTAATTAATGGTAATTTAATATTTAGTTTGATGTCCAAAAAGGTAAATAAATTCATCATTATTGAGAGATAAAATAGTAAATGTAGAGTTCTAACCCTTAAATAGCTTTTAAAAAAAATTTGGCGTTTGTTTGTTATACATGTTTGGCACGTTCTGTCAGAGTTGAAGATCATTTACATCTTAGCTCAAAACTCCCGTAGGATGGAGTGGGATGGTGGCAGGCAGGGTTCCAACAATTTATTTTGTTATTCTGTATTACAGTGATTCGCACATTCAGGGCCGGTCCTAACTATTGCGGGGCGCTATGCGAAACTGATTGCGCGGGCCTAGTCTGGGTGGGAATAAGGATAATAAGTGAAAATTAAGATTTTGTATTAGAAAAAGATTCGACTTTGCATTTTATTCATTCTTTACTAAGTGCAAACTTGCAATCAATTTAACTTTACTTTACGAACCTTGCAACCTATGGCATATTTATATGCCATTGACTATAAAAGTAAATAAAGGTATTGGAACTTTCGCTAAAAGCTCGTCCGATTTTTACATTTTATCACATGAAAGCTGAAAATGCCTTTTTTTATCACACGTACGATTGGCATTTTCCGTAATAAATGACACCCACAAATGACAATTTTGTCAATTTTTCAGGAGATCTTTATGAGTTTTCAGGAGATTTTAATAAATGCAGGACATTTCCAGGAAGTTTTCGTATATATTTTGCAATTTAATAATTACACATAGAATTAGTGCGGGGCCTATGAAAGCGCGGGGCCCACTGCGACCGTAAACGTTGCAGTGGCATAAGACCGGCCCTGCACACATTCTGAGTATTTAGCGGAACAGTTTTTTTTTTTTTTTTTTAATTTTTTGTTCTAGATATATCAATTCACGTGATGGCCTTCTGGTTAATTTTTCCAGTAGTTCGTGGAACACCAATTCACAGTTTGAGAAATACTGCTTTAAAAGATACTCCTACATTTTTTTAGAGGTTCTATGTATTCTTTCTTTTACTTAGGCATTGGTTCGTGCCACATATGAGCCTCTAGCTTAATACATATGTCCACATTGTAGACTACTCACCGGCCCCTTTACATGACAGGTCAATCAAATCGTCATGAATAAACATTGGTCACTTGGTCTAAATTTGCAATGCCGTCCGGTCGCCGAACTATTTGAACACGCGCCTGCATGGTAGAAAGTATTGGCGAAGCGGAGTGATACTTTAAGTAGGAGCATCTGGAACTATACTCTTGACAGTATGTAAGTTAAATACTTGCTTACAGGCTTAAAAAGGGGCGTTTACCACGGAGATTAGAGTCAGTTGTCTTCTAATGACGTTTGTAATATTTATGTTCCTGGGACCATGTTAACATTCACAGAAACCTGTCTAATTAACGAGCCTTGCTTTGTCAGCATGTAGATCGGTAGTGTGTGAGTGTGTGTGTGTGTTTATCTGATGATGCGGGAAGAAGTTAGCGATTGGTTGTGAATGATGCAACAATAGTTGGCATTGGCTTCACGTAGTCTAAGATAGGGGAGACGACTCCAGAACGTGAGACTGAAAGGCTGTGTTATTGTAGGGAGTTAAATTTTGGTCAGAAATATTAAACTTAAGTCTCCAACATTTATTTGATTTCATTATAATTTGATTTTGTCCATGTTTTAAATTAAGTTCTATTTAGTATTGTGCACAGGGAGGTTCTTCAAGTATAGTAGAAAAAAGAGAGAGAGAGAAAAAGAAAGAAAGAAAGAGAGAGAGTGATGAAGTGAAAGAGAGAGAGAGAGGGGGGAAAAACGCAGAGAATGAGAGAGAGCAAGAATAAAAAGAGATATAAAGAAAGAAAAAAAGAGAGAGAGAGGGATGATGTAAGAGAGAGAGGAAGAAATGGAGAGAGAGGGAGAAAGTCAGAGAGGAAGAAGGAAAGAGAAAGTGAGAGATAAAGAGAAAGAAAGAGGGACAGGAAAAAAGGGGGGAGAGAGAAAATGAGAGAGAGAAAGAAAGATGGAGAGGAAGTGAGAGAGAGAGAGAGATGTGTATTTCCGAGTTGATTAGATGCCGGCCTAAGGGCTAAGCAAGACATCCTATTGATGTAGGCCTAAGGGCTAAGCAAGACATCCTATTGATGCAGGCCTAAGGGCTAAGCAAGACATCCTATTGATGCAGGCCTAAGGGCTAAGCAAGACATCCTATTGATGCAGGCCTAAGAGCTAAGCAAGACATCCTATTGATGCAGGCCTAAGGGCTAAGCAAGACATCCTATTGATGCAGGCCTAAGGGCTAAGCAAGACATCCTATTGATGCAGGCCTAAGGGCCAAGCAAGACATCCTATTGATGTAGGCCTAAGGGCTAAGCAAGACATCCTATTGATGTAGGCCTATACATGTGTCAACAGTAAAGAGTTGTCTATATAAAAGGCGACCCCTAATGGTCATAATTGTCCAAGACCAGAAGAATGTAGTGTCACCATCACAACAAACCAACGTATCTCATTCAACAAGTATAGGTCAGGAAATAATTCCTTTAAAAAATAAAGTGTTTTTTTTTTCCTATGAAACTTCTGGTCAAAATGTAGTCCCAACGTTAAGTACGTAAAGCCAATTGACAACCAATCTTCGACTTCAGCATTTGAAACAAACTTAATTTTATTGATTTTTTTTTTAATTTTATTTCTCTAATCCTGAATTAATTTATACGATTGTGTCGAGTCTAATATTCCTTGCAAGTATCAGCATGCATGTTATAATATTGGTCCTGTGTAGTTCCGCAAAAAAATTAATATATTCTATAGATAGAACGAACCTACAGTGTTACAAAGTTTATCGCTCTTATTATATGGCGATATGGGGTTAATGAGAGAATAAGAGAGGGAGAGAGACAAAGAATGATGAAAAAATAAGATAGGGAAAAGAGAAAGAAAGAGATAGAATAAAAGAAAGATAAAAGAGAAAGACACAGAAAGAAAGAAAGATTTAGAAAATGAGGGGAAAGGCTGAAGGAAAAGAGGAGAAATTTATTTTTATTCACATTTTTTATTGGGGAAGAAGGTTTGAAGCTATTTGTCAAAACCTTTAGGAAGTTGTAAAAAAATCAATAATATTTATTTTTAATATCAGGCTAGCAACAGAATCTTTTTTTCGTTGTCCTTCTGAGTTCTGACCAAGGTGGATGTTTACCAACTCTAGCCATTCACTTTCAAAGTAGCAAGAAACAAGCAAGCAAAAAAAAGAAATTTTACAAAAAAAATCAATTCCTCACTTGTGAGGTGTTCTGTCACTTTCTCTTTCTCTGTCTCTTAATGCTTCAATATCGCAAAGAGTCTTACACATTCAAAATGTTCAACTACGTATTAACTAATTTCTGCATAAGTCGATGCGCAAAATGTACTTGAGTGCTGGAATAACCGCTGAAAGCCAATTTTTAAGATGATTATATTTTGAAATTTATAAAGGTCAAACCAAAGTATTCACTGCGTGGAAAATTTGATATATTACATAAACTGTCAAATTTCTAGGAAAATCGTTAGTTCCGTTTTCTAGATCCGTGTTCAGGCTCCTGTAACCAAAATATGTACGCTGAAAAGAAAAATTTAAAAAAAATTTAGGGGCGTTGTAACTCAAGGAAAGGAAAGTATTGCTTCCAATTGTAAGTCGGATTGATGTGCCGCCAATGACCTGTTAGGTGAGTACGATGATGGTTGGTTTTTTATTTAGACGATAATACCGAAACAAAATAGTTGCAATGGGGGATTGTTGTTATGCACGTTTTGTGAGAGATTTGGCGCTAGCGATTAATTTTTGTTATTACTGATATTACTTGATTATTATGTTTTCTAAGAAACTCCCAGTCTTTCACTCTGATCACCGCTGATAAAATTTTAAAAAACTTAAAATAGAAAACATAAACTTTAGGAGACGAGCTTGCCTTCCGAACCGGGGGTCCTGGTTTCGAATCCTGGTGAAGGTTGAGATTTTTAATTTTGGGATCTTTGGGCGCCTGTGAGGTGACGCAGCTTTAATGGGAACCTGACATTAGTTGGGGAAAAGTAAAGGTGGTTGGTCGTTGTGCTGGCCACATTACACCCTTGTTAACCGTGGGCCACAGAAACAGATGGCCTTTACATCATCTGCCCTATAGATCGCAAGGTTTTAAAGGGGAACTTTAGTTAATTTACTATAAACTTTGGCTGGCATATATCAAAATCTGTCTTGGACCTTGGGTCTTTTCCCAATTCTTATTAAAAGTAGTTTAAATGAACCCCCCTCCCTTTTTTAGACTTTTCAACCCCCTCATTTCTTTTCAGTTTACTTGAATACCATCGCCGACTCCGGTATTACCATCAAATATGCAATTTGATCATTTACACTACATAACCACCAACCAATCGCTACTTTTCCAAATTTGTACTCTTTTCGATAGTTAAAGAAAAAGACACTTTAAAAACATCTCCGATGGCGCTAGAGATGAAAAATCTCATTGCTACTCTTGTGTGGACTCTGTCCACTTTCTGGACTTTCTCTTTCCGGAAGATTGAGATGGAGAAGGTCGAACACTGTCAATATCTTGACCCTTTGCCCGTGGCCCTCCCGACACTTTCATCAGGACTTTCTGTTTGCCAGTGCTGCAGCGTCCTCACTTCGTCATTGTCGTAATATGTTTACGTCCATAGATACTTGTCTTCGGGTCAGACTTCGCGACATTCAGACATTCACAAGGGACCTTTTCTTTTCTTTCTTTTTTTTTTTTAAAGGATCTTTTTCTTATTATTTTTATTTCTGACTTCATTGCAGTGTAGATATGACAATCAGTAAGAAAAATACTTTCTTTTTCCTTTTTTTTTGTTTTGTTATTTAAAAATCATATTGTCCTGTACCATTTTGTTTTATTTTTGCCGAAATGTTTTGTAGGGATATTATGTTCAACGGCGGATATGGTGTAAGGCCATTCTGTTTTCTTAAGCCTAGCGTTAACTAGGGTTTTATGTTACCAGCCGATCAAGCGCCAGTGTCACATACTCTACATCATTACCTTTACTTGATCTTAGTCTTTCGGATCGTTGGGGCACCACAAACGATCTGTTGACCATCTCTCTCCATTCATCTCTTTTGCCAGGATTAGAGTGCCTTTCATTGACAGGCCTGTCCCTTCTTACTGTGGTCTTCCCATCGCTTCTTTTGTCTGCTTCTCTTTCTTTTCCATGGAACTGTTCACTGCAGGAAGATCATTTCGTTCTTTGATGATCTTGTGATACATACATATATATATACCAATTACATTCAAATTTAAAATTTCATATTATTTTCTTTTTCTTTTTTTTTTTTTTTTTAAATTCTGTAAAGGCTTCTTTGTATTGGTAAAAATTTAATACAATATTTTAGACACACAGTGATGTGTTTAAATGAAATTTGGTGGCAAAGGCTCTACATATTTTCAGAAGTTTAATCTGTTGACCCAATGTCATAAGCATGTCTAGCATATTTATTTAGGCCAGGTAATAGCAGAATTTCATTTCATGACATAAAATACTTAAATCTCTACGTAGAAATCATGACAAGATTGAATTACACATGAGTAACACACACTATAACTTAATTACAATTATAGATAGATTTACAAAAGTAGATTTAACAAATAGTTTTACCCATGCTATATGCATGCTAAACCTGAATTAAGCTCGTCTCGTCTTTATATAGGTTTCCAAACCGGAATTTCTAGTAGTGGAAATAACAAAAGAAAATTTTAATTCTAGTTCACTTCCTTTATGGTTATTATTCTGTGTAGAATTTTGAATCTTTGAGAAACTTATATGTAAGTAAACTTCCTGTTTACACTTCTCTTGAGAACTTGACGCGTGCACCACGTGACACGCAGAAACATGCCTAGTAACCAGTTAACTATCCACAACGCATGTTTGAATTGGAAGTGTGTAAGCTGTTTGACACTTCCGCGGTGTTAAATACAGATAAACCAAACGGAGGTAACTCTCAAGGTAATCCAATAATACCGACAAAAAGCCGAGCAACAATACAAGTCAGTCGACACTGATACTGAACAAGACGTTTAATAGTAACGAAGGCAACCGTCCACTGTCAGTTACTTCTCTACGTTCCTAACAAGATTCCTATCTCTAAGGCAGGGGTTCTCAGCCTGTGGATAGCGACCCCTTGAGGGGTCGATTGACGATTTGTCAGGGGTCGCCTAAGTCCATCGAAAATATGACTTTATTTAGTGTATTCTTCTATTGCTGTGTATGTTATGTGGGGGGGGGGGTCGCGGCAGAGTGGGGATAGTAAAAAAGGGTCGCCGAGCTTAAAAGGCTGAGAACCGCTGCTCTAAGGCGTCCCAAAAGTAGTCTGTTTACATCGGCTGATATTTCGCTATCTCCCCCTAAAACCTAGTCTTGTTTTTACTAATCACGTCATTGTCTCTAAGTCAAAACTTCCCCTATTTCCGAAACAAAAAACGAATTCCTAATCGTCCCCTAGCAAGTGAAAGGTGTCTTATTTGATAGAAAACAACAACAAATATAAAAGAATTCACATTTCTTCTTTTAGACAAAACTAACTTATATCTTAGTGCTCACTTTCTAACTAACTTATATCTTAGTGTTCACTTTCTAACTAACTTATATCTTAGTGTTCACTTTCTAACTTATATCTTAGTGCTCACTTTCTAACTAACTTATATCTTAGTGTTCACTTTCTAACTTGCTTATATCTTAGTGTTCACTTTCTAACTAACTTATATCTTAGTGCTCACTTTCTAACTAACTTATATCTTAGTGTTCACTTTCTAACTAACTTATATCTTAGTGCTCACTTTCTAACTAACTTATATCTTAGTGTTCACTTTCTAACTAACTTATATCTTAGTGTTCACTTTCTAACTAACTTATATCTTAGTGCTCACTTTCTAACTAACTTATATCTTAGTGCTCACTTTCTAACTAACTTATATCTTAGTGTTCACTTTCTAACTAACTTATATCTTAGTGCTCACTTTCTAACTAACTTATATCTTAGTGTTCACTTTCTAACTAACTTATATCTTAGTGTTCACTTTCTAACTAACTTATATCTTAGTGTTCACTTTCTAACTAACTTATATCTTAGTGTTCACTTTCTAACTAACTTATATCTTAGTGTTCACTTTCTAACTAACTTATATCTTAGTGTTCACTTTCTAACTAACTTATATCTTAGTGCTCACTTTCTAACTAACTTATATCTTAGTGTTCACTTTCTTCAACAAATCAGTGATTTTACTTCACACATTTTTGTTAAAAAGCGAGTTTATGAGTGTCCAGTATATCGGACATCTAAGTGATCTAACTGACCTACTTCCGAGAGCTCATCCATCTACGTATTCAGACTAACTTAAGGCTTATTGATTTCCTCTTTCATTAAGGGTATAGGATATATTTTTTTAAAGTTCAATGACTCTCGTAGGTATCTAAGCTATATAGCTAATTACATAGCTAAACTCTTCATCGGTAAGTCTCTACAGGAAAAATCTGAAAGGATAGAGAGACGTGATGAAAAATGTAGAGATAGAGATACAGAAATTAGAGAGATGAAGAGATACATGGATGGAATTTAAAAAAAAAAAAATCAAGTAAAGAGAAAGAGAGAGAGAGAGAGAGAGAGAGAGAGAGAGAGAAGTAGAGAGAAAATATATTAAAAAGAAAGTGAGAAAGAGATAAGTAAAAAGAAATAGGAAAGTGATAAAAGAAAGGATAGAGAGAAGGTGAGAGAAGTAGAGAATGAGAGAAACATATAAAGCAAGAGGAGAAAGAGTATGAAGAGATGAAGAAAATTAGGTGTCAACTTGCTTTAACAGACATTGCCGGTTTCAGAACGAGACAGCTGGAGGTCACTTTCAAAGACCGTGGGATACACATTTGAGACCAGAAGAAAATCCGCTGCCGAGGACAGACGTAGACGGCGAAAAGAAAATCAAATTCGACCATCGGCGGACAATGGTTACGCCTGCATTAGGTGTGACAAAATATGTAGGTCGCAGCTGCAGCTATGCAGCCACGGGAAATGCTGTATCCCTCATTAATCTTTGGACTCGCACTTAAAGTAACAATCTCTCCTAATTGACGATGCCAACGGTGATTTGACCCCGTAAAACAAAATTAATTTTTGGATTCTGAAACTTTAATTTGTGTTGTGTAAAAAGAGCATTCATTCCCCTATAATTCGATACCAAATATAACATTTTCTGATAACAAACAAAAAAATGATTGAAGTTTAATCATAACAGGGTAGTGAAATACAAAAGAGCAAAATGAATAATTCTACCGGAACGAGGAAAAAATAATTACGGAGAGAAAGAGTTAAAGTAACTAAACTGCTGGTAGACAACTAAATCGTTGTAATCGTAATATATGTTAACTCGAAGACAAGCCTTATTATATAAATATAAATATTTTAGACCCAAAGGAAAGCCCTCATTGAAGATAGTCGCAGAAGAAGGAAAGAAAACTTGAATAAACCGTTGGCGGACAACGCCTCTGTCTACATGAAATGCGGAAAAATATACAGGTCGCAATTGGCTCTATTCATATATTTCGATAACTAATTTATTTCTTGATAAATGACTGTAAAAATATTGTGTCCGCGCTATATTGTCGGCGCTAATTGGTTCGCGCTATTTTATCAGCGCTATTCTGTCGGGGAACCATTTTCAAGACGTCTTCACCACTGTAACATTCTATTTTATATTACAGATATTCACTATTATCAAGCTCAATGGATCTAGAATAGGCAGCCTCTATCTTGCACTAAGAATTGACTTTACAAAGTTATAAAGAGACACTCCTCTTTTCTTAATATTCGCTTCTGTATAAAATGTCAGCACACATAAGTCGATACATACCCAATCCATAAATGGCCTCTTCAAGTGAGGGACAGAGCCGAGGCCGAGCCCCATCAGGTCTCTCCAGACATCTTCAGTTCAGAACGGTCCCTAAGGGCAGACGAGAAAGAGGCCAGGCTTAATAAGTCAATGAGTTCAAAATTTTTTTCTTTCAAGAAAAGAGGAAGAGATAGAATAAGATAGACAAAAGTCTGAGAATTAAATTTCTAAACGTGTCCTGACGTTCATAAACATTGATTTGATACTTTTCTTTATAAGTCTATTGTGATAAATGAAATGTATTGGTTCAAGCCATAGCTCTGTGTGTAAACATATGTCCATAGCTCACAATGAGAGAGACTTTCCTAAATGTTAGTTATGGATACCCTTTTAATTCAATCGGTGTCTTACAATATAGCCAGTTTTATTTATTACATAGTTTTTTTTTTTTAGCTATAACAGTTGTGTTTGTTTTTCTAGATCTGAATTCTTTGTTTATTGTATAAATAACAATCCATTGAAATGGCAACTTTTTCTTTATCTCGACTCAAGCATTGACTTGTTTTAAATGTATCATATTTCGTATGACTCCAATTCTCCACCTCTTTCTTTCTACATATATGATATATCCATATATATTTACATATATATATGAATGACCTTTATAATAATACATCTAATAGAATATAAAAACCGCTCAGCCTCTCTCTCTTCCGAGACATACATACATATTTCTATTGTCGACGGTAACAAGGTTGTCTTGTTTTATATTTTGTCTATAGTTGTTAGTTGTTTTTATATTATTATTATTTTCTATAAGATGTTGCTTCTGAACAAATGTTGTTTTTTTTTTTTGTTGTTGTTGTTTTGTTTGAAACAAAGTAATGCTCTGGCTCTGATTGATATTGTGAGTGGATGGGATACCGCTTTTTATATGCAGAGCGCTATGGTCCAATCTCATTTGTGGACCAGTTGTGGGAGGGGGTATCTGGGAGAAGGTTTTTCCGTGCTGCCTATAGGCACTTAGTAAACACAACTCTGCACGAGTCTGGTGTCGAACCTCGAGCCCTTTCATAGGTAGCCAAGCCAAGCTAAGTTCAAGCGTACTTAGCCTCTGGACCACGCTTCCCATTGATCGACAGAAAAGACCCGGATTCTTCGACTGAAAACATCGCTGATTATTTTTAACTCCCTTAATTATTTTTTTTTTAGTTCTAGTGGGGAAACCTTCTGCTGTTTCTTGAAATGTAAACATATTGTTTACTGTTTGCTCAAACAAAACAGCCTTGACATTTATTACGTGACAATATGCTAGGTTGTTGTTGTGAGGACAGAAGTTCCGAGAGTTAATTGTCATAGCCTGGGAATCCCAGCTCTATATTAACCCTTTAACTGCTTGGGAGTAATAACAAAAGCATCTAATTTCTGATCATAATATAAAACTCGTGGTATGAAAAGAGTTAACTTGCTTGACACTTAGCATTACTCTTGTAACACGCCCATCTCGTGCCAGGGTAATTTCCATCTTAAGAATACCGACAGTTCTTGTTCTTTGTATTGCCTTTCTTCTAGTGTTCTCTCCCTTTTAACTGATAGAACTGCTCGGCGCCTGTCTTCACATGTTTATCTTAGTGCTGGCCAGACCATTAGCGATAGCATCCTCTGATCGTGCCAGATCTGAGACTCTAGTTATTGACCCCTGTCCAGAATACATTTCTAACTGCTTCTGTTCAACCCTCTAGTTCTTTTTTTTTATATTTCTATATCTATCTTTTCACTAGTTATAATTTTAATACTGTGATTTAGAAACATTTTGGTTTACAAGTTAGCAGAGAGTATAAAACTATGCGATCTAACATACAAGAAAATAGGGAATCGTGATATTACGTCATTGATGTAAATAGCCTCTGGGTCACATTGGCCTTCAATCACGTGATCGATATAAATAGATCACGTTGGCCTCCTTTCCTCTATAATGTCGGCTGACACGGATTCGTTGCGGTGTTATGGACGTAAATTAAGTTTACGTTGCAGGGGGAAAAAAATACATGTAAGTAAGAAAACTGAAAGGGGTGGATAGACGAACTTCGTTTCCAGGAAATGTTTATCGATACAATGTCGGGCAGTGTGTTCCTCAAAGACATTAGTTATTGAAATTTAAGTATCTGAATCGAATGTGAATCGAACGCGGTAATCGGTTCCTGGAGAGAAAACGCATCGATTACGATTACGTCATGTAATATTACATCGCGCAAAGGCAAAAATTGTGGAGGAGAATCGCTGTTAGAGAAAGAAGAAGAGAGGAAGAATGGGAGAGAAAAATAGACACACAGAGAGGCAGTGGCGTGGCTAGGGTTGGGGAGGGTGGGTCCCAAATTGAAAATCGGAGGGTGGGTCCCAAATTGAAAATCGGAGGGTCCCAATTTGAAAATTTCCACGGACAGCCACTAGAAAGGGCCCATAAATAAGTGTTCGAAATTTGTTTTTAGATACAATATTATGTCATTACCTCGATTCACGATGCCGAATGTCAAAATGCGCGGGCCCCTTAAAATGTCAAGCCAGCCGGACCCCCAAATCATTAGCTACGCCACTGTAGAAAGGAAAGATATTAAAAAAAGGGAATTCGTCATTTTTTACTGGGATTTGAAGCCGAGACCCATTGGTTCCTAAGCCAAACTCTTAACCACTCAACCACCATGAGCCCTTGTGTGAACTAATCAGTTCTTCGGATTTCGTAAAATTTAGCTCATAGCTAGCAATTATGACCTACCTGGCATCATTGTTGAATTGTTTGGGCGTTACGTAATAGTGTGCGAGTGTGTGTATGTGTGTGTGAGTGTGTAGTGGTGGGCGGACTGCCACGTAAATTGACCGTCAAGGTATTTCATTATTGGTGTTATTAGTGTCCGGACATCGTGAGCTAGTTCTGTGCTACAGAGTAATCTAATTATTGAACCCCCCAAAAATAGCGGTTCATGACGGGAGGAAAGCTAAACAAATAATGACATAGACTCCAGAAATATTTCAATATAATCTCTTTAAAGAAAAGTAAAATCGAAGAATTCTGAAACTGTAGTTATTTAATGATCTCGACTTTAGATGAAGTTAAACATTCGAAATAAACTTGCAGTTACTATTTATATAGGCGTTGACTCAGTTGCTTTTTTTAAAATGCAATAATTTTGTACACCTACGACATTTTGTTTTCTTTGTTAATAAGATGTTGAAGCAATCATGTAACAAATATTATGGCAAAGTTTGTATCTGGAAAGTATTTCAAATAATTCATTTCTTAAAGAGTAAAGATTTTTGTAGATATTTATTTATATTTTTAACACAAGACACAAATAAAGCTGTAAAAATGATACCAATTATTGTGTTTGTGTTGTGGGTTCGTTTGTGCGTTCATCACTCTCGCATTATTCAGGCACTCCTTAGGCCTATCCGAGTTTAAAGAATGACCTTTATTTTACAATTAAATCAAAACGAGGTCCGTAATTATCTTCGTTTTTTTTTAATTAACGTCTGTATTATATAAGATAATATAAGAGGATCTAAATGCAACTACGATTCAAACTGTCATTAATATCTGAATGTATAGATCAAAGCAAAAAAACTCAAACTTAAGGTTTATGTTCATATAACAAGGTCTTCAATCCTTCAGGGAACAGTACCAGAAAAAAGAAGAAAAGAAAGCGATGGGAAGACAATATTAAAGAATGTACGAGCCTGGAAACGAAAGATTTTCTTATCGAGACAAAGGAATGGAGGAGGATGGTCGACAGATCATGTGTGGTGCACCAAAGGTTAAACAGACTAAGATACATGTGAAGTGAGGTTTATATAGATTAAACTAAGAGAATATTTTTGTGTTTACTATTAGTGAGCATAGCATTTTTTTTAAATCTTAAAAAAAATCTTTAACGCATTTTTAACACAAAACAAAAAGCAAGTGGTTTGCTCCACTTTGTGGCTTATCCCAAATAGATTAACTCATGTTATCGAATCGATCACTAATCTTTGTAAAAGTTCTCTTGTTATTGCATGTTATTAAGCTATGAAATGCTCAACGTTAAGAAAACAATTGGGAAGTTTTTTGTTTTTTTTAAAAATAATAACTGTAGTCCTCTTCCTAAAATTAATTTGTTTAAGACAGCATTCCGCTAATGTTGCTGCTATGCGATCATAAAATAACAGAACGCCTAACTGAACTAAGAGTCTAGCGAAGGTCGAAGGCATCCAAATATTATCTTTATCTGTAGAGAAATTCCAGAGATCTTTCCAGACACATACATCATAACAACATTAGCCAATCAAAATATATGACGTTTTCTCCCCCCCCCCCCCACTCCTTTTCCAGATCTTCTACCTCCCCTCCCCCCTCTCTCACTCTAGTTTTTTTTTTCTCTCTCTCATGTTAGACTACAGTAAAGTATTTCTCAACTTCTGGTGTCGCTTGGGCGCCGTTATTTGGCATTCATGGCTTTTGTCTTGTGGATTTTTCTGAAGATGGAGAGATGGTTGAAATTGGGGGCTAACACTTGAAAACAGTTGGCTCTCAGAACGAGGCTAGAACATCTTGCTAAGAGTTTCGTAGCAGAAGAGTATTCAGACTAGTCCGGCACCATTGGCGTAGCTAGGGTGGGGGAAGGGGAGATCCTAAATCCAAGGTCACACCGGGCCCCCACTTGAGGGATCCCCCTAAATGAATGTCCTAATTTTTATTTTTACATTAAATATTAAAAAATTAAGCCACTGCCACGTAATCTTTCTATTCACGTGGAGTCAAAACTACTAGACAATAGAGGATGTTTTAGGATGTTTTAGGATGCACAGAAAGCACGACGTGAGGCGATTTGGCACTTGTGAATTATCTCAACAAAAAACTAATGTATTTTTTCATTAAAAGAGTCTTAATGATTATTTCTTGTTACTTTTAATTACATACTGTAGGCTACTAATTGAAATTTAGACTTATATATTTATTAAGTACATTTTCTCATGTCCTGCAAGTTGAATGTCAAAATGCAGGGGGCCCCTAGAAAGGTCCAGCCCCCGGCACCCCGAATCCCTAGCTACGCCACTGTTCGGCTCACCTTCATATGGAACACGTTTTGTGTCCATATAGTAGATGTCCATTGGTTGTTTTACTTTTATTTGACTTGACTTGTCTGTCCCTTTCATATGTCAGGACTATCTTTTATTTGATTTGACTTGTCTGTCCCTTTCATATGTCAGGACTATCTTTTATTTGATTTGACTTGTCAGTCCCTTTCATATGTCAGGACTATCTTTTATTTGACTTGACTTGTCTGTCCCTTTCATATGTCAGGACTATCTTTTATTTGATTTGACTTGTCTGTCCCTTTCACATGTCAGGACTATCTTTTATTTGACCTGACTTGTCTGTCCCTTTCATATGTGAGGACTAGCTTTTATTTGACCTGACTTGTCTGTCCCTTTCATATGTCAGGACTAGCTTTTATTTGACTTGACTTGTCTGTTCATTTCATATGTCAGGACTAGCTTTTATTTGATTTGACTTGTCTGTCCCTTTCATATGTTAGATCTAGTTTTTATTTGACCTGACTTGTCTGTCTCTTTCATATATCATGACTATCCTTCTGTCCATCCTCTGTAAAACGTGTAGGTAGCAAGCAGGATTCGAACCCACCCAACGAACGAAACTAATGCCAACTATCAAATGATTAGATTACTCCGACACGGTGACATTATGATGAACGGAAAAAAAATGTATCAATAAATGACTAGACTGCTTTTTCTAAACAATGTATTAGTTTTTAAACTTTTATCACGACCTATATATCATCGCCGACGATTTTATTTGCGTTGGCGATGTTGACCTATGTTCGCTTCCTTCATCTACCTGTGTGTCTGTGTAATAAATGTCTTGTATACGTTTCTTTCATCCAGTTCCCATTCTCGGATCAAGTTTAAATATTTCACAATTATTCTTTAGTCAAAAACGATACATAAATAAATGAAAAAAAAAATTAACTTATTGGTTAAGCAGTTATGGTTAATTTTTTTTTTTTTTTTACATTCTCAGTTCAATTCTCCTCACAGCTATTACGTGATATAAGAAGATGGCGCCTGGATGTAGACAAAACGAGAAATGAGGTGAAGAAGATCGAGCTTTTGATGAGAAACTATTTGGCTTGTGATACTTTTACAAATCCAAGACAGGGAGGCATTTATGACAGTGCATGAGTCCACATTTCAAAAGCATACAAATTTGTTTTTTTTTTTTAAATAAAGTAAAGAGTTCCCCTTTCAAACCTTGCGATCTATGGGGAAGATTATGTTAAGTCATCTGTTTCTGTGGCCAACGGTTAACAAGCAGGGTTGTCACGTGGCCAGCACAATGACCAACCGCTTTTTACTTTGCCCAACTAAAGTCAGGTACTAATTACAGTTGGGTGCCCTAAAATCCCGAAATTCAAAATCCCAGTCTTCACCAAGATTCGAACCTAGGACCCCATGTTAACAACTCAGCCAACACGCCCCCTTTTTTTTTTTTTAATATGCATTTTAAATAAAATAGTATTAGCAGATAGTTCCAGTCATTGTAGGTCTCCTGACATATCCACTGCACAACAGGGCTACGCCTACGAATATTTAGTGTAAATGACCAAACATCACTATTTACATACTTGGCGTCATCTTCTCATTTTACAACATTGAAGTTTGAAGGTGACTCAATGTGACAGGTAGTGATTGGTAGTCACTTATGATATTCCGTGTTCTTCTCATGTGATAAAAAGCTCGGGCTGAAAGAGCGTTGGCGAGATTTTAAGTAGTTGCAACTTGGTCCTCAGAGAGGAAGGATATATACATTTAGCTGAGCTAAGCATCCTTAATACAAGATGAAATAAGCTGGAGGACACGCACTAACCATAAGATATATCAATCGTTTGAAGACCCATCGATGGTGACTGAAAAAAAAAAAAAAGAACAGACTACGTTGGGCAGGTCACCTTGAATGTCAGATAACAGAGGAGTGAAAATTGTATACAGACAAAAATAAAAGGTAGGCCACCCAGAGGCAGACCCCGAATGCGATGGATTGATGATGTGGATGCAGATCTGCAACAGCTTGGGGTTAGGGCGTGGAGACGAAAAGCCCAGGAGAGATCTGAATGTGTTGAAGCAGGCCAGAACTCTCCATTGGCTGTAGCGCCACTGAGATGGTTGGATGGAAGCACTATACTTTTGTTCGGAACATGGAGTTGTATTTTCATCATTGAAGTTATTATGTAACTGTGTACTACGCCTTTATGGCTGGATTTAGTTATCAAATTATTACCTTCACTCAATAAACTTATCGTCTGCTGACGTGTTACTCGGTGTATTTTAATATTTGTTGCAATAATGAAGACACATGCTCTACACAGGACCACGACATTCGCGATATCAGCAGGCTACAAGTCATAATTTAAAGCTGTTACACGGGGCCTTCACAAACTCCTACTCGGGCCTCAACTTACTAAAAAGTTAGTAAATGAAAAGACAAAGTTTGACAAGAAAACAATTATTTCTAGCATTGCGGAAATAGAAAAATAAAAAAAAAGAATACTCCTTTTGTTCTAGTTTCTCTCTAACATTTTGCTTATAAGATGAAGGAATGAGAACACTTCAAAAAAAAATTAACAGGATCGTCTAATTATAACATGACATTTTGTTTCAACTTGTAATGAGCACAACTTATTGAACACTTAAACCAAAACTTTCAAGAAAAAAAAAACACACCAAATGCACTGCACATTTGTTTCACATTCATGTCCTCGGTGTGAAAAAAAAAACCCCTAGACTCTTCTCTTGCTGGAACAAGTACAATGATAGTATAGCACGAACGTCTCAGGATAAAAATGGCTTTTGTGTTGTTGTTTTTTCGTTTTTCCTGTTGTTGTTTTGTTTTGTTTTGTTTTCAATTACAGTGGGTAACGGGGCGCGCAGGTTTTATGAGTCTCGTTGCCGGGAGATAATAAACAATCAAAGGGAGGAAACCGAGTACCGCCTGCAATCAACAGAAGTCCCTTAAGTTGGAAGCAGACGACACCATGATATTGAACAGAAAAGTCGCTCTTCTAGACATAAATAAGAACATTATGAATCTTTGTAACTGAAAAGTCAAACAGTAAAAAAAAAGTAGGCGCCCTAGATAAAGACATAAAGGAATCAGACTGATAAATGTGTCAGACAATATAAGACAGGAATAGAGAGAAAATTGGCAAGGGCTGATGACAATGTGTAGGAGTTTACAAAGAAAATGCTGAGGGCAGTGGCGTAGCTAGGAATTTGCTATCATTTGTGGGGCCGGGAGGGGGGCTTCACCTCTTTGGAGCCCCTGCATTTTGCGTAATATTTAATATTAAGTGTAAAAAAACACTCAATTAGGGACCCCCCTCAAGTTGGGGCCCGGGTTGATTTTCAAATCCTCCCCCTCTCTCCTTTCACCCTAGCTACGCCTCTGGCTGACGGAAACTAAAGCTAAGAAAAAACTTATTGATTTATAAAGACACTAAATAAACTTCTGAGCTTGCCAGAAAAACCAGTGACTTGGCAGAATTTAAGTCATTGGTTATTATGCATGACTAAATGCATGACGCGTAGGACGTAATCATCTTCTTTTTTGAAGTAACGTCTGTATTATATAAGATAAGAAGATAAGTTCCATTGCAATTGTTAAGTTTTATGCAAGGAAGCAAGTGGTGAGTGGTGCCAAATTTCTCTAAGGTTAGCTTGGTTGTTATGTGTCTGTCACAAAATATTCAAAGTAAAGGAAGCTAATAAATAAGCAAATGTTTTATTATAAGTCATAAACTACTGTTACATAAGCGATCGCATCCCCACATAATACGCAAAATACGGCCCGCGGGCCATATCCGGCCTGCGATGTGGTTTCATCCGGTCCGCCGAAACGTCTGTACAAAGGGAAGAAAATCTCCCCCCCTCTTTTTTTTAAGTTTGAAAAATGTATCTTTAACCTACGCTATTGAATGGAATGGAACCATGACATTTTAAATTTGTAGGTTTATGCAACGGGAGAGCAGAAGAAACTGAAAGTCGACTCTGAATTTAGTCTCTACCAGGGAAAGTGACACGGATCTTTACTTTTTTTTTTTGGTGGAACATAGTAATAAGCAAATCTATTTGTTTTGTAAAGTGTGGCTGTTTTAAAGCACAACAACATCTAAACGGATTATAAAACATTCAAACTGCGAATTAAAGATGATTAAACTACGCCTGAAGGATCGATGGGAATATTTAACAAGAGACAAGAAAATGAGTCGTTGTAAAGCTATCTACAATGTTGCTCACATTTTAAGTAGAGAAATGAAGCCAGCTTGCGACGCTTAAAAACAAAGGTAACTTCCCAATGTCTCATTGATTAATGTAAGTACTAGACTAGATACAAAGTTGTTGTTTTTTAAACTTATTTTAGGTCAATTGTATTTCGTTTTGTACATTTTCGGTCATGTGGCCCGCGAAACGAATGTCGGAAATTAAAATGGCCCGCAGTTCGAATTAGGTTGGGCTTCACTGATATACATTATGTAAATTGTAATATATTCTCTTTCTTTTCCAAAGGCGGCAGTTAAGGAAAAGTAGCATTTTCGACGCACCATTGAGGCCCAAATAAAAAATCATTTCCAACTACATACGCAGAACATTAAAAAAAAAAAATTAAATAGACGCCAGTCGTACAACGGCATGGTCTGCATCAGGTGCTACAATATATGTGCGTCACAACTGGCTTTATGTATTCATATGAAACATTGCTTTCATCAGTAATCTTCGAAATCGAAACAAATTTTGTTGCTTTTTTTAAATTTATTTTATTTTGTTTTTTTTTGCGTACAATGTACACATTTTCAGAAAATATTCAAATTCGTTATGACTAATAACTTGAAATGAAAATAAAGGCCCTTTGCAAAAAAAAAATGCTAATAAATATTATCACAGCCAGTCCTTTGAGAATGAAACGTAGTGAAAAATATTCGAACCTAATCCATTCACTATGTCGCCAGTGTTATCTTGGGACGATCTTTGGTGATATTGAAAATCTAGAAAGTCTAATCCGTTCGATCTCTGGAAAGGTCAGAGGTTACGATTGTATCGGGCAGAGACAAGAACAGATAACAACACAGACCTCAAGTTGCTAGCGTCGGATTTCTCACATTCTTTGATTTCCTTGTGTCTCGGATGTTTGAACTGGTACAAGTGCTCATTCTTAACTAGTGCAATTAGAGAATGGAATGGGTTGCTGAATCAGCCAGAAAAACCAATGGCTTAGAAGAGTTTAAGTCATTGATTAACATGCATGACTAGATTGACACATGAAATGCGTAGGACTTAATTATCTTCTTTTATTGATGTAACGTCTGTTATATGTGACATATGATAAGCCAAGACAAAATTTTGAAAGTTTAATTTAGTACCTGTAAGAATGTAACAATAACTTGACATATTCTTTATCTAAATTGTTACACGCAGTGTGTTCTCAACCTGTGGGTCGCGACCCCCTTGGGGGTCTATAGACGATTTACCAGGGATCGCCTAAGACCATCGAAATATGGATTATTTTTGGGTCTATTCTACCATTGCCATGTGTGTGTCGAGTGGTGCCCCGTGGTGGTGGTGGTGGTGGTGGGGGGGGGGGGTTTACGGTAGAGTGGGGGATTATAAAAAGGGGTCACCGAGCTTAAAAGGTTGAGAACCGCTGCTCTATAGGAGAGTGACAATTTAATATCCTTGTTGCGCTTTGGTCAAATCTTAATAGTAGACTGTGAGAGGGAGTGAGGACTTGTAACAAGAAAAACATTTTTTTAAAATTAAAAAAGGGCAATAACTCTTTATATATGTTATAGAGAGATTATCTTACTACAAATAATTTAATGAATTTTAGATTTTTGAATCTTGGTTGAGCGATTCTTTCTTGTGGGTTAAGGAGGAGGGGCAAAGGGGACGGGGTACACATCTTCCAATGTTTTTTTTTAATGTAACATTCATTATTTATTAAGAGTACAACAATCGCTCTATAATTTTTATATTGAGAGATATTGCCTTTTTTTTAAAAAAGTATTTTTAATGTTTTTTGTTGTTATTTTTCAGCCTTTGTAGAAAATCTGCATATTGAAGGATACAAAAATAATTTAAGAAAAATTTGATTTAAAAAATGTCAATTACCGTCATGCCAAGATTATCACTGACCTATTTTTTTTTTTACATGCTTCGGGTGTTTCTCTAGAATTGAAGAATTATACATCTTTGTCAAAGCATACCGCAGGACGATTGGAGATGGCAGCGGGCAGGGTTTGAGCTCGATTTCGTCAAGACGACAGTCTAGAAAGCATACCACACAATAAGGCAGACACTTAGATGAATTTTTCAAGGTGGAAATTATTTTTCTCATAATCCTTGGAGGATGTCTACAGAGATGCAGCCAAATTCTTTTCTTTTTTTTTTTTGTCTTCTTACATAGATGATATTTCATTGGTTGGCGTTCTGTTCTATATATATTGCTGCTTCTGTCAGGGAAGTCAATGGATACACCCAGATGTGTCACTGGCTTTGGTTACGTCTTGACTGATCGAGCCAATTCTGGAGCGGCAGAGTTTGCCACAGTTCTTGCATGAATATGTCCTATGCTAGTTGACAGGGCAACTTTCTTTTTTGTTCTCTTGGCTGATGCAGCTTCGTTTCTACCAGTTTGTACCAGCACGTACAGTCTGTCTCCATGCTGTCCGGTCTTGGCCTTCTTTTCTAAACATTCCATATACAATAATCAAATATACATTGCACCACACACACACACAAACATACACACCTACACAAGTGATGTAGAAACACACAAGAGCAGTGACACATACACACACGAGCTATTTTCTCAATGTAATCATTAAACCCAAGACGATTTCAATGATCACTATAGCGTAAGAATGTTTTTACGTTTCATTTTTCAGCATGACAAGGCTCGCGTCTTTCAGGTGCTCCAAAGAGGGCAGTGAAGAGAAAGAAGCCTTCATTAATCATCTTCCTCACTCTTTTTCTAACATGTATAATGTAATGAAGGGATACTTTTGAAAATCTAATTATGAACAAGCAAAATACAAATATCCTATTTAAAAAAACAACAACAAACCTTTCTAAAGGGGAAGAATTCCGTCCTTAAAAACTATAACTACCAATAATGTACAAGTTATTTCCCTTATTCGATATCACATAAAATAATTAATTACCGATAAGTATGGACTAGAGTATTGATTCATGCTTTGTTAGGTACACACATTTTTTAAAAGTATCAACTTGATTGGAGAATGCGTGAGGGAGAAATGGTTTTAAAAATTATTTAAGGGGACTAAACCCAACAAATGTAGCCATATATGAGTATACTCAAGTATTAGCTTTCCTTTTTGCAATTAAGCAAAATAATGAATAACCAGTAATTGATTGTCTAATTGGTTACTTTTTTATTGATTCATGTCTTGTATGTCAATGAATAATTGTGCGAGAACTTGTATATACTTTTTATAAGACAGACAGACAGACACCAAAAACAAAAAAAAAACAAAATAAATAAAACATCATTAAAAGAACAAATAAACCACTAGAATGAAATCGCTAACACTAACTAAACCATACAACTAGACCATACAACTAGACCATACAACTAGACCATACAACTAAACCATACAACTAGACCATACAACTAAACCATACAACTAGACCATACAACTAAACCATACAACTAGACCATACAACTAAACCATACAACTAGACCATACAACTAGACCATACAACTAGACCATACAACTAGACCATACAACTAGACCATACAACTAGACCATACAACTAGACCATACAACTAGACCATACAACTAAACCATACAACTAGACCATACAACTAAACCATACAACTAAACCATACAACTAGACCATACAACTAGACCATACAACTAGACCATACAACTAGACCATACAACTAGACCATACAACTAAACCATACAACTAGACCATACAACTAAACCATACAACTAGACCATACAACTAGACCATACAACTAAACCATACAACTAGACCAGTCTAGTTTAGTTTCACCTATGAACTCCAACTCAAATATCGAGAAATGTCGAGAGCCAATCAGTTTCTCTGAAGTTTTCATAAGGGTCCATTTGCTAGTGCTGAAATCCAATGATAGCTCTAAATATAGAATCACTCGTCAATTCAACTCTGTATTTTTATAACCAATCATAAAAGTTCAAAAAGAATGGTTTAAGAGAATATATATTCTATGGATTCAATGTACAAAGGAAACTAATCAATGGCTCTATTGGGGGTATTGGATTAGGATAAAACAACACAGGCCAGAGAGACAATCAATAGTGCAAATAGATTGGTACGCTTTCTTTGAGAGGACTTCTTCTTTTTAAAATTTTATTATTGGAAGAAGAAAACGCATAAACAGACAGACACACACACGCACACATACAAACAATCTTTGGGACAACATTTTATTGACATTTTCCACGTCCACATTTTCAGTGTATGAAATGTGTGTAGGTCAAGGTAGAATGAGGGTGAATGTAGCTGATCCAGGTCTACAGTGTGACACGAATTAAGCTGTCTGTGTTAGCCGTATGAGTGTCCATTCCAGGTGCGAGGGCACAATGCTGGCAATGTTGAGACCATGATAAAATGAAACATAGAAATCGATGTGGCTCAGTCTAGATGAGAAGCTACGAAAGATTTAGTCTTGTAAAATGGGAGAATACCTGCTTCTCCCGTACCAAATCTACCATGGGTAAATATCCATGCATCGACTGAGTCTCTTACAGCACGACCCAAGAAGATTCAGGGATTTCTTGACTCCCTATAGAGACCACATTGGCACAATCTCTTTCTCTCTCTCTTAATAAGTGTCTGTCTCTCACTCTCTCATTTTCTCTCTCTCTCTCTTTCTTTCTATCACGCCCAATATCCGAACCGGTATTTTTTTGTTTTTTTTGTTTTTATACACTGCAATCATGTATTGGGCATTTTCGCAGGCGTCGGAAAAATTAGAGGATGAAACTTTTCACAAACCCGAGCTGATCAAGCTCAAATCAATGCTTGAAATAATCTATAATTGTCTGTCGTCCCTGTCCATAGATCTATGCCATTAAAGATCAATGAGGTAGATATTACTGTACAGGTAAACATTACCCAGAAGTAAATGTCTAATCGGCATAGTCTTTCGTATCCTTGCTTTTTATAAGTTTATAGAAACTTGTCTTGAACATGAAACTAAGGAGGATGAGGTGGGGCCAGTAGGCTTATATCTCAAATTTTCTCACAAGGATATGACATTGTAAGAGGTCCAAATATACTCGACTAGAGGAGTGTACGGAAAGCAGATGGAATATAACTATGATCACCTCATTGCTTTATAGCTATGCCACGTTAATTAATTTAATTTCTCAAGCATGAGAAACAATTCGGCTTTGATTTGACTTGCAAACATTTTTATATAATTTTTTTTACGAATTATTAAAACAATATAGATGCTTTTTATAAAATAAGCAAACAAAAAGAATGGAAAAACAACAACTCCGAAAGAAAAGCAGGTTGAAAACATAGCTAGTTGTCAATATAAGAAGTTTTAATACAAGCTTTCTATAAGTCAAAAGTTTTCTTTCATATCTGTATAATATTGTCTACGTTTAAGAGAAAGGAAAATTTCTAAAATTTCTAAATTTCTAAAAGTACACTAATATCTACATAATTTTCAAGCCTGGTTCCAGGTTCAAGACCCTCAACGGACATTGTCTTTGTTTTTTTAGCCATGCTGTCGAAGCCCTAACGTGAGTATCATTCTTGGACTTGAATTATCTATTCAGTACGGATTGGGACAACAGTCCAACTTGGGCGTCTCTCTTGCTCTCTATTTGCATTTAGGGCGCCAGCAACGCAACTCAACACTTACGCCAACCTCTACAGAGCTTGCATTAGCTAGACCCCGCAGAAATCATCGTAATATTGTATTATAATTTAAAATGGAAGCTAGATTTACATTTACATACATGAAGTGGAACGCCAGCAATCGTAGCAGTGAAAACTATAATGACACTAATATAAAGTGCATAAGTTTGGACATTTCTAGAAGGGGTAACAAGATGAACAGTAAACTTTGTTACGATAATCGTGGTAACAGCGCCAATCGAAACGTAACAAGCAAAATATTTTTTTTAAAATCCTTTTTAAGAAAACAAAGCTTATCTAAAGGGGAAGAACTCCGCACTTACAACGATATCTCTCAAGAATGAAAAAAATATTTTCTCTAAAATATTCCTTTCAAACAACTAAAATTAATCACCGATAATTAATTGACTAGATGTTTAATTGTTTAATTGATTCGTGTTTTTTTAGGTACAATAAATAATTGTTTAAAGTTTCAATTTGATCCGAAAATGGGAGTCGGAGAAATAACGTGTACAATAATTATTTAAGGGGACAAAATCCTAGAAATTTAATCATATCTGTAAATATTGCAGAATTGATTTCCCTTGTTGATATTAAACAAAATAATTAACAACTAGTTATTAGTTGATCTATTTTAATTCATAAGTTGTCTATGCCAATAAATAATTATGCAAAGTTTCAAATTGATCAAAGAATTTGTGTTAGTGTTAAAGGAGAAAGTGCTGCTTTTTCAAAAGCTATTTCTAAAATAGTTGCTCGAGTCTGAATTCCTATATAATGGAAGGCCAACGCGTTAGCCACTGAGTTATACAAGTACTTATAAAATTGGAAGATTTTATATTCCTAAACTGTCTCTACACAAGGCTTATCTCTCTTTAGCTTATTAAATTTCTACATAAAACAAAATTAATTAATTAGGACTAATTGATTAACTTATAGGTTTTGATTGATTCATGCATTGTCATCAATATAGAATAATTTTTGCAAAGTTTCAATTTGATCCGAAAATGGGAATTGGGAGAAATAGCGTGTACAAGATTCCATCCATTCCTGTGTCACAGAGTTATTTGATACAAGCTTTGTAGACAATTGTAAAGTATTCATTTGTGTTTTACTTTTAGACCTGCATTGCATATTGAACAGGGCTCAAAGGCTATATTTGAAATAACGTAACAAATCCCGACCATTATCTGGGTCCATTTGCTTATGCAATGTCACTTGGGAGCAGCCTCGTATAAGTACTTTGTGAAATCTATAGTGGTGGATGGTCATTGCCAGAGTGGCCGTGGAAGATAGATCTAGGGATCAGTGTAGATCGGCATAGAGTCGCCATCTGATTGATTGTCCTTACCAATAGATGCTGTAACAACAGATAGTGAGGAGCTGGAAAGTCTAAGCGTTACTACAGTCACAACAAATTATTCCATGCCCGTTGGTAGTCGATTTGGGGGGAAGGGGGAGATCATTCATGAGAATTATCAGCAATAATATTTTTGTTGATCCGATTCTCGGTTTCTCTCCCTTGGCTCGTCCTCTCCACCGCACCCCCTACCCCGCTGCCCTCTGGGAGATGTTGCTAATATAGGAGTCAAAAGGGGGAATAAATAGCGCATGGGACGCAACTGGATCGATTACATTCTCTCTATTTTTTTTTACGTAGCTTGGAGGGCACTCGCGTAGGGACGAATCTGTACACTAAAACATAGAGCAGGCTATTGAGAATTTTCTGTGTGTGACAGGACAGGTCCGACAGGATTTTTTTATATATTTTAAACACAATGTCCTTCACGAAAAGAGAAAAGATTATTCACAAAGCTAGAAACCAATTTTACTGTAGATTTTATGTCGGTTACTATATGAATATATAGTACGAAGGACGGGTCACTACCAATGAAGGCACTCTTACAGTGTCATTACTGTTATTACTACTCGGTCGTTGTTTGTAGCCCCAAGCATCTTTGAAAGGGATGCAAATTCCAGTACGGTAAGCTTCAGACAGGAAGGACTCGTTCAAACTTCTTCTGTCTTGTAGCTATACAAACACGGTAAAGGTTTGGAAAGTTAAACCATAAAGCAAGGAGCAAACAGAAGCTTCTGTAACCTAGAGGTGTCCGCTAGAACAGAGGTCCTCAAACTTTTCTGAACCCGAGGATCACTTTATATCGCCAAAGTCTGCCTACGGACCCCTAAGTTGAAAAGCTACATAAATGCTATTATGACCTGTATTATAAGATTATGTCTGGCTCAACGTTTGTAAGTTGCAACTCTTAATCTCAACGAGCAGAAGTTTCTTGTCGGTTTCTTTTATTTGTGAGGAGGTTTAGTAAGGCAATGAATCCAAGCAAGAGGGGAAAGCAGTCTACAACTTCTGTACAAAGATCCATGATGTGGGATAGAGCCTAAAATTGGAATGTTTTTGAAATTAGAATTTGTGGTATCGTTGTTCAAACATTGGTATTGGTTTTAAGCACCTAGTTATATATATATCATGGGCGTAGGCAGGATTTTTTTTTTTTTTTTGGGGGGGGGGGTTTCTCTCTCTCTATATATATAGTGACATTATATACATTTGATAAGCTTTTCTTTTATTAGAATAAATTAATCTGTAGTTGGGATCTGAGATTGGCTACGCGCAAAAAGTTTAATATTAGTCGGTAATATCCAAGTGACGAATAGTTTGTAATAGACATATTAAACAGTAGTGAGAGGCGAGTTAGTAATGTATCTAAAATATCCGTGCAGATAAACTGGCTTTTAGAGAAGAAATCGTTTTACTTATATACAGTTTCAATATTTCCTCGGACTCTTTCGATCGTCTATGGCAGCGGTTCTCAACCTTTTAAGCTCGGCGACCCCTTTTTACAATCCCCCACTTTGCCGCGACCCCCCCCCCCTCACACATACACATTCAGCATTAGAAGAATAGACAAAAACAATCCATGTTTTCGATGGTCTTAGGCGACCCCTGGCAAATTCTCAATCGACCCCTAAGGGGGTCGCGATCCACAGGTTGAGAACCCCTGGTCTATGGGATCCACGGAAGTCCGCGGATTACAGCTTGAGAACAACTTCTGTAGATAGTAAATTCATTTTCGGTTTTATAAATCGTTTTTTATAGGCTATTGTCTACACTACTGGAGTAAAGATACGCTCTCACTCTTTTTTTCCTTTCCCTACTCTCTCTCACCCGCATCTTTCGGCCTCTCCTACCTCCTTTCTTTTTACTCCCCATCCTCCCCTCTCTCTCTTGAATAATGGGTCATTTTCGTATTCATTCATGTTTCAATCACAGCTACATTGTTCTACTCTCTGTCTCTCTCAGTCTCCTTATTCATCTCTCTACCACTCTCTCTCTCTCTATTCCAATGAAGGTAGCGTCTCTAATTCTTTCTATCTCTCCCCTGCTTTCCCTATTCCTTAACTCGTTTTTTTTTCTTTGTATCTACTTTTTAATTATGTTCTTATTGTCTTCAATGAACGAGATAACAAAACAAGAGCTGACATCCTTCAGTTGTGTTAGAACCTTATTTACCGTTAGTTCTTCTGCGGCGCTTGTTGCCTGCTCATCTTCGCATTGTTCAAATTAATCAAGTATAAATAATTTATATAGTGGGACTCCACGCTACAATAGCATGATCAGTGTGCTCTAATCCCAGCTTAAAGGGAGCAAGTGGCAGTGGCGTAGATAGGAATAAGCCATCATTTGGGGGCCCGGGGGATATTGACCTCTTTACCCCTGCATTTTGCGTAATATTTAATATTTAATGTAAAAAACAATTTCGAACACTCGCCAAAATGCTTAGACAAGACAAACGATCATTTTACAATAATCTGGCTGAACAGGCAGAAGAAGCAGCAGGTAAAGGAGATATAAAATAACTGCATAAAATCACCAAACTTCTCAGTAACAAAAAGGCTGATTGCAATGTTCCAGCCCGAGACAAAAATATTGAAAACTACTTTCTTCAATAAATGAACAGCTTGAAAGATGGAAAGAATATTTTCAAGAAGTGCTCAATAGACCTAAACCACGAAATCCACCAGATCTAAATGCAGGACCAACACTAGACATAAACATGGAAGAAATAACAAAAGAAGAAATAAGGAATGCACTCAAACAAATGAAGACAGGTCAAGCGGCTGGAAGTGACAACATACCACTCAAACAAATGAAGACAGGTCAAGCTGCTGGAAGTGACAACATACCACTCAAACAAATGAAGACAGGTCAAGCTGCTGGAAGTGACAACATACCACCCAAACAAATGAAGACAGGTCAAGCTGCTGGAAGTGACAACATACCACCCAAACAAATGAAGACAGGTCAAGCTGCTGGAAGTGACAACATACCACCCAAACAAATGAAGACAGGTCAAGCTGCTGGAAGTGACAACATACCACTCAAACAAATGAAGACAGGTCAAGCTGCTGGAAGTGACAACATACCACCCAAACAAATGAAGACAGGTCAAGCTGCTGGAAGTGACAACATACCACCCAAACAAATGAAGACAGGTCAAGCTGCTGGAAGTGACAACATACCACCCAAACAAATGAAGACAGGTCAAGCTGCTGGAAGTGACAACATACCACCCAAACAAATGAAGACAGGTCAAGCTGCTGGAAGTGACAACATACCACCCAAACAAATGAAGACAGGTCAAGCTGCTGGAAGTGACAACATACCACCCAAACAAATGAAGACAGGTCAAGCTGCTGGAAGTGACAACATACCACTCAAACAAATGAAGACAGGTCAAGCTGCTGGAAGTGACAACATACCACCCAAACAAATGAAGACAGGTCAAGCTGCTGGAAGTGACAACATACCACCCAAACAAATGAAGACAGGTCAAGCTGCTGGAAGTGACAACATACCACCCAAACAAATGAAGACAGGTCAAGCTGCTGGAAGTGACAACATACCACCCAAACAAATGAAGACAGGTCAAGCTGCTGGAAGTGACAACATACCACCCAAACAAATGAAGACAGGTCAAGCTGCTGGAAGTGACAACATACCACCCAAACAAATGAAGACAGGTCAAGCTGCTGGAAGTGACAACATACCACCCAAACAAATGAAGACAGGTCAAGCTGCTGGAAGTGACAACATACCACCCAAACAAATGAAGACAGGTCAAGCTGCTGGAAGTGACAACATACCACCCAAACAAATGAAGACAGGTCAAGCTGCTGGAAGTGACAACATACCACCCAAACAAATGAAGACAGGTCAAGCTGCTGGAAGTGACAACATACCACCCAAACAAATGAAGACAGGTCAAGCTGCTGGAAGTGACAACATACCACCCAAACAAATGAAGACAGGTCAAGCTGCTGGAAGTGACAACATACCACCCAAACAAATGAAGACAGGTCAAGCTGCTGGAAGTGACAACATACCACCTGAAGTCCTAAAAGAAGGAGGAAGTAAAATAGTTGACCAAATGCACAAACTATTCAACAAAATTTGGTTAACAGAAACACCTCCGGGTGAGTGGAAAAAGGGCTTGCTAATAAAAATACCAAAGAGTGGAGATCTATCACAATGTGAGAAATGGCGAGGCATCACTTTGCTGTCAGTACCAAGCAAGATTTTCAGCAGAATCCTACTAAACAGAATAAAGGGAGCATGTGATGAACACCTAATGGAAGAACAGGCTAGATTCAGAAAAGGGAGATCTTGTGCTGACCAAATAGCTACACTCAGAATAATTGTAGAACAATGTGTCGAATGTCAATCTCCTCTCTATGCAACTTTTGTCGACTTTGAAAAGGCCATTGATAGTGGCGACAGAGAATCTATATGTACAATAATGAGACATTATGGGATCCCCAATAAAATAATAACTATAATCAAGAACCTTTTTGATGGTTTCACCTGCCAAGTAACCCACTGTGGCAAGCTGTCAGAGGAATTTCCAGTCACAACAGAAGTCAAACAGGGATGTCTTCTTTCACCAATCCTTTTCCTTCTAGTCTTAGATTGGGTCACAAAGGATGCCTACTCTAATTCAGGGACCGTGGAGAGTGGCGTATTTTTGCTGAGGCCCACTGTTTCACGAGGAACTCAAAGGAATGATGATGATGATGATGATTTAGGGCCCTCCTCAAGGGAGGAGGGGCCTGAGGGATTTTGAAATATTTCCCCCCTCCTCCCCCCACCTTAGCTACGCCACTGGCAAGTGGGGCTGGAATGTATATCTGGAAGTAGATAACAAGGTAAGGTGATTAGAAAATAGTGAGTTAATGTTTTAGGCTAAACTCAACCTAGCCTTCCGACTATTTTAAACTTTTCTTCTCTTTTTTTATTTTTCCTTTTTGTTATCTGCCCATATTTCATTCTCGCCAATTAAAAGTTCATTCGTCGCGTTTAGTGGTTTGACGTCACAAGTGGTTGTCATGACGTTGAAGATTAGACGTCACACATTCCTTCACATACACTACAAGACGCACACACACACACACACACACCTGCACACACTACACTAGCACTCAAAACTACAACTCCTGCTCTCTCCGAGATCACAGATACGACTAACGGCACAAATGCGCTGAAATTGGAGCTTCGCAAAAAGGTGGACTTTATTTGTTCCGTTTCAAATTATTTCGTCAATCTCACGTCTGCTTATTTTGACACCTCGTGTCCTCCTCAACCCCAGACTGTTTAGATACCAGCTAGATTGCGCAAACATATTTTTTTTTCACGTGCGCGGGAAACTTTAAAAAAATAAAGCTTGTTTAAACTTAGTTTGGTAATTAGTAGATGGATGGGTTTTTTATTTTGAAACTTACTTTAGCGTTTCCAGGGTACAAGTAACCATTAACTCTGCTTGTTGAGAGGGAAAAAAAAGTCAAAAAATTTTCTCGCTAATGCAGACAATTTTTCAAGAAAAGGTTTTCTTTTTTAGAATGTAATATTAATACTATGTACGGATATGCGAGTGGTATAATTGTTGTGTAGGGTGTGTGCGTGTTTCTGGTGTAATCTTGAGTACAATAGGTGGAGAATTAAGTTGTATAGGCAGCAGGCTGAGTAGATTCCGGTGGGTACCTGACATTAGTTGGGTAAAAGTAAAGGCGATTAGTCGCTGTGCTGGCCACATGACACCCTTGTTAAACGTAGGCCACAGAAACAGATGACCTTTACATCATCTGCCCTATAGCCTACAAGGTCTGAAAGGGGCACTTTACTTTTAATCCTAGAACAATTTTAAAACAAACTTTAGTAGGATAAAAGTAGAAAATATAAAGAATGAAAAATGCGCATCCGTAATCCAGATTACGAGTTGTACGTTCACACTGACGCGCATAAGCAATAAGAAACGCGACATTTTATAATCTAATTATAGTAACCGGATATTACGTCACTATCCCGGGGTGTAATTAGATACACGATGCCTCGTTTTAGTGCCGGCGTAATTGTGCCATTGGAGAGACCACAGGCCAGAATTGGATCGGCTTGCGTCATTTGATTGACTTTTTCGTTTGTCATTGATCGGTTGAGGAATAGGGAGGGGGTGGGGGTGGGGGGCTCTTAACGTGGTAATAGAAGAAAAAAAGCTTTGATTTCATAACGTAACTCTACAAAGTTTAGATATATGTTCCCGCGTTATGCATTACCTACAACAAGCATTACATAGTAGTCTCTATCTTTTTTTTTACACTTTTATACTCAAGATCCGGTTCACCTTTTCTAATCATTGAAATAGCATAGTTTAAGAAATGCGATGTAAAGATAGGAGATACAGTCTACACTAATTAATACATAGACAGCAAAGACTGTATGAGATTTAGAAATATATATACAAACTAAACAATGTTCAGGACGCCACGTTGTCAGCCAAATAATACAAATCACCATGTGCTAGAAGCGAAAGAGCTTAGAAAACCTGATTGGACAGTGCCTAAAGTGCAACTCCCACCTCGTCCAGTAATAGAAGGACACACGAAAAAAAGTCTCAGCCCTTGTGACTTGTGAGTCACTTTGCTGGATAAGGACCCGGGATACAACATTCTGCGGATGTTGTAGAAATAAATTTAGATTTTCGATTTCTCAAATAAATCGATACCTTAGAATAGTTAAACCAGTGTTTCCCAAACTGTGTTCCGATTGCACTTCTGCATCGCAAGGTCATGGTTGTATGTTGTTGACGAATAATGACTAGTATATTTAAAATTATGACACCTTTTCCATAAGCTCTAAAAATAGTTTGGACGTAACAGAAAAGGGGAGGCAAAAGGTAATATTTAAAGGACGAATATATTTCGTTATAGGAAGAACGACGACTAGAGTAACAGAGTTTATAAATTGAATGATATTGTACATTTATATAGTGTGTATATTATCAAAGTGATTCCTAGTGCCAGAACGAAAGATTTGCATTTACTTAAAAAGAAGATATCACTTATAGAGTTCACCCTTTAAAGTAGTATCTACGGCATTACGATATTTGTTGAGAATTCAGAATTTGACATAGATGCTACCTCGTACAGTATAATATAATAAGAAACGTGTCTGATCATCACAATCTCATAGTAATATCAACCCAGCGCATCGTTGTCATCTGACACTCAGACAGAACATTGTCACACCATCTCATAAACCAATTGACGTCCTCTCGTATGACATGGTAACAACTCTAACCCCCTCAATGCTATTTCTCCTGTCATACAACAGAGCTTCAGTTCACATTACGTGCATACTGTTCCCATTCGTACCCTGGAAACATAAACAAGGGACTATAACTCCTTCATACTTAAATAACAAAAAAAAATGAATTTAATTTTGCCATACACGCCCCTGGCACAGCACAACGCCCTTACTTCCCCAACATCTGGCAGGTACCCATTTAGGTGGGGTGGGGACTAATAGGTGACCTAAAAAACATGAAGCTTAAAATCTCTGTCTTCACGGAGATTTGAACTCCAGATCGCTCATCTCGGGAGTCAGCCGCCACAGTGTTAGAACAATACACCAGATTGCAATAATGCAAATTAATTTTTAGCTGATTCAGAATGAGTGGATTATTCTATTCATAGTTCATAATTCAATTAGATGTGTGTTTAGACTTCATTAGCATCACATCCAGCTTTGAGTTGGCAATGTGTTGGAATGTAATAGACAACAATACAATGGAAATAAAAGGAAAGACCGTACATTCATTGCAGACGACAATATCGAGGCTGACATGTTAGCTTTTTGTCACGTAGGCGGCCTACAGGTCAGTTCGAGTGTTGAATCACTCCAGATCAAAGCCAATATAATCACTGCTCCTCCGCTTGCCTCTGTAAGTTATCGCACTTTTCGGGATCGATCGTCACAATTTTTTTTTTTTTTTCTCTTTTTTTTTATGCTACAACGGCTGTGTGAGAATAGACTTCAGATCTTATTCGAATGAGTCTCAAACTGCTTGAAAAAGCTGTCTCTTTACGGATGCTGAAGTGAAGGTTAGTTTTATTTCTAAAGTTAAGACATATTGCGATATGGCAGTAAAAAAATCATTTAAATGTATTTACATCTTGCCAATCTTCACAATTTTGCAATATTAAGTGTGTGACGCACCGTTGGCTTTGTCTGCGTCCTGATTACGCTTCTCATTTTTTCGGCCAACATTTTGTTGGTGTCTCAGTTTTTGAACTTCTATTCTAATCTCAAACTTTTGTCATAGAACAAAATAAAATTAACTGAATGATTTATTTTGGCAACTGTTCATTATCCTATTGAGCTGAAATATTGATGACAAATTTGTATTAAAATTTCAAAAAGATACCATCTTACTGAATTAATTATAGTACAGTGTCATCTCTAAGACTCAGGGGAGCTAACGATATTATTTTTTTTTATTACTAAGTATCCGAGATAAATTCCGAATGGGAACAGAACAGCAAGAAACCGGCCGTTCGCGTAATGCCTCGTAGCCACTATACAGAGTGACCGATCAAACAGGTCCCCCTTTAACTCTCGGAGTTGGGGACACTCGTACAATTCGACACGGTCTCCACGCGCTCTTTACAGTGACGACAATTTGCACATGCTGCCAGACACTAAGGGCCTTTTCTGATTCCTCCCAAGATTTTAACCACTAATTATCAATGACTGCTCGGATTTCTGCCGTTGCCTGTAAAAAAGTGCTTGATGCTTTGAGATTCGTAGCAACCAGCGCTCCCTCCCTTGCGAGAATTTCTGTCGCAACGTGAGGGCGTCCACTTCGTTAAAACGACAGCTCCAATAAATTGGAGGATGTTATCTGCTGCGCCGAGTGCCTCTTCTATTACAGGCGACCCTCACCCCAACACCACCAAGGGCTGGAAGACTCAGCAAGAGTCGATGATGTAGTTCGCGCTGGTTTCTTTGTTGAGCGTTCGGGCTCTAATAGCCTCATCCCTTTGAAATCTGTGTCTATTGAGCCAGTCTGGTTCATTCTGGTCTAGGTAGTCTGTTAGTGCCACATACCCAGTTCTAGCGGGGTCCTTCAGGACAGAACAAATTGTTGTAACAGTAGATGACATCTGATGGCTTGGTTTTTTATAGTTATTAATGAAATCTGTTTGAGTTAGTCTGACGGAATATGCCTCTTGGTGGCTGAAACAAAGGCTTTGAAATGAAAACTTTCAACACTTAAACCTCAAATTTTTTTTTTGTGTGGGTAAAAAGCCTTGGTAGGAAAAATATTTTAACCTAATACTGGATATTCATCAGTCCCTTGTATTAACAGTTTCTGAGCTTTCAAAGAATTACAGAAACAGATCTGACATGAAATTAAACCCTTTAAAAAATGCACACCACTTAGTTGTGCTAAAATATATAGGTCACTGCAGGTTCTCCATGCTTTATATTTCATTATTTAGTCCTTGTAAACACTGCTGTTTTTAGATTTTGTAGAACATTCCAAGCACACGGGTGGCCGAGGAGAAATCAATATACTTGTAGAGCTGAATGTACTTCAGAAACTAGGTCAAAACCTTGAGTAGAAGTTGTTAAGAGTTTGTTGAAAAAAAAAAGCCAAAAAGAGGGGGGGGGGAGATTAGAATAAAGAATAACCGATTCACTTATTTCAAAACGCTGACCAGTTGAGCGATTCAGACGTCTTGATCTGCTCTTGCTTTATCCTCTCTTGTTCAAGTTGTTTCGTAGGTTATACAGTGGAAAGTCTTTGAGTATTTTTGTTTTGTTCTGACTGTTCCCTCAGAACTAAATAGCATTACGTCCAAGCCCAAAGTCTTACAAGAGGGCAGAGGATGAAAGTGGACAGAGATCGAACTCATGACCATGTAGAATACAGTCTGTACATTCTGTGATTACACTCTATGGCCTCCTTCAGTTGCAAAGATACCATGGATCATCTCATGGAAATGAGATAAATGCCTAGGCATTAGCTGTGGTGGGAACGATGTCGCCCACACATCAGTCCCCCCCCTTCTCCACGCAGCTGATGTATAAAAGGAACAGCAATGCCGATACAGTTTGGGGTCAGCAGCGTCGCAGGTTCTGCCAGGGCGTAGCACTTGGTGCTGCAAACTACCTTAGGGTCGCCAGCTCCTGATTGTTCCTCAGGGTTAACTCCCGAAGCCTTTCCCATGGTATAGTATAGCTGCAAGGCAACAGAGGTTTGAATTCAGAGTTTTCCTTCTCCTAGGTGGGTTTACACTATCAATGTATTCGTTATCCCATTGGGATAAATAGGCCACCCGGGGAGCCTGTGTGTCCGTAGCTCAATTGCATGCTTGATAAAAAAAATTAAATTAAATTGAGTTCAGCGGGTGTTTACGTTTACATCCCCCACCCCTCCCATAAAAATAAAAACAGCCTAGTGCTATATACCAGGCATATTCTCATTATTTAAAAAAAAAAAAAAACGCTTCGAGATCTGAATGCTACATAAAACTGTGTACACAACTTTCACCAAAGCTGCTTTCGTTAGGTTAACGGTTTGAAATATTCAGACTCGTACTAATGCTTTGGTGATTCGTAATTGTCATGTCATACTGTATGTATACTTAAACAATGTTAGGATAAAAAAACTATTGAGATTCACTAACAGATTGAAGTCATTAGAATACATAGATATATTTTTAAATGTCAGCAAATTAGTTCTGAGCACACTTTGTCCAGCCAGCTTTCCAGTGATATTTGAAACATCCGGAAGTGCTCACCCTGAGCTCCCAAGAGAGCGCCCTTGTTAAATTGTCAGGATCGTGGCATATTTTCAATGTGTCTGGTGCCCAACACCCCACCCCCTTTTTTTTTCTCTCTTCCTAACGGCATCTACGTCATTCTTGCTTCTATCACCTTATAGAACTCCTCTTATAGAACTCCCCTATCTTTTCTCTCATTCTTCTGTTTTCGATGTCTGTCAAAGTACTGGCCAACCTCTGAGCACCCCCACCTCTCATTCAGCATCCGATTTCCCTCCTCGCTGCAAAGATCCTAGCCTCACTTCTGTAATTGCTACCCTTTGTCCAGCCCTTATGTCTCCCTGTCCATCCTCTTCACACGGTTCCCTGGCTGGCTAGAAAACTGTGCTGTTTTCTTTTTCACTGTGTATGTTATCAACTTGCGGTTTGTTCCACGGCCATCTACTGGATGATCGATTGTGTTTTTCTAGCTAACTAATGTCAAGGGAGAGAATTGGGCTCATAGACTGAAAGGAGACAAACTGATATGTAGAAGCTAAATATATATATATTGTTACAAATGAACAGTGACAAGTAGAGGTAAACCTGTGACCCCAGCGAGATGACACTGCAGCCAGTGTTCTCTGGAATCTACGCGTATAAACAAGGACAGGATGTGACGTGTCCTCACGTGTTGTTCCAAGGGACAAACAGATCTAAGAAGGGGGCAGTTACTAATGAAGAGTGACAGATAGAGGTCAGTACGTGTGACCCCGGCTTGATGACACTGCAGCAGGTGTTCACTGGAATCTACATGTAAAAACAAAGACAGGATGTGACGTTTCCTCACGTGTTATTCCAGAGGATACTAGCCGTGTTTGTGCAACTTTGGACAAGCGATTAGGGACTCTATATAAGCCAGAGAGTTAATGTGAAAGTCAGTCGTGAGTGAGTCGTCGGTACTGTTGTCTACTGTGCGAGACAGTAGAAGAGAGATGTGTACGACTCGTTGCAAGTTAACTAGAGTAGAGTTAACTGGAGTGGACTACTGTCGTTAAAGTCTATACAGCGAACTACAATGGACTTGAGCCGTTACAGTCGATACAGTCGATGTAAGACGTGTGCGGCTCTGATTCGGTAGACTTGAGTACGACTTGGTTCAGCTTTGGGAGACCTGGAGCGACACTGGAAAGTGTGTCGTTGGTCTGTTCTGTGGAGTACGGCTCGATGCAAGTTGAGAAGAGATGAATAGCAACGAAGTGAAGAGATGAATTGCAACAAAATATAGCTAAATGTAAACTGACAGATATTGTACAGTCTTCTACGCTACATGTTACAGTAACAAATTGTTAGAGTTAATAGTCAATAAAGTTTTATGAAGCTGAAAGTTTAGTCGTCAAGTTCTTTACAGTGTTTTTATTTGTGTGCCTACTAATACATTTAGCCAGAAGATTCAGAAATACGTAACAATATATATATATATATATATATATATATATATATATATATATATATATATATATATATATATATATATAAAACAATAATAAAAAAATACTACTGCATTTTGCTATCTACGGTGGATCGAACTGTACTTATAGTAAAGGTCTGACTCAATCAGATAAATCTGAACGAAATGACAACAATTTGAATTCAATCCCTACTAATTGATCTTGACCATCGCTGACTAGCGGCACCAAACCTCTAGCAGAAAACTAAACCGTTGTAGGCTTATTATATTTTAAATTTGTAAATATTAAAATAACCTGAATGACTTCTTTTTTGAAGAAAACTAAATTGAACTTTTATTACAATATAAACAAAATCAAGTTGATTTGAGATAAAAATCAATCTACTAGACTTTAGAGATAACATTTTTATAACAAAAGCTAACTAACTACAATAACACAGCCTTTCAGCCTAAAGTTCTGGAGTCGTCTCTCCCAAATAAGACCAATGACGACAATGCCACCTATCTTGCATCATTCACAACCAATCGCTAAACTCTTAAATTTAAATTCTAACCAATGTAACTCTCCGTTCTCCTATCGAGCTGGAAATGTGCAAAATAAACTCGTGACACACACACACTTTATTCAAATGTAAGAAATATCACTATTCAAGGTTGTGACTTCATCAGAACAGAAATTACTGTTGACAAGCATTTTTACTTCTAAAAATCAACTAAGATTTACAGATGACCCTTAAAAGTCCGACGGTTACACGACCCGATCGGTGTCGGATTGTCGAAAACGTCGGATTACCAAAGGTCAGCTGGACTTCATAGAATTAAGCCGCGGTCATACCTGCAATTTATTTCCCATTTGTATCAGTAAAGAGAGAAATTTTTATTTTAACGTTCGCCAACTCTACTCACCACTATACAAGCCGTCACAAAAACTTCAAAACTAAACACACAGCAGGTAAACTGTCTGATGGTAATCACAGGTAGACAGTCAAGGACACAACAAGAAGCACATGAGAAGTGACAAAACTAGCATGTTAAAACACGCAGAAGCAGTTAAAGCGTACACAGGGCCGGCCCTAACAATTGCGGGGTCCTATACAAAACAGATTGTGCGGGGGCCAGTCTGGGTAAGGATAAGCATAATGTCAGAATTTGGAGTAGAAAATACATTCGTCTTTGCAATACTGTATATTATAAAATGAAAGCTGACAATACCAGTTTTTTTTTTATTGCGCATAGCCTTGGCACACCAAAATGACAATTTAGTCTGTTTTTTAGGAGATTTTTGAGTTTTTAGAAATTTTAATAATTTCAGATTTCCAGGACTTTATCGTATATTTTGCAATTTCAGAAAATTTCAATGAGCTCCTGGAAAATCAGGATGATGCGAAAACCCTGCTTTTGTAAATAGGCTATAATTTTTAATTTAATAATTTACACCTAGAATTAGCGCGGGGCCTATGAAAGTGCGGGGCCCAATGCGTCGCATAGGTTGCAGAGGTCTTAGGCCGGGCATGAGCATACATCGTCGCCATGTCTGGGTGAGTCAAATTGTTATAGAAGGCCTGTACACTGACCTACAACGTCAAAACCAATGGGCAGTTTAGACCGATAGCTCGTTGCCACCTTACAGGCCTGTATGACATGTGCATTTCTAGATCCGCTATTGTCAAGATTACCTCTTTATACCGTGGTTGTGCATAGATCTAGTATTTCACTCGCTTAATAACTTCCAAATAAAAAATGGTTCAGATTTGACTCTTTTAGTCATGCTCAGCTTCCCCCCCCCCCCCCCCCCCATGCTTTCAGATAATGGTACAGCATTGTTCATGAATATTGCAAACCTTCCATTGAAATTTGTTTTATTACTGTTTGAAATTGTTTGCTAAATAGATTCCGCCAGTATTATGATATCTCGATCTAGTGCATTTGTAGTCCTTGTAAAAAGTTCCGAGATAGAAATGTGAAAGGCGGGAGCTGACATCTGCTATTGGAGTGTTACAGTTGTACCAAAAAAAGGTATCGTTGAGAATGACGTAAACGTGTAACTCTAACATTTTTTTTACGACTTTAATAAGAAAGGAAACCACGCTTCTCTTCTAACACAGAAATCTCAGTAAGTGGATTTTCTGTCAAAGATGTTTTCAAGTAGGAGAAATACATTTTTTTTTGTCCTTTGTCAAACAACTCATAAGTTCGGTGCCGGCGCGACTATTTGGACAGTAGGGCGGCTACATAAGACGCCAGTCGCTTGAGCTAAGAAATAGAAATGGATATTAGCATGGCAGTGTAGAGGATTTAGATACATGTCTGGTATTACAATTTATGTTACAACAACTTAACGCTTTGGTGATTGTATCTGTAGTCTAATTGATGTCCATTACCAGAAAGTTATCTGGCACACGCACAGGAGGTAATCATCTTATTTTTTAAAGTAACATCTGTATTTTATAAGATAAGATAAGAAACGCTCTATGTTGGGTTTATTACTATAATCGCTGGTTTAATTATTTGTGTTATTGTGAAACTACCAGATTCAATTTTCGTATCTCCATTCATAAGAAAAAAAAAAGCTTTTAAAAGAAGTTCAAAGACAAATTACGACAACTAATTATTACTATGAAATAAAGTTATTTCAATAAATGCAAAATGAAAAAAAAAAAGATTTCCCAATACACCCTCTACATTAAATAATGATAGGTCTCTGAATTTAACTCGATGTAAAATAATTCTCCAATTAAACCCAAATTACATCTTAATATACATGAAATGCCATCTTAACTAGACGTTGAATATCAGGCAGCCCAGATAAGTAATTATAAAATCAGATAATAACTAAGGCCAAACGTAATATTAAGTAAGCTGGTGTTTTGATCAGTTGGTTGTTTTTATGTAATGAAATCCAAGAAAACTATAGAGATTACCGAAGTCAGATTAGGATGTCACTAGATTTAGCCTACAGGCATATATGTATTATACGGTATAATATATCTATTTTTAGCTTTATATATATATAAATAGGTCTGTGATGTGGCCATCAATATTTTGCAGCCAAAATCAAATTACTGTCTAAACTATTTTCAACCCTAACCTATGTAACATATAATTTAATGTTTAGATCTAGATTTAGTAATTAAACATAAAAAAAAATACGAGTTCTCTCGTCTCATAATTATTATTTTGTAATTTTTAGATACATAAAAACAAAATTTATTTATTTAAATGTACATATGATGACTAAAATCAATAGACGTGAATAATTTTAATCTAGGTTTTAGAACATTATCTTAATGGAAATTAACAGAAAATGGCTTGATTTCACTAATTTGCGTGAATATATAGTTTGGTGATTAATACATAACAATATATATATATATATATGTGAGTTGATAAGAATTTGTTTCCGTTTTCCAGTCCAGATATAATATATATAGGTCTGTGATATATACTTTGAAGGGCTTGAGAGAAGATACAATTAAAGTCCTGGCTTGATCTGCTGTCACCATTACGGCAAATGATCGTATGCTCTTTGTTCTAGAAAAAAAAATGACCAAAGCTAAATTTCGTCAGATGACTTCAGTGAGTAAAAGCCAGCTTCAAGGCTTCGGCTTAACCCCGTGAGTTAACCCGGCTACCAAGAGCTCCTTTGATTACTTCCTGGACAATTTGACCACAACTCCTGGATACAACGCTGGCGAAGAAATAATGCTTGTCAGGGGTTCTAACTTTTTTGTTAAAAGTACCAGCTGCTGGGAAATAGTTCTGTAACATCAGAATGATGTTTTATAGCTATATCAATATATGGTACGTAATAAGTGGTTACCAATAATAAAATTCAATGAATAGATAATTTTTTTTTTGGTTTGGGCGGGATATTATGGCCCCAAAAAAGGTTCAAAGATAAATCTTTGTTAGAAATTAGTTTAAAACAAGGAAAACGGATACATTAAAAGTGGATAACAGTGTATGCCATATTCACATAGACTATAGACAATCTTATATTGAACTCTTAAGGGGACTTGACCTCTTTGGGAGCCTTGCATTAGCGTAATATTTAATTTTTCATGTAAAAAAAACACTCATTTGGGGGTCTCCCTCAAGTGTGGATCCGGAAATATTTTCAAATCCACCCCCTCCTCCACCACCCTAGCTACGCCACTGGAGAAGACGGCTGTTGTAAAAAAAAAAAAGACCAAAACGTGAGTGCGTGTAGTATGAATGTAACATTTTGTCCATCAATGGATGTTTTGTATAGGGCTTGCAAAGAAGACCCTCCTTCAGGGAACAGTACCAGAAAAAAAAGAAGAAGAGGTACACAGAGAAAGTGATGGTAAGACAGCATAAAAGAACGGAATGGTGTGCTATTGAAAGAGGTTCTATCCAAGGCAAAAGACAGAGAGGAATGGAGAAAGTTGAGAAATCTTGTGCGGTGCAGGAACTGACTAAGAAAAAGCTGAAGATGAAATGTGACACAAGTAATGCACCATACTCATTTAGAAAGCGTTTAGTAGATAGTAGAGTTAATTTTGTTCCTTAAACAAGATTTCAACGTGCGTATCCAGTAAATATGTACGTCTGAACGATAGGTTGGATTAGCTATCTCTGCCTGCTAAGAGCTACATCATAACAAACTTCTATCAACATTAATTCATTAATAATTGCAATTCATTAATGCAGTCATTAAAAAATGAAATTGAGATAGATCGATACGTATTAAAGGCTTGTCTTTGAATCAGAAATTTAAAAAGAAAATAGATATAGAATGTGTCTTTAGGAAGACTCAGCTTTCTACTCTATCTGGAGACATCGTGATTGTGTGTCGCTATGAACAAGACAACCAATGAGCGTAGTATACTGTACACAACATTTGAGAACCGCTCTTCTATGTGACTTCTTCAGACTACATCGATTATTGGGTCTTTAAGAAGCCGTAATGAACATTAGACCGCGAGGGGTGGGGGTGGGGAGGATAGATGTTCAACGAATTTTCTGCAAACCAATCAGGCGGACAGTGAGTCTCACCAAATAAACCAGCAGACAGAGTGGCCAATACAGTAATAAATCAATATAAGTATAGCCTATTTATAACATAATAGAGGGACCTCCAAAGTTGGTCTGAAATATGGTTGATAATTTAATTGGAATATGTCAATAGCTTTAACCATCCCATATATATATATATATATATATATATATATATATATATACAATATATATATATATATATATATATATGGATTTATAGAAAATACGAAAAACATGCATATATGTAACCCTGCCGGACCAAGTAAAACAAAGGACGTTTGGGCCACGAGGCCTTCATCAGCTACAAAACAAACAAAAAATAAAAAAATAAAAAATAATTAACACAAAATAGTCTTAAGTTAACTTATCTGTCCGATGTTGTTCTCTATCGAGGCTGAAAAGAAATGAGCTGCGCTGGTGTAAAAGCGCGGGAAAACGGAAGGGGGCGGAGATGTCAGGCAAAGATGAATGGGAAAAGGGGGTACCGTAGTGTTAGTGCCCATCGCTTATTAAATAAAAGTGTGCTGGTTGTTGATCCCGTTAGGTTGGAGGGTGCCTGACATGTAACGTGTTACATCTTAGAGACATTCGTAACTTCGCTACTAAGCCCGTCTCTATCCATTTCAATAACACACATCATAGGGGTACCACCGACCTCCTCGTCACTGCCATACAACAATGCAACGACAAAAACACCCGTCTGCAGATCGAAAACAAACTTATTTTTTATTTTTTGTTTGTTTTGTAGCTGATGAAGGCCTCGTGGCCCAAACGTCCTTTGTTTTACTTGGTCCGGCAGGGTTACATATATGCATGTTTTTCGTATTTTCTATACAGTCGTTTACCCCTGCAGCAGTAAATCTTTGTTTTTTTGAATATATGGATTTAGTCCCCTTATTGCGTTTTGACACGTTTTTTCTTCCTCTTTCCATTTTCGGACCAAGTTGAAATTTCTCAAAATTATCCATTGTCGAGAACAATACCTGTCACTAGAACACTAGAAGAGGGGATAAAATAAAACAATACTTTCTAAAACCAAAGCTTAATGTAAGGGGAATTAACCGCTAATTACTACCATTTATCTGAAAATCACAGGGTTTAGCTCCCTTTCTTTCATATATAACAAAATTAATTAATTAGTACTAATTAGTCAATCGTTTAAAGATTTCGAAAGTAAGAATCCTAGTCTTCTCCAGGGACGCTTTAACACTCAGTCACCGCTCTTGCTTTTAACATTAGCTTACATTATCTAAATGTAAAGCGAGGTGTAAATGAGCTATACAGACACGCCTGATACCGTTGTTATACTTCCGTTCAATACATCTATTATTTTCAAACATTTATCTAACGATACACAGAAACGATATACATACACACGATAAACACACGATACACGCATACATACACGATACACAAACGATACATACACGATACACACACACACAGACCCGATACACACATACACATACGATGCACACATACACACACGAAACCCACGTACTCTATTTTTTTTAAAGGCCTTAATATTATAATCCTTTGAAGTGATCGATATCCATATGTTTACACTCATTGAAAGAAACAAATGGACAATGAAATTACAAATCGTAATGAACAGACAGCTCCCAAATCTTATACTATCACAATGAAAAGACTCTTTTACTAACTACATATTATATGTCGTCTCCAAAGGAAAATTTCCTCCTTCAAGGTATATTCACGTCTGCGCTTCTTTTGTTAAAGTCAACCAGAGTGATGTCCCCTTTCTAATCATTAAAGGTCTTCCACTATTACAATAAATACAATCATAGACTATAACAACATGGTCTGATCGTTACTAAACCCTTTACAAAAGAAAATTATATATATTATATATCCCCCCCCCCCCCCAATTTGTTTCAAAAGAAATCTAGATGAAAAGTTTAAAAAAAAAAAACAACCGATGAAAGAAAAGCAGCGCGACATTTTTGTATTTCAGAAGTGCAGGCAAATATTTAGATAAACTCTGGATACAATGATTTGAGAGTGCTTATGACGCGGAGTGCTATTCAAGTGGGGCGCATGCGCGTGGGTGTTGTGTGCCACGGCACTGGGCCCTGTCCTCTTCAGAACTTCGTGACTACTAGGCTGTGCCACGTCAGAACTTTCCACTTGAGCCGACAGATGACGTAGTGTCTCGGGGGTCTTAAGCAGAGATAGGAAAACATTTGGGCCACTGACTACAATGTGGATCATTTGAGCTCTTTCTTTTTTTATTTTAAAGACATATGAATTTTGAAAAGAAAAATGTCAATAGCTTTAATTTACATTCTTCTTTCAAAAATAAACTCATGACCAAAAAAAAATATATCAGCCCATTTTGAAAAGTGTTTCTTCCTATTAGGTATATATTGTGATAGTATGTTAATGTAGTACGCCTTCAATTCCTTGCGGCCTATAGGGCCTTTAGTATCCCAAATTAATGGGGGAATTAAAAATCCTGAAATTCAAAATCTCAGAGATTCGAAACCAAGACCTCTCGGTTCATATTCCCAGCGTTTTACCTGTTAGCTACCACACCACCTAGACAAAAGCCCAAGACATCACAAAACGAAAATGGAGATGGATAGCACACACCCTGCGAAAACCAGCTTCCAATGTTGCAAGGCAGGCATTTGACTGGAACCCACAAAGAAAGAGGAAAGTGGGCAGACCCAAACAAACCTGGAAGAGGTCAGTCATCAGTGAAGCTGAGGGTACTGGAATAACATGGGAGCAGATGAAGAAAGCTGCTCAGAACCGAGTTCGGTGGAGAGGTGTGGTTGCTGCCATATGCTCCCCTGGAGTACACAGGATTAAGTAAGTATCACACCACCTAAGATGATATGTATTTTAGTCCTTGTTACGTTTAATTCTATGTCAGTGTTTGACCATTGATGTAAAATTCTATAAAACGGACTATACTTTTAAAAACCAACGACTTAGCGGAGTTTAAGTCATTGATTAACATGCATGACTAGATTGACACATGAAATGCGTAGGACTTAATTATCTTCTTTTTTGAAGTAACGTTTGTAATCTATAAGATAAAAAATAAGAATAGGTAGGTCACAGCTAGGTCAGTGTAAGTCAAATACTGTGATCTTCCATAAAAAGGCATGACAGGGAAATGTGGGGCAATGTGGGAGGGGCGGCAATGTGGGGCAATATGGGATGGGGTGCAATGTGGGGCAATATGGGAGGGGCGGCAATGTGGGGCAATATGGGATGGGGGGCAATGTGGGGCAATATGGGATGGGGGGCAATGTGGGGCAATATGGGAGGGGCGGCAATGTGGGGCAATATGGGAGGGGCGGCAATGTGGGGCAATATGGGATGGGGGGCAATGTGGGGCAATATGGGAGGGGCGGCAATGTGGGGCAATATGGGAGGGGCGGCAATGTGGGGAAATATGGGAGGGGCGGCAATGTGGGGGCAATTACGGATGGGGGGGCAATGTGGTAGGGGCGGCAATGTGGGGCAATTAGGGATGGGGGCAATGTGGGAGGGGCGGCAATGTGGGGCAATATGGGATGGGGGGCAATGTGGGGCAATATGGGATGGGGGCAATGTGGGGCAATATGGGATGGGGGGCAATGTGGGGCAATATGGGATGGGGGGCAATGTGGGGCAATATGGGATGGGGGGCAATGTGGGGCAATATGTTGGGAGACTTGTTGATTGGATAACAGTAACTCACTATTACTATGGAATAATTACAAATCTATCATGCATTGATCTATCGCTTCGTGAAATATAAACATCAACCATCAAGATTTATGTCCTATAAATAGCCTTTTCTATAGCGTCTCATCTCTCCCAGGCATAATTATGTAAACACACATATACATATTAATGATCACCGCATACAGGTGTCGACATTGAGCGGGTGAAACTGTGGTGTCTGCTTACGTATAAAGTAACAACGATAATCAAAGTATAAACAAGAACTTGACAGCTCAGGCCTCCAAAAACAACGTAACTTTAATGTCCGCTAAGTTATACTGTACAATTCGCAGCATGTATCAATAGCTGTACAAACGCTTCACTGTTGATAACTGTACCGCCGTATAAGCACTGTGCCGCTGTATCAAACTGTCATGGTCAATTTTCAAGTAAATGATTCTGTAAATCAACGAATCGTATTTTAAAATAGTAATGAATATTAGTAAATATTTTGTTTAGTTTCTTAGAACTTGCCTGTAATTAGAAATTAAACGACGCAGAAACATTATCGTATCTTCTTAGCTTTTATATTACAGATGTTACTTCAAAAAAGAAAATAATTACCTTCTGGGCATTTCATGTGTCAATCTAGTCATGCATGTTAATCAATGACATAGACTCTTCTAAGTCGTTGGTTTTCCTGGCTGACTCAGGCAACCCATTCCATTCTCTAAAGCCATTAGGGAAGAAGGAGCATTTACTTGAATTTGTCCTAGCGTATGGAATAAGAAATGTGCCTCTGTCTTTGTGTCTTTCTGAGTATTTCTTTAGGTTTTGTTTTTCTATTTGTAAATTATGATTCAATATTATATCGATCATATCTACTTTTCTTTTTATTCTTGGTAACATATACACTTATATATTGAGAGAGCGGAGTCTATCACATTTAAATATTAATATAATACATTTTAGATGTGTAAAGCTACAATTCCTTGATTTTTTCTAGAAACTTTGTAATAAATGATACCATTTAAAGCCTTTTTTTGTCTATTGAAATAGGTCTTTTAAACCCAGACAAATTTTGTATTATATTAAATTTACATAGATAATACATTTTGATCTTTTATCAAAATTTCTCCTGTTGTTCGCTTCTAGTCTTAAAATAGAATGGTCCTGTGGCGGTGATTTCCGGTCAAAAGAACTTCCTTCCGGTCCACCTATCTTAGCTCTCAGACCAACAAAGCGAGGCTATTTGGTGACTAGGTGGGGGCTAATTTCACATTTTCAACACACTCGAGCACGGGGCTTAGTCTCTGACCGATAGTCTGGAAATATCATGAGAATTTTCTTTTCTGGGTTTTAGGGAATTTTTTCTCTCCCTCTCTCCCTCCCTCTCTCTCTCTCTCTCTCTCTCAGTCTCCGAGTAGAAGGAGAAATTACCCCGAAGTGACGTCACGTATTTTGTCAACAGCTCACTGGCTGGCTAAATCCGATGAGCCCGGACAATCACGATGTGTGAGACAGATGATCTCGACCTATGACCTCGACCTATGACTTCGAAAGACCGGAAGGGAAGTCGTGAAAAGGAAATGCTGAAAATTGAAAATTAATCCGACCTGAAGGTAGGAGAAACGTTTTGTTCAAAATGTAGAAATCTTCGTTTCACTTCATAGAGCTGGCGTACTTATATGAAATAATTTTTTTGGCCTTTTGTTTCATCTTGTTCATATAGGTTTTTGAAAAAGTGTGAAGGTCAATTAATTTGATAAAATATGGAAAGCTTACATGTAAAAAAAAAATGGGGTCATGGCGGGACAAACGAACAAGAGGATGAGAGGTGGGGAAATAAGAGAGCATTATTTTGAGTTGGCTATCCTTTAACTGTTACTAGTTGAAAGCTTCATTGACATAAGAAATACATCTTTCAAATAGCCATACTACACTAGACGCCGGTGTGGACAGTGTAGAAGTACTACCTTCCATTCGACAGCTTTGCTGTGTCCGACATCTGACATGAGGGTTAACCGCATAGAAAAAAGCGATTTTTTTCTGAAGACCTCAAAATAGGACGGCGTAACAGAGGAGCCTTATCCCCCCCCCACCCCCGGAAGTGTTATAAAGATCAAACCAGGCGCCATTTAACTCTCACTGGAATAGAAGAAAGACATAGTTGGATAACACTCACGAAGGCCACAGCACACATTCGAGACAAATAGAAAGCATTAGCGAATCGCCCCCCCCTCCGACTGCATCCGCCATTAATTGTACTCTTGACACCACTATCAATTTAAGAATTACGTTACTGTAATTGTATAATAAGTGTTTGTATGTATGTAATATATGTGAAATTCCTTTCAAGAACCTTATGATATGGGTTCTTGCTACAGCGAATTATACCATACATGTTGTTATATTTTAAGATAAAAATATCTATACATTGCTTAAAATTGTAGTTGCTCATCCGACCCTATATCACTTCCACCCCAAGTGGAGAAAGGTCACTTGAATTGGACTTCTTAACGTCATGAGCTTGAACGTCCGAAGTAACGTCATGCACTGCAAGACAGCATTAGCGTCGGTACCTATCGGAACTTTCTATCTAAAGCCCTCGCTTCATGCCTCGTGAGAAATTGATTATCAGGGCAAGACTAGTCGAGCATGTTTAAAGTGCCTGCATGAAGCCGCCAGTTAAACGAAAGTTATATAGACCTATTGATATCTATTTAGTATACTTAATGCAGTCAACTGGAAACCGGAGGTACATCACACGAAACACTTTACAGAGATTTATTGTACGTGCTTTTCAAGATATGACCGTAGGACATAATTGTTGGGATGTGACCGTAGTACATAATTGTTGGGATGTGACCGTAGGACATAATTGTTGGGATGTGACCGTAGTACATAATTGTTGGGATGCGACCGTAGGACATAATTGTTGGGATGTGACCGTAGGACATAATTGTTAGGATGTGATCGTTAGGATAAAATAATTGGAATGTGACCGTTGGGATATAATTGTTAGGATAATAATAATTGGGATAGGATCGTTAGGATATAATTGTTCATGTATGACAGTTGCGATATAAATGCTTGGATTTAAGATATTTTTGTAGGGACTTGATCATAATTTATTGTGGAGGCGCGGTGGCTGAGCGGTAAAGCGCTTGACTTCCGAACCGGGGTCGCGGGTTCGAATCCTGGTGAAGACAGGGATATTTTTATTTTCGGGCGCCTCTGAGTCCAGCCAGCTCGTTGTGCTGGCCACATGCGGAAACCCTCGTTAACCGTAGGCCACAGAAACAGATCTGAAAGGGGGACTTTACTTTTTATAATTTTATAATATCTTAAGATATAATGGTTACGATATGATTATTAGGATATAATTGTTGGGTACGCTATTTTGTCTCAACGTGGCACTCGGGTGGAAACGATCGCTAGAGGAAGTGATCAGGCTAAATCAGGGGTTCTCAACCTGTGGGTCGCGACCCTTTTGGGGGTCGATTGACGATTTGCCAGGGGTCGCCTAAGAGCATCAAAAAATGAATTATTTTTTTTGTCCATTTTTCTATTGATGTGTGTGTATACGGAGGGGGGGGGGGGTCGCGGCAGAGTTGGGGGGGGGGGGGTTGAAAAAAGGGGTCGCCGAGCCTAAAAGGTTAAGAACCACTGGGCTAAATGATCCTGTGGGAGTGTCTAAGGGAATGCGAGAGTTTTCCTATTGCACAGTTCGGATTCGTAAGAGAGCTTCCACGACCGTGAGCATGTTTGTAAATGCTGATGAATTCTGACGTAACATGTGAGCAGAGTTGATAAAGATGAGTCGACAAAAAGGAGGGTGAACAACTGGTGAAGTCAGACGAAGTTTGGAGACAGAGACACGTGTCTTTATTGCTTAGAAAACAATTAGATCGCATGAGAAGTTGCATGTTTACAACACGTGACTGCACATGACATTTGTTTCTACATAGAGCCACATTGAAACTGAAGTATGTACCAAATTTGTGCCCAGTACAATGCAGCTGTACAAAGCATTTGCACTAAGACAGGTGTAAGTAAACAAACTCCACACTTTAAAGAACAAGACTAAATTATTTAGATTACTGGTGAATAGTATTAATATTCATAGAAATTTATATTATTAATAAACGAATTTGACTCAACATTTTACACATTGCCTATAGAAGTTCTAGACATTCTAAAGGCATTCTATATAACGCCTAGGCAAATTAGGAACTCAAGAATTCATTTCGTACTTTGCCTGACGTTTTTAGGCATGCTATAGAGCAGGGGTCGGCAACCTTTTGAGTCGGAAGAGCCAAAAATTACAATTTACAAAATTTTTTAATTTGAAAGAGCCACAACGTTGTTTTTTTCTTGCCAACAATACGTAGTACTCACATGACTATTTTTAAATGAAAAAAGAAAGAATTTGTTTCTAAAGACAAAATATTTATTTATTCATATATAAGTAGTGTTTTCACAGCAAAAGTAGATAATATATACATATAGCATTATTAGATAATTGTTTTGTTTATGTACTTGTACTTAAATAACAAGCTTTGGTTTTAGAAATTGTGTATACATTTGGCTCATAACTTGTTGATTTTAGTTTCAAACACGACTCTAAATTTTCATTTGTTTGTAGGCTTCTTACTTTTAATAATATCCTGCAAGAGAACGCTTGCTCGGACGAATATGTAGATCCGAATCTAGCACTCGAAATGCCAACTTCTTCACCTCAATGTTGCAAACTGGAAGATTATTCCTTGCGCCGAATCAACTCGCGGCATTTTTTTAAAGATGTCCACTTGTTGCGTTACGTACATGCATTTCTGGACTTTCAACTCTTCCAACTTGCTTTTCAACTCTTTAAATTTTCAACTCCACAAAGTTTTACTTTCAATCAATGGCATTTCTAGAAATCCAATATCAACTTCAAATGGATCAATGTGGATTTCGTTACTATATGTGTTCATTTACTAGTAATGCTAGAATGATTTTGTTTGTTTTTAATTCTTTATAACTGTCATAGAAAACTGTCAACAAATTCATCTTTGAATTATTTTTTCTAACTGTGCTAAAGTAATTCGTGTCAACAGTTGCACTGATCTTATCGCGATATTTCTTTAGGCATTGAAAAAAACGTAACCTACCGCTCTTCTGCAATAATATATTTTTTGTTTCAAAAGAAGGCTAATCTTCTACCCTAACATCGGCTTGGTTTTCATTTTCATGTGGTTTAACATTCAGTTCATTTAATTTCGCTGTTATTTAAAGTTAAAATTTTTGCAACCTTTTGCCGTTCTCTAATTCAGGGTGATAAATGTCTTTTTCATTTAGGAATGTATTTAATTTATTCAAGCACAAGCCAAAATGTGTCAACACCTTACCTTTGGAAAGCCATCACACTTTATTGTGAAGGAGATCGGAATACGGAGTTTCCATTTCGCTTAAGAATTCTTTAAACTGACGATGGTCACGTGCTTTTGACAAGATGCTAATAACAATCTTACCGAACTTATGACCTCAACTATTTTGGCCTGAATCGTTTGGTCTAAAAGCGCTTCTCGGTGTATTATTCAGTGAAACGTAAGAATTTCACAATTTATTTTGCTTCGAAGAATCGTAGTTGCTCCTTGTTATTTAAACGATTTTAATGTCTTCAATGTATTTTTGCTCGGCATACGCTCTATCATCCCGTCTAGTTTGTCTCCAGAGCGGTAGCAATGCAAGTTCTTCTTTTGGAACTTGGGAAGACATACATGACAAAAGGGTCAACTTATCCGTGTCTTTTATGTTGCCAATTCATCTATAGCAAGTGACAAGACAGAAGAATATTGAATATATTCCACCTGCAAATATTTTACATTTGAAGACATTTTAGCTATTCTATCTTCTACTGTTTTAGCAAGTTTTCTTTTTTTCGAAATCATGAAAATGTTTTCCAGATGCACGTATAAAGCAATCTTTGACATACCATATGTAAATGGTTTGCCTTTTTGTGCAATTTCTAGTGGTACCTACTAGTGGCCGACCCCGGCTATAGAGGACCGGATTTTGCACTTTGCTGGTAATATATAACAAATTTTTGTTTTTGATATAAGAATTTTCGATTTTATTTAAAATGTATGTCAAAATTGATTTATAAGCTTTCAAAGGTTAGCTTGACTAACTATCGCTATTGTTGCCGAGTAATAACTCTCCTCCATTACATGTATGATCACATTCTCTCATTATCAGTTCGTTGAAGTAGTACTTAATAGAGATTAAAAGCCAAGCAAATATATATATAGGCCTATTTTATTTTCTTTTGCATGGTTCTCAAATCGCTGAGGACAGAATGACCATGAGAATGACCATGAGAATAAAACCCTTTTAAAAGCACTTATGCTCACGACGATAATGTTTTCCGCTGTGTTCAGGTAATATACCCTGCAAGTCTCTACGTTATCTCCCTTTCACATGATGCTGACTGCAAGTGTTGATCATTCCCTGGCTTTTTAATTTTAAATAGTGGCTCAAGACACGGTTTGTCAAAAGTGTCTTAGAATCTGCTTCGCTCATTTCTGTCTTTGTCTATTTCTTTCTTTTGTCCATTTCTGTCTTCGCCCATTTCTTTCTTTGTCCATTTTTTTCTTTGTCCATTCCTTTCTGTTTCTATTGGATTGACTGCATTAAATAGCTACTCCATATTATATAACGTTTAACGTTACGGTAATGCTACTCATGTTAGAGACATTTGGGCAGTAACAATATATAATGAAAACATACAAGACAACAGTTAACACGAATATAGCGCATCCATAATGACCCTTATAATGAAACGCGCAATTTGCAAGACTGACTTTCTCAAGGATAATATAAAAAAATATTATTACAATCATTATAAAATGTGTTTGAAATTCTCTGGAGTTGCCAGAATTAAGAGTCGATTACGGAAACTAAAAATTCATTGTAATCTCCCCTTAAAATGTCCAATAAGAACTTTGGTACGATATGGCTGGTCCGCAGCATTACCTCCCTTTGTCAAGCATTAAGAATTATCCTTGCAATGTTCAGGGTCACAAAGATATCTGGAAGGTCCCCAATCACTACTACTTCGGCTGATGGCACATTTGAGAATATTGTAATTTTATTTCACTTCCTCGCCCTATTAATTTCCAGGCTATGGCTTTCAAATTTTATAATAAAAAAATAATATTATTAAAAGTAATATTCTTAAACATATTACCCCCCCCCTTTTTTCTAAAAAAAAAAAAGACGGGGGCGTGTAGGATGGCGCCATAAACAAATCTAATTTAGGCTTGTGATGAAAAGTTTCCCTGCTGTCTAATTCAATTAGAAGGGATCAATACTATCTTCATGTCATTGATCTCTTATCAGTTTTTTAAACACGATTATTCAGACTAGAATATGTAAACACATCCTTTGAGTTCTAACCAGCAGGGGCGCATCTCATTTTTTAATGCGTACATTGCGGAGGGGGAGAGGGGGGGATTTTGATTTTTTTTTTCTCTACATCCTCCATTCTCATGACTGACTGCAGTAAAAGTCATTTCAAAAGAGGCTTCAAGCGTTTCAGTCATATGAAAAGAGGTCTTAAATCTCAAGCATTTCAGTTATTTATTTTAAACGGCTTCAAGCAATTATATCATTTGAATTGAGGCCTTAAACATTTTAGTTATTCGAAAAGAGCGCGAGCAGATCTGAAAGAATATCTAAGGCGCCAACTTGTTTTAACTGACATAGAAGAGAGCACCTGGTCGCATGCGGCCTCAGAACGAGACAGCTGGAGGTCACTTACAAAGGCCGCGGGATACGCATTTGAGGCCAAAATAAAATCCGCTGCCGAGGACAGACGTAGACGGCGAAAAGAAAATCTAAATGGTCCACCGGCGGATAATGGTTATGCCCTGGTAAACTATGTAGGTCACAGATGGGGTTGCGTAATCACGGGAAATACTGCATATCACATTAATCTTCGGACTAGAAGAAAAAGCCTTATTATTATTTGAAAGAGACCTCAAGCATTTCAGGCATTCAAAAAGCAGCTTCAGGCATCTCAAACATTTCAAACAAGTCCATACGTTTTATGCTATTCGAAGAGGCGACCCAAAGTAATTCCAAAAATATCTTTAAGCATGTCAGTCATTCGAAAAGTGACCTCCAGATTTACAGTCATCTATAATTGCACACGCCTCAAGCATGTCAAACCTTTCAGCCATTTCAAAAGAGGTCTCAAAGCTTTTGAATAAAATGAATCCTTAATAAAAAATACGAAGGGGGGAAAAAGTGGATCGGGAGAATGAGACAAAAAGAAAGAGAGAGGGCGAGAGAGAGAGAGAGAGAGAGAGAGAGAGAGATCTTGAATATCTCAACCTTCCTTAGTCTAAGCACACATTTGTCTATCGCGATAAAGACAAACACACACTCATACACGTCAAATAAGACTATATATATTATATGTATGTATGTATGTATGTATGTATGTATATATGTATGTATGTAATTATGCATGTATGTATGTATGTATGTATATGTGTATGTAATGCTTGTATGTATGTATATGTATGTATGTATATATGTATGTATGTATGTATGTATGTATGTATGTATGTATGTATGTATGTATGTATGTATGTATGTATGTATGTATGTATGTATATGTGTGTGTGTGTGTGGTCTATGAATATTAGATAATACAACAACGATTACAGTTCTTTATGTAACAAAACAAAAAGGCGAAAGACACGCACAAGAGTACTTAACGTTTGCTTTCTATGTGACAAACTGGGAGTGGTGAGCAGCTCAGCATGCAACTAGGGGAGCCTACTCAATGGAAGCAACTTTGCAAAATGGCATAAAACATCATCTACAGAAGCTCGTAATAAAAGGTAAAAAAAAGTTCAAGAGTACATTCTGAAACGCCCTGATAATCTAATAGTTGGGTTTATTTGTACATTACAGATACCTGTATTATCTTGCAGAGAACGAACCGCTAAGGGAGACTATAATTAACTTTGCTCTATAAGCGTGCGGGGATTGTACAAGGGAATTCTCCTGACCCTTTGACCTTTAGGAATTGAGTGCGAAATCTTTGACCAACTTCTGTTTCTATAATTGCGCTTTGAACGACATTGTTTATGTACAATATATTTATTTCGAACTGTAACGTTCAATTTTATACTAACGTTTAAATTTATTGCTTTAATACAGTGTTCCTAAACTGTGGTCCGCGGAACCCTAGTGTTCCGCGAGGCCTGAATAGGTGTTCACGAGATACTGGAATAATTAACTAATAGGCCACCACGTGAATTAATCTCTCCGCTAAATACCCAGAATGTGCGAAGCGATCCGATATGGGAAAGGTTTGAGAAACACTATGTAAGGACATAACAAAAACATCGATTGGCGATTCTTTTTATGGCGTTAAAAACTTAACAAAAAATGTATCCTTAATAAAAGCAAAATATAAAAAAAATTATTAAAAAAAAAATCTTATCTAGTGGGGAACATCGCACAATCACTGTCATATCTCTCACTGCCACATACGCATAATTGTAGGGTTTATCTCCATTGTTACATATAAAAGAAAATTAATTAATGACCACTAGTTGTTTAACTGATTGGTTATTATTTTTTATGAATCATAAATTTTAATCGACTAAAAAAAAATGTGTCCAATTTCATCTTGATCCGATAATGGAAAGTAGGTGACAAAAATCTTGTTAAAGAGTCCTCCCACAAAGACAAACCGACAGATAGACAGGCGGAGTGAGTTAATATAAGCTTTGTAAAGACCTGTAGAAGTATTTTTTTTTTTTTACAAAACAACATTTCACAATACTTAATTGTGCTTTGCTTTTTTTTTTTTCTAGAAGAGAAGTTGTGTGTGTGTGTGTGTGTGTGTTTATAAGTGTAGACATTATGTTCGCAGAATAATATGCAGTGCCTTCTTCAGAGCAGAAACTAAGTCGTGTTGTTATATTACTGCTTCGTATTGCGAAACGCAGAGTTATTTCTAGTTTAGATTATTTTTTTTTGGTATTTGCAAGAACTTATGATTTGAAGGTGCATTCTTTACTCTGTGTCATTTCGACAGTCTCGCTTTGATACAGTACTATTGGTCAGCTTTATTAGTTACTATTGAATGACTATGTAAAGTGATGGATTTTTAGAAATTGAAACTCTGTGCAGGACTTTTTTGTGGAAGCTCTTTCCCTCTTCAAGCATCTATATAAATGCACTGAATAACATTTGTGAAATCTAATACCATGCCATATTTGTGATGAAATAAATATAGCACATGACACAGTCCTTATTCCAGATACTAGGACAAATGTCAACAAATGCTTCTTCTTTCCTAGTGCTATTAGAGCCAGAGTCTGCCAGAAAAAAACAATTACTTGGCAGAATTTAAGTTACTGATTAACATGCATGACTAGATGACCTAGAGACACGAGTAGGGCGTAATCTTTTTTTGTAAAGAAACGTCTGGATTTCATAGCTAGAAAAGTACTTGTTTTATTTAAACTCAATTGACTAATTTCATTGTATTTCAAATGCATATTTTCCAAAACAAATTTATCCTGAGAGGCTCCAAAACGTCTGTTGTAAATCCGGCTGGGTTTAGTTACTCAAATTTAAGTATTTGTTTTCACATTCAATATTTCCACGTGTACAAACATATAATGGGTTTTAAAATATGAATGTTATTAAATGCTTATTACATACAAAGATCGCATAACAAGCGAAGAGATTAGAGACATGATTATTTCAGAGCTTAGACCCTGCTGGTAACTACTGTCGAGGAAACGTAAACTTAAACTCTATGGCCATATCACAAGGTCCTCAGGGCTAGCGAAAACCTTCCTTCAGGAACTGTACCAGGAAAAAATGAAAAGAGGAAGACAGAGATAGCGATGGGAAGACTACATAAAAGAATAAACGGATCTGTCACTGAATGAGATTCTATCAAAGGCAAAAGAAAGATATCTTGTGTGCTGCCCTAACGATTCAACAAATTATGAAATTTTGAAAATAAAAATTTCCTATGTAACAGGGTTAATTAGTAGATATAAATGATTTGTTTTTTGGTAACTGCTTCATTGAATAGAATCAAGTGAACACAAAGACAGGAGCGCCATCGACTTCTCTCGTTACCTCTTGCGTTGACACGAATCTCATTGCCTGTTACTTTAATACAATCGTCTTTGACTCAACACTTCTCTGTCCAGTTCAAGCTCATCCTCCCTCTTACTTTCCACACACAAGGGGGACAGTGAGGAGAGGGCGAGAGTGGGGTAGCTATACCTACTTTCCAATGCGATAGAGTCTGGAATTCCGACAAAGCTACAAATGAAGCCAATAGAATTCCCTCTTAAGGAACCTAATTCATTTTTCAGACCTCGTGATCTGGCTTGACAAATGTCCTTCTTCCAGTTAGGTCTTTACTTGGACGCGAGGTAAACATGGAAGGAGATAAAATTATAGAAATAAAGGTGAGCCTTAGGAGAAAAACAAAAACACACACACATACAGAACTAAAGAACTCTAATAGGAAACTAGATACTTGGATATTTTCTAAATGTGGCAATTTGTTTTAAAAACAATATGTTCATTATGTATAAAAATTATCTGATATTTTCTATGTCGACGTTCTACAATATTTTGCAGTTTGTAAAAAAAAAAAAAAAAATATCTCGATATTATAAATTCCAGTCTTCACCAGGTTTCGAACCTCGGACTTTTACCGCTCAGCCACCGCGCCCTAAATAAGATGAGACCAGTTATACATAAAAAGAAACAGAACATAATATTACAATGCATATAGTTGGAATGATAAAATAGATATCAATATTACGTACTAGCGACAACTCTTTTTTTAATCTCTTAATTTCAAACTCTAAATCTAATTGAATTCAATCTGATTTACACATATTAAAAACGAACAAAAGATTATTATCATCATCATGCATGTAATAATGCAGTGGGTACCGAGTCACACAGGTGTGACTGGCAACACTATTGCAGACTCTCTGGCCCGCCAGGGAGGGCGAATTCCACCCACTGAACAGGCTGTAAGCTTTCATCAAGCCCTGGTTATAATACGAAAAACAGAAATGGAAAAGTGGTTTGAGTGCTGGGACAAGTCCCAAAAAGCCCGTGGAGTCTGGGAGCGCATGAGGCGCCCTGACCGCATTTCCCCGTGTTGGAGACTGTCCAGGCCTTAGCAAGCTATTATAGCACAGTGCAGGACCGGCCACTGTCCTGTTGGCTCATATTTCTCGCGGCTATGGCCAAATTTTGATTCACGGTGCCCCCGCTGTGTGGAAGAAGAGGAAACCGTGCCTCATATTCTGATTGACTGCCCCAGACTTGCTGATCTCCTTCTCGACAGGTCTGGGAAACCAAAAATTCTTGACCTGTATGGCGACATTTATGCACTACGCAAGACAGCAGGGTTTCTGTCCAGGGCATTTGCAAGAGGATTTGAGCCTCACAAGCCCTCACTCTAATGGAGTCTGGGGCAGTCAAACAGAATATGAGACACGGTTTCCTCTTCTTCCCTGCAGCGGGGACACCGTGAATCAAATTTGGGGTTACAAATGAAAGATTTTGTTTTTATTTCTTATACCAAAAACATGCCAGACATCTACGCCCCTAAACATAGAATAAATACAAAATATACACATTGACCTCAGCGCAGTTCGTTTCTCTTTTATCATCACAATCACGTTTTATTTTCATTTCATTCTAAATATCTAAACAATGTTACGTCTGCAATTTCCCGCCAAATCTCAGTATATCAACTCAGTGTGCAAAAGTAAGGAATAGCAAAAGATAAGATCATTTTTAAAAATTCGCATTCAAGGAACCTGTGAGACGACACAACGGTAGCGCTTTTTTAAAGAAGTGTTTATAGGTTTGAATCGTAGATTATTGTATGTCAAGGCGGGCTCTAAGAAATCATGTCAATTATTTATCTCCAATACATTTCAGACCTGAAGACAATGTTTTAAATATATTCTAGTTGTGCAGCTATTTAGCTTAACTTACCTATGTACATAGATCATCAATCACTTCAACTTACCTATGTACATAGATCATCAATCACTTCAACTTACCTATGTACATAGATCATCAATCACTTCAACTTACCTATGTACATAGATCATCAATCACTTCAACTTACCTATGTACATAGATCATCAATCACTTCAACTTACCTATGTACATAGATCATCAATCACTTCAACTTACCTATGTACATAGATCATCAATCACTTCAACTTACCTATGTACATAGATCATCAATCACTTCAACTTACCTATGTACATAGATCATCAATCACTTCAACTTACCTATGTACATAGATCATCAATCACTTCAACTTATCTATGTACATAGATCATCAATCACTTCAACTTACCTATGTACATAGATCATCAATCACTTCAACTTATCTATGTACATAGATCATCAATCACTTCAACTTACCTATGTACATAGATCATCAATCACTTCAACTTACCTATGTACATAGATCATCAATCACTTTAACTTACCTATGTACATAGATCATCAATCACTTCAACTTATCTATGTACATAGATCATCAATCACTTCAACTTACCTATGTATATAGATCATCAATCACTTCAACTTACCTATGTACATAGATTATCAATCACTTCAACTTATCTATGTACATAGATCATCAATCACTTCAACTTATCTATGTACATAGATCATCAATCACTTCAACTTACCTATGTACATAGATCATCAATCACTTCAACTTATCTATGTACATAGATCATCAATCACTTCAACTTACCTATGTACATAGATCATCAATCACTTCAACTTATCTATGTACATAGATCATCAATCACTTCAACTTACCTATGTACATAGATCATCAATCACTTCAACTTATCTATGTACATAGATCATCAATCACTTCAACTTTCCTATGTACATAGATCATCAATCACTTCAACTTACCTATGTACATAGATCATCAATCACTTTAACTTACCTATGTACATAGATCATCAATCACTTCAACTTATCTATGTACATAGATCATCAATCACTTCAACTTACCTATGTACATAGATCATCAATCACTTCAACTTACCTATGTACATAGATCATCAATCACTTCAACTTACCTATGTACATAGATCATCAATCACTTCAACTTACCTATGTACATAGATCATCAATCACTTCAACTTACCTATGTACATAGATCATCAATCACTTCAACTTACCTATGTACATAGATTATCAATCACTTCAACTTATCTATGTACATAGATCATCAATCACTTCAACTTATCTATGTACATAGATCATCAATCACTTCAACTTACCTATGTACATAGATCATCAATCACTTCAACTTACCTATGTACATAGATCATCAATCACTTCAACTTATCTATGTACATAGATCATCAATCACTTCAACTTACCTATGTACATAGATCATCAATCACTTCAACTTATCTATGTACATAGATCATCAATCACTTCAACTTACCTATGTACATAGATCATCAATCACTTCAACTTATCTATGTACATAGATCATCAATCACTTCAACTTACCTATGTACATAGATCATCAATCACTTCAACTTACCTATGTACATAGATCATCAATCACTTAAACTTATCTATGTACATAGATCATCAATCACTTCAACTTATCTATGTACATAGATCATTAATCACTTCAACTTACCTATGTACATAGATCATCAATCACTTCAACTTATCTATGTACATAGATCATCAATCACTTCAACTTACCTATGTACATAGATCATCAATCACTTCAACTTATCTATGTACATAGATCATCAATCACTTCAACTTATCTATGTACATAGATCATCAATCACTTCAACTTACCTATGTACATAGATCATCAATCACTTCAACTTACCTATGTACATAGATCATCAATCACTTCAACTTACCTATGTACATAGATCATCAATCACTTCAACATACCTATGTACATAGATCATCAATCACTTCAACTTACCTATGTACATAGATCATCAATCACTTCAACTTACCTATGTACATAGATCATCAATCACTTCAACTTACCTATGTACATAGATCATCAATCACTTCAACTTATCTATGTATATAGATCATCAATCACTTCAACTTACCTATGTACATAGATCATCAATCACTTCCTTTACCCCCCACCTTCCCCATCTCACGATGAATTTAAAATGGATTTTTTTTTTGCTTTACAGCGTCCTTATCCCCCCCCCCCCCCCTCCGCAAGACCAAACCCCCCAACCCCCCCCCCCACTTGTTTCAGAACACAGTGAACAACAAAACTGATGAATAATTTCATTATATTGTAACAGTTGGCAGATGTATTGATGAAAGGCGGGAATTTGTTTATCTTTGAAGCGATCAATCTGTGTTGTGCTCGCTGTTGAAAACTCCCCCCCCCTCCCGACATTTGCTTTTTATCAGGAGGCGTGTTTCCTCTTTAACGTGTTAGCGTTGTCTCCCCTTGTTTGAAAGAATTTCCTCTTCAGTAGTTCAAAACTGTTCGCCCACTTGCAAGAAGGACTTTGAAACATGTATACAGCCTGTCTGAACGATCTAACCTGATGGTCAGGAGTACACCCTGCTTTTAGATATAAATATATGTATAAATATATATAGGGAAAGAGGCGCTGGCCAGGAAACTGGTTATTTATTCATCAATTCATCTTTTAACACCGGCGGTAGATCAAAGCTGTGTAAACACATTGTGTTGTCTTGTTACTGACAGCGCTAACACCTGGCTTTGTCTGGACGTGACTCTAACAGGGGCTCCCTAAACTGAAACCGACACTCCGCCGCTCCATTATAGTATTTCTATCATGTAATGTGTGCACTGATTTACATTTATGTAATAGCTTTTGAAATTGGACCTAATTTAAAAGAAACATTTTACTGAAATTAGGTCAGATCTTCAAACACTAGTGATGGGAGGTTTACATTATAAGTTAACTATTGATTTTTAAAAATCTATTTGTAAGGTTATAATAACCGCCGTCCTATTTTCAATGGGGAAAAACAGATAAAGATATCTTGGAATTTTTCTTACAAAGCTAATATTAACTCTGTCTGTCTGTTTATCTGTCTGCCATAGGGCCTCCGATTACTGGGTGCCACGCAAGGGACTCTAAGAATTGTTTTTTGGAGAAAAAAATTTAGAAACATGGATCAAATCTCAAACATAGCAGAACTCTATGGCTCCATGTCCACTACTCTAGATCTAGGTCTCTATGATTCAATGTTTATACAAGGTTTATGTATGAAGGTTTAGATCTACTTGTTAGACTATCATATGTTTAAAAACCTTTGTTTCTTCCTATTGGTGAAATGTTGAAATGTACATTCTGGAGTTATGGAAATCCTTGTCCATAAAGCACATTCGTTCTATAGGCGCTTTATAAATGTAACATATCTATGGTTTAGAAATATTTACAGGAAGGTTTTAATGCTCTGCTCATTTTACAATATTATTTTTTTTTTATTTTTCTATTTTATTATGCAAAACCCTGACTTACTTCGCCTAGGGCCTCCAATCACCTAATGCCCCCCCCCCCCCCGGACCAAAAATGTCAGTCATTTCTGAAAAAAAAATAAATAAATATATGTATATCCATATATATATGTATGTTTGAACACAAGGAAGAAATTTTATCTATTTGACAACCATTTCATCGGTGTTTTGTTTTATTTCATTATTAATATTTGTCTTAGTCTTAGTCTTGACAATAACAATCTGATCATTTTTACCCGATTTAGTCTACGGGCTCTTGCGTGACTAAGAAAATGACCAAATGGGTACCACATTGCCTCACGTCATCCATAAAATGTGTATACCTCTCTTACGTCACACTAGCACATTGCCCCACGTCATCCATACAATGTGTATCCCTGTCTTGCGTCACACTATGATACCTCATAAGCAAGAAATGTTCAAGATTCATTTCATAAGAGCAGTCCTTCAAATATGTTCTATCTGTCCTCGATTTGAATGAAAACCAGAAAACGGTAAATGATCTTGAAAACTTTCTAATTTAGACTGAACTCTTCACTAATGGAGATCTAAAAACATATTTTTTATTTGGCTCATTAAATACATAAATTCTGGGTTGCACCTGTGCATTGATTCACACCTTGGACAGAAAAAGAGTGTCAATTAAGTTGTCATTAAAACCTGGTTAGATACAGAGAGTTTGCAATGTCAGTTGCTGTCTCTGGCCACCTATCGCTATATCTTCTCTTCGTATTCTTGGCGTCAATGCCTTCGAATTTAATATGTGTACATCTTGTGTAGGTGGATTGCTTTGTCTGCAGTCGTTGAAAGCTCACGTCGCTAAAAAAAACGCTTGCAAGATCTTTGAAAAATTAATTAAAATATTTTGTTTCAGGAAAGGATAGTATTTTTTTTTTTACTTTTTAAATAGCAGTTTCCTTTGGATTCATTATTGATCTCTATCTTTCTCTCTATTTCTGTCTCTTTCTTCTTTTTTTTCTTTCTTTCCGCTATCTCTTCTCTTCGAAGTGTCCGAAAACGTTTGAGATAAATCCGTTGTATGAAACTTTGACCCGGGGATAAATTTTATCACGTGACCTGGAAAGGAAGTTGACTCTTCACCGACGTTCCTTTTAGGAGGCCCCTAATAATAAATTAACCATTTATTCACAACCGTCTTTTTTTTGAGACATGGCTCCTTGAGCCAAAGCCATAGGGATCTCCTCCTTTGCGAAGGTCGGAAGCCGAGCCCACGGAAGAATTCATCTTATTCCGAGGGCTCATATTGAGAGGATCAACCTCACGCGTACGGTCCCCCTTGTAGCTACCCGATTCTCCACGCGTACGTTTCCACGGATGCGCCGCGCTGAAACAACGGGAGCTGGAATTCTCGCTTCCTTGGTCTCTAAGACTCTATCTCTCCTCCCTCCACTCTCAATTAGTCAATCTCGTCTCTTTCTCTCTCATTCATTACTTTCATTTCATCACTAACTGTTTCTATTAGATATTGGAAAGAAATGTGTTGTCAATTGATCAATTAAATTTCGTCCTTCATTATACTCTCACCCTTTTTCTCTCCCTTTGTCTATCTCGTTATCTCTCTCCCTTTATCTCTCTCCCTTTATCTCGCTCCCTTTATCTCTCTCCCTTTATCTCTCTCCCTTTGTCTCTCTCCTTTTATCTCTCCCCCTGTATCTCTCTCCCTTTATCTCTCCCCCATTATCTCTCCCCATTTATCTTTCTCTCGTTATCTGTCTCCCTTTTTCTCTCTCTTTATCTCTCCCCCTTTATCTCTCTCCCTTTATCTCTCTCCCTTTATATCTATCTCTTTATCTCTCTCCTTTTATCTCTCTCCTTTTGTCTCTCTCCCTTTATCTCTCCGCCTTTATCTCTCTCCCTTAGTCTTTCTCCCTTTATCTTTCTCCTTTTATTTCTCCTCCTTTATCTCTCTCCCTTTATATCTTTCTCTTTGTTTTTCTCCCTTTATCTCTCTCCTTTTTGTCTCTCTCTTTATCTCGTCCTTTGTCTCTCTCTTTAGCTTTCTCCCTTTATCTCTCTTCCTTTGTCTCTCTCCCTTTAGTTCTCTCCCTTTATCTCTTTCCTTTTATCTCTCTCCTTTTATCTTTCTCCTTTTATCAATCTCCCTTTATCTCTCTCCTTTAATCTCTCTCCTTTTATCTTTCTCCTTTTATCAATCTCCCTTTATCTCTCTCCCTTTAGCTATCTCCCTTTATCTTTCTCCCTTTATCTCTCTCCTTTTATCTCTCTCCATTTATCTTTCTCTCTTTATCTCTCACCCTTTACCTCCCCCTTCATCTCTCTCCCGTTATCTTTCTCTCTTTATCTCTCTCCCTTTATCTCTCTCTCTTTGTCTTTCTCCCTTTATCTCTCTTTCTTTATCTTTCTCTGTTTACCTCTTTCCCTTTATCTTTCTCTTTTTATCTTTCTCCCTTTATCTCTCTTATTTTATTTCTCTCCTTTTATCTCTCTCTCTTTATCTCTCTCCTCTTTTTCTCTCCTTTTATATCTCTCCTTTTATCTTTCTCCCTTTATCACTCTCCCTTTATCTCTCTTCTTTTAGCCCTCTTCCTTTATCTTTCTTCCTTTATCTCTCTCCCTTTATCTCTCTCCTTTTATCTCTCTTCTTTTATCTTTCTCCTTTTATCTCTCTCTCTTTATCTCTCCCCATTCATCTCTCTTCTTTTATCTTTCTCCCTTTATCTCTCTCCTTTTATTTCTCTCCCTTTACCTTTCTCTCTTTATCTCTCTCCACTTTATCTTCGTTTATCTCTCTCCATTTATCTCTCTCCTTTTATCTCTCTCCCTTTATTTCTCACTCTTTTTCTCTCTCCTTTTTCTCTCTCTCTTTATCTTTCTCCCTTTATCTCTCTCTTTGGCTTTCTCCTTTTATCTCTCTCCCTTTATCTCAACCTTTATCTCTCTTCTTTTATCTTTCTCCGTTTCTCTTTCCTTTTATCTTTCCCCTTTTATCTTTCTTCATTTCTCTCTCTCTCTTTATCTCTCTCTCTTTATCTCTCCCCTTTTGTCTCTCTCCTTTATCTCTCTCTCTTCTTTTCTCTCTCCTTTATCTCTCCTTTTATCTCTCTCTCCCTTTACCTCACTCTCCCTTTATCTTTCCCTCCCTTTATCTCATCTCCCAAATTCTCTCTCTCTCTTTATCTCAATCCCTTTATCTCACTCTCCCTTTATATCTTCCTCCCTTTATCTCGTCTCTCTCCCTTCATCCTTCTCACCCATTACCTCTCTCTCTCCTTTATCTCTCTCCCTTTATCTCTATTTCCCTTTATCTCCATCTCCCTTCATACCTTCCTCCCTTTATCTCATCTCTCTCCCTTCATCCTTCTCATCCATTACCTCTTTCTCTTTCCTTTATCTCCATCCCTTTATCTCTATTTCCCTTTATCTCCATCTCCTTTCATATCTTCCTCCCTTTATCTCATCTCTCTCCCTTCATCCTTCTCACCCATTACTTCTCTCTCTCTCTCCTTTATCTCTCTCCTTTTATCTCTATTTCCCTTTATCTTCATCTCCCTTCATATCTTCCTCCCTTTATCTCATCTCTCTCCCTTCATCCTTCTCACCCATTACCTCTCTCTCTCCTTTATGTCTCTCCCTTTATCTCTATTTCCCTTTATCTCCATCTCCCTTCGTATCTTCCTCTCTTTATCTCATCTCTCTCCCTTCATCCTTCTCACCCATTACCTCTTTCTCTCTCCTTTATCTCTCTCCCTTTATCTCTATTTCCTTTTATCTCCATCTCCCTTCATTACTTCCTCTCTTTATCTCATCTCTCTCCCTTCATCCTTCTCACCCATTACCTCTCTCTCTCTCTCCCTCATCTCTCTCCCTTTATCTCTATTTCCCTTTATCTCCATCTCCCTTCATATCTTCCTCCCTTTATCTCATCTCTCTCCCTTCATCCTTCTCACCCATTACCTCTCTCTCTCTCCTTTATCTCTCTCCCTTTATCTCTATTTCCCTTTACCTCCATCTCCCTTCATATCTTCCTCCCTTTATATCATCTCTCTCCCTTCATCCTTCTCACCCATTACCTCTTTCTCTTTCCTTTATCTCTCCCCCTTTATCTCTATTTCCCTTTATCTCCATCTCTCTTCATATCGTCCTCCCTTTATCTCATCTCTCTCCCTTCATCCTTCTCACCCATTACCTCTTTCTCTCTCCTTTATCTCTCTCCATTTATCTCTATTTCCCTTTATCTCCATCTCCCTTCATATCTTCCTCCCTTTATCTCATCTCTCTCCCTTAATCCTTCTCACCCGTTACCTCTCTCTCTCTCTCCTTTATCTCTCTCCCTTTATCTCTATTTCCCTTTATCTCCATCTCCCTTCATATCTTCATCCCTTTATCTCATCTCTCTCCCTTCATCCTTCTCACCCATTACCTCTCTCTCTCTCTCTCCTTTATCTCTCTCCCTTTATCTCTATTTCCCTTTATCTCAATCTCCCTTCATATCTTCCTCTTTTTATCTCATCTCTCTCCCTTCATCCTTCTCACCCATTACCTCTCTCTCTCTCTCCTTTATCTCTCTCCCTTTATTTATCTTGAACGGACAATACGTCATGGGGTATTTCCGCATGTAAGCATACTATTATTTAAGAGATTGATACATTAATGCGCAGTTTTTTTAGGTCTAGATCTAAACACCTATCATGAGATGATTAAAAGTGTAATACATGTATACATTCGCTTAACCAGGATATACTTACTGGCTAGAGGGGAGGCAGGGGTTGGAAGTTCGGGATAAAAATGGTGCATTGCTTTTAAATCTAACTTTCATTAGTTATTCAGAGCGAAATGCTTGCTCTATAAGATGTATAAAGGTCTTGTGGTCTTATTTTTAAAGTCATTTTTAACGTTTTTCTTTTGTGTTACTTGGTTAGAATGAATTCTTTGTATTGTGGAAAGAAGCACCAGTCTGCCCCCACTGCAAACGACTTAGATCTTGATCTTTAAACTTAGCATTTCTTTGGAATGCTGATGAAAAAAATCTAAATGATAAAGTACAAAATAGTTATCTAGGCCACGGGCGAACAGAGGTTAAGGGGGTTGGGGGGTGTCCTTTGTGTCCAGTCGGGTGGAGACTATGAATGACCACTTCATCAACCAAATGTGTAAAAACGCCAAGAGGTCTCTTCGTGTTCAGGTCTTGAGTCCAGCGGTTCTATAGAAGTTGAATTAGGGGTTCGCCTAATGCTCCTGTGTTTCGTTCTCATGTTACACTGAAACATTGATCACAAGTTACTCACATGGTGACCTTGAAAGTATGAGCTAGGATACTTAGAAAATGATTTTTTTCTTTCGTTTATTATTCACAGACAGCAGTTAATATTAAAATATGCTCTGGACGCAGAGAAAGTGGAGCGTTATGCCCCTGGCTACAGATCTGCGATTTTGGACCTGTGTGTAAGATGGATACTCTACTTCGCATGTTCAGTTTTCTAGTCTTCATTTAGGATTGAAAAATATTTTTTATCTGCATTAATAAAAAGCGATGCAAGTGTCCACATCTCCCTTGTCCCTTTTTCTTTCTCTGTCTTTCTTTATCTTTGCTTCTTTTTCTTTGTATTTCTTCTTTCTCTCTATCTCTTTCTTTCTTTATCTTTGTTTCTCTTTGCTTCTTTCTCTTTGTATTTCTTCTTTCTCTCTATCTCTTTCTTTCTTTATCTTTGTTTCTCTTTGCTTCTTTTTCTTTGTATTTCTTCTTTCTCTCTATCTCTTTCTTTCTTTATTTTTGTTTCTCTTTGCTTTTTTTTTCTTTGTATTTCTTCTTTCTCTCTATCTCTTTCTTTCTTTATCTTTGTTTCTCTTTGCTTCTTTTTCTTTGTATTTCTTCTTTCTCTCTATCTCTTTCTTTCTTTATCTTTGTTTCTCTTTGCTTCTTTTTCTTTGTATTTCTTCTTTCTCTCTATCTTTTTCTTTCTTTATCTTTGTTTCTCTTCCTTTTCTTTTCTTTCTATGTCTTGTTTTTTTTTTCTTTCTCTCTTTCTTTCATTCTTTATTATTGTTTCTCTTTCTTTCTTTCTTTCTATTTCTTTTTTGTTTCTTTCTTTCTCTTATTATTTTACTTTGTTTCTCTTTCTTTCTTTCTTTCTTTCTCAAGTATCTTTCCACCTTTCCCTCCTCTTTCTTCTTTTCTCTCTGTAGAATTCTCCCCCATTTCCCACCCCTCTCTCTTTCACCTTTATCATTGCGTCTTTCAGCCTCTTCCTCTTTTCTCTCTCAACTTCTTGTTCTGCCATTAGACCTCTCCTACCTCTCATCTTCTCCACTTGTAAAAGTCTATCTCTGTCTTTGCACGCAAGGGCTGTGCCTTCAATTTCAAACGCGATACAATAAAACTGGTACATGTCAAGCCGACCTTTCCGCCCATGCCATACTTTCATAGATCTAATTAAAACAAGTTCCAAAACGTTTTTTTTTAGGAGTTCGATTTAAAAATACATTACGAAAAACCAGGTCAATGTTAGAAAGGCAGACAAGAATTCGTCAAATCTTTATGGTTATGTAGAGTGTGCTTTCAAACCATGGCGAAAGAAAATATGATCTTTATGTTATTCTATTCATCTTAATTTTAGTACTGCAACTTTTGTTTAAATAGATCATTAGATTCTGAAAAATTGTGTTTTCTCTAGTCTTCTCCTCAGTGATTCTCTTGGCTCATGCTCTCATTCTAACGCTACATTGCTCTGTGGCGATGAGCTGAAGGTTCTTCACAGTCTACCATGGAGAAAGACAAGCAAAATAGCCTTTGGGAGCGAGCAGACGATGTAGATATATCGTGTTTGTAACGCTCCTTAGTGCTGCACGGAAACATATCCAACAGAAACACACACACATTTCCACGAGAGACAATGGACTAGTACGAAAAACATTGGGTCAGAACGAAAGAGATTGGACCGCAAAGAAAGTGTGTTTGGATCATATAGAAAAATATTTGGCCAGAACAAATAAGTTTGGACCAAAACGAAGGAGATTGGATCAAACGGAAGGATATTCACCGATATCGATGTCTGATTCCTCTGCAGTGGCGGCATCGTGATAATCGAAGATCTGAATATATCGCCCAAAATACACGCCTATTGTGAAGCATCTCTGAATTAGGATATGACTGACTGTTCATCAGGCTGGAGTGCTCTCCTAATAATATCGCTATCTAGTATTGCATATAAATTCCTCTACATGCATCTTTCTTTTCATAGCCACCGAACCGAAGTGACCATACCCTCTAATATTCGAGCACTATCAAAGGAGAGCTGCTCATTAAGTTGTGGTGCCAGAAGGCTTACGGGTTTTGCTAACAAAACATCTCGCTTATTGCCAGCCAAACCGCAATGCCGCCATCCACTACATAAAACATATGCTTTTTAAATGTAATGCGAAAATTCTCACCGCAAGACAGAAATTTTCCTACTCTGCCAGGTCATATTTGTGACCTTTTTGAGCATCCAGAATTGAGGTTGAGCCAGCATAGCTAAATACGTCCACCCCTGCCGCGCGGTTCTTTCTCTGATACCTTTTTGGATGTAATCCAACACCTTTTTGACTGCTTCTAATTCAGCTAATTCAACTAGACCTTCCGAAGCAATCATCCGCCAGTTCTAAGCCATCAGGACTGTTACGAAATAGTTTCAGGGTACTATACACAGCCTTTACGGTAGTGCAACACATCGGTGTATTCTGTATTGAATGGCTGTTACTGAGGAGAATTAGTAGCATTGTTGGTATTAGTTTACGAGACTAGAAACGCTAAATCAGGTTTCTCTTTTATTTTAAGAATATGCAGAAAAAATGAAGATTACAAATATGTAATTTGATTTCCTCGGAGATAAATAGTTTTTAGAATATATATTTTAAAGTTTTATTTCTTATTACCAAATATTGTCATTGGAAATACACCAGTACTAGACTATCTCCCTTGAAAAACTGTTTTGTCTTTCTTTCTAGCAGCTATTAAATCTAGATCTAATATTAAAATTCCTTTAAAATGATAGCATAAGAACAAAATACTCTCTTTATAAAAATGTATTGAAAAAAATAAGAAACAACAAGTTCTTCAATTTATTATTAACATTTTATTTAGACCTTCATTTCAGTAAATACATTTAAAAATTCATAATTTGACAGCTTATGAACAAAATACTCTCTTTAAAAAAAGTTTAATATAGGTAAGGGATATAAATATGCTTTAAAACAACATGGTGGTCAGTAAAGGTATCTGGGCATCTAAACTATTACCGCATTGTTGGCTTAAACATCTAACTGCAGTTGATTCACTTTTCTATTATATATTTAAAAGTGATATATCCATAGACAAGCTGAGAATTTTAAAAATAATTATTTTTAAATCTCATTTGGCTTTGACCCAGATCTACAGAGATCTAGTTTTTTTTTAAATTTAAAATCCTATCACAGTAGAAGGAAAAATGAAATCTAAAAACTTAATGAATAATACGAACTAATCAAGAAAGACAGCTGAGGAAAAATTATTTTGAACATGTCTGATCTAATAATAAACTTTAGGTTTTCTAACGTTGCACTGGCATGGATAAAAAAAAGCCCGTCTCCCATTTTTTTCTTTAAAAGACTTTCTGCGAACTTCTATGGGAGATTATGTATCTCGTGCACAACATGGGTACCTTGTTAACAATTTAAACAATGTTCACTATTTTATGTTGTTGAAATATGTATTTAAATGTCTGATTAGTAATATTACTCTATTAGCAATAGGATAAACCTATAACGTACACAGTATCTATATTTAGCTCGTCAATGACCTCGGGTAATTTCTCACGCGGAGACATGTTAATTATTGTAAATTGGGCTGTCTTTTGTCTTGGCATTGCAATGAGCTGCGTGGGACACGTGACATCGCTGGAGCCCGGGAAAGGTTCTGGTTTTTTGGTCAGTCTTTGTTTTGGAACGTGTTAGTGAAACATCTACTCAAGTCTTGTATTAGAACTCAATTATATTATTGTGTAGATCTATCATTCTATTCAAGTACATTTAACCATTGTAATTATTTGTGAATAGCTTTTTCAAGTTCTGAATTAAAGTAATTGTTTTAGACGAAGAGAAGTTTCTTCATTGAATATAGTAACATACTTAGATCGACTTAGCGAATGACAACTTCTAGATGATCAACTGGCAACATTTTGAAAGATCGTATTATCAACTAGATCTAGTTACTTCTATACCATCATCTTATTAAAAGAAGATTTCAAGATCCTCGGCAATCACGATCATTGATAGTGTGATATAGATCAAGATAATCTTCAACGTGACATCTATCATTGCATCTTCATAGATCTTGACATCGGACATCCATTAATTGATGATTGTGATACATACGATCTGTTCACTGTCTTTCTCCATTCCCCACTGTCTTTTGTCTTGGATATAATCTCATTCAGTGACAGGCCCGTCCATTCTTCTATGTTATCTTCTCTGTCTTCCTCTTCCTTTCCCCCCCCCCGTAGGAAGGTCTTTGTGAGCCCCGAGGACCTTGTGATATGGCCATAGCGTTTTTGTTTTTGACAGTGGTTAGCAGGTCATGGCGGGGTTCAATCAGTTAATTAATTTTTTTCAAATTTCTTTAATTGTGATGCGATCTTTCTGTTCGCCAAAACAAATCTAAATTGGTGAAGTTCTGTAAACACAATTATGTGGAATTATAAAAGTGGATGCACACTCTTACCACGATTGTTTTTCACAAAGCCCTGAATTGATTGTAAAATGTTTTCATGTTTCGGATTTCTTCAGAGTTGAAAATAACTTACTTCCTAGTCCAAACCTCCCGCAGGACGATGGGGGATGGCAGCGGGTAGAGTATGAACCCGGGACCATTGTGAGGTCCAAACTTAATTCCTTCGTGCACGATCCGCAGGACCAGGCAGCCACCCAACCTTCTAACTGGCAAAGCTTACGAGACTTCTGATACAAATAGTAGAAAATGATGTATCGAAAGAATACATGCACTTTGTTTCTTCCACTTTAAAGTTTCTCTCGGTCAAATTTTAGCGGGAAACCAGTGTTAAATAATGGAGAGCAGACGACATCAACCAGAGAAACATCCAATAAAAAAAAAAAAAGCTAAGAAAGTACTCTCAATAAAACATTTTATGGTTCAAAAGATTCAGGGAGGAATAACTTGCTTTTGTCTGAAAGAAAATGTCAATCGATTTACTTCCCGTTTTTAGGAAGTCTTTCAGATTTTTTTTCCTTGCTTCTGAGATTTTATTTTTAAAATCTCTTTTTATTGTTTCAAAAGAAAACCTCTTTTCCTTTTTTTTCTCGTCAGTTCTTTTTGTCGTCCAAATCTGTCAATCTATCTTGTTAGCAATTTTGATATTATCAAGATCAATCAAAGAAATTTCAGAACACTGACAAAGAGCTGGCAATGACATTGATCTTAGCCCTCGTGGGAAGAAACCAACATGGCAATGAATGTGATGTCATATCAGGGGAAGTGGAGAGGTTATAAGTTGGGGGGGGGGGAGGCAGGGAGGCTGTGATCGCATTGAGCCATTGTCGCACGCACTAAATCTGACAGTGAACCAGGGTTGAGTGTTGCAATCACCTGTGCATGTCATGTCACGTGTCAACACATGTCAAGGCCATCGACAGTGCCAAGAATGAAGAGAAGCTTTGCTCGAAGGGGAATGCCCAATCAGAAAACAGATTTTTATCAAAAATACCCACTATTAACAATAGTCTGCTTTAAATACTATTAAAATATGTAGAATAAAGATTTCACATCAGAATATTAATTTTAAAAACTATGTTGTATAAAAAAGTTTGTATATTGAAAGCAAATTTAGATTTTAGTGTAATAAATTACCATTTTGTATCCTTAAATTGATAGACTAATTTACGGGCTCATTCCATATTAATGGTATCAATACGAATTTCTACCCTACTAGATATAAATCGTGATATATGTAAACTTTAAAAAATACGTCACTACCTTGTTTCCCTTCCATTACTGTAATAGACACACCGCCAAAGGCAACTGAAAAAGATACGTTACGAGCTGCAAGCAAAAAGTCGCTTCGCCTGAAAAATATGATACTTTAAACAGAAAAGAGTTTTACAGACAATGATTTACTGTCATGTTTTGTGAAAAAGATTAAAAGCCTATGTCTGTAGTTTGTAAAGACAAACTGCCTTTTTTTGTCTTTCTTTGTCCACCTTTCTGTCACTCTTTGAGTTTGCGGCTATCTGTATCACTAGACAAGTCTCCAGATTAGATCTTAAACTAGACCCTTAACACGACTTCAGGCAAGACCTTACAAACGTTCTCAGGCAAGACCTTAAGCTAGACCTCAGGCAAGACCTTAAGCTAGACCTCAGTCAGGCAAGACCTTAATAGCCTTCAAAACCTTAAACAAGTTCTTACAAAGACCTTAGAGAAATCCTCAGACGACCTTAAAATTTCTCAGACAAGTTTTCAGAAAAGACCTTAGACAAAAGCTTAATAGATCGTAGACAAGATTTCAGACAATAAGTCATAAATGCAAATCACGTATACTCTAGGGACGTTTGGATAATCGCTTTCAGTCAAACAATCGATCCATTATAAATTCGTAATTGCAAGCTTTCTTCCCTTATCAATGCACTGGAGATATCCAACCGTTCCACGATGTGTGCCAACGAAAATATCAGCTAGCTAAATACGAACCACAGGAGAGAGAGAATATTTTAATAGGAGCTTTGTCTAGCAAGTAGCAAGGAGAAGTGATATCATGGGATAGTTTCGAAAAACAATCAAACCCAAAATACTTGCATGTCAATATGTTGGGCCTTCTTGACATGTTAAGCGAGATAAATAAGCAACTCCAATATATATAGTATACTATCAAATAAAGCGTTTTATAGTTATTGAGGCATTAGCTTTTGGCAATATAGAAGAGTTCCACTCTTTTTAGTTATATATTCTTATGCGCTAGACCTGCCTCTCTCTCACACACACACACACACTGAGTATAAATCGTTGCTTCTTAGTTTCAATTCAGGTAGAGGGTGTTTGGAATAGATTTCAAAGGATCCCTCACTGGGCATCAATCTCTTCACCCACTTCTGTTGTTTTTCTTTGTGTCCTTTCTCCCCACAGAAATAAACAAATTTGTTTGTGGTCTAAGCTAAACAAATTGGCGCGATCCAGACTAAATAGAGAGAAAAGAGAAACTAAAAAAAAATTAAGGACAGCTCGAGGGCAAATTATTATCCTAGCCCACATCACAGAAAAGATGATGATATGCTGGAGGAAGGGGGGGGGTGAGAGTCGCCATGATAAATCCACACTCCCCCATCTCTGACTGTAACTTGAACGTCTGCAACGTTCAATGATATACTGGCTTCTGATTGGATAGATATGGATGTCACATGATCTACCTTTTTTTTTTTGACATGACGTCATAATGTTGACAGGAAACAAAAAGAAGAGAAAAAATAAAAGAAAAGAAATAATTCTTACCTCAGCCTTTATTCAGATTATTTAGAACTGAACTAAAAGTATAAACCTATTGTCGCATAATAATGGAAACCACGTGCCTACAACATTTTTCTTCAATTCTCGTGCATTATAAAGGCAATTAGCTAAAAGCAGGTGTTGGTTTCAAAAAGAGGTTCATTTCATGTACACACACAAAAAATAAAAATTAGATCTGTAGCGTAGTAAAACAGTGATGCCCAAAATAATTTGGTCAGCGGGTCATTTTAATTTACGACAATCTTGACGCGGGCCACATGAAAAAAATGTAAAAAAAAATAATAAATTAATTAAAAAATATTAAAAAATTATATTGACTAGAAACCATTTTTATTATAAATGCATGGATCTAGTTCTTACATATATTGATTGGATGTTTGCAGTTTATCTGAAACAAACTTCTGCGTATGCGCTCTGTTCCATTCAACTCGACAACTCATATTATAAATCTTGCTGCCTGTGGCCTTCAACCCTACTTCTGGCACCATCAGTAGTCATGCCAACACATTTATCCCACAGAAGAGAGATATCCTCTATGATGGTTGAAACTTCTAGGAACAGGTCTACCGTTGGTGGTCTTATGTATCCTCCTCGTAGCTACTAACTCCTCTATGATTTCAAAATTGCTGTTTGTACCGCGAGAAATTACGAACAGTTGAGCGGTATTTGATATGTCCGTTTAATAATATGTATTGTTTTAAAAAACAGCCATATTTTAACTATAAAACAAAAATGTTGGCTTATTATCTTTTCCACATTTAACTGTTAAAGGTCATGGTGCAAATCCATCAAAAAATGATACATTATTCCATTTTTTTTTCTTTGAGGGGAGGATTTTCTAGACGTTGTGCAGACGTTTCATCGAGCAGGAAATAACCTCGTCGCTGGCCGTATCTGACCCGCGGGCAGTATTCAGGACATCACTGTAGTAAACAATGTAACGCCTCTTGATGGAAAGTTAAAAAAAAAAAGATATCACTCTCGTCACTAGAGTACTTTGTAATAGTGTTATCCTCATTTCAGTCAAGACCAGAGCCTGGACTTTAAAAAAAAATTAAAGTTCCTCTTTCAGACCTTGTGGTCTATAGGGCAGATGATGTAAAGGCCTGAACATTAGCTTTCTTTGAAAATATGTTGTAGTTTCTCGTCTCTCTATGCTTCTGATGTCTCGGAAATAACAACATGTACCCGATACAGTTTGGGATTAGCAGCCTCGCAGGTTCTGCCATGATGTAGCACTGTGGGCTGCAAGGCTGTCTAATGGTCAATGATTTTCCTCCGGACTGACTCCCAAAGCCTTTCCTCAGTTTGTGTATTGTCTCTAGGCAGGAGAAGTTTGGATTCAGAGCTTTCCGCTTTTGTAGTATAATATATGTTGAAAATCATTGATAGAAATCAAGCAACTAGTCTATTTTTTTATCGTCCCCCGAAAGGAGAAAAGACGCTATTAGTTTTGTGTGGAATGTCTGTCCCGTTTAGATCTCGTAAACTAGAAAATATATTGAAAATCCGACATCATGATATTTTAGAGCTTTCAAAGTTCTGATGCAAAGGCTACTTTTTTATTCTCTGAAAGTGAAAAATTAATTTTGAAAATCAACTATGCCAGCAGTTCTTTTCATAAAAATACACAATTTCTACAACTATTCACTATTAATAGTAACAAACATTGGAAGCTATTTAGTAAGGGAGATGACTATTTATCATATTTTAAACATATTTATGCAAACGGTTTTAGACTTTTGTCCCAAAAAATATTTTTTTTACAAATGTATTGCTAAGCTATGTTAGTTCAGTCACATTAATCAGTACATTTACAAAACATAATTTAAAACATTAATTAATAAGTAATTTTTCATTTTATCGATATTTTTTATTTGAATGAGAGGGTAACTCTATACAAAACAATGAAATCAATAGCATATCCCACCAAAAGCTAGAGAGATAAGTTATAGACTTATCTTTGGGATGACCCCTATGGTTAGAAGACGAGCAAATGACCGTGCCTGTATATTATGCCTTCTTGAAAATGCTGACAATGAGAAACATATGTATTTGGAATGTCCATTATTCCTTCAAGTTAGAAGTACTGTAAGGGACTTATTAGAAGCAAACTGTGGCAACTATGTAAATGTTAACTTGTCAATTGTATTAAACAAGCTGCCAAAACTAAAAAATAAAATGATACATAACTTGAACTTAATTATTGTTTCCGAATACAGGAACCTTGTTTGGGCTAGCTGGCTCAAAGCTCTACATAATAATAAGGTTTTTCATCCCAATCATTTAGAATTGACATTCAGAAAAATAATAGATTTTAGGGTAGAGAATTATCTAGTTTGATTTTCATATACTTGTACAATGCTCAGGTAGTTTTCCAGAAATGGGGTGATGGGGGTCAGGGATATTTGATATTGTGTTGATTGTTCTGGGGTAGAGGATACTTGTATCATTGTTGTGTCTTTTATGGATTCAATGGCCAGGATGGTTAGGTAGTATGTCTTTGATATTAAATAATGTTTCTGTTAAAAAAAAAAAAAAAAAAAAAAAAAAAAGAAATCAATAGCATAATTATTATATGTAATCAGTTAGGGCAGGTTCACATCTAACTTCTTCACTTTCACCTATCCATTGGTCTGCTGGACCGTAAACCATTTTTCTCCATTCTTCTCTGTTATTTGCCTTTGATAGAATTTTATTCTGATATCCTTTCTAAAAATATTGAAACCTGCCTTTTTACCTGCCTGTTACAACACAAACTGTCTTTTGTAACCTTTTTTTTTCTAATATTCTTGATTTATTTTCACTTTGGAATGCGTTTTTTAAAAACTATTCATGTTTCATCCGCTATAGGTCTAGCTGTTGAGTGTTTGGTCTTTAATTCATATCTCAGTCAACATAGTGACATCTTCCCTTGGAATATCGTGATTCATTCAGGTACTCTGCTGGCCTCACTACTCAGTCTGCACACTCATTAGCTATTGGCTGCAAAAATTAATACGTTGAACCTCACCACTTGAATTAAACTATAAGCCTACTTTTGTTTATGTCAGTTAATATTGCTACATTTTTTAAACTTAAAATAACGAATTTATACTTTCCAGTCTAGCTTTCTATAAGTCAAAATAATTTCCATTCCTGTATTTCTCTCCTAAAATACATACTCCCACACATTCTACCCATCGCAAGGGTAGATAATCAGCCACTCTTGACTAAGCACTTCTTCTAGAAAAGCTAATCAAAGCTACCTGTCACCCAGGCAGGTGTGTTACATTAAGTAACATGTATGTATTGATATACATCCATGTGTGTAAAAACAGGTTATCGGAAATCTTGGTTTAGTGAATCGTGCAAACAAACACAAGATTTTTGAAGGTATCTTAAGAATTATTTGAATACAAGTTTAATACGAATTAAGGGGATATGATTAATTGAGATGGACAGTACAGGGGACAAACCAGGAATGGCTGGCTCCTCCACCACCAAAGCGAATGCCACCTTAACATGTGGACGGTAATGTCTCTCGAGAATAGGAGACAATGGAGCGATTTTAAATAAAACAAAATATGCTTACATAAAAAAAAGTAAACTGAATAATAAAATTTGAACATTTACAGCTAATCTTTCACTTTTTTTGTTAAAAAAACAAATATAGACATTTCTCATTTAGGGATAAAGATAATGACCAAAAAAGAAAGCATTGCATGAATATATATTTCAGCATTAAATTTAAAGTTTTTATTATTAATGTCTTGTGCCAATGCATGAAAAAATCATCGTCACACCAGACATACTGGAAAGCATAATCAATCTTAGATGACATATAATGACTGAGTGATGTACCGGAACATTTTTGTGTGTGCTACATAAAAACAGTTATAATAGGAATTCAAGCTTGTCGGCTGATGAAAGTAGAAACAAAATCATTCATGTTTCTTGGAACCTTTAGGCTTCCATAGGAAATAAAGACATATCCTTCCGAAAGAATCCCAATATCAAGGACTTCGTACGTGTACGTTCAATATCTACGACAGAGGACAATGGACAATCTAGTGATTGTCAAGTTTGGTCAGTTTCGGAACAATGTTAACCTTTATTGTTCTGTAAGCCAGGAACTTGCGTTTTGGTCTTATGTGTTGTTGGCAGTGTAATCTCTTATACTGAATAAAACATAAAACACTGAACCATAATCTTCAAATACAAAAACAAAATTTAATAAAATACTCTGAAAGACACAAAAATAAAGGCACATTCCTCGTCCCATATGCTAGGACAAATTTGTACAAATACTCCTTCTTCCCTAGTGCTATTAGAGCATGGAATGGGTTGCCTGAGCTAGCCAGAAAAACCAGTGACTTGGCAGAATTTAAGTCATTGGTTAATATGCATGACTAAATGCATGACGCGTAGGACGTAATCATCTTCTTTTTTGAAGTAACGTCTGTATTATATAAGATAAGATAAGATAATAATTAAAAAAAAGAATTCTTAATATAAATAGGGATATAGAAAAAGGTGTCCACCAATACAAAGCATTGTCTGAATCAAATCATTTTTAATAACAACACTGGTACTATTCACACTAAATGAGCCCTGTAATGATTCTAATCATCATCATCATCAAACTCCATTTAAGTGAGGGCTTGAGAGGCTCAAATCCTCTCTTGCAAAAGCCCTGGACAGAAACCCTGCTGTCTTACGTAGTGCATACATGCCACCATACAGGTCGAGAATTTTCGGATTCCCAGACCTGTCGAGATCAGCAAGCCTGGGGCAGTCAAACAATATGAGGCACGGTTTCCTCTTCTTCCCCGCAGCGGGGGCACCATGAATTGAAATTTGGCCATAGCCGTGAGAATTATGAGCCAACAGGTCAGTGGCGCCTGTCCTGCACTGTGCTATAATAGCTTGCTCAGGCCTGGTCCCTCCTGGTCCGGAGCTCAATCACCGTCTGCCTCCCCCTACTGCATAAGGGAATGTTATGATATTACTTAGCGTTAACTAATAATTTTATTAATAATGTTACTATTTATGGTACCTTTATGTTACCTCTTATTTATTACAAGGGGGGGGGGGGGGTCTGAAGAATTGTTAAAAAAAAAAAAAATTCAACGGAAATAACAGATACAGTGACTTGACTTCCGCGGGTCCGACTTTTTGCTGGTCCAACTTTTCGCTGGTCCGACTTCCTCGAGGAAAGGCTATACTAAGGATTTTCCGAAAAATAATAATGAATAAATGTCCAGCGTTTTATTTTTTGTTTGTCTAATAACAACCGAAAACGTAGTCGAAGCGCTGAAAGAGGTCAATACTTTTCTTTCCTATCCTTTGTATCGATACCATGATAACAATTTTGAATTGGGGAAACAATTAGTAAATAAGTCTTTTATAAAATTCGATTTTTTTTTTTTGTTATGTTACTCTGTGGGGGGAGATGCATTGAGCCCTGTTATGAAGGGGAACTGAGAGTTTAGAAAAGGGGATTTTATTTTTTGGCGTTACGTAATATACTATCGATTTCTTAGTGAGCAATACAGTTTTTTTGCGTAAAAACAAAACTGAAAGAACATCCGAAATTTGTAGAACAAAACACTTTAATATAACGTTTACAGAAGAGTGTCGCGGCGACACACGATAGTATAGTCATTAAATGTCTCCAACAGAGAACAATAAAATCTATGTTTTTTGAAGACAATACCTTCTTTATACAGCATAGAGCGATTGTTTTTTCTCTTATTGACTAATGTTATTAGATTAGATGTTAGATTAAAAAACCAAAATGGAACTTTTTTTTTTTCCCCGCTCCTTCCCTTTTTCCCCGCGTGAGAGAATCCTGGTTACGCGAATGTATAGATCTACTACACTTTAAAACATTCCAATGATAGGCCTTTGGATCTAGACTTAGACGATGGTGAGCAAAATTTTCCGTAACATTAATTTATGATACTCTTGAATAAAAAATTCCTAAATTTTGGAAATTCCTGTACGCAAAAGTCCTTTCAAAAGCGATGTTGGATCTAGATCTAGACCTACTTCTCTAGCCAAATTAATTTTTTTTGTTTACTTTAAAAAATTTATAACAGTGAAACTAGAGTTTTCCCCTTGTGTCCAGGTTCTAAGTTCCATGAAGTTATGATTGAATAGAGGTATTGTAAAAACAAAACCCAGTCAAATCAACAAAAGATCAATTCTTTTAAATAGTGCAATATCCTTTGCTTGAATGATTTTCACGATTGACTTCTATGATCGATTTCTTTAATTGATTCATCTTAATAGTTTCTAAGAATAACATGTTCAAATTAATAATCTGTCACGTTACACGTAGCATAAAGCAGCTGCTGCATTAAGTTTATTTTTTAGCTTTCTGCAAGCGTAAAATCGTAACAATAAGACAGCTTCACATCTAGCACTCCAACAGAAGTGATCGTTACATTCAGATTTCTATGAATTCTTTCTACTGTTGATTTCAATGAATGTCAGATAACTGTATCAGTCCTAGGATTTTATCTGATAAATCAACAAGTATCTGCCACCCTTCCGTATTTAACCAATCAACACGTATTTGACATCATTCCGTATTTAATCAATCAACAAGTATCTGACATCATTACGTATTTAATCAATCAGCAAGTATCTGACATCATTCCGTATTTAATCAATCAACAAGTATCTGACATCATTCCATATTTAATCAATCGGCAAGTATCTCGCAACATATCTAATCAATCAAAAAGCAGCTAAACATAAAGTAGCTGATAAATTATAAAATCAATCGGTCCAGGTCTCTATCTCTATCCTGACGTTAAGTCTACGAAGGTTCTGCTCTGTATCTTATGTTATTAATTGTCTGGACCCTGCGATAAAATTACGTCACTTTTAGTGCCGCATTCACTGTCCGTCCCTTTTGGTGCGCTAAACTACTTCTAAATATCTTCCAATCATACATCAACGATACAAAATCGTACAGATATCACTAAGCAATAATGCCTGTCAATAAATGAAAATCATGTTTAGAGTCAATATATCTCATTACGTAATCAATCAACAAGTAGCTAAAACATCTTTCTTATCTTATAAGATACAGACGTTACTTCAAAATAAGAAGATGATTACCTCCTACGCGCCATACATTTAGTCATGCATTTTAACTAATGACCTAAACTCTGCCAAGTCATTGGTTTTTCTGGCTGGCTCAGGCAACCCATTCCATGCTCTAATAGCGCTAGAGAAGAAGAAGCATTTGTAAACATTTGTCCTAGCATATGGAACGAGAAATGTGCCTTTATCTTTATGTCTTTCTGAGTATTTTATTAAACTTTGTTTTTGTATTTGAAGATTATGGTTCAGTGTTTTATGTATAATTGTAGGACTTTTTCGTATATTTTGCAATTTAACTCTTTCTCTCCTAACTGACGATATCAGCGTTGATTCCACCAGAATGTGGTAAATAATTACGGAGAGAAAGAGTTAAGGAGATTTTCAGGAGCTCCTGGTAAATCAGGAGGCCGCGGGAAATCTGTTATAAGTTATAAAATGGTTTAGTTTAATAATTTACACCTAGAATTAGCGCGTGTCTTATCTTATCTTATCTTATATAATACAGACGTTACTTCAAAAAAGAAGATGATTACGTCCTACGCGTCATGCATTTAGTCATGCATATTAACCAATGACTTAAATTCTGCCAAGTCACTGGTTTTTTTTTGGCTAGCTCAGGCAACCCATTCCATGCTCTAATAGCACTAGGGAAGAAGGAGTATTTGTACAAATTTGTCCTAGCATATGGGACGAGGAATGTGCCTTTATTTTTGTGTCCAATGAAAGTGCGAGACCCACTACGGTCTCATAAGTAGCAGAGGTTTAAGACCGGCCCTGCAAAATAGCGACGTATGCAACGCCCTGGGTCGACTAGTATAAAATAATATATAATAAAAATGTAATATAACTTTCTCATACACTGTTATTCTATGTATTGTTCGTTTCAAATTTACTTTAAACGTCGACTTATAAAGGGGTCTAATTCAGCTTATAGGACCTTTTCCGTCAAGTATAATATTGTTCCCTTGTTCGAGATACCAAAAAAAAATAAATTTATTAACAATAGCTAAATAAAAAACAAATGGTTAGTTTTTGTAGTATTGATTTTGGTGATGTCAAGTAAAAGAAATAATTGTGCTAAACTTTTGCTTGATCCGAGATTGGGTTTTGGAGACATAACGTGTACAAACTTTTTGCCAGACAAACAGAGTGAATTGGTATAAGCTTTGTAAAATGTGAACTAACAGAAGTAACTAACACAGATTACTACAAGGGAAAACATTTGTAACTTTGTAACAACAAAAAGAGTTCAAATATATGATACTCACTAGGTAGGCCTACATTCAAGCTTCACACACAATAATAAATATTGTACCATTTCTTTGTAAAATTTCTTTTTTTTTTACGTAATTTATTTACTTTGATCTACTTAACACCAACTATGATGATTCAATGTAATACATGGAGCCATTATAGATATACGAGTTATCACCTTTAAATCATGTCACAATTAATGTTCAATTTATTTACTAATGATGCTCACATTGATAGCCTCATAAAGCCTTTCCTAAAAGTGTACTGAAAGTGTATTACAACAGGTCTAAAACTGTCTGCATAAAGTGACCTAAAAAGAACCTCTTGTGTTCCTTAACAGTAGCTCGGATTCTGTTAAAAGAGCCGTGTTAGTTAAAACACGGTTCTTCGGTTTGGAAGGGGTTAGTTCTTCCCTTACACCACCCCCATCACGGCATCACGGGTTATAGCCCCTGGCCGTGTTGTGGCATACCGGAAGTCTGGTGTTTAAATCAGATTTAGACACTCGGCGACGAAACATCACTTTAGTGAAGATGTTGGGGTAGAGTCTATCTACTAGATCAGCATGTAGGCCTAATATCGTCGATAGACTCCGTCATAATGTTATAGGTACTCGATACTATTTCATAATGGACCTTAAAACATATTTTTATGTGAAAATATAGATTTTACAGTTGAGTTGTTCAGCTGCAATTTAAAAAGATTAAAAAAAAAAAAAAAGAATCAGATTTAATAGATTGTTCCAGAAGAGTTCGATTGAACTTAAATTGAGATCATTTTTGAAAAGTTGCTTACTAAATCCCTTGAGTTAGAAGTCCAAAACATTATTCAAACTTATGTAAACGATTAGCTTCAACAGTTCATTAGAAAGAACCCCTAAATAATTATTACTTCAGCCATGTTCATGTGATTAGCTGCTGGTGGATGACAACTGCCTGAATGATTACCTGTGTAGATGTACTTCTATTTGTGCTGGTGTGTTCAGGTGTAGGTCTTTTTTTTTTTTTTACTATCTTGGTACAGCAAATATGAAGTTTGACAATGACTTACTACAGTAAAGCACTGTCTACTTTTATACATTAAATTCACGAGAGGGGGGGGTCCAAGTCTCTAGCTTTTTATCCTGATGTTAAATGTACGAATGTTTTACACTGTATCTTATGTAATTAATTATCTAGATCCTGCGTTAAACTTACGTCCCTTTTTAGTGCCGCATTTACTGTCCGTCCCTTTTGGTGCGCTAAACTACTTCTAAATATCTTCCAATCATACATCAACGATACAAAATCATACAGATATAATATAGCAATCATATCAGTCAAGTAATAAAAAAAGTATAACTCTGGATCTCAGTCAGCAAATGAAAACCACATCGGTGAAAATGTCAGAAAGACTAAATGATCTTTACGAAGTGAAAAAGGACACATATAAAGGACCACGAATCTAGCCTTAATAAATACATTGGTGATATAACGATCTCTTCAGGACACGAATGTCAGGGCATGGGAATGCTGAGGTACAAGATAACTCAACTAAAGCTTTAAAATTATTATATTATTGAAAAGAGCACACACATTCTTTTTATTCTTTATATATATATAATACTAGCGGATATGAGCCAAGGCCTTCGGGCCTTAGTCTAAGTTGGGTATTGCTGATCTACTGAATTAAATTTAGATAACTTTTTTTTTGCATCGAAAATAAAATAGAGAATGAAAATGGTTTTATTTTTTCAGCCGACATATTCATATTCTATATAGCCTAAATTACTGTAAAAACGGATTTACCCGATTTGTTCAAAAGTTTCCTTTTTTAATAGAGACACAATTAGGTACTTTTTGTCTTTTTTAGGGCACTCCGGTTGTGAGAGGGACAATTAAACATAACTATGATCTCTGCTATGATCTGACGAACTTTTATGCCAAGTTTTAACAAAATTGATCAAACGGTTTTGATTTTTATTCGGCACATACATACATGCATACATGCATACATACATACATACATACATACATACATACATACATACATACATACATACATACATAATACATACATGCATGCATACATACATACATACATACATACATACATAATACAAACACATACATGCATACATACATAATACATACACATACATGCATACATACATACATACATACATACATACATACATACATACATACATACATACATACTTACGCCTTACTTTCTGCTTTATATACTAGATATAACAAGAAAAACAATAATTTGACACACAAAGATGGCGCTGTGTCTTACCTGTCATGCGAAGCTCCGAAATCAATGTCTGACAAAAGAATAAGTCCAAGAGTTAATGAGCGCAACTTCCTGCCATTTTCTGCGAACACTAGAACAAGCAGTGATATTGTTTTGCACGGCAATGGTAAGGAAATACAGATCTAGATCTCAATAATCAATAGGAATAAAAGTCAAACCTAAATAGCTGATGATTATGTTCTACAGTTTCAAAACATAAGTTCCCATCACGGGTTGATCAGTAAATAGAGATGGGGGGGGGGAGTTGGGATGTAGGGTAGGACGAAGAGGTGGTGGCGCCCCACTTTTTTTTTTTAGGGGGGGGGGAGTATATTCAGACAAGCAATGTTGTTTTTCTTTTATTCTTTTTTATATTTTCCAAGTTCTCTTAAAATAATGTTAGAGCGATGGCGAGGGGTTGGGGGGGGGGGAGGAGCTTGGCACCGAGGGGGGATTCTGGAACCAAGTGCCGACTTGTAACGGCGAGTGGACTCGCAGGCTATGACGTCAGAGCGTGATTCGCGGTGGCGTCAGGCGGCACCGGTCGATGTCTTCTCCTAGGCGATTACGAACAAAACAAAACAAAAAAAGATTATCTCCCATTTTTCTTTACCATTTGTTGGATGTTGTGGGTTTATTTTTTTGTTCATTCATCACCACAAAACTCGCTTCGTCAAACACACACACGCACGCACACACACACACACACACACTCACCCAGACTTGCACTAGCACGGGGGAGCACTCGCAAAAGCTCTCTCAAGATGACTTTAATTCCTCGACTTTTGAGTGCGTATCAGCTCGTGTTCCTGTCCTCGCGACGTCGAGTGTTTCAAAACAAAATGGCGTGTCCATTTTAAAAGTACGGCAAGGGAAACATTTTTAAAGTTGAATATTTCAGTCGATGGACCTTAGACCCACCACCTTAATAACAAGGTGTTGAAACACAGTAACTAGTTTGACTGTTGTATACTGTCGTAGACTTGTAGCACCAAACTGCTTGTCAACAACCCTTTATCGATATCTAACAACATAATTCATTACCAATAATTGATTGAATAATATTTTTTTTTAAATTGATTAAATTGTCATCGCCAATGAATAATTTCAACTTGATCCGAGAATGGGTGTTGGTGTCAGTTGGAGAAATAACGTGTTCAAACCTCTTACAAGATAAACAGACATAGTGAGTTGTAAAAATACTTTTACTACCTATTTTAAGAATCCTTTTAAAAAAAACCTTTTGATCTGTGGGTCGTCCTTGAGTCCAACCATCTCCCGTAGGTACCTAGTATTAGTTAGAGAAAGTAAAGTCTGATAGTCGTTATAATGGTCACGTGACAAGCTTATGGACCGTCGACCATAAAAACAGATGATAATGTGCATGTCTGAAAGGGGAACTTTATTCAGTTTACTATTCCTGAGATTTAAAAAAAAAATGTCTGGGGTCAACAAGCAAGATCAGACAAAAAGTATTTTATTTACAGCTAGCAAAGATGTCTGAGACGAAAAGGGGGGGGGGGAGAAGTAGCTTAATTCGTGGGAACATCTCTGGCTTGCTCGGTGGATTCACAGACGTCATAATGTATGGGCGTTCTCAATAGAGGCAATGTGTATGTGAATATGTGTGTGTGTGTGTAGGTGTTCTCACTAGAGGCAGACAGTATGTTTGTATATGGGCGTTCTCAGCAGTGTGTATGTTTGTAAATGAGCGTTCTCACTAGAGGCAGTGTGTTAGTGCGTGTTTGTTATTCTGTTTATTCTTGAGAGTTCAAAAAATAATCCTGGATTTGTTTTAAGAAACCCGTCTTCTAATGTAACGTATAACTACATAGGAATTATTTCACTTATCTTTTATACATTTTCAAGGCCTTTCCAATCTCACTTAAATATAAAAAATATTAATATTACAGTAGAACGTCGTTTATCCGAACGTTTATTATCCGGAGCGTCAAATATCCGGACCAGTTTTTTTTTTTTTTTTTTTATCAACCACATGTACTGTGATGCACATATACTGTATGAATACGAAAAATAAGTGATTATTTTCCACAATAAAGGTAAAATTGCGACATTTGTCACCTATTTTGCTCGTTCTTCACGCACGTGTCCCGCATGTGATGATTTTCAATATTCGTATAGTGTCCGGTTGCATATACTGCATGGATCGCTTCGGTTTTCGGTTATCCGAACAATCGCGTATCCGAACGGTGTCCGGTCCCAATTGAGTCGGATAAACGACGTTCTACTGTAATATTAAAATTTTCGAGGGAATCGAATACTTGCGGGACTTTCTATGATTCTAAACTTTTCACGAAAGGGAGGGGTCAAAGACAAAGTAAACTATATAGCATTCCTCGTTCCATATGCTAGGACACAATTGTGCGAATGCTCCTTCTTCCCTAGTGCTATTGAAGCATGGAATGGGTTGCCTGAGCCAGCCAGGAAAAATAGTGACTTTGGAATTTAAGTCATTGGTTGATATGCATGACTAAATGCAAGACGCGTAGGACGTAATCATTATCTTTTTTTTTTTTTTGAAATAATGTCTGTAATATATAAGATAAGAAATATAGCTCAAGTGCACTTTAACGGGTGTAGAAGTTGGGTAATGCTAGTCGTTGAATATTATTTGCTTGCAAAGTCTATTTTTGGAATCAGTAGAAACAAATCTTTAGTATGAGATCTATTAAAAGAAAGTGATTCATTAAATTCTAACGTGTTAAAGTTTTTAAATAATCATGTGAAAAGTATTAGTAAGAAAAATAATACATTCTATCATTTGTAATAAAAAATGTAATAAAAAAGTAATTCTTGCTAATTAGTGCGTGAATGCCTGGAAATCGACTATTCCTAATAGATCTATCACGTGATTGATCTAGTATCGCTTTTTTTTCGCGCGCGCTGACTCGCGAAGATTTAAATATCTAAGATTTAAATATTTACTAGGTCTAGATCTTACTGATCTAAATAAAAGTTGAGTTTCTTTCAATGTGTCAGCTTATATGAAGTCTTCAAACTAATTGGGAATTAATTGATTAATTAATTAGTTCTAATTCATCTAGACTGGATCTAGAACAAGAGATATGTCAGGCACCTATACTAGAATGTACGTACATCTAGATTTCGAATTGAGATCTAGATCTAGATCATAGACTTATATATACTACTAGACTGGAAACCGGAAATAAATTCTTCTCCACGACTGATCGATCGTGAACATTTTGTAGACTGTTGGATCAAGGCGTTGTTTTGTAAAGTAGTTAAAAGAAGTAAAGTTGTTGTTTTTTCCAACCCTAACCTATGTAACATATAATTTTATTTTTTAGATCTAGATCTAGTAATTGATTATCAAAAATACACAAAAAATCACAATTTAGTGTTGCATTCAGACTTTTGATAAAGAAGATTATGTATCTAAAAATTGCTAAATAATAATTATGAGACGACAGTACTCTTATTTTCGATGTTCATTTACTAGATCTAGATCTAGAAATTATATGTCACATAGGTTAGGATTGAAAAAATAGCCTTTAATTCTTATAACTACTTTACAAAACAACGCCTTGATCCAACTTTCTAAAAAAATTTCACGACATTTTTTGTAGTGTTAAAAAGTCTCCACATCCAGTCTAGATATAGTATATATAAGTCTATGATCTGAATCCAATTGTGTAATCTAAATATAGATCTAGTTTTTTCCAGATTTAGATATAAATCTAGATTCTAATTCTAATTCTAGTCTACATTCCAGCTCTAGATATGACCAGGTGTGTAATAGACTTAGATTTCGACTACTGGCTAGATGTAGCAATCAATGTAGGCTGTAGGTTTAGATTCCACTCTAGTAGAAGAGGTACCTCAAAAACTTACGGCCCTAGATATCTGTAGATCTAAAATTAAATCTACCCAAAAGAAGCAATTTCGTATCAATTATGGAATCTAAAATATGCACATTAAAGAACAATCAACTGTTAATGAAGCTGTTTACAGATCTAGATCTATTCTAGATTTGGATTTGATTTTTTTAGATAAAAGTGAGAAGGGCAGAGGTTTTCATAGAAGAAACATTGGTTGCGCTCAATCTCTTTTTTAGCATGATAAAGGGAATCAAACTGATGTTCCATAACTTGCAGAATGTATCTTTTGTGGTACCTACTGTTATTGTCACTAGCGACTAGCTAGGTTCCATTACTTAAGCTTAAGTTCAAAGAATGAAATCGGGGGCATTTAAGGCAGACACAATAGCAAAGCTTTTTTATATTTGAAACAAGTTCAATGACTAATTAAAATTATCTGCCTGAAAAACATATATTTAAAATGTTTGTTATTAGTGATTGTAGAGGATGCCAAAGTTTTCATTGCTAACAGCAAAAAAGGTCTGGAAGAAGAAAATCTGAGTGATATAAAATATTTCCAGTGGCTGGATACCTTGTAAAGAAATTGCCTATAAACAAAATTACTTTTATAAAACTAGATGTCACTGATCCAGCTAAATGTTCTGTTGCCGCTATTGTGGAATGTGAAGTACACTAGAGGCATTATGATCATAAGATCATTGCCAATTGGCAAGAACGTTATCATTCTAACATATTCTAGAAAAGTCTAAGACAAAGACTAAAAGTGTAAATATTTTGACAAATGTACAAAATGTCTTATATAACTTTATGCTGTGTTAACTTTAGAATAGCTGCCTTTCATGTATGTTATGTGCTTGAATGATTTAATTTTAGTCTTTCCTGGGTATATTTCTTGATATTTTGGAAAATACTCATTTGCCCCTCAAAATACGCAATTCCATTTTGGCATGTAGGCTTCTCTGACTTTACCTAAAAAATAAATTCTAACTACGATTGGTAATAATCCTACTGAAAGGTGGGCATAGTTTTATAAAGCACTGAAAGTGGCTTGTAAATATGTGTATCGTTGTCCATCATTATCTCCATTCCTTTAAAATGCTTTGCTTAGTATTAATGAATTCGACAAACAAAGCAACATTGATACATAAATAGGTATATTGTTTTACTATTATTCGGTCGGTTGGGGCAGTTACGCGACCGGGTCCACAACTGTATCGAATTCAACAAATAAAGCGAAAAATATCATAGGTGCAAGAAATGGTCTTTTTAATTTTTTTTCTTTTTTATTGTAAAAAGGAACTCAAAATAGGTCCCTGAAGTGGTCCGCTCAGGTAGGTAAAAAGGCAGGTTTCAAAATTTTCAGGAAAAAACAACAAACTATGAACTACAAACTACTAACAACCCTATCTCCATCGATACAAAAAGAAGACACTTGCACATGTCGAAAACATTGCCCATACTGGAATTATTAGTTCAACTAACGACTTTATACCACAGGATACGGAGATGTAGTCATTTTAACACTTTTTGCTTCACTTTTTACTGAAAGGCTGGGAACAATTTTCCAAAAGCTGCGGCCTATTTGAGCAAGCCAAGCCATTGGACTTGATACAAAAATACACTTTCTTAACACAATTGTCATCCCAAAAGCAACATACGTCAGTCATCTGCCAAAATAGAGGAATATGGCTCAACAAGAATGGCTAAGACGTATTTTAGGAGAGAGTTAAAGAGATCGGGACAAGGAAAATATATAAAAAAAAAACTATAACAAAGACAAAGCTTATATTAAATGTAATTGTATCAATTATTTTGACTCCGTCATGTCACTAATTGTAATAAATCTAGAGTAACAGTAATAAATGTGTGCGAATGGAAATATTGTTATTAATTTTGATTCTTAAAGCATGCTTACTGCTATGGTCCCCAATCATTTGTGTAGACCAGTTGGGGGAGGGGGGAGGAGGGGAGGAAAAAAGGGGTATTTGGAAGAAGGTTTCCATGCTGGCTTTTCAAGAGCAACATAACAAAAAATAAGTTGCTCGACTTGAATTCAAACTCGAAGGCACTCCAGCCACTGAGCTAGACAAGTGCTTAAGAAAATAGAAGTTACGCTGTTGGTTTAAAATTTTGAAGCGACGACCTAGTTCTCTACACAAGGCTTTTCTCACTTTAGCTAGTACTACCTTCATATAAAAGAAAACTAATTAATTATTACTAATTGATGATTTTTTTAAAAATTGATGAATGTTATTAGGAACAATAAATAATTGTGCAAAGTTTCAACCTGATCAGAAAGTGGGAATGCGGGAAATAACGTGTACACAATTTTGTACTAGACAAATAGAGTTTGCCACCCTTTGCTTTGTAATAAAAAATAGTTCTGACGTTCCCCCTTCGTTCATTTCGAAATCAATGAAAAAATATTTAAATACAAAAATAAACAACCAAAAAAAAAACATTATTAAAGATCGTTTAAAGAAAAACAGTCTCCGGTAGGATGTAGTGTCATATCAACACAGTAAGAACTATGAACAATTTCTGAACAAAGTTTTTACATTTGTTGTGATACCATAAAGTTCGTTTTCTTTTTGCAATGTTTTATTTTGGTAAAAAGGGGAAAAAAAAACACAACAGTCTTTACAATGTGGAGGTATCATTTCTTTTAAATCACAAACAGGCAAGTGAACCCTAGAATTCAACTGTTGATAGCACAGCCATAATCGCAAATTAAAGCTTAAAAGAACCTCCACTCCGTAACGGTTCTAATAAACAACACGAGTTATACACCTTGGCATGAGGAAGATAACCTGGTCCTGAATGTGCGATAAGTGATAGCAGGAGGGTTAACAAGTTATTTAAAGATACATTGAAAAGAAAAAAAAAAAAGAACATGTGAACTAAAAAGAAGTCACTTGTTTTAAAAGCTTTCCTAAAATAAAAAGTTCATCTTTGACTACAAAATCGCCATTAATTTGAACATTAATGTAAATATTGCTGTAAACCCAATCATGCAACTTCACGACAAGATATCAATGAAAATGTAAATGTATTTATTTGAGTCTTCACTATTCGCACAAACTCGCAGGTAGGTCCTTGTGGTGTTAGCAGAGTGGCTAGTACATCGGATTGAGGAGGCGTGAGCCTTGAATTCAATTTCAGGTCGTTCCCCATACCCGCTTTTGTTTTAATAACTGCTTTTAAAAAAACAATTATCGTAAAATTCAGCCAGATATTCCTTTCTGTCTTCCCCCCCCCCTCCTCCCCTCTACATTTCCCCAACTGGTCCAGATAAGTGACAGGATCATGGCCTATAGAGAAAGCTAGAAGCATGACATAGCACTAAACAAAAACAATGGCTAAAATATTTCTAATTGGTTTTGGTCTAGATCTATTACAAATTCAATTACATAATACTCCAAAATAGTAGATACAATTACACTCCGTATAAGCTGTTACTTTAAAGGTATTTTGTTTTTCTATTTATCTTGTCCTGGTTAAGATAATAAATGTCTTTCTCTTTATTTCGTCCAAAAATATTTACAAGTTTGAACAACACTACTTACCGAGTACTTAGTTGTTGAAAGATCCCCCCCCCCCCTAATTTCAGAATATTGCAGAAAGCACTACAAGTGAAGTCAAGCTGCCTGGTCGTGTGCTATGTGCTCTGGCTTGTCGTTTTGATGATACCGTATAAGAACCCTGTTTGCCGCATTCACTTGCCGTCCTGCAAAAAACTTAAGCTAGGATGGAATTAATTTTAAGTCTGAGGGAACATGCAAAATATGCAAACCAAAGCTAACACTAAAAAAAATTATAAATGATAATAAATATACTATAGTCTAGAGGGAGGACAGTATTCCATCTGTGGTTATTTAAAATTATTAATGAAATTGAATCCGACGCTATCTGGACATTCAACAAGCTGTAAACTTAATAAGCTGAAACGTCAAAGGGAAATCATCTGTCATTATATAGCGCTTCTCATGCTGATGAGAGTAATGTCCCCTAAATAAATTTCTTCTGAATTTCTGTTTTAATGACGCAAAACGTAACTTTAACTTAACATCGCAGATTTCTTTTTGTTTTCCCAAAGTGAAAATTCGATCAAATGAGTACACATCTTGTTTTTCGTTCATTAAATCCTGTGTCAATGTCAATTAAAAATTTAAAAAAAAAATCATTTCAGCTGTTTTAAGTACAAAATATAATATTCACACTATCAAACATTTGGAAGGCGCCTCTTTTGCAGAGGCCATATAGTAGAAGCAGGCGATAAACGGGTAGCGAACGCAGAATTTGTCGGGTAACCATGATTGAGTTTTATTTATTTATTTATATTTTTTTGGAATAGATACCTGACCACCTAGACCAGTGATTCCCAAAGTGGTCTATATAGCCCACCAGGGGTCAACAAAGACTTCCAAAGGGTCTAAAAAAGTTAAACAAAAAAAATTAGGGTCTTTGAGATCTCCACAAAGGTCTATGAAAACGGATTGCTTTCGATTCATTCGTGACTTCAATTTTAACATCCCATTGATGCAATTATTGTATACACTAATATGTGATTTTTTACCTTACGAAATCCTTTAAATATTTATCCTGCTATTCAAACTAAAAAATGTTGTATTTAATTTCAATACTTTTTGATTAAATTGCTTAATTTTGTCTTCTTGTAACTAATTTTTAAGAAAAAGAAATTTTGTTTGTACAGCTTTGAAAATGTAAAAATGGAATTCCTTCCTTCCTCATCAGGCAAGTGGTTGGCTAAAAGCCTTTTTATGACGATATAAAGTCAATTAAGCTAGAGGATTACCCTGATAAAAAGAAAAAGGTTTGAAACACTTTCGAACACCCAAAGATAAAGTTCAGAATATCAAAATCTTTCTTCGACATTATATAGAGAAGATGAAGAAGAGAAGTCTTACAGTACCTCTTTTACTTATAGCCAAATACGGAAAACACTGTAGGTACAAACGTTGATTTTACCAGCCGTTGAAGAAGTATTAAAAACTTGTTTTACATAAACCTACATCGGATATTATAAAATATTTTTCTATAAGCAACACTACAGTTCAATGGGTATGAGTTATAACAGTAAAAGTTTCTTATATAATTAATACATATATGTATATATATAATTCAATGCAAACGATGTATACAGTAAGGGATTAGGGGCGTCAAAAGAAATTAAAGAGTGTAGCACTGTATGCTGGTTGTGTACAAAATGTAATGTAAATCCGTTCGGCGGATCCAGAGATCTCTTGAAAGAGGAATGAATACGTGGTATTTCGTAAATATAGATATAATACATTTATGTAGATATTAGTATTGTTATGGTCTAAATCAGACAACTTAACGAGAGTAAGTCAAAGTGAGTATAAATGACTAAAACTTCTTTATTTAAATTACATAAATAATTTACCAAATTGCATTAGTTCAGGAACAAAAGTCAGATTATTAGCAGACGAATGCATAATATATAGAACAATAAAAAAAACAACACAATATACAGAAATTTTACAAAGAGAATTAGATGAATTACAGAAATGGGAATCAAATTGGAGCATGTCTTTTCACGCAGAAAATTGTCACTTATTAAGAGTAACATGGTAAACTATTAACACAGACTAAAATCGCAAAATTCCTAAGAAAAACTGTCGTGGAATCCTCATATTGATGAAACTATCAACAATACAAACAAGGCACTATGGTTTATTAAAAGAAACTTCTATAAATAAAAAAAGAACATAAAACTAAAATGTTATTTAACCTTGGTTAGGCCAATAATAGAATACGCATCCTCTGTTTGGGACCCTTCAACTCGAGAAAACATTAAGGAACTGGAACAGACACAAAATAGAGCAGTGAGATTCATAACAAACGAATATTCACATTTGACTAGAGTAACACTTTAAGTAAAATCATTTAAATTTAGAAAGCCTTCAGGATAGAAGACTTAAAAGTAAAGTAGCAATTATACATAAAACACTGAATCTTTAAATAGAAAAACAAAATCCAATGAAATACTCAGAAAGACACAAAGATAAAGGCACATTCTTCGTTCCATATGCTAGGACAAATTTATACAAAAGTCCTACTTCCCTAGTGTTATTAGAGCATAGAATGGGTTGCCTGAGCTAGCCAGTGACTTGGCAGAATTAAAGTCATTGATTAATATTATTAACTAGATGAATGACGCGTAGGACGTAATCATCTTCATTTTTCAAACAACGTCTGTATTTTATAAGATAAGAAGGTAAGAATCTTATTAGTAGATTATTTTTATATGAGATTCACACAAACTTGTTAGCAGCCCTTGAGCCCGTTTACAGTACTCAGTTATGATATGTTCATTATATTTTTATGTTTTTTGTTCACAGTACAAGTTTTATTAGAAAACACCATTCAATACAGACGGAAGTAATTTGCTTGACAATTTCAGATGGACTTTGCAAATCAATGAAACGCTTGCAAATAATGCAGATAACTCAACAATATATATATATATATAACCGTTGAGAAAATGAAAAAGCAATTATTAATTCATTACACAAATAAATTTATTGAGAGTGTTGACAGTCAAGGTTCGACATTCAAGGTGAAATTGAAGCTACCAACAAAGGGAAGTCATCCTTGGTTATCTAGAACTTTTTATAGTGTTGAAAGATTTCCTCCCTTGCTTAATTTTCCACCATTTTTTGTTTAATTTAGCGTTAAGTAAGTCGCAGATTTATCTTCAGCGCTATTACAAAATACCCATATTCAAGTCAGAACATCCAGGAACCTGGAAAGCTGATCTCAAATATCGCCTCTGGAAATAATCCTAGAAATTTAACAGTTGAGGTATATCGCTAATGTCAGGCTATATGTGCAAAGTGTAGTTGTTAAAATTAGATCTAGATTTAAATCCTTTCGATCTTTTCTTATGTCAACATTGTAAACAAAGCCTAAATCCATATAATACTATAGCTTTAATAGAGTCGGTCAACTTGTTTTTGAGGGTCTTAAGTTTGTTTTAGGGCTACAATACATACACTACGGTCTAAGTTAGTACCCAAGGAACATTTCTGCCAATTTGTATCAAGATTGGTCAAGCGGTTTTAATTCTATTCCTAACATACATGAATACGCCTTACTTTCTACTTTAAAGTATAGATATTTATATCTATATAATTATAAAATCAATAAATAAACTATTTATTGCTCACTGGCCAATTTCTTTTACGAAAACCATGTGGGCAGTTTAAATCAATAGCTCCTTGCAACGTCACAGGCTCTGACGTCACAGGTCAGTGTTGAGTGCTTCTATAACGATTGGTTTTGATAGTTTCCACTCATGTGAGGAAGTGAAAAAAACTTTTTAACAGCAAAGTTCAATTTAGCGTTCTTGAGATTGGCTCAACCTAAAAATCTCAAGTAAAGACAAAGAAGGCTCATTGTATGTAAACATTAAGCTAATTTTTTTTTTCGGAATCGAGTTTGAATAGACAGTGATATTTTAAATACCAAGGACATGGTCTGTTATTAACTCGTTACGATATTTGTTCATAGATCAAAACAAGACTATTTCAATACTTTTATTTTCTTTGTGTTCTTATTAAAAACCAGTTTTTACTTCCATTTTATTATCTATGAATATAGATCTTTTCTACCTTTAGAAACATTCACCCTTAGGGCATATTCGGAAAATTGGGTTAAAATGAATCTGATATCGAATAATACAAAATAGAATAATTTTATTGCAATATTACTTTTAGCAATCAAAACAGGACCAAGGCTTATATTTGACGGAGCCGTCGGGGGCCGCCTTTAAGTCTTCTTTTATAATACAAACTTTCATTGTAATGTTGTTAATTCTACCGAGATTCTACGCAAAAAACAAAAACAACAACAACAAAATATTTGTGTAAATTACAAACAAAATAAATTCTATGTTACTTCTTTTATTTTATTTTTTTTATAACTTGTTACAAAAAAACAATTCCAAACCAGCATTTCCTATGGGCGATTTAATTTCGGTTGGAACAAGACTTTTCATCTTCATCTCCACATATCTCTTATTCATTAAGACCGTTGGGACACCACACAAGATCTGTCAACCATCTTTCTCCATTCATCTCTGTCCTTGTCTTGGATAAAACTTCATTCACTGACAGGCGTTTCCATTCTTTTATGGTGTTTTCCCATCTTTCTCTGTCTTCCTTCTCTTCTTTTTCCTGTTACTGTCTCGTAAGGCTTTACTTGAATGAATGTGGTTCTTTGTATTATGCTAGCACCTCTTCTGGTATAATTGGAATGCTTATGGTGTGTTCATTAAACGTCCTTCTTCAGGCTGAGCTTATTGTTGCGTAAGTCCCCATGTAAATCTACGGAGTTCTATGACTGTCAACTGCCAAAGTGGATTTAAGTCACTCTGTAATATCTATGTTTTGTCACGTGACCTTCTTCCTGTTTCTATATCAGGAGTTTCACGTGTCTTTTCACCCTCTTAACCCGAGGTGAACATTTAATGGGCAATGTCAACCGAGACTGTGACAATGACCACAACATGAAGATCGAAGAATAAACACGAACACAGCAGACATGGTTTTATTGAACACAAATAATAATTCATACTATACTGGCAACTTCAGCCATCAAGAAATCAAGAATATTTCACATAAAGCTATAGTGTATTCCAACTGAATTGACCAAATACATAGCTAATAACACTTTCATCTTAAATACAAGACACGTCTGTCTTCTACAATATTCCTGAGGTCTTTTACTTGACCATATGATTAACGCCCCACAATGCAACTGTGGCACCTTCGATTTCCCCGTCCGAGATCATATTCTCCATAAATAAGTGCATCTCGTGATCCTCAACCAATGAATGTCACTAACTACCGAACAATGATGTGACACTGCTCACTGAAGGAAGGTCATTGCGAGAACTGGGAAAATGTGTGATGTGGCCATAGAGTTAACATTCCATGTCCCAGCGTGAAAGTAGTCTTATCTTAATAGAAAACGGATGGAAAAATCTTCTTATTATAAAATATGTTAAGCTTTTAACTTTGCTATCAACACTGGCGTTCATAAAATTGGTGTACTTGTTTTGAAACGAGAGTGTGGGTCATAAGCATTTTTAATTAGAAAATTAATTAGCTTATGCAAATCCAATTCAATCTTAATATATAGTTAATATCTAGTTAAGTGTCTTTTATATTAATACCTTCACGGCCAAAAAGTTTTTAAAAGGTTTCTTTAAATTTGGAGCTCATATTATAATAAATAATTATATTTGAACTTGAATTAATGATGCCAGATAAGAAAGCCAAAGCCCAAGATTCTTTAAAAAATAGAAAATAGAAAATATTTTCCGCCAATGTAAAAATCTGGCACGAAGACTGTGACCAGTGAAAGCGAAACAATAGGAATGTAGCAGACGGCCACAGCTGTGGCCACAGCGATGACCAGTGCCGCAGCCTTTCTATCACGTGAAGTCAGAGACGTCTTAGAAAAGCCGTTGCTGGAGTTTTTCATCCGCCATTTTCTCTTACGTCGAAGTTTAATACCTGAACAAGTTAAGATACTTTTAAAAGATATAATTTGTGAAATTGGGTAGGGGTGATTTGGGAGACACATCTCCCTTCGACGCATGTGAAGTCAAACAAATGAAGACAAGACCAGCACCGAGCACTGGCGATCATCTCCTTCAAACTGGTCATTACCTGTGACACCTAACCCGCCCCCTCTCTTCTGGGCACATACTCTTTCCACCACCCCTTCCTTCTCTCACGGGTAAGACGATAATCTGCTTCTAGCACTCCTCTTGACTCCCTAGGTGCCAATTTATAATCCTTAATCTTTAATTCCTAGAGCTGCCCAAGGTCTACCCCTCTCTTTCAATCTCTTCACCACTAGGTCTTTATAAGCTCGCGTAGTTTGGACCATTCACTAATCATTTGTCCAGCACGCTGACAGACTGGCAAAACTTTCGCCATTTAATTCTATTATATTTTTATATTTTGTATTCTGGTGGCAGTCTATATAAACAATGGAAAGTGTCCAGTTGAGGCGCGGAAAAGTCACATTGATAAGTGGATATTGTTATAGTTCGCAGAGAATAAATTTTGTTGACAGATATACAAATAATTACTAAAATAGATTATTACAAATATAATGTACCAAAAACTACTCATGTTTTTCGCTTAAAAATGTGTTTTAAAATGTATAATAAAAATATTTTTTTCACTATATTATACCAACATAAACAAAGTACACATTCCCCTTCCCCCCCGCCCCCATCACGAAAAAATGTTTTAATAACTTTGACTATTTCATGCACGCATATTGTGAAGTATGGATGGCTGCCTGGTCTTGTTTAATGTTACTCATTTAACAAGAATTAAATAACAATTTTAAATACCAAAAAATAACGAACAAATATATCTATTTTTTATATTCATGAAAAATATAGGTCTTAACACAAACACTCATACAAAGCATAGATTTATATATATAATTCTCATCATGGCTCAACAGTTTGGACAAGTGAATGAAATATCACTCTTTTATTTTCTGCAAATCGGACTAGAGGGGAGGGGGGACAAGTAGTATTCACCCGTCACTAAATAGCAGGGCGGACATAACCGTTGTGACCAGGAAAGATCACTCTTTTTTTTTTATTTCTACCCCACGTAAATTTAGCGGCGAAAAAAGAGAGGGGAGAGAACAAATAATCTTCTCTGTATACACCTGTCACTAAATAGCAGGGCCGGACACAACCGTGTGGGGCCCTATGCGAAACGGATTTCGCGGAGCCAATTTTGCGTAGAAACGCATAAAAAGTGAAATTTAAGAGATTGTATTAGAAAATAAATTCGTCTATGCAATTTATTCATTCTTTACTAAGTAGAGAATTACTTTACGAGCCTTGCGTCTAGCGAAGTCATACAGTATATCATATGAATTCTGTTTCCTACATAGGTATTGCATAGTGCCGTTTTTTTTTTTATCGCGCATAGGATTGGCGTTTTTCATATTGAATGACACCCCAAAATTACAATTTTTGTCTATATATTTCTGGAGATTTGTTTCCAAAAATTTTTAATAATTTCCGGAGATGGACTTTTTCGTCTATTTTGCCGCGGGAGATCTGTTATAAGTTATAAAATGGTTTAATTTAATAATTTACTCCTAGAATTAGCGCGGGTCCTATGAAAGTGCGGGGTCCACTGCGGTCGCATAGGTTGCAGTAGCCTAGGAATGGCCTTGCAAAATAGCGGCGTATGCTACGCCGCCGGTCGACCACAAATTGTATTATTCTTTTAAAATAAATAACACAATGAACGTAAAGAATGTGACCAAAACATTTTGCGCCAAAACGTCCTTCGCGCCAAAGCGGCTACGGCAAAATGTCCTTCTTCGCGCTGTCCGCACCTTTGGGAGAAAGAGAAAATCGTGTCCCATGCTTTTTTCCACAGCCCCAGACCTGCAGAGTTCCGTTTCGACGCTCTGAAAAGCCAAAATTCTTCACCTTTATGGTTGACATACGTGCACTTAGATATGTTAATGCAGACAGCCTCCTACCAAGAGGAGAGAGAGGTTACACTTATCGTCCACATTTAATAAAGGCAGGGGTCTGACGAGGGTGGTGATTATTTAAATAATTCAGGACCTTAACAAGAATGACCTATGCGAAAGTCCTTAAAACGAAGCATAGTGATAATTTTCTATTTCGTGGTCCTATAGTTGTCTTTAACGAATAAATTATAAAAAGTATCATATTGTAACTTTTTAATAGTTTATTACTTTCCATCATTAAATACGATAACATAATTAATGCCCTTGTTACGAAAAAAAAGGAGTTGGGGGGGGGGGGAGAATTGACATTTTTAAAACAAGAAATATCATTTAAATTATGCCAGACCAAGTCAATGTTTACATCTACTTCATATTGACGACTTTACGACCAAAAAGTTTTAAAAATGTTTCTTTAAATTTGGAGCTCATATGGTAATATATAATTATATTTGAACTTGAATTAATGATGCCAGATAGGAAAGCCAAAGCCCAAGATTCTTTAAAATATAAAAAATATTTTCCTCCAATGTAAAAATCTGGCACGAAGACTGAGCAAGTGAAAGGGAGCGGGCAGTGAGTTTTAAGGTCGCCTCGCCCCCGTACAAGGACAGCCCTAATGTGGCACACGAACCAGTTCTCTCTCTCTCTCTCAAATCCTTGTCCCAATCGTCTTTCATGCAGACCGCCGCGACATTCATCAAGAATGTGGTCCACTGTTTCTACGTTCTCGACGCAGTGTGTCGTTATTCTCTCTAAACGTCCGAAGTGAGCCCCTATTAGACAGTGTCCGACTCGGAACTGGGCTTGGACGGCCTGTTCCGCACGATTAAGTTTCCTCCATGCGTCCTTTCGGTCTGTTACTATTCCAGCCACAGCCAACACCGAGAAAGTAACAAAAACCAAAGTTTAAACATTTAATTGAAACTGAATATTTGTATATATCTGAATACTGTTGACCTAGTTCTGGAAGCCATATCGGTATGGAGCAAGGACATTATGTTTGTCTAAGTGGTTTATGATGTTGCTAGGCTTTTTATGGCGCTATTCTTTAATATTTATGTCGTTGGTAGCAGTGACATTCACTTTCGCATCCTTAACATTATTTAGTTTATTCTAAAAAAAAAAAATCTACAATATTCTAGCAAAGACGTTCATGTTTGTAAATGAACTTTTGGATGGAAAGTCAGAATGGAGAAAGAAATTCAATTAGTTAATAAAGTATAAAATGAAATTAAAAGCAGGTTGTTTAGTAGCCAAAATAGAATTTTATTTCTTCAAACCTAGTTTAAAATAGCTAGAGCTACATGTTAAGGTTACAAAATTGTGTGTTGATATATGCACATTTTCAGTTAGAACTAAACATTCATTTTATATATTATACTATACTAATATCTTATAATATAAAACAATCTTAAAATTATCTAGAATTGAAGCAGTGTTTTTGAGTCTGATGATTAATGAAGACTACATAGACCCAATATTTTGTTGTTTATAAAATACAAATTATAAATTCAAAGCAGACAATTTTGTCCTATTTACTTAATTAAAGATAAATTATTAAGTGTTTTCTTTGTATAATTGAAAAAAAATTTTAGCACAATAATAAAATTTTCTTTTTTTTTTTCATTTCACATAAATACAAAATCTATATCAACATTAGAACTTTCATAAAAATATTATTTGAATTCAAAATTTTATTAACAAATATCTAGATTAATTGTGCAAAACCATTAGTGTTGCTTGTCATGTATACATAAAGACATATGTGTATAAATAATAAAATATTTTTCCATGCATACATATGAATGTATGCAGGTAATGATATATATATATGTATAATACATACAGTAAAATATTGTATATTTTTCAGCTATCAAGTAAGTGTGTAACGTTATAAATAATAAGATTTTATAAAATAAAATGCCTGTAATCATTTAAACAAGACTTTTGTAGCTTTTCCACTGTTAAAGGTGCATCTGAAAAATAAAATAAATAAATAAAAACATGTTTTTTTTAATGTGTCTTGAGGTTGCAAACAAGAGTATACAAATCTGTTCTTTATGTACTTTTTAGGAAACCAGTTTAAGGATACACCTTTGTGTATCCATTTTTTTAGATCCACTATAGTGTGACAAGTGTTAAGATACCTTATGTACAAATCTTATGAAATCAAACGTGCATTTAGTACCAGGGATCTGGTTGTGTGTCTGTTTAAGAAGCATAAAGATGTAACCCTCAAATCCAGAGCCTTGGGTGAAAAGTGATTTTAAAAGATTTCTGATGCAATTAAATCCGCAGAATGATTGTTTTTTTCTAAAATTAAAATATTATTAGTTTTATTTGATTATTTATTATTATTTTATATCCTGGGGTCTGATTTCTAAGTCTTGGACTGTAATATCTCTTGCTATAGTTGTATTTAATTTTTTTTTAAATATGTTTTTTTACACATTTAAGTAAAATTTAGCTTCCAAGAAGCATCAACTGTAAAGGCACTCTCAAAAACTATCTGTGGCTACTAGAGGGCACATGTGACTTACAAATAGGAAACCATCCTTGGTGTCCAGTCTCACTTCTTGCAGCCTCCAAAGCTCTTTTCAGAGCAAATAGTGGACATGAACCTTGAGCTACAGGTGTCTCACCAACAGCTGGAAACAAAGAAGAATTAAGGAAGTAAAATTCATATAAGCTACTGAAATCATAAATGCATCAATCAATCAGTACATTTATCTAATGTCAGATTTTAGTCAGTGGAGGCCCTAACCGAAATTTTTGTGAAGGCCCCTACCCCCATTAAGCTTCAATTTAACAAAATTATTAATAATAATTATTATCATTAATAATAATAATAATAAATCTAATAGAATGCAATGGCGAGTGCAGTGGCTGAGTGGTTAAACGCTTGACTTCTGAACCTGGGGTCCTGGGATTTTAAATTTCGAGATTTTTAGGCCACCCCTAAGTCCACCAAACTCTAATGGGTATGTGACTGTAGTTGAGGAAAGTAAAGGCGGTTGGTTGTTGTGGTGGCCACATGACACCCTGCTCACTAACTTTTAGCGATAGAAACAGATGACCTTAACATCATCTGCCCCCTAGATTGTAAGGTCTAAAAGGGAAACTTTACTTACTACTATTTAATACTATTTCCCTTTTTAAAAATTCAATATGGAGGGCCAAATATTTTGTGGAAAATGTAAAATCTAAAAATTTAGAGGCTCTCTTTTAAAGGCAAGGCTTTGCACAGCTGCAAAATTTTTGTACTGTCTCAAATCTAGCCCTGCATTTAACAATGATTAAATATTATCTATAGTAGTAAATCTAATGTTGAAAATTGCTACAAATGAATAAAAACAAAGAGGCATTTTGTTTACAGTGAAAATTCTATTTTGCTGCCTCTAGAAATCATCAATTTTTATAGGAAAGACTAAAAATGGCTCAGAAAAGAAGAACTTTCAGAAAGCACAGAAATTTACACTATAATAGGGAACATGATAAATGAATCAGATTTTTTTGTTAGTTCAAATGGATAAAATGTATTTATAGTGAAATTCTTCTATTTTATATACGGCCTCCTGGTGGTGTGTTATGCACTATGGACTTTTGTCTTGATGATATTAGGGAAGCGTGGTTGAGAGGCTAAGTGCACTTGAGCTTGGTTTGGCTACCTATGAAGGAGGCTCGAGGTTCGACACCTGACACGGGCAGAGTTGTGTTTACTGAGCACCTGAAGGCAGCACGAAAAAAAACCTGCACTGGTCCACAACTGAGATTGGACCAAAGCGCTCTGAGCATGCTATAAGCATGAAAGTAGCGCTATATAAAAGCCATAATTTATTTATTTATTTATGATACTGAGTTGAAATCGTCCCCACTACCATCTGTCGCCCTCCAGCTGAAGGCCAGGGATAGCATGTAATTATCTTCAGTTCTAAAGGAACATCCAAAACACTATAAAATAAAACACTGAAATTCAGGGACACAACAGCATTCGTTGAACTTCTGTGAGCTTTTCATTGATGTGTTCACATTTTTAAAATAAAATAATTGAAAGGCATACCTTTGGAACCTAACACTCCTATAGGGTTTGGAGCATTTCTTAGAAACTTGACATTAAACCTGGTTGGTAGGTCTCTACTCATAGGAACTTTGTAATTCTGAAAAAAAACACACACTTTTTGGTCATGTTTGTTATATCTTCTTTAGTTAGTCTAAAATGAAGTGACTAAGTGGGACACACATTTGAGACCCAAAGAAAAACCCTTGTTAAACACAGGTACAGAGGATGAAAAGAAAAGTTAAATAGAGTTCCAGTGGAGAAAGGCTTTGTCTGAATCACATAAGGAAAAATATGCAGGTAGAAACTGGGTTTGCATTGTCATATGAAACACTGCACCTATTTTTAATCTTCAAAATAGAAGACATTGCCGTTATAATTATTATTATGGATCTTAATATACTGTGTAAATTGAACATATGAATAAGCATTATGAACTTTTTATTCGACTGAATACATCTTACCCAAGTTCCATCAGAAAGTGCCTTGCCAGTCTTTGGATCATACTTCATGCTTTCCAACAAGAATAGCCCACAGCCCATGTTGAACGCCCCTTCAAGTTGTCCCATGTCCAGTTCTGGGTTGAGACTTGAAAGAAGCAAAATGTCATTTTATTTTAAAAGCACAATTAGATATAAGACTAAGAATACTAATTGATCATAAGTGGAAATGTGTTTACGCTACATTGACTCTTTTTTTTTTTTTCAAATTAAACAAAGGAAATAAAGATTCATTGAATGACTAAAACACAAAAAGATCTTGATCTTTTTCTTGTTTGCCATTCAACAATTAGCTTGAATCAGTCCCACTTAGTAAGGAACAACTGAGACTTTTGTAGCATTCAGTTTCTTATAAAATACAGATGTTACTTCAAAAAGGAAATGATTACATCCTACGATGTTCCTAGGTCAATCTATGTTAATGTCATGTCATGTTAATGACTTAAACTCTGCCAAGTCATTGGTTTTCCTGGATGAATCAGGCAACCCATTCCATGCTCTAATAGTACTAGAGAATAAGGAATATTTGTACAAATTTGTCCTAGCATTTGGAACAATAGTGTGCCTTTATCTTTGTGTCTTTCTTGCATTAATAGATATAAGTTTCCCATCTCATAGTTTTGGTGAGGTGAGTAATGGTTGTGTTTTTATTCTAAGTCATGAATAATATTCAAAATATTCCTAAGTAAGGGTGGTACGCAAACAATGACAATACACATCATTGTGTATAAATTCAACTTCCTCAAAACAAATTAGTGTTGAATAAAGCTTTATCGCTATAAGGAATATCTTATTGAAACATAAGAATCAACAAAAAGACTTCAAACTGCATTAGAATTTTGCAAAATACCTTGTACCACAGTCATAAAGGTAATCAACTTGGACTATGTTGTATTCTCCTGTGAGAACATCCAACTCTACTTCTGAGCAGCAAACACTGTAAGCATTATATGCTGGGATCTTCTCATTATCTGATGGCCTAAAACACAAACCAGCATATACACATTCTAGATGATTAATACGTGTACACCTCTTATGTTACGGCCTATCTCACCAAATCAAAACTTTAAATTGGATTATTTAAATTGCAAAATAATGTAACTAAGCATTAAAACTTTTATATCTAGGCAGTAGTGTTGCAAGGTACTTGTCATATATCAGTTTTAGAACCCCTGTAATATTTGGTGACTAGTAGTCACTGAACTATTCGGTGCAGTTAGCACGAGATTTTTCCTGGTCGGGGACTGACCACGAGCTGGACACCTCAGTTGATCTTGGGCTCTCGTAGAGAGAGGAATATTATGAATATCTTGTCCAGTGTAGTAATGTATAGATATTAAGGTTGATTTTTGGACTCCTGGGAGCAAGGAGCATGTGTGATATCTAAAGTATTCCATTGGATTCTAATGTACTATGTTTTGTGTATATCTTGATGGCTGGACTTGCCAATATCTTTTATGTATTATTTTACATGTAAAAAAACCATGTCTGCTGACCCTGCGTCTATTTATGATTCTAAATGCTGTGGTGGTAGAGTTCAGCATGATAGTGTTCTTGCGCACCAGCAAATATAGTGCGCGTGAGAAGGTATTTAGTTAGTAAGGCAAAGAACTTTGTAGTGGTACCAGAAGAGGTAGCTACAACACACAAAGGCAGACCAGCTCAAGACCGTCCAGACCTGTAACAATGACCAGGCTGTGACAGTACTGGTGGATCTTAGTTCAAGAATATGAAGGTTTACCTCTCCTCTAGATTGAGAACAACCAAAATCTAAAAAATCATTTTTTTAAAAAGAACAAAGCTTATCTAAAGGGGAAGAACTCCATCCTTAAAAACTATACCTACCAATGATGTACAAGTTATTATTTCCCTTATGCATTTGAAACAAAATAATTAATTACCAATAATTAAATGACTAATTAAATATTTTTGTTTATCGATTTTTGTTTTGTTAAGTACAATAAATAGTTGTTTAAATTATCAACTTGGTCAGAGAGTGCGTGAGGGAGAAATAGCATTAATAATTATCTAAGGGGATTAAGCTCAACAAATTTAGCCATATCTGTGAATACTGGAGGATTACTTTCCATTGATGCTATTAAGCAAAATAATGGATTACCAGTAATTGCTTAATTTAATTTAATTAAATGGTTACTTTTTTATTGATTCATGTCTTGTCTATGTCAATGAATAGTTGTGTGAAGTTTCAGCTAGATCTGAGAACGGGTGTGGGAGACTTAATGTGTACACATTTTTAATCAGACAGACAGACTTGAGTTGATATAAGCTTTGTAATAGCAAAAAAACTATTTCTCTTGTATAAAATTTAGTTTTAAATAAATGCATTCCTCTCTTGATACTACCACCTTCAAGTAAATGTGTAATTGAAATCAATTTATTTACAAATTCCTTATAAATAGGACTAATAGTGTCTTGCCACTTCTTAAATGCAACAATAGTAATTTTCATATTAACAAAGACATTTTTGTTATTATACAATTATAGCTGTAACAATTATAAAGAAATTTAAGCTATAGCTTGACTGGAGCAGACTTTATTTCATCACATGAATTTCTTCATAATAGAAGATAATAATAAGGCTTGTTTTCAAGTCCGAAGATTAATGATAAATGTAGTATTTTTGTGGATATGCAACTCTAGCTGTGACCTACATTTTTTGCCACATTAAATGCATGGGTGTCTTCAACGCTCAGGTGGGGAACGATTACAGTGCTTGGCCAGGTGTCCTGGAAGGCCATGGTATTGGCAGCTGCAATGATAATGGCAGACTTTTGTTGTAACTCTGCTCCAAAGCAATGCTTGGAATAACCAAAACAATTTTCCAACATAACAGAAGATACTTACATCCTAAAAGTACCCTTCTGTCAATGTAGTCATGGATTTTAATCAGTCCTTAGTTTTCCTATCCATACTCTAAACGCACAATGTAAAAAGGAGCACTTATATACCTTTAATCTTTCTTCAGTATTTGTGTTTATAATGTAGGCTACTATGAGCTACTAACCAATATTGGGCAGTCAAGTTGATACCTCCTGCATAAGCCCCAGCAATAAGTTCATTCCATGGTGGATTGTTTAGCTTTTTTCTTATAGGAGCAAGCCGTTCTAGTAATGTTTCACAGCTTTTGATAACTGCCTGTAGATTATGAAGTTTAGATTAAAGAAGATTAATGTCAGGATACACTGATAAAGATATTAAAGCAGTACTAATGAACTGAAATCATATCATCTAATTAGTAAATATAATAACAAATATATTGCCCAGATTAAATGCTTTTGAGTAGGTTATACATGCAATGTGTACAGCACATAATGTATTAAGGATGTGAAATGATTAAAATAAAGTTTTTGGATCATATTGTTAATGCTGATTGAAGAAGAATACCATACTTTGGATAACTTGTTATTAATACAAAATTAACACTATTGGATAACTATGTGAAGAGAGATGGTGACCAAGAACTATGGACAGCGAAAAAGCAATGACCTCAGCTCTGGAAGAAAAGTGTGCCAAACAAAAAATGACTGGCTCCTCTACCACCAAAGTGAATGCCACTTTAACCTGCAGTATATGTGGACAGGAATGTCTCTCGAGAATAGGGCTCCACAGTCACATGAAAAAAATGTTCTACGAGGTGAAATAAAGTCATTTATGATTGATGGAAGCCAACAACACTATTGGATAACTAGATACTCTCATAATAATCATACGATTTTTTCTTTTTCTTTAAATATTTAAATAGTCTTGATAAATAAACCATTGATGTAACAGCATGAAAAAGAAATGATAATTGTAAATTAATTCATTGAATGATTTAATATCTGGAGTTTACAAAGGTTATTTACCAGACATACAAGTTCTGAGCAAACAGATCCTCCTGTGAAATGTGAGTTTGCATTGATGGTTGTTGATTTCTTTACTACCTTGATCTTATCGACAGAGATTCCAAATTTGTGGGCACATGTTTGTATTGCCTGAAATATAAAATCATTAATAGAATGAGGTCATAATACAGTTCTGGGATAGGGTGTAGGGGCTATAACCTCCTGTTGGAACATAGCACTCTATACTGGTTGTAAGTCATGTCCACAAGCTCTTTTCTTTTAGCTACCAAAAGTTTTACATCAACCAGTGCAGTCTCTTTCACAAACAGTTGCTTATGTTAGATACTGGGTATTAGGTGGCCCGAAAAGATATCTACTATCAAATTATGGGAGAGAACCAAGCAAAAACTCCCAAGATATTAAAAAGCAAAAGTGAACTTGGATAGGACATGCATTATCATAAAAAGTACCAACATTGGACTTGATTGGAATCTGCAAGGAAAGAAGAAAGTGGGCAGGCCAAAGCAAACCTGGAAGAGGTCAGTCATCAGTGAAGCTGAGGATACTGGAATGACATGGGAGCAGATGAAGAAAGCTGCTCAAAACCAAGTTTGGTGAAGAGGTGTGGATGCTGCCCTACTTTGTCAAAGGAACAAGTTAGTTAAGTGCAATCTCTATATAATCTTTAACACTCAATACCTTTTCATAACACAACTAGTTCTGATATACCTTAGTATCAATTCCTTGCCCCATGTCTATGGCACCATGCGCAATGACTACACTGCCATCTGCGTGGTATATAATGACACTGGTGTTGAAGCACAGCCAGGTGTACACAAGGGCGTATCTACTGGGCATGACATGAAGCCCTCTCTTCTTCCATCGATTGTTCTGAATATGAAATAGTCATGCAAAATATTTATGTTTGGTACATAATACATATTTTGATAACATTACCATTTAAAAAAAAAAAATTAATCACACATCTAGTTTGATTTTTAATGGATTTTATTGGAGCTTATTTTATTTATTTAGTTTTTTTTTCAATTTAAAAGTTGAATTTGAATTCTGATACAACAAAAACAAACAAACCAGTATTTATATATATATATATATATATATATAGGTTTAAAATATGAGATAATAAAGAAGATATTTAAATAAATGATAGAATTGACAATAATTAAGAAGACTTGTAAAAATTATTTGCTTTAATTCTGTGATGATTTGAACGGTAGGAAAGCTAAGTGAAACAAAGTCATTCATTTCTCTGTTATATAGATAATGTACTTGGAACTACTAACAACAAGTCTACGAAATTTTACTATAGAAATGAAACTTATTGTAAACAATTCCAGTATTAGAATATGTTATAAGGTACAGACATTACAGTACTTAAAAAAAGGAGACATTTAAATTCCACATGTGTATACCAGTGTGTATTATCCATCACTAAAAAGGGAGTATTCTAATGTAGGTAATAATACATTTTTCAATGTTTTATTTTTTTTTTGGAAGGTGGATTTTCTACACTTTGTGCAGACATTTCAGCAGGCTGGATAGTAATATTTTGGGCATCACTGATCTAGACCAACAACAATAAATCAGTGTGATTAGAAATATTTTTACCAATTGTTTTTGTTTAGCACTATTTCATGCTTTTAGCTTTCTCTATATGCTATGGTCCTGGACCAGTTGAGAACATTTAGGGGTGGAGGGGAAGAAAGAAAGGGAGATCTGGGTGAATTCTATCACAATTGTTTTTTTAAAAGCATTTATAAAAAAAAATGAATGAATTTGCACTCATGGCTCAAGCCTCCTAAAGCCAACAAACTAACCACTCTGCTAAGGAAGTACTTATGAAAATAGAAGATTGTATAATTATCTGTTGGTATCAAAAACTTTAAAGCATCGACCTATAAAGGAGACTAATTCAGCTTATACCACCACTTCAGTCAAGTACAATTTCTTTCCCTTGTTCATGATACCAAACAAAATAATTCATTACCAATAGTTAATTAACTAATTGGCTATTTTCTTTTTTTTTTATTCTAGTGTTGTCAAGTAAAAGAAATAAATGTGCACAATTTCAGCTTAATCAGAGATTGAGTGTCGGAGAAAGGTGTATAAACTTTTTACCAGACAGAGTGCATTGGTATAAGCTTTGTAGAGAGTGTTGCTCACTCCTCATTTTCTCCAATCTTCTTCTGTAATCATGTTTATGTACCTTGTTCTACACTCTCTAACACACACCATAAATCTATAACTTACAAAGTTAAATAACTTTGTTTTTATTTTCCTCAACAATAACAGTTGTTAGTATTGAAGATCAGCTCTAAATAATTCATTAACATTGTTCTAAATTAATTACTTTGTTGAATTCTTCAACAGAATGCATTCTCTGTAAATAGCCAATGTCTTCCTCCATCTGTTTCACCATGTCACCAATAAGACATTGTTCTAGAACCATACCAGACAGAGTGACCTGTGGTAAGACAACATTTGTCTATATATGTGTGCATATCATATAACAAGCAAAATATATGATACACTTTAAAAAAAAACAACACAATTACTGCCATAGCACTCAATTCTATGCAATTAATATCCCTTTACTAATTAATTAACACTGATAGATTAACTAGCTTAAGGGGGTGGCCAACCTATGGCGCATTCGCCAAAAAAAGGCGCATTTCATCCAGAAAAAAATCTGTTGTCATCAACAAAAGTTTCAAATTGATCTGATAATGTAAAGTGGAAGAAGGATTCTAGCAGACAGACACGCAGACTGAGTTGATATAAACTTTGTAAAAAAAATACCATCAAAATACCCGAAACATGTAAAACAATTTACAAACATTTTTAAACAGCAGATAGCTGCAGGCACACTTCTAAATTGGAATCATCAAGACCACCTATCCATAATTCAGAGAACATACCAAATTACCAGGCAGAATGAAATAAGTTGTCTGAATCAGGTAGGTAAAGCAATGATTGAACATTTAAATAAGTGATTCATTTGAAAATTTAAATTAACTAATGAATATACGTAGGACGTAATACTCTTTTTTGAATGGTTGATTTCATTAACTATAGAAAGTCAATTTTTTAAGTTCAGTGAATCTTTGTAAAACTAACCTGTCCTGGTTGAAATAAATTCATTTTTCTAATTTCTAGATGGTCTTTGTTGAGGTAAGTTGCCACATGATCTAAAATTGATTCTATTGCAAAAATGGAAGTAGCAGATCCTGGTGATGTGGAGAAGGTAGATTAAAATCCCTATTGACTTTTATTATTATCACTATTAGACTATATTCTCTTCAACAAGATTGAATTATCCTAATAATGATAACTTTTGTTTTTAAATGAAAACTTCTACTAAACAAACCAACTGAAGAATGTATGTATTATGGATATTTCCATTTTAACAATAATATTTGTTAAAGTTTGCACAAATCAAGAAAATGTATATACAGAGGCATAATATTGCTTTATCAAATGCAATTAACCAAGGCTGCCATCTCCCATAAACCCTTTATAATTATAGTTATAGCTTTTATATAGCACTAATTTCATGCTTATAGCATGCTCAGAGCGCTTTGGTCCAATCTCATTAGTGGACCAGTGGGGGGAGGGGGGAACCATGCTGCCTTTAGGCGCTTAGTAAACACAACTCTTTTCTAAAAGTCAGGTGTCGAACCTCGAGCCCCCTTCATAGGTAGCCAAGCCAAGCTTAGTTCAAGCGTACTTAGCCTCTCGACCACTTTTCCTAAAATTTCTTTTTTTTTTGGGTTGAAACATTACACAAAAAGCTATTAAACTACATTCTTTAATTGCTACTTAACTGTAAAATGTATGCTGATCCTTATATACATATATGCTTTTACATCATTTATGATAGTTAATTATTGGATGTCACCCCAATTAGGTGACACCTGTTATAGTCCATATCCCTTTAACCACCTAGCAACACTACTGCTTTATTAACTGAAACAGCTTTTGATTGATTGAATGAAAAAGGTTAGATCTTAACTAACTAACATAAAAAAAAATAATCTTTATTTTACAAAATTAAGGCATTACAAAATTAATATCTCACTGCAATACAATCAGAGCTGGTATTGTACTATAAAAAAATATCTTGTTAAAAAAAAAAACTATTAAAAAGAGATACAATTTTAGTTATTAAATTGTATTTTTTTATTAATTTATTTAATGGCCAAGTATACAGCATGAACCTTGAAATGAAACTAGCAAAATATAAATACTTCTTTTTTTTTTATAAACACAGCATAAATCAAGTAAAGAGAATAGACATTTCAATGACTGTCAATAATATTGTTGCACAGTATTGCAAGGTTTATCTCCCCTTTGCTATAGAAAAAAATCATTAGTTACAACTAATTTATGAACTAATTGGCTAGTTTCTGGATTGATTTATGTGTTGTGGTCAACAACAAAAAAACTTGAAAAGATTTCACCTAGACAGAAACATGGAGTGAGTTTGTAATATTAGGTTTGTACAAAAAATGAATCCTTTATTTGCACATTGTTATGTCTTCAAATCTTACCATTGACTATTCAGTTAACTTTCATCACATTGAGTCTGACTTACTTTGTTTATAACTATAATAATATAATGTAATCTAAAAAACAAACAAAATAGGAATGACTTTAAAAGGTTAGAAATATTGAACAAAGAAAAAAATGTGCCTGAATTATTTAGAGCTCAATGAACACAAGTCTGCCAGACAAATCCATACAATAAAAACACAAGGTATTCTGATGACATAAGTAGGCCAAATAAACTGTACAAACCTGGTGCCCTCATTGCTGTACTAACGGGTTTGTGTGTCTTGCAAGGCTGAACAGTCCAGGAAATGTTAGGAATAAAATAAGCTGTCAGGTAAGGAAAAAAAAATACAATGTACATACCTATATCTATAATACATCAAAAACTGTTTATTAATTTAAAAGTAAAGTTTCCCTCTCAGACCTTGTGGTCTATAATGCAGCTGATGTAAAGGTCATCTGTTTCTGTGGCCTATGGTTAATGAGGGTGTCATGTGGCAAGCGCAACAACCTACTGCCTTTCCCCAAGTACTGTCAGGTACCCATTAGAGCTGGGTAGATTCAGAGACACCCAAAGATCTTGAAGTTAAAATCCCAGTCTTCACAAGGATTCAAACCTGGGACCTCTGGCTCAGAAGCCAAGTAATTCACAGCTCAGCCACCGTGCCTCCGTTTATCAATTTAATTATTATAAATTATAATTTATATTATAAATTAAATTTGGAAATATCTAAGAAGTCTATTGAATATATCTAATGCCCACATTACCTACCATTTTCTAACCAATTAAACACATGTTCATTTACATCCAAGGCAAAGTAATCACTTCCACAGTCACAATAAGCTGTAACATATACAGCCAAGACCTTGCCATCATTATCAAATCCAACCTGGAAAAAAAATTTAAAACGTTAATGTGTAATTAAAAAAAAAAGCCAAGTAGATTTAGCTTGAAAGACAATTTATGAAAAAACGTTTCAAAAATGAAACTTTTTCAAACCATTGTCTCATTGTTATCGCACTACTAGATTTTAAAATTAATAGAATTAATTATGACAATTGTAACTCTGCCATCTATAATCTGTATAATAAATCTTTCTTTTAGAAAATTCTTGATAGAAAGTCACTCTTTTAAGTTTTTACAAAATCTATCTATTTTACTATTTGACAATGCATTCTTTACCATAAAAAATGGAACAAATTTCTTTTAATCAATAATTTAACAACAATAGTTGTGTGGAATGTGAGAGATTTTTAAAAAAAAATTTAGATAAAAATAAATTCTATTATGTCTTGCTATAATTTTTATTCTCAAATCAAACTCTTCTGTATCATGCTTCAACATTAGCCTCTGCTAACTCTACCAACCAAATAGGACAATATTTTTTTATGACCAAATCAATGAATTCACACTTTTTCACATGAATTCATATTTATATGGCAAAGCTACTACTATGTTTAAAGCCATTCAAATCCATCAATTATAAGGATCATTCATACTATCTGATACCAATCACAGCGCCATATTCTTACTTCATAATCATAGAAGTATCCCATTCTGCAGCCTTGATACTGCATATTAGTGGCAAGGTCCATGTGAAGTTTGACTGGTCTGTAAATAGTTAAAATATTAGAATAATAGTAGCTACATTTAAAAAAAAACAACATGAACTAGAAGTGTAGATCTTTTTGTGTCAGAGAGAGAGAAAGAAAGGTGGAGTGAAAGAGTTAAAGAAAAAATGCAACAAAAACATGACATGACAGAGAGATAAGATAAAAATAATTTTAAATTGCTTTCCTATCAACACACATTTGAATAAACTTGTATTATATTGCAGTTTATTCAAAATTTGCTCCCCAGTTCTGTTCTATCTTATAGGATTTAAAACCAAAATAATGTCAACATTTTTATAGTAATGAATCAGAGGACAGGTATTTCCATGACAAAATTCGTAATAAGTCCCCCACTTGATCTAAAATAGAAACATAACTAACATAGCACAATGGACCCCATTCATAATAATAACAATAATAATAATAATCTTTATTGTCCGTATGGAAATTTGTCTTACAATTTGTGCATTACACCAAACAAAAAACATTATAACTATAAGAAACCAAAATGTACATTCACACAAGACTCACTCATAATTTACATGTGACAAAGTTTATATCCCATTGTTCCTATTTAATGATTAGATTGCCAGGGGAACAAAAGAGTGTTTTTGTCTGTTTGTCTTTGCTATCTGTGTCTTGTATCTCTTTTGTGATGGTAAAATCACAAAATCCTGACACAAAGGGTAATTCTTTATTTCTAGAATCTTGTTAGCTTTTTATACATAGTAAAGTTCCCCTTTCAGACCTTGTGGTCTATAGGGCAGATGATGTAAAGGTCATCTGTTTCTATGGCCTACGGTTAATGAGGGTGTCATGTGGCCAGCACAACGAACAACCGCCTTTATTTTCCCTAACTAATGTCAGGTACCCATTAGAGCTGGGTGGACTCTGGGAGGCACCTGAAGATCCCGAAATTAAAAATCCATCCCTGTCTTCCGAGTGCTTTACCACTCAGCCACCAAGCCTCAGTATTTTTTTTTACATGTATGTCTCAAACAGCTGCCCAAATGGGGTTTGTTTTTTGCCAATGATTTTACCAGCAGCATTTAGGATGCTATAAAGTTTATTTTTATTTTTAATGCTCAGGCAGTGATATTGAAACAAACACCCCTAAAGTTGCATGCTTCCTCATCTTTTCTATACAACTTAAGACCTAATTCAAATCAAACAAGGATATCACGTGAGCATATTATTTGGCACTATATCCATGGACATCACATCATCGTTCTTTTTGGCGAATGGAATCCATGAGATAAATGGATGCATTCGTGACTAATATCAAACATTATTGATTCTACTGCAAAGTTTTCTTTGACTAAGTTTCATGAATGTTTATAATTTACCTTCTTAAATTATGAGCAGCTAATGCGCACATTCCAGCCACTGGACCATTGTAGCAAATTTTTCCACCAAATCCACCACCTAGCCTTTGAGTCTCAACATTCACACTAAAATTAAAATGAAACAATAGTCAGACCCTGTTACAAGTGATCTTATGTTACACATTTAGACTGTCATAAGTCAGAATCTGTTCATGAACTTAAAGAACTCTAAGAATTAGCAAAATTGAACATTATCATAAATTTTTTTTTTAAATGTGAACATAGAGGTTTACTGTGAGTAATTTGAAAAGTTAAATATTTACAAGAACCAAATGCAAACATTTCAACTGCAAATCTAAAAAGTCTTATCAAATTTGATTCAATAATATTGGCATGTGTACTACTAGTGCAGTAGTTCACATGAGTACACAAACCCAGTTTTGGCCAGCATATCAGATTTTGTCAAATCTGATGCAAAAATGAAATCGCTACCAATGCCAAATCTAATACCAATAAAAGAGAGCATTGAAATTTAAATCATAAAGGATTTGTGTGGCATAAAAGTCCAGGAGTGACCTATATATTTTGCCATTGTAAGATAGATGAATCCATTGTTTGGTGGTGGAGGTGTATACTGAAGTTCCTTTTTCAAATAACTGTCTTTTTTTTTTTTGTTTTTTTTAACTTTTTTTATAATATGTATTTGTTTCAGCCTTTTAAAGAGTTATACAGCTGTCTCTTTCTTTCTTAAGTTCATGTTGATAAGTGCTCTCTATTCCAATATGCTGTGCTCTATTTAACTCAGACAAAAATTTGTCCTTTGGGATGTATGCCCCATTCAGCAATTATATTCATCAATAGAAATTATATCTACACTGCTTGGTCAAGTGGAACGGAAAGGCGTTTGATGGTCTTGAAAGTCAAGGGTTCAAACACAGCCTACTGGCATTTCCCTTTTGTCCTACAGCAGGCTCAGAGTCAGATGTAATTATCTTCCAAATCTGAAAGAACATCCAAAGCATGTAAAGCATTTTACTCACAAACATCTTAGAAACAAAACCCTCACTTGCAGTCACTGATGCCCAAGACCTGGGAGACCACCTCCTGAGTGAAGTCGATCCACTGTGACGTAGACTGGACGTCTACACCCCCAGTGTCTGTAGGGGCACAAACAGAAGTCTGGTTCTCTAGATGAAAGTGGTATTGTTCACCTGTACTTGTATTGCCCTTTACTCTGTGTGGAGCTTTGGACATGACACCTGAAAGTGGCAAAAAAAGGAAAGACATAAAAATAAAATGACAGTGTTGATGGTTGTGTTAGTCAGAAGACAAATAAATAATTGTTAACTATAGAAACAGATAGGCTTGCTATAAGGATGACTAATTCACATGGTTTCTAATTAAGCATATAGAAGAAATAATTTTGTTACAATCATTCAGCCTCTCCAGTCCCAATAGTACTATACTTTCCCATCTCTGGGTAAACGCATGGCTGCTATCTTAATGTATTGTCTTATTTCTAAATGAACACAACTTCCCATATCAATAAAAATGCCATCCTAAAGTATTATCGATCACTGGTGAAAAATGGCTATGTCTGCACTGGATGTGGCAAAGTATGTAGGTCGAAGTTGGGTATGGGTAGCCATGAGAAATACTGCATAACTCAATATTCAGACTCGAAGACAAGCCTTATTATTATCTAAGTATTAGTGCCATTAAAGAATCGAATGTGTTGTCTAAATCACCCAGTAAAATCAATGACATAGCAGAGTTTAAGTCATTGATTAATATGCATGATTAGATAGACACAGGACGTAATTATTTTCTTTTTTGAAATAATGTCTTAAATATATAAGATAAGGTAAGAGATTTTTCACGCTATTTAATCTCTGAATTAAAACATCATTTTATGTCAATATTAATACCAGAGTCGCAATCTTTTACCTTGTGCATCACCCTTAGTTACTGGATCTAGTTTAGGAAAGAACGATTCAGCCTTGATGGCATCCTTAAGACTTACAATGACAGGTTTGACATCTGTATATGTTATATGAACAGCCTGAGCAGCCTTCAGAGCTGTTTTAGGATCCTCTGAGAACAAAATCATTCACTGAGATATACATATAATATATTTATAGTTATAAATCTAAGGCAAGGACTCAATGAAAGGAAGCGATAGATGATGTGTTTATTAACAGTTACAAAACACAGACTGTGACTTCAGCCATCAGTACACAAGTTGTCTTTAATTCCACCAGTCCTTTCCTACCCAAACCATAATACCCACCACCGACACACTTCCCAGTGTTGCTCCAGTTTTCTGGTAGTTTGAAGGACAGCTCATACTCCTATCACTTGCTGATCACTTCAGCTGGATTTAACTAAACAGACTATTTGAGTAAACAGAAGCAGTTATGACAATACCATCATTATTATTAATTTCTAGTAGCTTTTTAAATTTTACTTCTATGTGACTATTTTGAATACTATGAAACACTTGTATAAACACTATATATAACAAACACTGCATAATGTTTTACAGACATTTCAATATTCAACAAAAAAATTAAGAGTACTGATTTAAAATACAAGTGTAACAAGTTACCTGCTATCACAAGACCAATAGGCTGACCAGCATACTCCACTTTACCAGAACTTAAGAGCTGTCAAGAACAGGAAAAAAAAAATGTTTGTTTAAATTAAATCCACAGTTACTCTGACTGGATTACTAACACAATTAAAGATTTAAAAAAATAATAATAATAACCACCTTATTATGTTCTAAATATCAAGAAAAATTACCACATTGAATTACCACAAATAATAATATTAATATTATTAATAATATTAATATTAATATTTGTTAACAAACAAAATGTAGGCTCAAGCCAAGGTGCTGTAATAACATTGCAAACACAAACATGACAGTAGAAATAAAAAAACTAATATAAAAAAGTTTTAAACAAGTAGGTCTTAAAGTTCTTCTTAAAAGTGGTGTAGCATGTTGTCTAATTGAAATCAATGGGAAGTGAGTTCCAAACCTTTGGTCCATGCACTGAAAAAGCCCGCAGACCGTAGCTGTCAGGGCTGGAGCAACAAAAACTTTACTATAAATTTGATAGGAAATAAAAGAAGAGATAATATAATTGTAAGGGGTGGCACACTACATAAGCCTGATCATTTCTTACCAGGACACACTAAATAAACCTTATCTTTTGACCAGGACACACTATATAAGCCTCATCTATTGACCAGGACACTCTACATAAGCCTCATCTTTTGTCCAGGACACACAATATGTCTCATCTTTTTACCAGGACACACTATTACAAAGATGTATTTTTTAAAGTACAGGATATTCTTACTTGAAAATAATCCAACATCTTTATCCTTGATAATATATTTTTGTTAAAATAATATATTTTTAATACAAAAAAGAATTATCAATGTCATTATGACATTATTTACCTCTGAAATTTGACCACCATACCAACTCTTCACTCTCCAGTTGTTTTGTCCAGGTATATCCCCTGCCTGCAGAACTTTAACCACACCAGGTAAAGCCTTGGAATAAGCATTGGCATTGTGTCACTCAAAGTTTATGTAGGGAACTGTGTTATTATCACTAATCTAATAGTTTGAAAATAGCTTCTATTATAGGCCTACTAAACATCTTACCAAGGCTCTGGATGTTTCTATGTTTTTTATACTTGCATTGCCCACTTCACTTAGGACAACCGCTGCGTATAACATGTCTGGTAAGTCAGGCTGATCATCCAGAAATTTGATTTCACCTGTGGTCTAAAATATATGTACCTATCAATAGTTTTATTGGTACTCTGTGCTGTAAGATTAGATCAAGTAAATTGTATTGGTCCAAACCAATGGCATGAGGCGCGGAGGGCCATTTTAATTTCTGACACTTGTGTCTCAGGCCAGGGCCACATTAACAAAAAGGTAACAAAAAAACAAGGAAATAGACAATAAACCATTTTATAAGAAACCAAAGAATCGTTTACTTACACTATAAAAAAAAGTATAATTCATAATAAGTTTATCCAAAAACAACATTTAAAATCAGGATGCATGGAAATGTTGGATGAGATGCCAGGTCTGAGCACTGAAACTGAATCTAGATCTAGAATTCTAGATCTAGATCTAGGTGTTCCTCCATGAATGTTTTTGTCTTCACAAATAAATGCTTATAATTATTGCAAGTTTGTTTTTTTTACAGCATTCTTCTTTTCAGGACTCATTTCTTCCATCACTGCAAGGAAACACTTTTTTATCCATTTGCTGTCTACAAATGGCTTCATTTCTCTAGTTACAATAAACAACTCTGTTAGCTACCCTTACTACCTAACCACAGCTACCCTTACAGCCGACTCGTTTTCTTGTCTCGTTTTGGTGTCCTCCACTCTAGATTCTTCTTTTCTTATCTTATATAATACAGACGTTACTTCAAAAAAGAAGATGATTACGTCCTACGCGTCATGCATTTAGTCATGCATATTAACCAATTACTTAAATTCTGCCAAGGTGTAATCTAACAATGATGTCGCAATCTAAGTATGCAGTATGCAGTGTTATTTATTTATGTGTTTGATTTAATAAAGCTGTTTCTTGCTTAAAATGTTTGTTTTTTTAAAGAGCCACCTTTTTTTTACGAGACAAATATTTGGCTTATTATCGGCATAATATTGTATTGTCATCAACAATGAATAATAGTGACAAGTTTCCATTTCATCCGAAAATGAGAGAAATTAAAAAAAACTTTTACAAGATTTACTCCAGACAGACTGACAGTCAGACAAACAGAGTGAGTTAATTGTAAAAAGAGTGTCCAGTATTCATTACCAAGTGTTTTGCATTGACCTTCATCATAGGCTGATTAGCTGGTGTCCGGGCCATGTCCACCACTCCATAGTCCTGTGACCCTGACATTACAGGTCTGTCCACTTCCGTGGCTCCACTAGTGTATCTAGGTCTTGTCAGGCCGACACACACACCAATCAAAAACTGATAGATGAATAAATACATCAGTGATTGAAAATTGTCGCCAATGGATATCCATGCTTAGAAAACTAGACTGTGATATATTGGTGCAGGGGCGGACTGGCTATATGTGCATTCGAGCATATGCCAGTTGGGCCGGTACCCCATGGGCCTCTGGAACAGCAACCAAATGGACAGCTTTGAATGATAGTAAGGCTAGCACAGATTTCCTACTATATTATTATAAATAAAAGGACCCACAGAATGTTGTGATTGGCCCTCGCCTTAACTTTTATAGAAAGAACAAGTCCAAATTATAACTTTATATAGAAATACAAATAGTTTTGTATAACCGTGCAATCAAAGGTTCCGTTTTCGATGCATTAAATTGTACATATTATGAGGACCAGTACGCAATATGTGGACCTGATTATATAGACACCCAATGCGCCCCTGTATTTGTGCACTGACAATATGTGGACCTGATTATATAGACACCCAATGCGCCCCTGCATTCTTGCACTGACAATATGTGGACCTGGTTATATAGACACCCAATGTGCGCCTGCATTCTTGCACTGACAATATGTGGACCTGATTATATAGACAAACAATGCGCCCTTGCATTCTTGCACTGACAATATGTGGACCTGATTATATAGACACCCAATGCCCTCCTGCATTCTTGCATTGACAATATGTGGACCTGATTATATAGACACCCAATGCGCCCCTGCATTCTTGCACTGACAATATGTGGACCTGATTATATAGACACCCAATGCGCCCCTGCATTCTTGCATTGACAATATGTTCATCATCATGTAGACATATATATTTTAATTTAATTCTTTTGATGAAGAACTTTATAATCGTACATGCTAATAGGCAAGTCACTGGTTTGAATCCTGGTTAAGTAATCTGTGAACATGCTAAGGTCGTTGTTCTAGTTACATAGCAGTGTCAAATAATCTTGCTGACCGTTGTCATAAAAAAAATATTTTAAATGATGTGGGAAGCGTGGTCTAGAGGCTAAGTACACTTTAACTTGGCTGTCTTGGCTACCTATGAATTGGGTTCGAGGTTCGACAACTGCTAGCTAGCCTTACAGCCTACTCGGGCAGAGTTGTGTTTACTGAGCGCCTAAAGGCAGCACGGAAAACATACGCCTAGATACCCCTTTATCCCACTGGTCCACAAATGAGCGTGGACCATAGCGCTCTGAGCATGATATAAGCATGAAAGTAACGCTATATAAAAGCGATAATTATTAATTATTAAAATTCAAACTTATTACAATAACTTTAGGTCAACGTTCACCTTGTAGAAATGACTTAGCACAAGACTCTGACGATATTCTCGACTGGCAAAAAGTGGTCCATTACTGCAAATGTTTAACTCCTGTGACAAAATGTTGAAAGCCTCTAGTGATGTAAAAAAAAATGAAATGAATAAATGTTAATTCTATGTGAATTGTCTAAACGTCAAAGTGAAAGAAGCAATACAATACATTCTTCTAGCGTATCTTGACACATTTCAAATCAAACATAATGAATGTATAAAGCGATAAAAAAAAATTATCAGACAGCCAAAGAAAGTCTAAAAGACGAGATAAATTGGCCATTCTCCAGCATAAGTTTTGTGTCTCACTCTAAGAACCAATGAGTGCCTAGGTATCATGATCTTTAGTTTGTATGGACATGACTATTTGATGTTCACAAAGAATTTAACTGTATAAATCAATGTCAAATCTGCATTAAAAACAAACAAACTAAAATGTGTTTTCGGATGTGGAAAACTTGTCTGGATAACAAAATAGGAAACTAAAAGAGTGAAGCTGTTAACAGATTGGTCCACGTGAGAACGAAATAACTTTCGTACAAAAATTAACTTTGAAAAACATTCGTACACAAAAGTTTAAACTGGCTATAGAACATTAAAACCAATGGTCTGTTAAGAAACTAGATATCAAAAACCGTTGAGAGATTTTGGTAGGTGACTCCTGAAAGTAATTTCCTTTAAAATATCTTTACCATTATCTCAACCAGGTTGAAAAAAATATCGTTTTAAAAATGATGTTAGAAATGAATATATGATATGTTGGCATAATGTTTTTTAGCAATGGTTTAATGTAATTAAAATACACTTTTACATAAGTATTATGCGACATAGTATGGAAAGTATTCTATGTCATTATATTGCAACGAACCTTGTATGACATTGGCGTTACCGAGTTTCTTCTTCTCCAGAAATGTCTCCGTTCTATGTGCACGAAACTAAACAGAATTTAGCATTTAAACGTTATCTAAAAAACAATATATTGTGTATATATATATATTGAAAAAAATTTATATGTATATATATTTAAATATATTTTATTTATTTTTAAAAGTATGCAAACATAGGCTAATAATGTACACATTCATATATGCCCATAAATTTTTTGTGTGTCACTAATAGCTGAAATTATATTTTTGAAAATAACTAGATTTGTAAATATCTGGACGTATTTGATATCTCTGGTTACAATTTATGTCGCACAGACACTAACTTCTGATATTATTCTTAAGAAACAAATATTTTGTATCGTTACAGGTTTGTGCTTTAGAGTCAGAAGTGGGCGAATATCTGAAGTGAAATAAAGCGTTACACTTACTAAGTCTGAACTGATTCCCTGTATCACAATAGAGGGTTTGTTAAGGACAAGGAACTCTCTCTTCTTATCTATCTCAAATTTGAATCCAGTCGCGATGTGGGCTTGACATTGCTACAACAACAGAGAACAATAAAGTAAAAACATAATAGCAAGTTGTGTATGTGTGTACTCTGTGGTTTTTTATTTTCTGCCAGACAAAATTATACCACATTTTTCGGATATTAAATAGGTATATTGATCTGGAATAAATTTTACCTGATATCTGTGAGCCGTCCTAAGGGTTCGTATGATGTAGTTTCCAGTTTTATACTTGGGCAACTTGGCAGACACGATGACATGGCCTGCCATATCTTTAGCCAGAAATTCTTGAAGGGTGTACGATTTCACTTCACCGTTTTTGGAAGCTATAAACAAATTACATTTTGAGTAAAACCTTATAACACTGCTGATTTCTTTCAGTGATAACACCAGCATCGGCATTAGTTCTCAGTTTCAATTTCTTTTGAATAAAAATTGCATAGCCAGTTGGGAGGAGCACTAGGGGATAGTAAACACGGCCGACCGTACAAGGCCAAGCGATAAGGAGATTCCCCATCGCCATCAGTTCATCATAATTCAAGCATGTTATAAAAAATCCGTTAAAAAAAAAAACAAAGCTTATCTAAGGGAAAAACTCCACACTTACAACTATATCTCTCAATAATGTAGTCGTTATTTCCATCAATCGATATCAATCAAAATAATTAATTTACGAACTGGTTAATTTTTTTTTATTGATTCATGTTTCCTAAGGTACAATAAATGTTTCAAGTTTCAACTTCATCCGAGAATGGGTTTGGCAGAAATAACGTTTTCAATTATCTAAGTGGACGAAAATAAATTAATTAATTGTCCGATTGGTTACATTTTTTATTGATTCATGTCTTGTCTATGCAAATAAATAACAGGCCTACTGCAAAGTTTCAACTTGATCCGAAATTAGATGTGGGGAAAATAACGTGTACAAGGGTTTTACCAGACAGACAGACGAACAGAGTGAGTTGATATAGTAAATATGCCGGGCTTCTACTAATACGATAGAACCTAAAATACTGTGTGATTATATTTTAAAAAACAACATCCCAAACTTAAAGACTTCCAGGGATGTATACCAACAATGATAATAATGAAACTCATAATATAGCGCTATTAATTCAACCACGAAAGCTTGATATTATGGGCTAGAGATAAATTTAATCACCGCGTAATAGTCTCCCACACGGCTCCGCGTACTGCTAAGGTCGCCTCTGGTCAGTTGATTGGACTTTGTTGATAAGTTTTATTCAGTACGTTTCATTCGATACTATTTTATCCCGCTTAGACTTAAAAAGCTATTATTTAAAAGATGTAAATAAAGCCCCTTACCAATAGAGAGTTTGGCGTCCACTGTCTCCAGAAGCAGACAGATGTCTGAAGGGAAGTCTCTATTTGCGTGTTTCAACATGAGATTACCAGCCCAACAGGCAATCTGAAAATTAATGAACAATAGCACGTGTCATTCGCTTTAATTAAAAATCAACAAATATTAATGTTAACAATCCTACGTTGTGGACGTCCCAAACTATATATATGAAATACCTATTTTATTTTACATTATTGTTAGTTTTTACTCATCTTAGATCGACAGCTATGGAAAATTGAAAGTTTTGCTAATACCCGAAAACTGCTGAGTGTTACAAAAGCCACCCCATTAGCGTTAGATTGTCGTTGAGAAATTACATATTCGAACTATGAGTCTACGCCGCTCATCATATACCAGTTGGCATAAAATTGGTAATTACGCGTAAAAAGTAAAATGCTTTAGATACAATAAAGTAAATAACTTCAGAAGAAATTTTGAACTAATGAACGGTGTCTGGAACAAGCACTTTTTTTGACATTTACATATGTACCCATTTCTTGGGTGTGAATGTGTGTTAGGGTGTGTGTGTGTGTGTGTAAATAAAAAATAAAGATGACTATTGAATGTCCTAAACCAATTCATGATGTATCGATCGTCTGTCTCTAACAAGAATTTAGTACCGACTACATGTACACAAAACGGTTAGCATTTTCGAATTCAGGTATAGGTTTTTTTTTTAGTACAGGGTATTATTCGACTAAAAGAAGGCTCGATTGTGTAAAAGATTTATATTCTTTTAGACATGTAAGTTATTAATTATTATCAACTAAAAATGGAATTGAGATGGTACAGAAGGATCCTAGGTATCACATTTAAAGACAGCATCACAAACGAAGAGATTAGAGACACGCTTAATACAGCGATTGGACCCTACGATGACCTGCTAACTGGTGTAAAAAAATGGAAACTAAAACTCTATGTCCAAATTACAAGGTCTTCCGGGCTTGCAAAGACCTTCCTTCATGGAACAGTACCAAAAAAAAAAAAAAGAAGAGTCAGACAGAGAAAGCGATGGGAGGGCAACATACAAGAATGGACGGGCCTGCCATTAAAAGAGGTTATATCCAAGGCAAAAGACAGAGAGGAGAGGACTGTTGAAAAATCTTGTGTGGTGCCCCAACGATCCAACAGACTAAGGGATAGGTGAAAGTGAATAAGATCAACAAGCAATACTCACGTTTCTAATTCCAGTTGAAGACACGCGCTTAATATGGCTGGCAAAAATCTTGGCGTATGGCAGATCCTGGTCTGTGCTTTGCTCAAATAGAGACTTCAGACAAGTCAATGTTAAATTGGCACCAAGCGTGATATGGCCAGGCTGACTTAACTGAAATAAAATTATTTAAGCGTTCTACTAAATGTGTGAGAACTAATCTTTGCTCTGAACAGCACTGAACTAGAAAAGTGTGCGTTATTCAAAGAGAGGACACATTTGTGATTAGCTCAAGTGTAGCGGTAACACTTTTAAACCTTGTGATATAGGGATGCAGACAATGTAAAGATAATCTGTTTCTCTAGCCTACGAGGGTGTCACGTGACCAGTCCTTCCTTCCCAATGTATGTCTTCTACTAATCAGGGGCGTCTTTTGAGAGTTCTGAAATTCAAAACTTCAATTTTCATCTGGATTTGAACTCAATTCCACTCACCCACCACACAAAGTTTGCTGATACTTTCATGTAAAGGAAGACAAAAATGCTAAGTAAGTTATTTGAATATAAACAAATTGTTGTGCAGCTGATTTGAAACTTTATTTTGAAGATACTTATAAAGCAGAACGCTTGATTTAGAGTCCAGCGGTTCTCAACCTTATAAGCTCGGCGACCCCTCTTTACAATCCCACACTCTGCCGATCAGACACACAGCAATAGAAGAATAGACAAAACTATTCATTTTTTCGATGGTCTCTGGCGACCCCTGGCAAATCGTCAATCGACCCCTAGGCTGAGAACCCCTGATTTGGATTATTTATAATTCATTTACAAATTTAAGCGAGAATTCATTTTGACAATAATCTACATGAAAAATGCTTACCTTCATTTGATAGAACTCTTTCACCTGTCGAAGATTTATCAGCACTTCATAATTGGAAGGATCCAGGTCTTTATGAACTCCTGGCCAAAAAAAACCCAGCAAAAAACAAGAACGTTCAGGTACAAGTTTGATTGTCGTAGTCTGGTCTAATAAAGTCTTTGAAACAAATATTCCTAAGCTAAACTTTTAAATTATAAAAATGAGTAGCGTAATTGAAACAAAACGTGATGGTTATAATTTCATATTTAAAAAAAAAAAAAAAAAAGTTCCACTTTCTGACCTTGCGATTTATGGGGTAAGTGATGTAAAGGTCATCTGTTTCTATGACCCACGATTGCACAACCACCAACCACCTGTACTTTTCCCCAGCTTTTGTTAGGTACCCAGTAGAGCTGGGAGTCGCTTTAAAGATCCCGAAATAAAAAAAATCCCTGTCTTCACCAGGACTCAAACCGGGACCTCTCGGTTCCTAATCAAAGCTCTTTACCACTCAGCCACCAAGACTCATTAAATCTCGTAGTAACTGGTACTTAAACTAAAAGTCGAAATTATTGCTGAAACAACGACAATATATCAACAGTGTTTTGTTATCCACCTATAAATGTTCTATTTTCAGGTTAAATAAAGGACCAATGTCGAATAATTATAATTATTCTTATCACCTTATATTCTATACCACTGTAAAGTAACAAAAACTTTAGACGTTTATACAAAATATTACATATAGCAATCAATACGACAAATGCACCTTAAGATAAAATTATGGCTACCGTACATTTTAAACTGATACGATTGAATGATCTACTAGAAACGATTGAAGATTCTATTTTATCTGAGCCTGGTGGTGGGTGAGTTTCATACTTTCTGTCCCTAAAAATGAAATTATGTTAGTAGGAAGAAATCTACAAAAATTCTTTGAAAAATCAACAGAGCTTGATTCCTGGATAGTATAGGTCTTTGTAGAACTAACGTTGTGAGCGATTTCCTAAAGTATTGAGAAATACTTTCTTTGTTCAAACACTGAAAGAAAAATGTTGCTACTTTTAACAAAGCTTAAACTCACTCTGTTTGACTTTCTGTCAGTTAATAATTTTGCTAGATATCGAAAAAGGGAAATAAATCTTACATTATTGACAGATATGGTTCAAAATAAGGAGTTTTTCCTCTTAGATACATTTCTGAGTAGGTATCTAAGCATGTTCAGATCTGCTGTATTCCTTGCTAAAGCCTTCCTGGATAATGTTGTTTTTCTTATTTTCTTATATAAAACAGACGTTACTTCAAAAAAGAAGATGATTACGTCCTACGCATCATGCATGCAGTCATGCATGTTAACCAATGACTTAAAATCTGCCAAGTCACTGGTTTTCCTGGCTTCCTGTTGCTCACTGTTGTCTAAACCTTTTGAAAAATCATCAATTAGTCCTATTTGTTGTGTTTCACATGATCTATATTTCCTAAAGCCATGTTGGTATGGTGTGAGGACATTTTGTTTGTCTAAGTGGTTTATGATGTTACTACATATTAGGTGTTCTAGGATTTTACATGTGATGCTGGTAAGTGATACTGGTCTGTAGTTTCCTGGATCTGATTTTTCTCCTTTTTTAAATAGAGGGGTTACATTAGCTTCTTTCCAGTCCTTTGGTACTCTGCCCTGGTTAAGAGATGCCTGAAAAAGTATTTTAAACACTGGTGCTAGCTCATTGCTTAGTTCTTTGAGTAATCTAGCTAGAATACCATCAGGTCCAGACGCTTTATTTGGTTTGGTGTTGGCTAATAGTTTTTGGATTCCATTCTCTTGTACTACTATATCTTCTATGTTGTCTACTTGGTTCAAATTAAGTAATATGTCTTTGTCTCCTGGGGCTGAGAATGCTGATGCAAGATTATATTTCCAATGTAAAGTGTTTTACGTATGAATTTTAAAAAATATATTTTTATTGACTTATGATTTTTATATTCTACAAATGTATTTTGTTTATCTATTTTTATATTGTTCATTTTATTTGCTTAACAAATGTGGTATTTATCCTTAAGGTTGTTATTTTCAATGGTAATGTCACACTGTGGTCACATGTGGTCACGTGTGTTTTTCACTTGAATGCGATGGACGTTGAAGAATAGAATGCGCAAAATTCCTGGATATAAATTGTGTATTTATTGACAGAGCTTAATACTGTACTCAATAAATACATAAGTATAACAAGGAGCTTAATACTTTAGGCCTACTGGAAGGGGAATGTAGTGAAATAGTTAGTATTTGTTTATGTTTGTGTAACGTCGTGAGAATGTGTTCACAACATTGATTTAGTGTGCTACTATCCAAGTCTCTTTCGTCAGTTCATGTGTCGTTCTAGTTTAATAAAGCCTTGTTTAAGGTTACTCTTCAGTGTTCCTTTATTTCTTATTACAATTTATTAAACTAGAAATTTTCAATTCTATGGATCTATGTGTCTCGTGTATCTTATTTGGATTTTCGTTCAACACTATTCTCAGTCTGTAAGTAAAAATTGTAATACAAATGGAGCGTCTATTTAGGCCAAAAGAGCTAGACATAGAGCCTAGCACGCCATCGGCTGCCGAGAAGTGGCTGCACTGGCTCAGAACATTTGAGAATTTCATCTCCTCAGTCTCTCATTGCGAGATTGACAAAAAGAAACTACTTGAAAACTACGTTTCTTCGAGCGTATTTCAGTACATAAGTGAGTGTACAACGTTCGAAGAATCAATCAAAGTTCTACAAAATGTCTACGTGAAACCTAAAAGCGAAATTTTCGCACGGCACATGATAACTCTATGTCGACAAGAGAACGGACAAACCGTTGACTCCTTCCTACTTAAGCTTAAAAGTATGGCCAAAGACTGTGACTTCAAAGCTGTCACCGCTGAAGAACACAGAGATATCTTCGTAAGAGACGCCTTCATTACTGGACTGGCTTCAAACAGCATAAGGCTGCGACTCTTAGAGAAATCTACTCTAACTCTACAGAGTGCCTATGAAGAGGCAAGACAACTTGAATATGCCCATAACCATGCCATGGCGTATAACATCTACTCTGAAACTCCATGTGGAGCCAGCGCCGACGTGGAGAGCCTTTCTCCAACAACAAAACTAGAACATGAGGTGAGTGCGGCGACAGCCCACATCAACGCTTTAGATGTCCAGCCCGTGACGCTACATGCAACTTGTGCGGCAAGAGGGGTCATTTTCAGAAAGTCTGTAGATCGACCAGACAGACACTCAAATCTACAACCTCAGCCATAGTGAAAGCGGATGATGAGACGTCACGGACTACAACCGTTGGATCTTCCTGGGCATCGACACCAGCGTCCGGCCTTACTAAATCTACAATTTCAATACTGGTCAATGGAGTACCATTGAAGGCTCTCGTAGATACGGGGAGCAGTGAAAGCTATATATCTTCTTCAATTGCTAAAAGGTACAAATGGAAATTAGAAATGTCCAGAAACAGAATCTACATGGCCTCTACACATCTTTCTCGCACTACTCACGGACATATTTTCGCCAAAATAAAGTACAAAGACGAACAATACGAAAGTGTGAAGCTCTCACTACTAGACGGACTAGTATCTGATGTAATCTTAGGACTAGATTTCATCAGCCAGCACGAAAAACTGATGATCCCATTTGAGGGAAAACGAAGCACTCTTCAGGTCTGTACGCTGAAAGCTGCACGAGTTGAAGCCCCTCACCTCTTCGCTAATCTTGCTCCTAACTGCCACCCCATAGCCACTAAATCTAGAAAATATTCTATGCCTGACTCCAAATTCATTCAAACTGAAATCAAGAGACTTCTATCTCACAAAATTATTGAACCTTCCACGTCCCCGTGGAGAGCTCAAATAATTGTAACAACGAATGAAAGGCACAAAAAAGAGAATGGTTATCGACTATAGTCAAACCATCAATCGATTCACTTACCTCGACGCGTACCCCGTGCCAAAAGTTGATGAACTGGTGCAGGAAATATCTAAATACTCAATATACAGTACATTTGACCTCAAAAGCGCTTATCACCAGATACCTATCAGGGATGATGAAAAGCAGTACACGGCGTTCGAGGCTTGCGGAAAGCTTTATCAGTTTTGCCGCATTCCTTTTGGAGTGACAAACGGAGTTGCTGCATTTCAAAGGACGATCAACACCATAATTGAGGAGGAAGGGCTACAGGATACGTTCGCTTACGTGGATAATGTTACCATCTGCGGACGTGACTCCAGTAGCCACGACCAGAATCTACAAAGATTTCTCAACGCCGCTAAAAGTACGGTATCACATTCAACGATGATAAAAGTGCTATTGCGACTGATAAAGTATGCCTCCTAGGTTACGAAATCTCACAAGGGCAATTAAGACCAGACCCCGAAAGATTTCAAGCGTTGAGAAATCTACCTCCACCACAAGACATGAAATCACAAAAGCGGGTTATTGGACTACTGTCCTATTATTCTCAATGGATCCCAAATTTCTCCAACAAGATCCATTTATTGGTGAACAACAAAACCTTTCCTCTCCCTGAACAAGTACAGGAAGCTTTAAAACAGCTAAAACATGAACTTGAAAACGCTGTTGTGTCGACGATAGATTATAATCGACCACTAATAGTCGAAACAGATGCCTCTGACATCGCGATCGCCGCCACTCTTAATCAAGACGGCCGTCCTGTCGCCTTCTTTTCAAGAACACTCACTAATAGTGAACGCAGACATTCTGCAGTTGAAAAGGAAGCATACGCTATCGTAGAAGCCCTGAGAAAATGGCAACATTACCTCATCAGTAGACCTTTCACATTGTTTACAGATCAACGCTCAGTGTCCTTTATGTTTGACCAGCAAAACAAGGGCAAGATCAAAAACGAAAAGATACAAAGATGGCGACTAGAGCTTAGTTGTTTCCAATATGACGTCGTATATCGACCCGGGAAACAAAACGCTGCGGCGGATACCTTTTCAAGAAACCACTTTGCGTCAGCAATGACTGGAGAAGACCTCAAACTGTTACACAACAACCTCTGCCACCCAGGGGTCACGAGACTCCTCCATTTCGTTCGGACTAAGAACTTACCTTTTTCCTGCGAGGACGTCCGCAAAGTGGTAAACCAATGTAAAACTTGCGCTGAACTGAAGCCTAGATTCTTTAAACAGTTTTCAGGCACCCTCATCAAGGCTACCCAACCATTTCAGAGAGTAAGCATCGATTTTAAGGGGCCACTCCCATCTGCTACTCACAATAAATATTTATTAACAATGGTGGATGAGTACTCACGCTTCCCATTTGCCTACCCATGTCCCGATATGTCCTCATCTACTGTCATAAAGTGTTTAAATCAGCTGTTTTCCTTAGTTGGGATGCCAGAATACGTCCATTCCGACAGAGGTACGTCCTTTATGTCGAAGGAGGTGCAATCCTTTCTGCACGAGAGGGGAATAGCTACAAGTAGAACAACCGCTTTTAATCCTTCAGGCAACGGGCAAATTGAACGACTAAACAAAACTCTATGGAACGCTGTTACTTTAGCACTGAAAGACCTCGATCTCCCGATCTCAAGATGGGAACTTGTCTTGAACCAGGCCCTATACTCGATTAGATCATTACTATCTACGGCAACAAACGAAACTCCACATGAGAGAGTTTTCCGGTTCAACCGGAAATCCTCCTTCGGGATATCTATCCCCACTTGGCTATCCAGCCCAGGTCGAGTGTTGCTGAGAAGAGAGAACAGATCTTCAAAGTATGATCCTCTCACGGAAGAAGTCGAGTTACTGATGTGTAACCCCCAATATGCCGTGGTACGGTTGCCCAGCGGTAAAGAGGAGACAGTCTCTCTAAGACGCTTGGCTCCCAACCCCTCCCCATCCACAACAACAAGTGAACCTTCGTTCTTCGCTCAGGGTGAGGATAATGAATATCCTCCAGAAGCTCAAAACATGGAAGTACCAGTCAACACCCCTACGGTGATACAAGAAAGGAAAGAACCCCTGGAAGGCTCTGAGGATCTCCGAGCGCTTCCTCTTGAAAATACACAGAACCATCATACCCCACTTGACGCTCAGGAACTCATTAGTGACTCCCAAACTGTAGAGCATGATAGTCAACCCCGTTACAACTTAAGAGAGAGAAGAACCAGACCGAACTATAGAGTCTAGAGTTGTTTCTCTATTACTAGACTTATACTGACTACATAAACTGGCATTGTTTATCCCTTGCTACTGAAACTAGTAATTGTTTATACGTCCTACTACAGATACTGGTTTTTATGTTTCTTTGTATCACTCCTCATTATTGTTTACAAGAGAAACTAATATTTCGACACTATTTATTGATCTATTGTATTGCAGGCACTGGCATTCTTTTTTTATTTATGCTATGGCCTACTATATTACTATACTTGCTATTTTAATTCTAGGCGGGGTGAATGTAGTGAAATAGTTAGTATTTGTTTATGTTTGTGTAACGTCGTGAGAATGTGTTCACAACATTGATTTAGTGTGCTACTATCCAAGTCTCTTTCGTCAGTTCATGTGTCGTTCTAGTTTAATAAAGCCTTGTTTTAGGTTACTCTTCAGTGTTCCTTTATTTCTTATTACAGGGACGTTGGCTGATTGGTCAAGCGCATGGCTTTCGAACCAAGGGGGTGACTAGTAAAGACTGAGATTTTTAATTTGAGATTTTAAGGGCGCTTCCGAGTCCACCCAGCTCTAATGTGTGCCTGGCGTTAGTTGGGGAAAAGTAAAGGCGGTCGGTCGTTGAGCTGGCCACATGAAACCATTGTCAACCGTGGGGCTACATAAACAGATTATCTTCTCATCGTCTGCCTTGTTGATCGTAAGTTCTAAAAGTGGAACTTTTAGTATTGTGCTGACTGAGTCACTGATCTGCTATTAAACTAACCAATGTATTTTTAAACTCCCTAGAAAGCTTTGATATAAGCTCTAGAGCGACTCTATGCTTCAGTAAGTTTTATGAATAGATTTGGATCTTCTAGGACCCTTGTTTCTCGAAATTGTACCAGTTGCAACCCTCCTCCCAACCATAAAACAAGGGGGAAAAATCATTTGCGTCTCCTTAATCAGCTAGGTCTGAGCTTTCAGAGTGGGGGCGAGAAAGGTTTCGAAAAGAAAATGAAAAAGAAAAGAAAACCACAAACGTATGCAGGTAGCAGTATTATATATATAATAACAGGGTCTCCGCGGTACTCTGATGGTCCCAAAATCTCCTGGAAAAAATCCAGCCATTGCAAAAAATACAAAACGTTCTGGAAATCTCCTGAAATTATTAAAACTTCATGATAAACAGACAAAATTGTTAGTTTTATGGTGCTAATCCTATGCGCGATAAAAAAAAAACGGCATTGTCGGTTTTCATCTAATAAAAATGTATTGCAAAGACGAATGTATTTTCTAATACAAAATCATAATTTTGATATTATGCTAAATTATGCTTATCCCTACCCAAACTGGGCCCTGCGCAATCCGTTTGGCATTATTGTTAATGCCGGCCCTGAACATATGTACCTTGAAATCAACTTGACTGTCACCGTGTTCCCCTCTCCTCTTCTCCGTGTGCCCCTTACATAAGGGCGTGCTTTTCCTATGGCTGGAATCGCTGTTTTAGTATTACGATTATTGTATTCTAATTAGGAAATGCCCGTTTTGTGCTCGCTGACTAAGACGAGTAACGTAACAGCGGTTGTATAGCGTTTATAGACTGGTAGATCTTTTGTAGTAGCGCTTTGAAATGAAATGATCTTACAGAAAAACAAAATATTAATGATGTGTAATGTTTAACAATTATTTCATAAAGTGTTTCATATTTATCATTATTATAATTTACCAAATGCAGTGTTTCCTAACACAAGCTTGTATTTCTGATGAGAATGTTGATCTAGTAAGGTGCATAGCTCTGCCAAAGAGGTAGGTTGCAGCCAGCATAAGTTATCCTCCTTGGCGACACAGGACTTTTTGTTCTGGCTGCAGTGGCCATTGCATGCTTTCCCCGTTGATTTGCATATTTGAGTTGACACATCCTGGTGAATAGTAACACATCAGAGTTATCTTATTAGATCAATTAAGAATAAGGATATCAACTATTATTTCGTATCGATATTTTCATGCCTTGTTGCGATACAGACCATTAGGTACAGTTTTACTTTTCAATATCTAAAGTATTAAAAGAGTCGTGCTAATCTAAAATGTACTTAGGATTTTGTCTTTAGCTTTTAAGACCTATAGTAGACACTGAACTAATTATTGGGCTTTATAGGCCTAGTTTGAGAAGTACTATGTATATATTTGATTTTATAGGCTTATCTAGTATAGATATTAAAGACAGCATGCTATAAAAAAAATCTAAATTAAATCATTCCCAAGATTTTAACAAACAACTCTTTGTGTTCCTTAAGAATTTTTCATTAAAATAAAAACTGAAGTCTTAAGTAATTATACAAAGATGCGTTTCTCAGTATATTACCTCAATGTCAATAGGTCCACCTTTTAGAGTGTCGTGCGCGTCCACGGCGAAAGATTTCATTGCATCCACGATTGACCTGTAACCTGCACACAGTGTTAAATGTCTTCTATTATCATTATGAAACAATTTTCAAAGTTAAAAGATTTTAGTTTTATAACATTTCTGCTATTATAATCGAACTGATACGGTTAACCAAGAAGACATACAATCTATGTGTCGTGCGCGCGTGAAGTTTTCTGTGCATTTAATATTGGTGTTTTAGGGTATAGGAAGTAGTTTCTTGTAAGTGCGTTTTGTTATCTAGAATATTGTGTGTGTGTGTGTGTGTGTGTTTACGTCATCCTTAGTTCCCGCAAGAGAGAGAGAGCTTCTTTTGTGAGCTGGGTAGCTAGTTTTGTTGGTTCCCCTTGTAAGGGTACGTAAGTACATAGTTTTATTAAGTAAGCTGATCTTTCGGTACGGGTGTCGCTATTGAAAAGTTCTTTCTTGTAGCGGCATCGCTAGATCTAGGTTTTCTTTTCATTTCAGGGTGTTAGGCTTTGGGCTATGGGAAAGCGTGTCGTCTTTCCGCCCTTGGAGTTGTGTAGTAACTATCGGTGTTGAGGTGTAGGGAGTTGAGCTTCTGTTGGGCGCCGAGATGGAGTGTGAGCGTGAAGGTGTGCTACGGAAACTTGTTGGTGTGATACTAGACTAATTAGTAATCAAATGCTAACCGTAAATGATATTGATGTATATGTAAATATGTTTGAAAATTACAATTAAGTATAATAAAATATTGTTCCTGTTGACAACTGTTGTCATTCACTAAATGTTCCGTTGAATAACTGTTATTCAATGCTTGTATTTTACATGCTGTTACCTTTAGGTTCTTGTGTTACTCTGTTCAGGCTGGGGATACGGGACCGTAATATTATACCCTACCTAAGCGACAAAACCCACCTGACACTATGGACCTATGCATTATTTTTTTTATTACATACAACGTTTCTTTTAGTATTGTGACCAATACATATGATAAATAGACACAATAGAACATTTTAGACTATTAGTTTTTATCGATATAATTAGTAAAATAAATAATTGCTACAATCTTCAATGAAATTTTTAAGATGGAGGGTGGCAGATTAAAAGGGCACTTGAGTTAAGATCTGAGTTTTACTGGGAAGACATTTCGAAGATTCTGTCTCTGACCAGTTGTCTTTTGTACTAGAAAATATTAAAACTCGAACGCTGTAATTGAAACTTTACCGTCAGATTGAAATTCAAACGAAATATTTTATTAGTTTAATTTGTTTCACCTGGAATATTTTGTTTTCTCTTTGATTTTTGTGATTCTGTCAATTTCGTTTTACCCACATAGAAATAACGTTTTTCCAATAATAGTCCAGTATTATGGTTAAAGTAACATCAAACTACCTCTAGACGTTATATCGTTTTCAACGATACAAAAAAATAATAGTTACCTGTACATCGGCAAAGCGTAACATCAAAAGCATCTTCTATTTCTTTCATGCTTGGTTGACTATTACTTTTAAGTAAGCTGCTCGCAGAGATAAGTGCCAAAATTAAAAATAAAAACATGCTTGAGCCGATGGTAATAGAACAGTAATTAATCTTATTTTCTACGACGGTGTTAACAATCTATGTATATTATTTAGTACTACTTAATATTACAGATATCCCCAATGAGGAAGTCCTGTGAAGAGCAGTGTGCCAGGATATCGACAATGTTAGCTGCAGTAGACGCCTTGGCTGGATTGGGTACATACACCAAATGCCACAAGGTTGACTTCCATAAGATATACTGTATTGTCATCTAACAAGAGAGCTGCTGGCCATCCACTTCTAAGATACTCTGATATAGATACGCGCGACATGAATCTCTTCAACATAATAGTAGGGAGAAAAAAAACACAAGATGACTAAAATCAAGGGCAGACATAAAGAAGGGGTTCTGGATTGCAGATGATAAAAACACCAGAAGTAGGGGAAAAGGACAAAAAAGAGTACATTGCATGCCTAACCTATGACAGAGGGTGTTTATAAAAGATCGGTCTCTTAAGTCAAATAAGAAGTCTCATAAGGCGGAAAATACATTTGACAATAGATTCAGAAAGAAAAACGAGTATTATTTGAGGAAACAGAAGGTATAACATGAGTTGGCAGCAGGAATAACATGAACAGAATAGCAGGTCTAACATGATAAGGTAGAAGGAATATCAGGCAGATAAAATATGGAAGGTTCAAACTATTAGAAGCAACCTAAGGCAACCACCGTAAAAACATCTCATATTTTACTTAATTTAATCTTTTAAAGGTTTAAAACATAGACAGCTGTGTATTTATGTATTGATTAGTTTAATCAATATATAATCGATCTCATATAATGTTGTTTTACCTACCTATACATATTCATCACCTGTGCAGGTGAACAAAATCCACACTGGGCGCCGTCGTAAGTGGCGAGCCTCTCCTGGATTGGGTGGAGACCATCTCTAGTGTTGCCCAGACCTTCAATTGTTGTAATAGACATGCCATCACATGACCTAAGCAGCAAGCAGCACTAGGGATACATATTACATTGAGCATCAGAAACTCAGAAACTGAATTAAGTTTTAGCCAGCTGAAGGGCAAAGTATGATCCCACAAAAACTTGGTGTGCTTTGTTATGAATGTTAGTGTGTCGTGTGTTAGAGAGATTTGTGGAAGTGTGTAGATAAACTTTTGTAATGTGAGATGCTTTGGTTTCATGACTCTTCTGTTTATAACTTTACAGGATGACCAAACACACAAACAAAAACTAAAGGGTTCATTATTATTGTTATAAAAAAGTAAAGTAAAGTTCCCCTGTCAGATCTTGCGATCCCGCTAACGCGATTTGCCTCGCCTTAACTTTTATAAAGGATAAAATTATAACGTACAACGTAATATAAAAGATCTTAACATACTGTAAAACTACCAGCATATCCTGAAATAATGGATTCGCTTATACCCGTAAACCGTGCTTCTGTGAGTTTAAATTCTCTTAACACAATAAGAGATTAACCAACAACATAAGACCCTTATTTTTATAGTCCTATATAAGTCGAACTAGTGTGAACATACTCGCGTGAATCTAAAACGGGACCCTGTACTTAAAAATTAGCATTTTTTGATGCTATAATGTAGTACTGTTTATTGTAGTCTATAGATCCACTGTTACCAAAACTGACTCACAGATGGATTGTCAGTCTAAACAAAAATGCAGGAACGCGCTGAGTCTCTTGAAAACGTTCAAGAGAAATAATGACAGCTTCATTTCCTCCTGGACATCATGTCACGTTAGACGACATAGAAACACGAACTCCTATCCACAAAGATGCAGACTTGAACTCTCTAAATTCCTGGAAATACATGTGCGTCTTTAACTTCAGATGTCTTGTAGGCCTAAAAATTTAGTGTCTCAATAGCGATTACGAAACAGTATTGTCTTAAAACAGTAATGTCATTTGACGTTGACTTACCCGAGTAGGCATTAACAATTTACGTAACGGATTGATGAATAGGACTATTGACACTTGGAAAAAAAAGAACGATGAATATCGTGTTTTTATGGAGATGATAGCAAAGAGTGCTGTCTTGAAATAACTGTTCCAAAGGCTATAAGTGAATTTAGGGTACAATTTATAAAGGGAAAGGATCTATTGAAATCATCAGCTAGGCTTTTGAGTTAGGGCTAATACTGTAATATTTGTAAGTAACTTGTAAAATAAAGTTTCAGCACATTTTTGAATAGAAAGAATAGGCTGAAGGCAGGAGATAAAGTCGTTCACAATAAATTGTTCTAGACATAAGCATAAAAGAGCAGTTGGTTGATAAGGGATCTCTCACCCTAGAGCCAGCTTGCCCACAGCATAGAAAATATCCCGAGCCGACGTCCAAAGACAGAGCCGGATGACTCATCCTTCTGAGTGCCAGTCCTATGACCACCAGAAGACGACCCACGGGCTAGCAGCTAAGAATATAAGTAGTCAGACATAGGAACACTCTTCCATTTACGCCTAAAGTAGCAATCCATGATGAGCAATTATGTAAGCTATTACTACCTTCATTTCACCTCTTTATTATAGTATTTTATCATTTATCTATTGTAAACTTAAAATCATTAAATCATTTTATTTTATGCATTTAATTCACTGGTCTCTTCTTACTGTTAGTTGCGGTGTGCCTGTCAAAAATCTTGTATATGTTAGCGGGATAAATTAATAACATTTCCCCTAATAGGGGATTGCTGCCTGATCGTGCGGTTTGCACGCTGGACTGTCGTTCAGATTTATCGATGGTCCAGGGTTCAAACCCTGCCCGCTCCCATCCCCCGTCGTCCTGCGGGAGGTTTGGACTAGGAAGTAATTATCTTCAACTCTGAAGGAACATCCGAAACATGTAAAACATTTTTACTTAAATAAACAAGCCAAATATTAACTAACTAAACATCTCGTCACAATCTCGTCATAATCATCATCATCTTCGTTGAGCTCCATTCGAATGATCACTTGAAAAAATAGAACTTTATTGTGTAAATCAAGAACGCGTCATAAATATTTCAAACTATTTTGTAACTGACCTCAGAATTCTCATCTTGGTCAAGAGAACACATACATGTAGGCCTACTATCTATTTCAAACGAACTATAAAGTTCATGCGCTAAGTATTCTTCAAAATAAAGTGTACATCATTTTTTTGTCTTTTCATTGATATTTCAACGTCTCGAGGTACATAATGTCTTATTCTGGGCATCTAGTTACAGAGGGGGTGGGGTGCGGTGGCTGAGTGGTTAAGCGCTAGTCTTCCGAACCTGGGGTCCTGGGTTCGAATCTCGGTGAAGACTGGGATTTTGAATTACGTGATTTTTAATGGGTACCTGACTTAAGTTGGGGAAACTAAAGGCGGTTGGTCGTTGTGCTGGCCACATAACACCCTGCTTGTTAACCGTTGGCCATTGAAACAGATGGCTCTAACATCATCTGCCCCATAGATCGCAAGGTCTGAACGGGAAACTTTACTTTTACTTTACTTACAGAGACAGCACTGTATGCTCGTGGGCTGTTGGTCAGCGGATCTAACATTGTGATATTGACCACACATACACCACATCCTCCTTCATCGCAGCAGCTCTTGGTCCCAGTGGATATCCTCTCTTTTCTGAGGAAGTCCAGCAGTGTGAAAGAAACAGGGTACTCGCTGCCAACTGTAAAATACAAATAATTGTGAGGTAGCCTATGCCAAACGTAGGAGTATCGTGTAATAGTATTATTCAGGATAAGTGCAGTATTTATTATGGAATAATTGTACAAAATGCATTATACGAGCAATAACATTGTTTCATCTTTTTTTGTGGTACTTTTCGGTTTATGTAATTCGAAATTAACTCACCAAATATCAAATATATCGATACGACTGGCATAGCAATCGTCAACAATAGGGACATGTACACCAGGAAAAGGACCTGTAATCATATCGGGCACATTTAACTCTATACTAGACAAACAGAATAAACTAGAGGCGACTTTTGGGTCTCTACAAGTTGTGCGCCCGATAACTTTGTTTACAGAATATTGCAAGTTTATATTGCTTATGTGAAACTGAAACTGTTATGAATTTCCTACTGGTAATTGTTGTTATGTTTTGCTTTACTGGTGACTGTTGTTATGATTTGTTTTACTGGTGACTGTTGTTATGTTTTGCTTTACTGGTGACTGTTGTTATGATTTGTTTTACTGGTGACTGTTGTTATGTTTTGCTTTACTGGTGACTGTTGTTATGATTTGTTTTACTGGTGACTGTTGTTATGTTTTGCTTTACTGGTGACTGTTGTTATGATTTGTTTTACTGGTGACTGTTGTTATGTTTTGCTTTACTGGTGACTGTTGTTATGTTTTGTTTTACTGGTGACTGTTGTTATGTTTTGCTTTACTGGTGACTTGTATGTTTTGTTTTACTGGTGACTGTTGTTATGTTTTGCTTTATTGGTGATTGTTGTTTTGTTTGTTTTACTGGTGATTGTTGTTATGTTTTACTTTACTGGTGATTGTTGTTATGTTTTGCTTTACTGGTGATTGTGGTTATGTTTTGCTTTACTGGTGATTGTTGTTATGTTTTGCTTTACTGGTGATTGTTGTTATGTTTTGTTTTACCGGTGACTGTTGTTATGTTTTGCTTTACTGGTGATTGTTGTTATGTTTTGTTTTACTGGTGATTGTTGTTATGTTTTGCTTTACTGGTGACTGTTGTTATGTTTTTTACTGGTGATTGTTGTTATGTTTTGCTTTACTGGTGATTGTTGTTATGTTTTGTTTTACTGGTGACTGTTGCTATGTTTTGCTTTACTGGTGACTGTTGTTATGTTTTTTACTGGTGATTGTTGTTATGTTTTGCTTTACTGGTGATTGTTGTTATGTTTTGCTTTACTGGTGATTGTTGTTATGTTTTGCTTTACTGGTGACTATTGTTTTGAAATGCTTACTTGTGACTTGATATGTTTTGCTTACTGTAGACTACTATGTTGTGCGAAATGCATTACACACACAATCGGGAGGTGTGTGTTTGTGTGTGTTTGGAGGGTGTGACATTACTAGGCTTTTCGCTCTATAGGTCTGGCACCCTCGGTACCCCACTAACATTACGAATACCAATTTACTTTGATTATTATTTACACTGATGACAGCAAAAGATATTTTTATAGCCTGGAATGTTGCCAAAAATTAGTATAGGAATGTAAACCAGATATGTATATATCAGAATTAAAACAGAATTCTTTTTTTCATAAACTAACAGACTTCCTTTTGATCAGGCTGTACAGAATATGTCTGATTACAGTCAAAGATGGCTGCATTGTGGTGTAGCATGCGCTACGGACCGTCAACACGATGGTCTCATGCTCGAATATTGCCCGCTTCCACTCGCTGCGGTCCTGCAGAAGGTGTGGATTTGGACGTAATAACCTCCCTTTCTGAATAAACATCAAATAAAATATATATTTTAATTAAATTGAAAAGAGACATATTCCTGCACGCATTCATACAAAACGGAAACTGAAGATATGTTGAGGAGGTCTTGAGCCCATGAGTTCGAATTCAAATGATACAACTCTTTTTCTTTTTCAATATACATTGCATTTAAATGCGATCACTGTAACATTAAACCATAAACCTTGTTCTTATTCTCACCCCTTTTTTTCCCAGATTTGTCCAAGCAAGTGATTTGACCCTAGCGCAATGAGTAAGCTAAAAGCATGAAACCGTGCTAAGCAAAAACAATTGGTAAACATATTTATAATCTCTCAGATTTATTATTTTATTAGTCTAGTTCTGTTACAAAATTTAATGATATGAATGATCCAAAGTAAATGATACAATTACATTCAATATCATCTCTGTGTTTTTTAAAGATATTTTTTATATAATTTTCTTGTTAAATTCTGCAATTTCTGAACAAAAAAATATGTAGATGATTGCATTATTGTTTCAAGAACTAATTTTCCAGGTGATAGCCTACCTTTATACCAGGTTCCATTTACATTTAGAGTCACCATGGTTGTCTCAACGATTCACAAACCTTCAATACAATACAAAAGACAGATTAAGATAATGGAACTTTTTTTTTCAAATAAAGAGAACGAGAAAGACTGATAGATAGATAGATAGATAGATAGATAGATAGATAGATAGATAGATAGATAGATAGATAGATAGATAGAAACAAAAAAAAAACAAGTCTCAGATTCTCCTTTAAAAGTATCATGCGTGATTTTGGTTACGGTTGGGTTTATTGAGTTAGGGTTGGGTTTATTGAGTTAGTGTTCGGTTTATTGACTTTGAATTAACAAAAGATGATGCCAATGTTAACTGCTTTTTATCTAAACGGGGATGTCTCTTCGGAATAGGCCTTTACAGTCAACAACTCAATTTAGAATCATTGTAGCACAGGGATGCCTAACCTTATTTGACTTATTTGCGGGCCGTTTTAATTTTCGACACTCGTGTCGCTAGCCACATGACAAAAATGTAAAAAAAAAAAAAAAAAAAAAAGGAAAGGAATTTGACCTGAAACAATGTTATTAGAAACTTGCGGATCTAGCACAATAGTTAATGAAATATTGAAAGTTTAATCTTTTTTTTTTTACTAGTCGTAAACTGGCTTCATTTCTCTACTTAAAATGTGAGCAATTTTGTAGATGGCTTTACCAACCACTCATTTGTTTGTCTCTTTTATGTAAATATTCCCATCGACCTTTCAATTTCTAGGCGTGTGTAAACAATTTTTGTTTTATAATTCATTTATATGTACACTATTTTAAAACAGACCCACTTTCTTTATTAAACAAATATGTTGGCTTATTATCATGTTCCTCGGAGGATAATGATCCGTTCACATTTTACTAGTAAGATTAAAAATTCAGAGGAGTCCACTTGAAGTTTCTTCAGGTCCCCCATTTTATGAAAAATAAAAGGAAAGGGAGGGGGGAATTTCTACACTTTGTACCGACGTTTCGGCGGGCCGGAGGAAACCACGTCGAGGGTCGTATCTGGCCCGCGGGTCGTATTTTGGCATCAGCGTTGTATACAATTGTCCGTACCAAATCTTAAATTGAGACAGATTGGCCACTATTGTTTCTTAACACTTCAGTGTGTTTCATGACACAGTGAACTACTTTTTTTAAGTTTAAACGTTGGAACCGACACACTGAAGTGAGAAACATGACTCCGTGTTTGTCCTACTTGACTGATTTTTAGAAATATTTTTAGAATCACCTTTTAGAACCAAAGCACAGAGATGCTTTGAATAAGTTTCCAACGTAATGACGTAACTAAAATATTTTATAACACCAAAATGAATACATTTAAAACTGTTTATATTGACTTTTTCAATTTAAATGTGCTAGCAGCGAATTATTTTATCACAGTGTGTTACGTCTTCATATTAGATGAGACTCTTGAGACATGGAAACAACAAATCACCGTTTATAACTACTTTAATCTTTATTAACACTGAAAAAACTTTCTTGTTCATATTTCTCCATTTTGGTTTTCTTCCCACTTTCAACGCGCATTCGCACCATTTCACATTTACACTAAGATGCGCACGTAACACAGTGTATGTTTTAACTCTTTCTCTCCTAACTGACGATACCAGCGTTGATTCCACAAGAATGTGGTAAATAATTACGGAAAGAGTTAATATTGAGGGAGCTATTTTCAATGTGGTAAATTCAATATATATTTGCCAGTTGTTTAACTGAAAAATTCTCATTGCATCAGTCTGTTTGGTATTACATGCACACAACTGCACCTACAAGTAAGGCTAATAAATGGACTAATCAGTGGGCTAATAAATGGACTAATCAGTGGGCTTATATATGGACTAATCAGTGGGCTAATAAATGGACTAATCAGTGGGCTAATAAATGGACTAATCAGTGGGCTAATAAATGGACTAATCAGTGGGCTAATAAATGGACTAATCAGTGGGCTAATAAATGGACTAATCAGTGGGCTAATAAATGGACTAATCAGTAGGCTAATAAATGGACTAATCAGTGGGCTAATAAATGGACTAATCAGTGGGCTAATAAATGGACTAATCAGTGGGCTAATAAATGGACTAATCAGTGGGCTAATAAATGGACTAATCAGTGGGCTAATAAATGGACTAATCAGTGGGCTAATAAATGGACTAATCAGTGGGCTAATAAATGGACTAATCAGTGGGCTAATAAATGGACTAATCAGTGGGCTAATAAATGGACTAATCAGTGGGCTAATAAATGGACTAATCAGTGGGCTAATAAATGGACTAATCAGTGGGCTAATAAATGGACTAATCAGTGGGCTAATAAATGGACTAATCAGTGGGCTAATAAATGGATTAATCAGTGGACTAATAAATGGACTAATCAGTGGGCTAATAAATGGATTAATCAGTGGACTAATAAATGGGCTATCCGTTAGTTTAATCATTGGACAAATAAATGAGCTAATCAGTGGGCTAGAAATGGACTAATCAGTAGGCAAATGAATGAGCTAATCAGTGGGCTAATAAATGGACTAATTAGTGGGCTAATAAATGGACTAATTAGAGGGCTAATAAATGGACTTATCAATGGGCTAACAAATGGGCTATCTGTGAGTTAATCATTGGGCAAATAAATGGACTAATCAGTGGGCTAAGAAATGGACTAATCAGTGGGCAAATGAATGAGCTAATCAGTGGGCTAATAAATGGACTAATTAGTGGGCTAATAAATGGACTAATTAGAGGGCTAATAAATGGACTTATCAATGGGCTAACAAATGGGCTATCTGTGAGTTAATCATTGGGCAAATAAATGGACTAATCAGTGGGCTAAGAAATGGACTAATCAGTGGGCAAATGAATGAGCTAATCAGTGGGCTAATAAATGGACTAATTAGTGGGCTAATAAATGGACTAATTAGAGGGCTAATAAATGGACTAATCAGTGGGCTAATAAATGGAATAATCAGTGGGCTAATAAATGGACTAATCAGTGGGCTAATAAATGGACTAATCAGTGGGCTAATCAGTGGAATAATAAATGAGCTGATAAATAAACAATTTATGTGAAATTTGATGCGGAGGCCATGGCAGTCTTTGAAGCCTTAACGGTCATTGAAAGTCAACTCGGCGAGGGACATTTATTTGAGGGCAACACAGATTGTTGTGGTCACTGACTCAAAATCTGTACTACAGGCTTTGCAAAGCCCTGGACCATGGCCACCCAATATCGACACTGTCATCATGGCCTCAGACAACATAAAGCAGCGCTATGGCACCCATGAAATAATGCAGTAGGTACCGAGTCACATAGGTGTGACTGGCAACACTATTGCAGACTGCTTGGCCCTCCAGGGAGGGCACATTCCACCAACTGAAGTTTTCATCATGCTCTGGCTATAATTAAAAAAACAGAAATGAAAAAGTGGTTTGAGTGCTGGGATAAGTCCCAAAAAGCCCATGGAGTCTGGGAGCGCATTAGGCGCCCTGACCGCACTTCCCCGTGGTGGAGGCTGTCCAGGGCAGGGCAGGCTATTATAGCACAGTGCAGGACAGGCCACTGTCCTATTGGCTCATATTTCTCACGGCTATGGCCAAATTTCGATTCACGGTGCCCCGGCTGCAGGGAAGAAGAGGAAACCGTGCCTCATATTCTGTTTGACTGCCCCAGACTTGCTGATTTCCGCATCGACAGCTCTGAAAAAACAAAAATTCTCGACCTTTATTGAGACGTATATGCACTATGCAAGACAACAGGGTTTCTGTCCAGGGCTTTTGAAGAGAGGATTTAAGCCTCTCAAGCCCTCACTCAAATGGAGTTTGATGATGATTACGATATAGCAATATATGCCTGTGTGATAACCTGGGCACAATTAAATTATTATTCTCGTACACTTTTGTGGTGAAACTACATAATACCCAAATAATTATAGAATCTGACGGATTTCTCTGCTCCATATTTTAGTGTCGTAACTGATTTACGGAAAGTGTTTCTATGGTGACGGTGGGAAGAGGTTAGCGATTAGTTGTGAATGATGCAAGATAAGCGGCAATGTCGTCAGAGGTCTGAGGTTGGAGAGACGACACGAGAAATTTTGTTTTAAATGTCTCTACATGTAGCTCTACAAGGACCATACGTCTATAAACTAGTAAACTTACTGTGTATGTGGTACAACTTTGAAATCTAAATCCGAGTAGATAAAAACATTTAAAAATCACACAAACGTCAAAATCATTTACTTCCGATATTTTGATTTGGCTTATTAGCAGAATATCAGAAATAAATAATTTCTCTTTATATAATAGTTTGGCTAACTTGTTCACAAATAAACTCCTTACTGCACTATCAACAGAATGTTAAAATTGGCAGCGCGTTAAAAAAAAAGCTGGCCACTCTTTTTATGCGTGTTGAGCACAACGTTACGAGTGATAGCTTTTGAAAGAAATTCTTTGAACTAAAAAAAGAAAATACGGGACCCTCATATATATGTGTGTAATTTTTTTTTATTGTTGGGGGGGGGGGGGCGAAATGCACTTAGCTTGCAGTGACAGCTTGTCGATTTATATGTTTTTGTTTTGTTTATAATTTTTCGCTTATTTTCTAAATACCCCCCCCCCATAACAACTAAATAATAAATTGCATTTTGAAATGAATAAAATAATTGTAAAATTAGAAGGTAATAGATTACAACATACCTAAAATTTCTACAGCATTCTAGGTTCTGAAGTGATTCAACATTTTATGTTTTATATAAAAGTGAAAAAATATTGATGGTTATCTGGGTTTTTATTAGGTTACTGATAAAAACAAAACATCTGGGTTTCTTAGGTTAGGCGAACTCATGAGAATTGCTAATAGCCAAAAAATGACTGAATCAGCTTTTCAAACATTACACTTCATGGTTGGCCTAGTTCATTGCTTTTCAAACTTACGTCACGTGTTAGTGGAGGGGTGCGTTGGGAGAAACGAGGACAGCCTGAATTCAATCCAGGACCCGAGGCCTGACAAAGGTGAACACGCAGTTAACGTCTTTGCTACGTTCAGTTCCTAAACCTTGTTTTAAATAGAGTGATCAACGTGAGATAAATTATTGTTTGTGTGTCAAGTTGATCTAGAGGCAAAGTCGCATGAACACGTTGCGGCACAGCTTGTACACAGATCTGCTAATGTATGTGTCTGTGTGAAGTTAGAGATTTAAAAAAAAGGAAAAGGCGATATAAAAACAGCTAACATAAAGCGAATTACAGTATCTTGATTTAATGGTAGTTCAAATTGATTGTGTAAGGAATTAAGCTAAGCCCAGTTTCATGCCAGAGCACCACGGGAGGAGTAATCCATCCTTCTTTGTTCTCAATCGGAGTTCATCTTTGGTGATGTGGCAGATATGCAGCAGTGCATTTCCCTGACCAGCAACGAGAAACCACTTCGGTATGTTTAGGGCCTCGAGGGTGTCTGCGAAGTCTGTCTTCATAATTACTCCGGTTGATATAACAACAGGGTATCTTTTCATCTACATTAACTTTCGGATCCATCTTCCGTTACACCTTAAACTTACAATTATATATTGTCATCGCTTTTCCATTTCAGTTTTTCTTATATTGAGGGATAGTGGTACGGCGACTTCAATGATCGTTGTGAATTATTATTATTATTATTATTATTATTATTATTATTATTATTATTATTATTATTATTATTATTATTATGTTAGAAAAGAGCGAGTATTCATTCTCTGGCGCAGCCAGGGGCGAGTTTTGTAAAAAAGGAAACAAAATTCATGGTAGTCCCTTTATCAGTTTCCATTGAGGAATGTTCTGGTGATGTGGCAGGTCTGTAGTAGTACCGCCCTCTGACAGGCAACGAGAATGTTCCTAGGAATTCCAAGGGCCTTACAGATATCTGTGAGTTCGGTTTTTATTTTCCCCTCGGTTGATATAACAATGGGGTATAGTGTTGTTTTAGATAATTTCCATAAACATTTATTCTCCAAGCCTAGGTTTCCATATTTTCTTCGTTTTTCTATCTCATTTTTCTTAAATTATGCGAAAGTGGTACGGCGATATCAATAATGGTAGCGGCTTTTTCTATTTTTATCGATGAGAAGCAGATCAGGGCGATTAAAATCTACCGTTTTGTCGGTTAAGATAGGCCTGTCCCAGTACAGCAGATGTTCAGTAGACTCGAGAACCTCTTGTTATGAGTATTTGTAATAAGGAGGAGTGTCCTTACCGATCAAATTATATGTCAAAGCCAAGTGCTGGTGTATTAGCTTTGCAACTTGGTTATGGCGACCTAGGTAGGCAGATTCCATAGGGCTGAACATCCTGCCATTATATATTCGATTGACTCAGCCGCATTTCCACATTTTCGGCATTTGTCAACAATATTGAATTTTAGGATATGTTTCTCGTAATTTTTTGTCCTGATAACTCTGTCCTGTATTGCTGTAACAAAGCCTTCAGTTTCAGGGTAGAGATTACCTGTTTTGAGTCATGCTAAGGAAGCAGTCTTGTCAATGTTGTCACCATCTAATAAAGCCGGGAATTTTCCGTGGAGTGTTTTTTCCTCCCATTGGCGAATCTCAGGCCCTATGTGGTCCTAACCGACATTAACATCAACATTGTGTAGGTTCAAAGGGGTCGTATCGGAGTCGTATTTCCGTAGGAAAGAAACTAGTTCATTGCTGGAGGCGTGCAGTTTTGATCGTATTTTTGAAACTTGCGTCTTACACAGTTTGAAGATGTTCTGCAATCCACGGCCTCCATCCTTCCTGGGCAGGTATAACCTTATGGTGGAGGACTTGGGATGTAAACAACGAAATTTGGTTAATAATTTCCTCTAGAGACAGTCAATGTCATGTAGGTCGGTGTCAGTCCATTATTATTATTATTATTATTATATTAGAAATGAACGAGTATTCATTCTCTGGCGCTGCCAGGGTCGAGTTTCGTTAAAGAGAAACTAAATTCATCGTAGTCCCTTTATCAGTTTCCACTGAGGAATTTTCTGGTGATGCGGCAGGTCTGCAGCAGTATTGCCCTCTGACAGGCAACGAGAATTATCCTAGAAAAGTGAAGGGCCTTGAAGGTATCTGTGAGGTAAGTTGTTATAATCCCCTCGGTTGATTTATTATTATTATTATTATTTTATAATTATTATTATTGCAAGTACTACTGTTATTATTGCTTCACTCTGTTCTTTCTTTTGTTTAAAAAATTAAAACATTCGGCATTCACAAGGGTACGTAATTCATAGAAAATTAGCTCGATAACATTTTATCAGTAGTCTTTCTTAGTTTAAATAGCACTTGTTTAATTATGTCCTCATATTACGGGCATTCTATTTAATCTACGACAGATAATTTTCATGTAAAATATTAGAACATTTAATTATTTAAGGCTTCTATGATAAATAATAAGAATCCGGATATTTCTATTTCGGAGTACCGCATAAATGTACTAAACATACGCTATAAAACCGACTAGTATATATCAGTTCTACTATGGTATAATAATAAACAAGCAGCCTTTAGCGATCGAGAATGCGCCGATTGGAAGCTGCAGACGCCCTGTGTGTTGCCTTTGTTTGACTGCTTAAAAATTCATTCCGACATTTTAATTAATAAAACAAACACTAGTTCCTCTACTTTCAATAATACGCTGTAATTTATAAGCGTTTGTCTCCTGTCAATATTGTAAAATGTTCATTCAGGATGACTGCGTCCTCGAAAGTCTTAACATCATCTTCTGTTCATGAACTTGAACACTATTGGTCTGGTCCTCGCGTCTCATTAGAAGTCGTTATAAACGAGCTGTTATATAGGTCTTCACCAGTCCCTTGGACCGCCGAGGCACCACGCAACACTTTATCGACCGTCCCTCTACTTTCCTCTCTGTCTTTTGCCTTCGATAGAACCTCTTTCAATGGCAGGCCCGTCCATTCTTTGATGTTGTCTTTCCCATCGTCTGCCTCTTCTTCTCTTTCCTGGGACTGTTCCCTTAAGGAAGGTCTTGCGAGTCCCGAAGACCTTGTACTATGGCAATAGAGTTTAAGTTTGCGTTTTTTTTTTACAATAGTTAGCAGGTCATCGTGGGGTCAGATCGCTGTAGTAACAGTGTCTCTAATCTCTTCGTTTTTATCGCGTTTTAGATATAGATAGACCTTTGTCTATTTTTACATTCTGTTGAAGTATTCTAGCGATGACTGAATCAATTCATTGATCCCGCCATTGAGGTTCTATATAAAACAGAGGCGGTCACATAGAGCACTACAATTAGGCTTCTAAGACCCAACTCAGCCCCTTACCGTTGATAGCGCTTTATGCTGCTCATTAGAGTGGAAAAGTGATCAATCTCGTGTAGTATTTTTTTTTATCTCCAAGATATATCATATGTTTGCAGTTATATATTTGCGCTCAGATATTCGCAGTTTTTAATTTGCAGAAAGAAATTCGCAGTTATTAATTTGCAGTCAGATATTCGCAGTTATTAATTTGCAGTCAGATATTCGCAGTTATTAATTTGCAGCCAGAAATTCGCAGTTATTAATTTGCAGTCAGATATTCGCAGTTATTAATTTGCAGTCAGATATTCGCAGTTATTAATTTGCAGTCAGAAATTCGCAGTTATTAATTTGCAGCCAGAAATTCGCAGTTATTAATTTGCAGTCAGATATTCGCAGTTATTAATTTGCAGTCAGAAATTCGCAGTTATTAATTTGCAGTCAGAAATTCGCAGTAATTAATTTGCAGTCAGATATTCGCAGTTATTAATTTGCAGCCAGAAATTCGCAGTTATTAATTTGCAGTCAGATATTCGCAGTTATTAATTTGCAGCCAGAAATTCGCAGTTATTAATTTGCAGTCAGATATTCGCAGTTATTAATTTGCAGTCAGATATTCGCAGTTATTAATTTGCAGCCAGAAATTCGCAGTTATTAATTTGCAGTCAGAAATTCGAAGTTATTAATTTGCAGTCAGATATTCGCAGTTATTAATTTGCAGTCAGAAATTCGCAGTTATTAATTTGCAGTCAGAAATTCGCAGTAATTAATTTGCAGTCAGATATTCGCAGTTATTAATTTGCAGTCAGAAATTCGCAGTTATTAATTTGCAGTCAGATATTCGCAGTTATTAATTTGCAGTCAGAAATTCGAAGTTATTAATTTGCAGTCAGATATTCGCAGTGATTAATTTGCAGTCAGATATTTCCAGAAGATTTTGGCCAAGAAGTAAAAATTAATAGTAAATCTTTGAGACAGAAGAAGTAGACTTTGGGCGCGAGTTTGTTTTTATTTATCTATTTTATTTTGGATGATCTTTTTAGCGATTTTACACCTCAGTTTAAAATACACACACAAAAGCAACACTGAATCATATTTTATAACTACAAAAAGATAAAATAATGTACCTAGAATATACAAAGATAAAGACACCAGATGAGTCACTGGTTTTAGTTTCGTGTTCCATACGCCACGATACATTCATACGCAAACTCCTTCTTACCTAGTGGCATTAAAGCATGCATTGTGTTGCTTGAATCAGCCCGGAAAATTAATAAAGAGTTTAAGTTTCTAATTAGCCTGCATGACTTGATAAAATACATAAAGAGTAAAACTATATACACTTTTTGGAAAGAACGTCTGTAATTTATAAGATAAAAATAGATTTCGAAAGATGAAAAAAATAATTTTGTGGGTCAAGCTTGCATGCTAATTCTATTTTTAGCTTTTATGTATGTCGGTATGTTTGTGCTTAACATAGAGTCAAACTGTAGGTACTGATTGAATGTCGTTTCGCAAATGCAATACATTGAACCAATTTTCAACGACTTTGTCAAGAAAAAAAATGTGTTAATTGATTCAGTGTTCTACTTTCT